>CM056052.1:247291739-247900955 GCA_029574335.1 Rana kukunoris | reverse complement strand
AAATTTGGAGTAAAAAAATTAGACCACAATAGGAGTTAGCAAAGGTGAGTTGTAGAAGGTTGATTGTCATAATGCAGTTTTATATGAGCTATAAACAAAAATAATTCAGATATCACTTTAATGGGAGAAGTTTCAAAGCAATAATAGCCATGTAACAGAGACCAGGCAATTAGTGACTAAACTAGTTAATAAAAAATGTCACAAAGATCGCCAGATTGGATAGAAATAGAAGAACAGGCTTCCCCATTATCCACAATCGAAGAACTCATGTGGCGCGCTCCTAAAAGTAGACCCCCTATACTATCCCCCACCCTATCACAAGCATTGGTATTATGGGATTCACTTAAAGCAATTCACTCTTAATTTCTATGAGCAAACCTTTTGTCAGTATCTTTCTCGACCCATCTTTCTGCCCCAATAAAGCGGAAGTGGACTCCTTCAAATGGTGGCTTGGATAGGGGGGTGTACCGCATTGGTCGTTTCTTTCAACACACAGGTCCTCTTCCTGGAGCAATTCCTTATAGACAACCTTTGCCCCCCCCCCCCCTCTGAAAGATCCAGATTACACCAAAGACATACCTTTGCTCAGAAACTTTGGAACGATAAAACAATTTCTGGCCTTTTGACCCCATATGAACACAAATGCGAACAAGCTCAGAATAGGAAAGGTATTATCTCTATCATCTACAAATCTCTTGCATCAAATAACATAAAATTACCTCATATGCTAGCTTGGGGAAAGAGAGCTTCAAGAGGACTGGGACTTGGTGGACTGGCAAAAAAACTACTCTAGATCTCTTAAGGGTTTTAAGAGTCCATCCCTCATTGAAGCTAATATAAAAATCTTCACTAGATGGTACTTGGTCCCATTCAAATTGGCCACCATGTATCCGTCATCCTCACCACTATGCTTTAGAGGTTGTCAAGGAATAGGCACCATGATCCATACTTGGTGGGAGTGCCCTAGGATACGGGGATTCTGGAACAGGGTATTCCAGATTATCAGGAGAGTTACCGGTTGTAACCTCCATCAATCTCCTGCAATAGCCTTATTGAATGGACTAATACCACAGAGCTCCAAGGCCATTAGACAGCTGATTCTATTTATACTGACTGGCGCCAGAATCACTTTAGCGGCTGCATGGAAGAAAACCGTCTGTTTCCATTTTACACATGAAGAGAAAGGTTACATGGATTATGGAACAGGAAAAAAGAATTAACTCTATGTTAGATACCTCTACCCAGTTCACTGAAATTTGGGAACCTTGGTTGATTTACATGGGAATCTCCCACAACATGTAAGTTTAGTTTTGGCTCTGGACTCAGACTGATGTAATCCTATGGCAGGTAGGCCCACCCTCCCTTTCCCTTTCCTCTCCTTCCTCTTTCCCCCTTCTCCCCCTCTCTTTTCTTTATTCTTATTTTTTCTCTTGAACAGGAGATATTCATTACATATCATATTCTCCACTGGTCTCAGCCTAGTGCTGATTTAGTTTAACTGGATGTATGTATTAAATTCCTTGTCTCCTTTTAGGTTTATAAGTTAAGAGTTGATTGAGAGATGTTTCTCTGGACAACATTTGGATCCAATTTTTTTGTCATCAAGTGGGGGCTGGGTGGGGGGGGGCTGCCCCCCCTCCTCGACACAGATTGCTCCCGGTGGGGGTGTCGGGGGGAGGGGATGTCCCCGGAAACCTATCCTCTCCACGGTTCGGTATGATTTATTCCTTACATATATTTTAGTTTTATGATCTCAGCTTATAATAAAAGTTTTATAGATTGCTTAGTAAACAGGGAATTTTAGCTCTAAAATGTTGTCGCTACCTCTACTGATTCCCATCCCTCCTGATTATACACGTTTACACTCCCATGTTAAACTTACCAGGTATATAGTTGGGACATTGGGGGGGGGGGGGGGGAGGAGAGGGGGAAATCTAGTTAAGAAATGTAATCTATTGTTTACTACTATAATTGTCAACACGATGTTTCCTGATGCATTTATTGTATTACGTTTATTACTCGGTATGCTCTTTATTTTATTATAATAAACTTAAATTTAAATGAAAAAAAAAAAAATGTCACAAAAGTGAAAGTCCAAAGGTACCATAGAATTGAATTAACATCCCTGTAATCCAGTCCTAATAAAAATACATGAATATTAGAAAGCTAGAATTTTTGGCAGGGCTGCCACTAGGAAACATATGTATCTAGGATACATAAAGACATGTACCTCAATGTAAAAGGAACAGGATCCAGATGTCAAAGCAAAACATCATTTGGCCTGGTGATTTTACTATATATTCACATATCTACACTTGGAGAAAGTCAAAGGATGACTTATACCCATATTATACTGTATGTTACCAGTTGCTAAATATAAAAGGGTACATAAAGATATGGGTAGCCATCTTGTAAAAGCCATTAGGCTAAAGATTGATCTTTAGTGTCTGAAGGTCAAAAAATTTACACTTTTAGTCCAGATTGAAGTCCAAAAAAAGCCATACAATCCCATTGAACAAACCAATTAGTCATTCAACATGCTCTTTTTTGGATCATTGATAGGAATACATTTTTTAGGTTTCCTTAACCACTTAAAACCCGGACCAAAATGCAGGTAAATGACCTTGCCCCTTTTTGCGATTCGGCACTGCGTCGCTTTAACTGACAATTGCGCGGTCGTGCGACGTGGCTCCCAAACAAAATGTGCGTCCTTTTCTTCCCCAAATATAGCTTTCTTTTGGTGGTATTTGATTGCCTCTGCGATTTTTATTTTTTGCGCTATATACAAAAATAGAGCGACATTTTTGAAAAAAAAATCAATATTTTTTACTTTTTGTTATAAGAATAATCAAATAAACTAAATTTTAGTTTATCATTTAGGCCAAATTGTATTTAGCCATATGTCTTTAGTAAAAAAAAAAATAGCAAAAAAAAATAAAAAATTAGCTAACTAGCGGGAACAGCGACACTAATACAGCGATCAGAAAAATGATCGCTTAGTGACGCTGGCAATAGGGAGTGAAAGGGTTAACTAGGGTGGTGATCAAGGGGTTAAAACTTTATTAGGGGGGGTACAGGGCTACCCTGAACCTAACACTAATTACTGACTGTCACACTGCCTGTCACACTGACACTAAATACAGTAATCATACATGTATGATTACTGCATTCAGTGACACTGTGACAGGGGGGGCGATCACAAGGGGTTAATGTGACTATGTGTAGTGTGTGTCAGTGTAGTGTTAGTGCAGACTTACTGTGCGATGTGATCTCTCCTCAGCGGTGGTTGAAAAAAACGCTGAAGGAGAGATCACATCACTTCCTCCTTCCTGTGTTTACACAGGAGGAGGAAGTGACAGGGCGGGGGGGCGCGCGCATTGGCTGAGAGCGATCCGGAGGGGGCGGACCAAAATGAATAGCCGCCCCCTCATCCCGGATCGCTCGGCCAGCTACACTAAATATTAGTGTGATAAAAGTGGTGTATATAATGCAATTAGCATGTGCAATATCAATAATACAAAATATATGTTTTTGCATACGAGTGATCAACCTAAATAAATATATAAATATTGTGAGGATGGGACCCTGTGCTGTGTGAGAAATGGCTCATTTACGCCAGATTCAAGAGAGAAAGACATACTAATTGGACAGCTGTGTGTCCAGGTATATAGTTCTGACCTGAACAGCATTCAGGGCCCCACCCCACAGACAGGAGGTCTGAGCTAGGAGTCAGGTGACTCCCAAACCCTGTGAGAGAAGACAGAGAGTGGATGCGTCTCTCTGCAGGAGGCAGAGGTCATTATTGTTGAGGCAGCTAGAAGCTGTGTGCTTCAAAAGGATCAAACGCTGTGTGCGACCTGTACGCTCAAACGCTGTGTGCGGATAAGTCGCTGTGTGCGAACAAGTCGCTGTGTGCGAAACAAATGCTGTGTGTGGATAAGTCGCTGTGTGCGAACCAGATGGTGTGTGCGACTGTGGAATTTGTTTGCAAGATACAGGAATGCTGGAACCCCCCTGCGAGGGCTGCTTTTGTATCTATGAACTTTGATGCTTTTAAATAAAAGTGGGATACCAGGCCCTTAAAAAACTCAGTTCTGGAAGGGTCTACTCACTGAAAAATGCACTGGAGTACAATGCAATGCACTACCATTGGAGTCTGATTACCCAATCCTACAATATATATAATAAAATATTGTGAACCTGTGAACAAAGAATTGCATAAAATTGACCAGCCTAAATAGGTATATAAATAAAAATATTTGCGAACGGTACTCCCAGGTAGACCTGTATATAGAGTGGGTAGGAGCCCACGCAGACCTACCCTACCACCACCTACGGTCACCCAGAGAGTATTTGTGAAATATAACTAAAATAAACCTGAAATAAAGAATTTGTTACATGAACAAATATGAAAAAATGAAGGCAACCCACAGCTGCCACTTCAGTAGGTAGTCCAACCAGTTTCAAAAAGTTCAAAACACTTTTCAAACAGTATGTCAGTCAATAGTAGATGAGGTCATCAATCAGTGCCAAAAAGGCAGGGATACATTAGTCTCTAGGACATATGTTGCATGCCGGTTTGGAATGGATCCAGACCATAGGAGTTAAGGAGGATTTCTTGCCATGAAGGAAGTGTTCCTATATACAGTGATTTGCGGTGATCCTGGTGCTCCCCTCAGGGGTCCCCACTCAACAGATGTTGATCCCCACCAGGGGTAACAGGCATGTAACAAGGATTTCCCAGGCACTGCTCCAGCTCTCTCCTCACCAGGTCTGCAGCTTTCCAATCCACAGCCCGTACACCACTAGGGATGAGCTCTGCGTTCGATTCAAACGTATGTTCGACTCGAACATCGTCTGTTCGTACGTTCCTGCTTTCAGGGACAGATTTAGATAGAATTGTGCTGCTTTAGAAATCAAATTACAATACTCAGCGATTTACATAGCATTAGCTACTGTAGGAAAAGGTTCCTGATGTTCTTATAGGGAGAGAATTAGATAGGAATCTGTCCTACTTCACAAATCTAATTGCAGCTGCACTGCATATTTTCCTGTCAGATACTCTGCATTAGATAATTTAGGGTGAAGGTTCCTGATTGTGCTTATAGGCAGAGAAATATATAGGAGTCAGTCCTACTTCACAAACCTAATTGCACCAGCATTGCATATGTTCCTTTGACATACTCTGCAGGAATAGTGCCCCATCATTTGTGTCAGTGGGAGAAATAGTGCCCCATCATTGGTGTCAGTCTGAGGAATAGTGTCCCATCATTGGTATCATTGGGAGGAATAGTGTCCCATCATTGGTATCAGTGAGATAAATAGTGCCTTATCATTGGTATCATTTGGAGGAATCGTGCCCCATTATGTGTGTCAGTGGGAGAAATAGTGCCCCATCATTGGTGTTAGTGGGAGGAATAGTGTCCCATCATTGGTATCAGTGGGATGAATAGTGTCCCATCATTTGTGTCAGTGGGAGAAATAGTGCCCCATCATTGGTATCAGTGGGAGGAATAGTGTTCCATCATTGGTATCAGTGGGAGGAATAGTGTCCCATCATTGGTATCATTGGGAGAAATAGTGCCCCATCAAGTGTGTCTGTGGGAGAAATAGTGCCCCATCATTGGTATCATTTGGAGGAATAGTGCCCCATTATTTGTGTCCGTGGGAGAAATAGTGCCCCATCATTGGTGTTAGTGGGAGGAATAGTGTCCCATCATTGGTATCAGTGGGAGGAATAGTGTCCCATCATTTGTGTCAGTGGGAGAAATAGTGCCCCATCATTGGTATCAGTGGGAGGAATAGTGTCCCATCATTGGTATCATTGGGAGAAATAGTGTGGTGTCCCAGTACAGGTATTTGCTGTAGGCCCTGTCAGATTGAGACCCTCGGCTTGTGGGGCCTCCTCTGCAGGGACTCAGCTAGTCATGATGTGATTTATACTGTTATGGTTGATAATACATTTATTAGGTGCGTATAGCTTTAAGAGTTTTAGTCCGCCATTTTATGTTTAGTCAGAGTGTATGAGAGTCAGTAGGATTAAGTGCTAGACAAGACCTTATGGTGTTGTATTATACTTTAACTTGTAACAAACTTTAAATGTAAGTTCCAAGGGGAATACAGATAAGACTCTATGATCCACAGCTCTCAGCCAATGGGCTTCAGTCTCCCTCAGCTCTCAACCAATGGGCTTCAGTCTCCCTCAGCTCTCAACCAATGGGCTTCAGTCTCCCTCAGCTCTCAACCAATGGGCTTCAGTCTTCCTCAGCTCTCAACCAATGGGCTTCAGTCTCCTCACGTCTATATAAGGGGTGGGAGTTCCTGTTTAGGAGAGTCTAGCGCATGGGTCTTCAAACTATGGCCCTCCAGGTGTTCAGGAACTACAATTCCCATCATGCCTAGTCATGTCTGTGAATGTCAGAGTCTACAATGCTCATGGGATGTGTAGTTCCACCACAGCTGGAGGGCCGTAGTTTGAGGATCCCTGGTCTAGCGCTACACACAGTTTCTGGCAGGTCAGACCAGATTTCAGTCAGAGCAGATTTCAGTCAGAGGAGAATCAGTGCAGGCCAGAGACCTCCCGTTCAGGAGAAAGTACAGCAAATACTATAGAATCAGTACTTCAGCGCAATTATCAGATCAATCCTTCATTCCGACGAAAATCCTCAAGTCTACCGACACTTCAGTAAGTGCATCTATTCTTCAGCCTAGTCAAGCATAGGCCCAGTATTACTAATCCGGCCGCAAAAGCCGAAGATATATGATAAGCCAAGCCCAAGCATTATCAGCTGTGTGGTCCTCTAGAGACTGTCTGTGGAACCTTTGCGACACTTTGTGTGAACGCTGCTCCGCCCAGTCAAGCCCCGGCGGCGACGCTTCTTCAGTGTGCAAGCTGGAACTAGAGAATCCACTCTGTGTTGCACGGAGGAAACATTTGCTGACCGGATCAAAAAAGGAAGTTGCCGGGCGCAGCCATAGCAACGTGTCCGGCAATAGAAAATAATACCGGCATACAAAGACAGCGCACTCAACGACAGCGCACTTAAAGACAGCGCACTCAAGGACAGCACACTCAAGGACAGCGCACTCAAAGACAGCGCTCTCAAAGTTTCTTAAAGTGACAGCGCACTCAAACAAGGCTACAGCATGTCAGCCCCAAGATCCCCAGATGCAGGTGATGTGTCAGATCCTCTTGCGGCTCCTGCACGAGCTACCCCTCCGGGATCACCTCCGGGCAGGTCACTGCCTGTGGCCTCACCTCCAGCAGAGCCGTCATCGGCTAGATCATCTCCTGGCTCAGAAGTCCGGGGGCTGCTGCCCTCCCCTCCTCCAGTACGACGTCATGACAGCGGGGCTTCCCCATTCTACCTGGGGAAGCCCATGTTGCCTAACTACAGAGGGGATCCCTTTTCCCTCAAGGATTTCCAGGAGAGCTTCCAAAGCATTTTCTCTCTCTACTCCCTCCCCCCTAACCAACAGGTGCTGTTGCTCATGGGACAGTTGCAGGGACCTGCACGTGAGGAAGTCCGTACCTGGCCCACTTCTGAGAAGACTACAGTGGGTCAGATCTTCGAGGGATTGCATCAGGTATTTGAGTCCCACTCACCCTCGGAGGTCCGCCTCAGGCTGTACGAGAGGCGACAAAAGCCGGGGGAAACACTAAGGGCATATGCAGTAGCCTTGCAGAATGCCCTGGAGGCAGTCCAGAAACTGGACAACATCACCCCTGACCAGGGTAACAAATTATTGATGGATAGATTCATAGAAGGGGTCCAAAATAAATGGGACAAGGCGCAGTTAAAGATGTTAGCTGTACAGAACCCCAATATGTATTTTTCTGCCTTTAAGCGCCTAGCCCTTCAAGTTATAGAGCAGGGGGCAGACCCTGAGGAGAATCCTGACCCCAAAGTGGAACCTATGGGTGTGGCGACATGCCCTGCACCACTGTTACCACCAGCCCCCGCACCCGTGGCTGACACCCCAGCCTCCACTACAATTACTGAGATTCAAGGGGTTAAACAAGATATTGCCCAGCTTACCCAGGTGGTAAAGGAGTTGGCTAATCACACCACTCGGGCACTTAGAGAGCCTCCCGTGACTAAGAGACCTACCACTGCTCCTCCTCCCCGTTATAGCGGGCCTCGCTCGGGTCCTTCTAGTAGGCCTTACTGTGATTACTGTAACGAACCCGGTCATTGGAAGATGCAATGCTGGGCTTTAAACGGGCGTCCCCTAAAAGTCGAGGACCGGCCCTCAGGAAAGCGAATCACAGGTCCAGCAGAAGAGCCAATATACTCAGGACAGTCCTTATACATTGCATCCTGCCCCTATGTAAATGTTACCATAGATGGTGTCCAACTGCAAGCCCTGATTGATACAGGCTCGCAGGTGTCTACCATCTCTAAGGGCCTATTCTATAAATACTGGAATGTCGATTCGTTGTGTGAACCAGATGATATTGATTTTAGTGTTATGGCAGGGGACGGGAAACCAATTCCCAGACATGGGTATTGGGAGCCCACTATTCAGATGAGAGGTCACACACTTAGAGGGCAAGGGATAATTGTCACTAATGTCACAGTACCAGGGGCCACAGAGTTTATATTGGGGATGAATATAATGAGACATTGCTTCAGTGATATCTTAGATGCCTTGCATGCCTCTCTCCCCCACATGTCTCCCTCAGGCCAGAGGACTGCGCAACACCATCTCAAAATTCTGAGAGCAGAACAGAAGTTCGCGAACCGGAGAGGAGAAATCGGTAAAGTTTGGATCCAAGACATGAGGTCCGTGGCCCTGCAGCCGAACACAGAGACAATTTTGTGGTGTCGGGCGCGCCCTGGTGTAAGGAATCAGGACTATCAGGCCTTACTGGAGCCTATACAATCTGAAGATTTTCCTTTGGTCCGAGCTGCAAGGAGCTTAGTGACGGTGGTGAATGGATGGGTCCCAGTTCGCCTAGTTAATTTGTCCGGCGTAGCCACCACCTTGCCAAAGTACACTCCAGTGGCCCAACTGGTTTTCTTGGATTCCAGTGACATACTCTCTTCACGGAAGGCGGTCCAACAGCTGAGTGCCCAAACCCTGTCAGGGGCTACCGAAAACTCTCCAGAACCTTGGTGGCACCAGCTGCAAATAGGAGGATCTCTCACCCCACCAGAACAAGTCGAAGGGGTCATCGAGGTGGCGAAGAGGTACCAGAGTGCCTTCAGCAAACACCCAACCGATTTTGGAAAGACCTCCATGATTAAGCATCGAATCCTGACCGGCGACAAGCCCCCCATCAAGGAAAGGCATCGGCCGGTGGCACCAGGCATGTACCAAACCGTCAAGAAACTGTTAACCGACATGCAGAAGGCGGATGTAATACAAGAGAGCCAGAGTCCCTGGGCAGCACCCATGGTGTTAGTTAAGAAGAAGGATGGGACCATCCGTTTCTGTGTTGATTACAGGAAATTGAACGACATCACCCATAAAGACGCATACCCTCTCCCCCGGATTGAGGAGTCACTCACTGCGCTGGGTTCTGTGGCCTACTTCTCTACATTGGATTTGACCAGCGGATACTGGCAGGTGCCCATGGCCGTCGAAGACAGGGAGAAAACAGACTTTGTCACCCCCATGGGTCTTTTCGAATTTAAAAGTATGCCCTTTGGGTTGTGCAATGGCCCGGGCTACCTTTCAGCGGCTGATGGAGAGATGTCTGGGACACCTTAACTTCCAGAGTGTCCTACTCTACCTGGATGACGTGTTTGTGTATTCCAAATCCTATCAGGAACATTTGACTCACCTGTCCGATGTCTTCCAAGTACTGATCCAGCATGGTCTGAAAGTTAAACCCTCCAAGTGCCACCTACTCAAGCCACAAGTACATTACCTGGGCCACGTCGTCAGTACCGAGGGGGTCCAACCTGATCCAGCTAAAGTCGAAGTTGTCAAGAATTGGCCTACCCCACGCACCGTTAAGGATATTCGGAGCATCTTAGGATTTGCGGGATATTACCGCCGCTTTATTCCTCATTTTGCACAAATTGCCAAGCCATTGACCTCTCTCCTGCGAGGTACGGCCAAGGGTAACTATAATGGGAAGCTGCCTGTGGAATGGGCCAAAGAGCAAGAGGTGGCCTTCCAAGCTCTAAAACATCTATTGACAGAGCCTCCCATCCTGGCCTATCCGGATTATACTCAGCCTTTCCGACTGTATACAGATGCCAGTTTCGAAGGACTTGGTGCAGTGTTGTCCCTGGTCCTGGCCCTCGTGTGGGCAGTCACCGAAAAATGTAAGGACTATTTTTCAGCCACCTCCTTCACGGTCTACACCGATAACAACCCCCTGGCTCACCTGAACACCGCTAAACTAGGTGCCCTTGAGCAAAGATGGGCCTCCAGACTGGCCAACCATGACTTCTCTATCAAGTATCGAAGTGGCAAGTCTAATATTAATGCGGATGTACTATCACGCATGGCTCCGGGCGAAGATCCCCCAGTGGAGGACAGGTGGGAAGATGTGGAGATGCCTCCCTTCTATCAAAAATTTGTGAATCAGGATGTGGTCGTCACCCGCGAGGGGAATGAATCTGGGTCTAAAGCAATCCAGGAAGACCTGTATACCTGGAGGACCCTACAGGAAGAAATTCAGACTATGGGAGATCTGCAGGAGTATTTATTGACCAGGAGGGTACCTCCCTGGTTACGACGGGGTCAGAAGGACTACGAATTGAAGTGATTGTGGCGTCAGAGGAAAAGACTATTTGTGCACAAAGGAATGGTGTACAGGAACTTCTTGGACCCAGTGTCAGGTGAAAGGCTACATCAGATTCTGATCCCTTGGAGAGACGCCGCCATGGTATTGAATGCCTACCACGACCAGTCAGGACACTTTGGGGTCCATAAAACAGAAGCCACAATCCAACGCCGGTTCTACTGGATTGGAATGAGGAGCGATGTTGAAAAGTGGTGCAGTGAGTGTGCAGTCTGCAATATCACCAAGAATGATCGCAAGAATGCGCGAGCACCTCTCCATTCCATCCAGAGCGAGAGGCCTAACCAATTGGTCGCCTTGGACCATGTCAAGCTGTCGCCTACCCGGTCCGGGTATTCATATGCTCTCACTATGGTGGATCACTATTCCAAGTGGGTAGTGGTTGTGCCAGTCAAAGACTTAACAGCCAAGACAACAGCCCAGATGTTCTACACCCATTGGGTACAGATACTTGGATGTCCAGAAACTGTCTTGTCCGACCAAGGTCCGGCCTTTGAGGCCCAACTGTTTCAAGAATTGTGCCAGTTCCATGCTTGTAAGAAACTCAGGACCACTGCTTATCACCCGCAAGGGAATGGACTCTGTGAGAGGATCAACCAGGTCTTTATCCACATGCTGAGAGCGGCCTCTGTATCCCGACCTGAAGAGTGGCCTCAACTAATGCCCGAATTGTTGGAAATCTACAACAATACCATCCACTGTTCCACTGGTTATACTCCATTTTACCTCATGATGGGCCGACACGGTCAACTGCCTAAAGACAGAGTCTTTGGACTTCAAGCACCTTTCAACCACTCACCCCAAGCCTCTTCAGAGTGGGTCTCTGAACATCAGAAAAGGATTCAGGAAGCGAGAGAGATAGTCAGCAAAAAGATGGGCGAGGCACACTATAGGCAGCAACAGGACTACAACCGCCATGCCTCCGCCCAGCCGTTGCAAGTTGGTGATAAAGTCTGGCTGAAGAAGCATCAGAGGACCCATAAGTTGGACTCCCTTTTGGAAACTGAACCATACACAGTGATTTCCATCCCTTATCCGGACTCTGATGTCTACTCAGTTCAAAAACCCGGATATGAACCACAAGTTGTCCACCGAAACCGGATCAAACTGTGTCACAAAGGGGACCTGCCTGGGTTGGTGCCTCCTTCTGCACCACCAAGTCTTCCACCTCCAGTTCAGCCAGCACAAGTGCAGCCCACCAAGCCAGTTGAGCCTGAAAGGCCACTCCTGATGTTCGAAGATGATCCTCTTTTCCCTTCTGATCAAAACATCTTCTTTGGTTATGTGCCGGTCAGTTCCATTCCATCAACCTCAGTCTTGGCACCAGAAGCTCCAGAGTTTACTCCAGCCATCCGCCCACCTACTTCAATCCCATCAGAACTTTCTAGTGTGGGAGAAAGCTCCATAAGTCAAGAGCCATCACTTGCCCCCATTGTCCAAGATGAAGGCGCAGCTGTCAGTCTAGAAGAAGCAAGTGTTCAAGGAGAAAACAGTGCTCCAGGAAGCTCGGAAATGGTGTTGCGTAGATCCACCAGATCTAATTTCGGACATCCCCCAGCAAGATATAGGGATTAATCTAATAATTATACATGCAATATATGTAGATAGACTACATACACTTCAGTTAGTATACATATCAAGTATACGTCATTACTAACTCACTGTAGAGGTATCTAATATGTCACTAGCTACCTATTTACCCTATTTAGTGCATAGGAACATACCTGGCCAGTAAGTCTCCTATCCCTCACTTAAGCACTACAAAAAGAAAAGGGTATCCTCTAAAAAAAAAAAAAAAGTCTAATTGTGTACTTCAGGCATAGAATAAAAATGTCTAGCAAAAATTAAAGTGTGTTCTGGGGAGAAGAGCTAATAGCCTAAGGGCCCCAGTAGCCAAGGCATTGGGTAGAAAGCCTCCGGCAGCCCAATCCAAAACCTGGTCAGTCTTAAAAGTGTGTTCTGGGGAGAAGAGCTAATAGCCTAAGGGCCCCAGTAGCCAAGGCATTGGGTAGAAAGCCTCTGGCAGCCCAATCCAAAACCTGGTCAGTCTTAAAAGTGTGTTTCCTGTACATAAAATGTGATACCATAGTGTACGGTAAAGTAATATAAGCTTATATAAAATTGTCTAGATAAATATGAAAAAGGTGTAGAGTGTATCACATGCATAGTCTAATAATAGAGAGTGCGTAGAAAAGCTTTATCAATGTATATATGTGTATACCGGTTTCATAGTCAAAGTGAAATCTAACAATAAAATTCTGTTGTAGTATGCATAGGATAGTACAAATAGTGTCCATAGACGTAAATCCTGTTCAAAACTGAGTGGTAATGTTTAATAGGTCTATATTCTGTCTGGGACCCAGATAATCACTTACCCTGTACAAAATGATGATCTTACTTTATCTAAAAATCCTGTAAGGGACATTTATGTGTATAATGCCTCAGGACTTATCGAATGATCCTGTTCATATATGTTTATTTTTCCCAAAGAACCTGGAATGGACACTGGTGTACAAGGGCCTCAGGACTTCTAGTGGCCCCAAGGTAACCTCGTTCCTCAATCCGTCAGTGCCTTAATCGTCGAGGACGACTTCTGTTTAGTGGTGGGGTTTGTGGTGTCCCAGTACAGGTATTTGCTGTAGGCCCTGTCAGATTGAGACCCTCGGCTTGTGGGGCCTCCCCTGCAGGGACTCAGCTAGTCATGATGTGATTTATACTGTTATGGTTGATAATACATTTATTAGGTGCGTATAGCTTTAAGAGTTTTAGTCCGCCATTTTATGTTTAGTCAGAGTGTATGAGAGTCAGTAGGATTAAGTGCTAGACAAGACCTTATGGTGTTGTATTATACTTTAACTTGTAACAAACTTTAAATGTAAGTTCCAAGGGGAATACAGATAAGACTCTATGATCCACAGCTCTCCGCCAATGGGCTTCAGTCTCCCTCAGCTCTCAACCAATGGGCTTCAGTCTCCCTTAGCTCTCAACCAATGGGCTTCAGTCTTCCTCAGCTCTCAACCAATGGGCTTCAGTCTCCTCACGTCTATATAAGGGGTGGGAGTTCCTGTTTAGGAGAGTCTAGCACTACACACAGTTTCTGGCAGGTCAGAGCAGATTTCAGTCAGAGCAGATTTCAGTCAGAGGAGAATCAGTGCAGGCCAGAGACCTCCCGTTCAGGAGAAAGTACAGCAAATCGTGGAGTACCCCTAAATACTATAGAATCAATACTTCAGCGCAATTATCGGATCAATCCTTCATTCCGACGAAAAGCCTCAAGTCTACCGACACTTCAGTAAGTGCATCTATTCTTCAGCCTAGTCAAGCATAGGCCCAGTATTACTAATCCGGCCGCAAAAGCCGAAGATATATGATAAGCCAAGCCCAAGCATTATCAGCTGTGTGGTCCTCTAGAGACTGTCTGTGGAACCTTTGCGACACTTTGTGTGAACGCTGTGAAGATTTTGACATCTGTCTTCATGCCAGTAAAGCCTTCGTTATATTGACCCCTGTTGTGGACTGTGTTATTACCACCCTAGCTAGCGGGGATACGGAGGCCCCCGGAGCTGTAGTTTCCTGGGGTATACCAAGACTACAGTGGCATCACGTGACAGAGAGGGTTAATACCATCCGACCCTCACTAAGGATTAATACCACCAGACCCTGGGCTCCTAGCCCCAAGAACTAAGTAGCTAACCATTAAGCGTATGTGCGTGGCCGTGGGGCTCCCCCTCCCCGGTCATCACAATAGTGCCCCATCATTTGTGTCAGTGGGAGGAATAGTGTCCCATCATTTGTGTCAGTGGAAGAAATAGTCCCCCATCATTGGTATACAGTATTTAAAGACATATTACTTTAAAAGACTATGGGCCAGATTCACGTACATTGGTGCATATATTGACCGGCGTAGCGCATCTCCTTTACGTTAGACCAGCTCAATTTAGAGGCACAAGTACCGTATCCTTGTAGTATTTGCGTAGAAATTTGCTGCTGGTGCAACGTAATTTCCGAGACGTAAGGCGGTGTAATTCAAATTGGGAAGGACGTGGGCGTGTTCCATTGAAATGAGCCGTGACCCCATGCAAATGAAGGGCCAGCCGGATGGCGAATGCGAGCATGAAGCAGACTATGGTCAGCACCTCTCTGCGCATGCTCACAACTCGGCACGGCGCAATCAGTGAGACTGGAACTAGGCCCGGTCAACTTAGTGAGCTACACACAGTGCTTAAATAGACCGAGAGAAACGCCCTTCCTTTGCAAAAGTACATTCATTTGTTTCCCTTCCTACAGCAAGGTGCTTTTGTTCTGTTGTTTGTTAGCGTTTGTTGGTTTGTGACGTGTCTTTGAGATATTTGGTGACTGTTTTGGATAGTGTTTTGGATAGTGTTTTTGAGAGTGATTTTTGGTGACTGTTTTGGGAAGTGATTTTTGGTGAGTGATTTTTGGTGATTGTTTTGGAGAGAGTGTTGTGTGAACATGAGTGAGAGGAAGCGAAAATTAAATTTTTCCTTGCAGGAGAAGGAAATTATTGGCAGGGCCATTACCCTATATGGGCGATTCCTGCACGGCCCGGAGAGTGCCAACACCCCCCCCCGGCCAGAAAGGCTCAGATTTTGCAGGACATCGCCGACAAGGTAAATTTGTTGGGGGGGGGAGACCCGGACACGCTAGGGGATCCAAAAGAAGATCAATGATCTCCGGCGTGTGGTCCGTGTGAAGCTGGCCAAGATTGCAGCACATGCCAGGGGCCCACCATGCCCTGTTAGGCTGACTGAGGAGGAGCGTTTGGTGGCCCAGACCTTCAACAGGCAGCAAGTGGAGGGGCTGCCTGGCTTTGACTCCATTGAGGAGGTCGTGAGGACAGGTAAGGTTTTTTTTTTTATATCTGGTGTGTATCATGTGTGGGGGGAGGGAATATGTGGCAAGTGTGTGGATCCTCCAACCTGTGAATGTTTTGTGTCATCCACAGATGTGCAGGAGGGTGCTTGGCCATCTGGCCTGTCCGCACCATCCCCGGGACAACAGTCTGAGGAAGACCCCCAGACAGGGCCGGAGTCCTCTGAGGAGGTTAAGGAGGAGGAGTTTGAGTTGGAGGAAGAGGTCATGTCAGGGAATGACTTGTTAATTTTGGAGGAGTCTTCCCCTTTGGCTGACAGCAGCCAGGCCTCCATCAGGGGTAGCCCCTCCCACTCCTCCCCCAACAGGGCTCCCCTCCCAAGGGGCTCCACTTCTCCCTGGCCACAAGCCTCATCTGGAGGCAGGAAGGCGAGCCACAAGACCAGGGGGGTGGCTGAGGTTCTGCCTGCCAATCTGAGAAGGGACCAGGCCCTTCAGACCCGCCATCTGGGACAGGTCAGCCAGACTTTGGGCGAATGAAGGAGAGCCTGTCCTCCATAAAGGATTCAGTTGGGGACATGGCCTGCAACTCCCTGGCTCTGATCAATTGCCAAAATGAACAGCAGGCTACCACAGCAGGCGTTGGTCAGGATGTGCGGGCCCTCGGTCAGGATGTGCGGGCCCTCACCCAGGCTATCCAGGCCAATACGGCAACACTCAATGCTGGCCTGACCAGAATAGCCGTGGCCTTGGAGGCCAGGGCGCCAGGTGGGCAGAGACCAGGGGATGCTCCTCCTTCCCCGGATTACCCCCCCATGAGTCTCCCCTGAGGAGCTGGGGCCGTGGCCGCCCCAGGCGTGGGTCACGCCAGCGGCGGTAGTTTTTTTTCTCTTCTCTGTGTTTTTTTTTTTTGCTGGGCATTTTTTTTTTTTGCTGGGCATTTTTTTTTTCTGTTTGTGAATGATTTTGGAATGTGGGGGTGACATTCCTGATGGAGAAGGGGTGTCACCTTCATTTGTGGTAGAGAAGGGTTCCCCAGGACCAGGGAGAAGTGATCCCAAGGTCCGTGTGAATGGTGTATGAATGTACAGTGACATAAATGGAGCCGTGGCGTGGCGTTGCTGCTCACAAGTCCTGCATGGTGGGCTTGTGCTAATCCAATTAGATGAGGATGTGATGTGTCTGTGCTAGGGACCACAGTGGTGTGCATGCATGCATTCTCATTGTGCCATGATTAATGTGTGTGTTTAACGTGCAAAGATGACTAATGTGAGCTGTCTCCTGGCTGCTCGTCCCTCAGAAGACGGGATAGCCTCGGTTAGGGGGGATTGTCTGGTTCGGGGGTCAGGTCATCACTTATGTCAATCTCCAGGCCCTTTCTCACTGCGAAGTTGTGCAGCATGCAACATGCATCGATGATCTGGCATACAAAGTTTGGGGAATACAACAGGGTACCCCCAGACTTATCCAGGCATCGGAAACGTGACTTCAGGAGGCCAAAGGTGCGCTTCACCACTGCACGGGTATGTGCGTGTGCTTCATTGTATCTTTCCTCTCCTGGGGTTTGGGGGTTCCGGATAGGAGTCATGAGATGGGGTCCCAATGCATATGCAGAGTCACCTGGAAGGGAAAAGACAGGAGGATGTTAGTACTGCATGTGCCCCTTGTGATTTCTGCATCATCGGGGGGACAGTCATGCCTGACTCCCATGTCACTCACCAACCAGCCAGCTGTCCCCATACATGTTCTGTTCAAATTCTGTTGGGATGGGGCTATGATTGTATATGTAGCTGTCATGGCTGGATCCGGGGTGTTTGGCACGGACGTGCCATATGAGGCATTTGGCATCGACTATCACCTGTACGTTGATGGAATGCCAATGCTTCCAGTTGCGGTATACGTGCTCTGTCTCACGGGGGGGGGGGGGCTGGAGTGTCAATCTGTCATTGACTTCAGCCGCAGGTCCTCCTGGGTGGGTTTGATGATTTACTTGGCCATGCGTCTGAGAATTGCAGGGATAACCTGGTGCACACATCTGCTCATGGAGGATTGTAACATCCCAGCCACCACTCCACTTGTTCTTTGAAAAGAGCCACTGGCAAGGAAATGGAGTGTTGCCAGGACCTTGACCAGTGGCTGCACTGCATGTGAGCGGTGTGTTGGGCTGGTGATGTCCTCCTGCAGGGTTGTGATTAATTCCATGATGGTATGAGGGGTGAATCTGAAGATGCGATACACCTCAGAATCACTCATGCCAAAGAGGTCTATGCGGGTGCGGTATATCCTCTCCTGTGCCCTCCTCCGTGCCCTCCTCCTCCTGCACTCATCTAAAGTCAGTAGTATAGCTATGAGCAAGGATGCCCCTGGCATGTTGGCATACAGATTGTTGTCCTGCAAGTGTGGCTGCTCAGCTCGTCCCTAGCGGTGTTGCTTTAGCTGACATGTAGACGGATTGTCCAATTTTAAACCTGCTTTTATATGGACTAACTTTAGACCGGACGTGCAGCTGATGCACACAGCGCGTAGCCTGCACCGCACAAACTTACTTTTGTGGATCGCCGTATCCCCCTCATTTGCATATTTGCCTAGCAAATCAATGGTGTGTCTAGTGCATTTTTGCGCGCACGATGCGCCGGTCTATCGAAATTAAGTCGGTCGAAAAATTCTAGATTTCAGGCGTATATCGTTTTGGGGATACGGCGCATAGATACGCAGGCGCATATTTAGACTTAGGCCGTGCATCTCCTGAAACGCCACCTTAAGTGTTTTGTGAATCTGGCCCTATGTATTTAAAATAACTCCTGGCCATGCTAGTTTACTCTAGTAGGGTAAAGTGTGTGATGCACAGCGACAGTTTTTTTTTTTCAAAAAGGGTCCAATTCACATCCACTGCAGTAATCAGGATAAAGAGAGCCATTATATTTTGGTGGCAGGACAGATTAATGAACATGCAGTGACATGGATCTCCTATTATGCACCAAATACAGGGCAAGTTGACGTCTTCTGTACTATGTTGCATCCCCGATCAACACAAATCTCGGCCTATCGGTCAATCATGCAAAGTCCCAGGCTATGAAACTTTTCTTAAATGGTTGGACTTGAAGGGAAAGTTTAAGTGGATGCTTGACCATATTTAGGTATCCATTTGACTCCATCATTATGTACCCTATAGCTATCTGGTCCGATGATCGGTTTAGCTCCCCTCGTTGTTTGTTATGTTGCATACTGTCAAAATGAATATCCTACCTCGGATACTGTACTATTTTAGAACCCTTATAAAAGAGAAAAAATTGCGCCAATAAACAAATATAAAGTCCTTATATATTAAATAGGAAATAAAGTCCACAAAAGTGCATATATTAAACGACACCCAAGTGATTGATACGATCCAGTGAACCGCCACCTTATGGACAGAGGCTTACCAGCAAGCAGTGGGTAAACAGCATATCACAGCTCCACAGTTGTTCACAGGATGAAGACTGAAGACAATATCAGCAGATGACAGGAAACAAGCAGAAATCCAGCTTAAACGGCCGCTCAGAGGCCAAACGGATGACAATGTTTGATTCTGAAGTGTGGTCTCATAGATGGTCCTCAATGCAGATGCAGGAACCGTCAACCATAATGAAAGAAACGAAGAGGCCGCACATAGTGTAAAACCATCAAGGAGATTTAATATTGAATAAAAAAACTACTTACAAACGAATATGAGATTCGATCATAAAACAAAATATTGGATGCGATCCTAAAACGAATGCCGGCCGGCAACACGAGGAGCCTTTCCTCACAACGTCGAACGCGGTGGCGTCGCTGCACGCCAATAGCCCAGGCGCGTTTCGTCATAGAATGACGTTTTCAATGGGGATTATCCCATCCGTTTGGCCTCTGAGCGGCCGTTTGAGCTGGATTTCTGCTTGTTTCCTGTCATCTGCTGATATTGTCTTCAGTCTTCATCCTGTGAACAACTGTGGAGCTGTGATATGCTGTTCACCCACTGCTTGCTGGTAAGCCTCTGTCCATAAGGTGGCGGTTCACTGGATCGTATCAATCACTTGGGTGTTGTTTAATATATGCACTTTTGTGGACTTTATTTCCTATTTAATATATAAGGACTTTATATTTGTTTATTGGCGCAATTTTTTCTCTTTTATATGTTACTGTGATATACACGCTTATTGCTGCCTTTGCTTTTTTGATATCACCATCACCTGTATTTTTTGGTTAGCGCAATTTTCTTCTTCTATTTATTTTAGAACCCTACCTGTAGCTATTAACAATTCAGACCTTTTAGCTTTGCAACGGAAAATGTTAACATTTATTTGGGGGACAAGAGACCCAGGGTGAATAGGCGTACTCTCTTTTCCCCTAAAGTGAGAGGTGGCTTGGTGGTCCTTGACCTACGAAAATATTTCTAAGCAGCACGACTGGCCCAATTGGTCCGCTTCCATAGCGTCCTTAGAGTGCACGGCCACAACCCAATGGTTTATTAGTCATTTATAGTGGCTGCCGTCTAAAGAAAGAACAACTATCCTGTGTCCTACCCTCTCTTTTTTCTGAGTTTGTAGAATAGGCTTAAGGCCTCATTCACACGGACGGACCGTTCGGGTCCGCCTGTCAGTTTTGACGGCGGAACTTGAACGGCCGCTTCATGCATCCCTATGGAGCGTCGGATGTCAGCGGAGATATGTCCACTGACATCCGACCTGATCCGATACACTAAAAACAGACGTATAGGGGCCACGTCCATATCCGTCATGGCGGATCGGATCAGGTGAGATCTGCCGAAAACTGACATACTGGCCATTTTCATCAGATCGCTCCATAGGAGACAGCGCTGTCCAACAAGCCCCTCCCCGCTCAGTGAGAGAGGAGCTTGTCATCCGTCGGCTCAGCGGAGATCTGCGGACTGATCTCCCACTGAGCTGGCGGGAGCAGGCGGACTCCGTCGCGACGGAGTGGCGACAGAGTCCGCCTCGTGTGAATGAGGCCTAATACATCCTACCATCTCCAGTCTGCCCACAGTCCCTCGCTCCAATTCTGTTGAAACCCTCGTTTACCCAGGGTCTCACCTCTGTGTTCTTTAACCACTTTGCAACCGCCCTATAACGAAAGTACGGCTACAGGGCGATTGCTTAATTCTAAGTGGCCGTTAATTAACGGCCTCTTAGAATCGCGCTCCTGCGCGCCCCCTGAGGCGCGCACATGGAAACATCTGTGACCGCCGGGTCCGGAGGACCCGGCGCATGACGGATCACGGTAGATCGCCGCTGATAGCGGCGGTTTACCACGTGATCGCTCCGTCCAATGACGGAGCGACCACTTGTAAACAAAGCGGCGTCATGTGCTGAAGCCGGTTCCTCCCTCCTCTCTCTGTACCGATCGGTACAGTGTGAGAGGAGAGGGGAGGAAGCGGATGGCAGCGCCAGTGCTGCGGGCTGGATCGGTGACAAATGTAGTCACAGATCCATCCATCCCTCCCTCCCTGCTCAGCCATCCCTGCTGCAATACTCTGCAATACTGGGCAATACTCAGCTGGGCATACTCTGCAATACTTGGGCATATACTCTGGCAATACTCTGCAATACTCTGGGCATACTCTGCAATACTCTGGGCATACTCTGCAATACTCTGGGCATACTCTGCAATACTTGGGCATATACTCTGGCAATACTCTGGGCATACTCTGCAATACTCTGGGCATACTCTGGGCATACTCTGGGCATACTCTGGGCATACTCTGCAATACTCTGGGCATACTCCGGCAATACTCCGCCAATATTCTGGCAATACTCTGGCAATACTCTGGGCATACTCCGGCAATACTCTGGGCATACTCCGGCAATACTCCGGCAATACTCTGGCAATACTCTGGCAATACTCTGGCAATACTCTGGGCATACTCCGGCAATACTCTGGGCATACTCCGGCAATACTCTGGGCATACTCCGGCAATACTCTGGGCATACTCCGGCAATACTCTGGCAATACTCTGGCAATACTCTGGCAATACTCTGGGCATACTCCGCAATACTCTGGGCATACTTTGCAATACTCTGGGCATACTCCGCAATACTCTGGGCATACAGCGCCCCTGTCCCTGTGAGCTCGCATGCAGAAGCGAACGCATACGCAAGTCCCGCCCACATATGAAAACGGTGTTCAAACCACACATGTGAGGTATCTTTATATAATGTTTTGGGGTTCTATGTAATTTTCTAGCAAATAAATGATGATTTTTACATGTAGGAGAGAAATGTCAGAATTGGCCTGGGTGCTCCCTGCATGTTTGGCCTCTGTATGTGGCCGCACTGTGTAAAAGTCTCACACATGGGGTATCACCATACTCGGGAGGAATAGCAGAATGTGTTTTGGGGTGTAATTTGTGGTATGCATATGCTGTGTGTGAAAAATAACCTAATAATATGAAAATTTGATGAAAAAAAAAAATCTTGATTTTGCAAAGAATTGTGGGAAAAAATGACAACTTTAAAAAACTCACAATGCCTCTTTCTAAATACCTTGGAATGTCTTCTTTCCAAAAATGGGTCATTTGGGGGGTATTTGTACTTTTCTGACATGTTAGGGTCTCAAGAAATGAGAGAAGCTGTCAGTACTTCAGGTGTGATGAAATTGATCAATTTTCAGTAATTGGTACCATAGCTTGTAGACCCCATAACTTTCACCCAGACTAAATAATATCCAACATTTTTTTTTTTACCAAAGATATGTAGCAGTATACATTTTAGGCCAAATTTATGAAGAAACATTACTTTTTTGCAAAATTTTATAATAGAAATGAAGAAAAATGATTTTGTTCTTTTTTCATTTATAGCAAAAAAAATAAAAACCGCAGAGGTGATCAAATACCACCAAAAGAAAGCTCTATTTGTGGGGAAAAAAGGACAAAAATGTCATTTGGTTACAGTGTTGTATGACTGAGTTATTGTCATTCAAACTGTGAGAGCACCGAAAGCTGAAAATTCGTCTGGTTATTAAGGGGGTTTAAGTGCCCAGTGGTCAAGTGGTTAAATGGGGGACAAATTAGTGATTTCAATGCATTGCTAATTTCTGTGTCAGGGAATGAATTCTCTCGCTTCAGCTATAGCATGGTATGCCCCTACTACTTAGGGGGTTAAACTTAGGGTGTTAAATAAACAGCTTGAGAATGGAGCACCATATACATTAAATGTACAAGTCATACACAGAGGAAGGAGGCAGTGAAGGGGTTAAAGCTCTGGTCACATACAGGGGTAGAATGGAGATGATGATGCGGTTAATGCTCAGATGTGCAGGGTAAAAGGAGATGAGGAGTTAATTTACAAGCCAAATGACAGCATTGAATATAGTATGTGTATTGGAGATGAGGCATGATAGGGTTAAAAAAAGATATGTGTGCTACTTCAATAGAATGAATGGATTAGCAGCTGTAGCCACTGATTCATTTTTTCTGTGTCCATGCATATACTAATTACTTATTCCGGTTGTAGGGAAACGAAGAGGGATCACTAGTGTAAATAGTACCATATGATAACTGTGATGACAATCACAGTGATCACATGATACCCAGACACTCAGATCAGCTAGGTACAGTGTCTCTGTGTAGCCAGCCACCTAGTGACAGCTGGGTACATAGCAGTCACCTGACGGATCGGATGCACGAAAACTGTTTATTCAGTGAAACATTAAGCACAGAAAAATGTGATGTGAACATGTATATTGACAGCTGGTAAGACATTAAAACAAAAAAAAACAAACAACAAAAAAAAGTAATAGAAATGTGTCAAGCAAGGACTGGTTTTAACTTTTCTACTTCAAAGCTCAGAAGAAAACTAAGTAGAAATCTTTTATCTACAGTATATATAAAAAAAGGAAATCAATTCTCTTGTAAAAGTGTTTACTTGCAATCTTGTCAGAAGCTTTAAAAAAAGGAATAAAGAAACATTTCACTGAGCCATTATTATTAACTATGGCATTCTTCAGTTTCTTTAAATGTGCATCTTTAGTCTTCATTTAAATTTCATTCACTAGAGATCACATTATGTAGTGTTCATTAAGGGTATATTATGTTCTCTACAATCTTGGCACAAGTATGAAAAAAACACATACGATTTGATAAAATCATAATCTCAAAAGCTTTGATTACCTCAGGGATGTTAATGTTCACTACACTTTGTCAGATTTTTGTATAAAAGTTATTATTATGTAGTTATTATTATGTAGTAACTTATGTAGGTAATATAAAGAATGCCTTGTACGTGGGCCACATCGTTTTTGTTTTTTTTCCCATCGTTGAAAATAAATAAATAACTGTTTTAAAATGTGATGGTTAAAAAAAACGATAGAAAAAAAAATGATCGTCTGTGGGGAAATCCATCGGTCAAAAATGCACGCATGCTCAGAATCAAGTCGACGCATGCTCGGAAGCATTGAACTTTATTTTTCTCTGCACGTCATTGTGTTTTACGTCACCGAGTTGGACACGATCGGATTTTTAACTGATGGTGTGTAGGCAAGACTGATGAAAGTCAGCTTCATCAGATATCTGATATCTGATGAAAAAATCCATTGGTCCGTTTTCATCGGATGAACCGATCGTGTGTACAGGACATAACAGTATTTTAATAAAAAATTAGGGCTCTTGAAAACTAATATATATATTTATAATTAAGCATTTACCCAAAAAAAATCATTTTACATATACAAAGACAACTATTGTGCAATAAGCTCCAACCAAACAATAATTATAAGTGTGCTATCCTTGTACTAGGTATAGGCTAAGAAATCACATAAGAGACACAATAAAAGTGCATTAAACATATGATAAATGCACCCTAAATTGACATATCTGTGCAAATAAAGTCCATATAAAATGTGCATATATATATATATATATACTGTATATATATATATATATATATATATATATATATAGTGCAAAAAAGGTGCTTAGATTTTCTAAACATCAATAGTTCCTCTTTCTTTGCCGTGAAGGAATGATGATAACATGCACCTATGCACTTCAAAAGTACTCCCAAAAGGAAACACCACAAATGATTAAATGTGCTCCTTACCAGCTGCTCTGATCCCACAAGGAGACCATCAGATGCCCTGGTGCAAAGCAGCCATATGCACCATGATCTTGCATGCAAAGGTTCCACAATCTCCTAAGCCAAGATGCACTTCATGGAGGAAGTTAAAGTAAGGAGGAACCTCATATCCCCAGAGGATGCTGGTTACAGAGCAATGCGTTGGGATGGGCCTCACATGGCATTATTCCGCAAGTCAGACTGACCACTCTGACCTGCTGGTTGTTTGCAACACAAAATGTATACTGTAATTCCTTTAAAATTATAAGTGTGGTTTTATCATCTTAGCAAAATCTTGGTGAAATACTACCTCCATAGAGTCTATCTTGGTTTAAAATATTGTGGTACCTTTGCATGCAAGATCATGGTCTGATTGTCTCCTTGTAAGGTCAGAGAAGCTGGTAAGAGGAACTATTGATGTTTAGAAAATCTGAGCACCTTTTTTGCACTATATATGTGTATATGTATGTATATTTTATAATTATTTTTTTGCAGTGTTTGCACATTTTATATGAACTTTATTTGCACAAATATGTCAATTTAAGATGAGTTCATCATATGTTTCATGCACATTTATTGTGTCTCTTATGTGATTTATTAACCTATACCTAGCACAAGGATAACACACTTTTAATCATTGTTTGGTTGGAGCTTGTTACACTTCCTACTTGAATTGGTGATTTAGATGCTGCTGTTCGTTTTTGATTTAATTGAGACTTTATTATATTTGTTTTAGTTATCACTAAGGTTTACATTTTTTTTGCAAGTGCATGAATATTATCTTGGGTTTAGTCATTATTGTGTGATGCCTCATACACACAACCGGTTTTCTTGGCATTAAAAAAAAACAATGTTTTTCCCGATGGGATTCCTCTCAAGCCTGCCTTGCATACACACGTTCAGGCTAAATACCACCCGTCCAAAGCGCGGTGACATACAACACGTACGATAGGAATATATAGGGAAAGTTCCATTCAAATGACGCCACAATTTGGGCTGCTTTTGCTGATTCTTGTGTTAGTAAAAGTTTGGTGAGAGACGATTTGCGCTTTTTTAGTCTTTGTGCTTTTTAGTCCCTTACAGTATGACAAATGTGCTATCTCCATTACGGACGCTGGTTTTACCAGAACGTGCGCTCCTGTCTCATACTTGATTCTGAGAATGCGTGTTTTTTTCCCCTTAGAAAAGCATACACACGACCGGTTTTCCCGCCGGGAATCCCAACAGGAAAAAAGAAAGCTGGTAAGCCTCATACACACTATGGGCCAGATTCAGCAACACTTGCGCTGGAGTATTTCGATATGCGCCGCGTAACTGTGATTATGCGCCGTCGTTTCTATGTGGCCGTACCCACCAAACTAGATGCGACAGAAAACGGGCCATTTCCGATCGGCTTAACTTTCCGACGCCAGAGTCTCGTCAGCGCATAATTTCGCTTGGCGCATCAGTCGCGCCTATTGATTTCCCCTGCAAATATGCAAATGAGGGAGATTTCCCGATTCGCGAACGGATTAGCACCATACGCTGGCTACATGCGCCGCGCGTATCTCGTCTGTCCGGCGCAAAGTTATTTCTACAAATAGCTGCTTTATCTTTACTCCAGACGGCCACAGGTCAGCAGGAGAGCAGCTCCAGCAGCAGCGTTACCGACGAAACTAGCAAGCTGAACAACCACACTTGCAAGGACAACACCTCTGTGTGCCAACATGCCAGGGGCAGTCGTGGTCCTAGCACTTGTACTGGGTCCCCCGGAACGAAGGAGGCGGGCACGTGAGAGGATATACCGCACGCGCATGAGCCTCTTTGGCATGGGGGATGAGGAGGTGTATCGCCTCTTCAGATTCAGCCCTGATGCAATCCTTGAACTAACCACAACCCTGCAGGGTGACATCACCAGCAAGACACACCGCTCACAAGCAGTGCAGCCACTGGTCAAGGTCCTGGCAACACTTCATTTCCTTGCCAGTAGATCATTCCAGCGTACAAGTGGAGTGGTGGCTGGGATGTCACAGTCCACCATAAGCAGATGTGTGCACCAGGTTGTCCCTGCAATCCTCAGACGCATGTCCAACCAGTTCATCAGACCAACCACTGAGGAGCTGCGGCTGAAGGCAATGACAGATTTCTACAGCATTGCCAGATTCCCACGCACCATGGGGGCCATTGATTGCACACATGTGGCCCTACAGCCCCCCAGTGCCACAGAGCACATATACCGCAATCGGAGGCATTGGCATTCCATCAACGTACAGGTGATAGCCGATGCCCAACGCCTCATATGGCACGTCCGTGCCAAACACCCCGTGTCCAGCCATGACAGCTTCATATACCGTCAGAGTCCCATCCCAGCAGAATTCGAGCAGAACATGTATGGGGACAGCTGGCTGGTTGGTGAGTGACATGGGTGGCAGGCATGACTATCCCCTCCCGTGATGCACATCAGAAGTGGCACATGCATGACTAACATCCTCCTGTCTTTTCCCTTACAGGTGACTCTGCATATGCACTGGGACCCCATCTCATGACTCCTTTCCGGAACCCCCAAACCAGAGGAGAGAGAAAATACAATGAAGCACACATCAAAACCCGTGCAGTGGTGGAGCAAACATTTGGGCTCCTGAAGTCCCGTTTCCGCTGCCTGGATAAGTCCAGGGGGACACTATTGTATTCCCCTACCTTTGTGTGTCAGATCATCGGTGCATGTTGCATTCTGCACAACTTTGCTATGAGAAAAGGCCTGCAGATTGATATACGTGATGACCTGACCCCCGACCCACACAGTCCCCACCTGCCAGAGGAGACCCAGTCTGCTGATGGAAGAGCAGTCAGGAGGGTCCTCGCCGTAGGCATCTTTGGACAATAAACCAAAACATTTATCACACAGAGAATGCACGCGTGTACACTACTGATGTCCCTAGATCACACACACCACATGCACATCGCATTGGATTAGCCCAAGTCCAGCATGTAGGACTTGGGAGCAGCAACGCCAGCGTCAAGGCCCCAATGATGTCACTGTCCATTCATACACCTTTCACACGTCATTCATACAGCCGTGGGGTTAACTTCACCACCACGGCCGAGGGTGACACCCCTTACTGTCAGGAGTGCCACCCCCTCACATTCACACACCATTCACACTGTCCCCTGCACTCCTGACCGTGTGCAGTAAAAAATAAAAAAAATATCTCATAACCTGAGAACAAAAATAAACAAAAACTCATATCCTGAGTATAAAATAAATATTCAAAAATAAACAAAAACTCATATCCTGAGTATAAAATAAATATTCAAAAATAAACAAAAACTCATATCCTGAGTATAAAAAAAAAATATAACAACCAAAAAATCAAAAAACCCTCATCTGGGATGACGGGGGCTCCTCCTTGGGGGCACTCTCGGGCTCCTCAGCTTCCTGGAGGGAGTGGGTGGTGGTGGGGGTGGGGGGGCATCTGGAGGAGGCTGATCCCCGGGTGGGCCACTCCTGGGAGCTGTTGGCTGCCTGCCCTCCAATGCCACAGCAATACGGCTCAGATACAGGTTTGCCTGGGCCTGCATCCTCAGCTGGCGGGTGATATGATGCCGCTGGTCACGTTGCCGCTGCCTCCCCTCTTCCCGGATGGCAGCTGTGTTGTCTCGGACGGCTGCTGTCAGGTGCCGGACATCAGCCTGCACCTCCCCCAGGCTGGTCACAACGTCCTGCACACGACTGGGCAGCTGTGACATGGAGCCCAGGCTGTCTGCGACCCGGTCTAAGTGGCCAGCAATCTCCCCCATTTGCTGGGTCTGTCTGGCGTGGTCCAACACTACCTGGTCCTGGACCATATCAGACACCCCCCTGGTCTTCCGGGTCACCTTCCTGGGGGCAGAAGAAGGTTGTCCCCGTGGGGATGGAGTCGCCCTTGAGGGGCTACCTAGGATGGGGGAGGGGATGACAGAGGGCCCTACAGAGGAGGAGGACTCCTCCAACATTAAAATAAAGTCCTGCTCAGGGACAGGCTCCTCCTCAACCACCTCTGCTGAAGTGGTGTGGGCACTCTCCTCCTCCACCTCGGTGTCTCCAGCACCCATGGCTTCGTCATCAGCATCCCGTTGGGAGGTTGGGGTGGACTGGCCGGTAAGCGATGATGGTCCAGCTCCATCATCTGTGGATGACACAAAGCAGACACATGTTGATGGTCCCACACACTTGGCACATGTACCCTCCCCCCCCCACATGCAACACACCAAAAAGGGGGTAAAAATCACTTACCTGTCCTGGAGCCTTCCTCTACGGAGTCATAGCCATGGACCCCCTCCAACTGCTCCCTGTCCAGGCAGCGGGCGACCACCTCCTCCTCCGTGGTCAGGCTGACCGGACATGGTGGACCACCACCTGTGCCCCTCTCATGGCTCCTAATGGTGGCCACCTTGCCACGAACCTTGCGCCGCAGGTCGTTTATTTTTTTTTGAATGTCGCCTGCAGTCCGGGTGGAGTACCCTAGCACATTAACCCTGGCAGCAATGGTCTCCAGGATGCCCTGCTTCCTCTCCCGGCTGGTCTTCCTGCTTTTTTTCCCGTGGAGGGAATCATTAAACGTCTCCATAGCCGAGATGATCACAGAGACCTCCTGGGCATTAAAGTTGAGGTTCCTCCTCTCTCTGGGGGTAGCGGGATCAGCCATGACAGTGCAAAAGTATCTTCCCTGGGGTGGGGGGAAACGGATATACTTTTGCGCCGGAATGGCGTTTCCGGTAGCGCTTTTATACTCGCAGCGGAACACATTGCGCTGACGTTTCCCGTGAAGTGGTGCCGACGGAAGTTGTGAGCATGCGCACAAGGGGGCGAGTGGAGCCTCACTTACTGCGCATGCTCCGTGGATGATGCGCTGAACGTAAGCCTCTGCGCTGGGCTCCGCCCATCATTTACATATGATCACACCCACTTCCACTTGCGTCGGGTTACGCCAGCGCATTATCGTTACTCTGGCGCAAGTTTACGCGCAACTGCTATGTGAATAACAGTACTTGCGCCGAAAGTGTCGGCGGAGTAACGTAAATGAGAAACGTTACTCCAAAGTAAAGAAGCGCCCATCTACCTGAATCTGGCCCTATCAGTTTTTTCTGACAGTTTTCTCATCAGGTTTACCAAAACCATGTAGTGCAAGGTCCTACCTGATTGCATACAAATTGAAATTCTTCATATTAGCTGGTTTTGGTAAACCTGAAGAGAAAACCGTCAGGAAAACTGATAGTGTGTATGGGGCTTCACTTTATTTTTTCTGCCAGTTTTCTCGTCTGGAAAACTGCAATGGAGCATACACACGGCCGGTTTTCCCGGCCAAAAGCTCTCATTCGGTTAAAGATCTTGCAACAATATTTTTTATATATAATGTATATGTCATGCACTTTACATGCATATGTTTAGTATTATACTGTTACTACAATAATTTTCCTGCAAATTTTACACATTTTAACTAAAGCTTTTAAAACTGGATCAAAAAAGATATTTGATATTTACACAGCAAATGTTTAGGATATTGGGAGCCTTATGCCTTGTACATACCACAGGTTTTCCCGTTGGGAAAACTGCAATGGAGCATACACATGGCCGGTTTTCCCGGCCAAAAGCTCTCATGCTAGTTTTCCCGATGGGAAAACCTGTGGTATGTACAAGGCATAAGGCTCCCAATATCCTAAACATTTGCTGTGTAAATATCAAATATCTTTTTTGATCCAGTTTTAAAAGCTTTAGTTAAAACGTGTAAAATTTGCAGGAAAATTATTGTAGTAACAGTATAATACTAAACATATGACAGTATAGTACATGACATAAAAAATATTGATGCAAGATCTTTAACTGTTGAGCACTGACTGGCAGCACTGGTGTGCACTAATAGGTAGCACTGGTGGGCACTGTTGGGACTGCACTGATAATCAGGACACTGATAATCAGTGCTGATCAGTGTAGATGTCCATTTACCACAAGCCAGTAATCGGCTCTCTTCTCGCCTCCTCATGCTGTCACCGTGAGAAAAGGAATACCGATAACCGGATTATGTTTACATCTTGATCAGCTGTCGTTGGACTAAAATGATCATGTGGTAAAGGGCCGCTGTGATTGTCCCTTTAGCCCAATCTGTGATCAAAACAGTTCAAAGGACTCAGCAATGACAGAGCACACCACCCGTGTGCTGCAGGGGGAGCACATGCATCACAATCACTGGAAGACGTCATATGACACCCTCCCGGAAAAGTAAGCCTGCGCTGTAGCAGTCTTTCAACTTTAGAACGGGTGGGAAGTGGTTAAAGTAGACCTGAACTCAAAAAAATTGAACGTCTATAAATGTTAATTGAGACAAAATTATACTATGCCTACAGCATTGTAGTTGTAAATCTGCACTGTGAGAACCACTACTGCCTGTACCTGCTAGTTTCATGAGACATGCTATGATTTTTGATGATGTCACTACCAATGGCGGTGCGTACATAGAGGGCGCAAGAGTGCCGCCCCCTCTCGCTCCTGCACCGCCACTGAAAACAATACACAGATTCATGAAACCTGATTGGCTGAAGTGACATCGAGGGCGGGACTGCTTTGAGGGATCGTGAAGGAGGATCTGAGGATGGCTGATAGAGAAAGGTAAGTGGCAGGCGGGGGGGACAATCTGGCGGAATTTTGGGGGCAAACTGGTGGCAATTGGCGGGCACAGTGGCGACAATGGCATGGCACAGTGGTGAAAATTGATGGGCACAGTGATTGATGGGCACAGTGGTGACAATGGCATGGCACAGTGGTTGTGTTTGACATGGCACAGTGGCGACAATTGATGGCCCAGTGGCTGCGTTTGACATGGCACAGTGGCGACAATTGATGGGTGCAGTTGCGACAATGGCATGGCACAGTGGCGACAACTGATGGGCACAGTGACAGCAATGGCATGACACAGTGGCTGCCTTTGCCATGGCACAGTGGAAACAATTGATGGGCACAGTGGCGACAATGGCATGGCACAGTGGGGACAATTGATGGCATGGCACAGTGGCAACAATTGATGGCACAGTGGCTGCGTTTGATGGCATGGCACAGTGGCGACACTTGATGGGCACAGTGGCTGTGTTTGATGGCATGGCACAGTGGCTGCGTTTGATGGCATGGTGCAGTGGCGACAATTTTATGGCACGGTGGCGACAATTGTATGGCACAGTGGCGACAATTTTATAGCACAGTGGCTGCGTTTGATGCGCACAGTGGAGACAATTGAGGGGCACAGTGGCAGCAATTGATGGGCACAGTGAGGCTGCAATTTATGTTTTTTTTTTTGTTTGTTTGCTCCCCCCCCAAATTTTTGAGCACCAGCCGCCACTGGTCACTACTGTAAATGTTGCTAAAGAGGAAAGCTGTACCTGAGATACTAAGAAATTAAATCAAAGAAACCTAAATTATCTATCTATCTATCTATCCATATATATATATATACACACACATACAGTATTTCACACAAGTGAGTACACCCCTCACATTTTTGAAAATATTTTGGCACAGTGGTGACAATTGATGGGCACAGTGGCAACAATGGCATTGTATGCAGATGTCCCCTTACAGTCCTCCATTGCTTCCAGTCATCCCTCATGTACAACCTCTCCTCCCTCATCAACAAATTCTCTGCTAATATACAGAAAATGGGAGACAGAGTCCAATACATACAGTCATGGCCGAAATTGTTGGCACCCCAGAAATATTTCCAGAAAATCAAGTATTTCTCACATAAAAGTATTGAAGTAACACATGTTTTGCTATACACATGTTTATTCCCTTTGTGTGTATTGGAACAAAACAAAAAAAGGGAGGAAAAAGGCAAATTGGACATAATGTCACACAAAACTCCAAAAATGGGCTGGTCAAAATTCTTGGCACCCTTAACTTTATATTTGGTTGCACACCCTTTGGAAAAAATAACTGAAATCAGTCGCTTCCTATAACCATCAATAAGCTTCATACACCTCTCACCCGGAATTTTGCACCACTCTTCCTTTGCAAACTGCTCCAGGTCTCTCTTATTGGAAGGGCGCCTTTTCCCAACAGCAGTTTTAAGATCTCTCTACAGGTGTTCAATGGGATTTAGATCTGGACTGCTGCCATCCATTTCTGGGTGCTTTTTGACGTATGTTTGGGGTCATTGTCCTGCTGGAAGACCCAAGCTCTTGGATGCAAACCCAGCTTTCTGACACTGGGCTCTACAGTGCGACCCAAAATCCTTTGGTAATCCTCAGATTTCATGATGCCTTGCACACATTTAAGGCACCCAGTGCCAGAGGCAGCAAAACAACCCCAAAACATCATTGAACCTCCACCATATTTAACTGTAGGTACTGTTCTTTTCTTTGTAGGCCTCATTCCATTTTCGGTAAACAGTAGAATGATGTGCTTTACCAAAAAGCTTTATCTTGGTCTAATCTGTCCACAAGACGTTTTTCCAGAAGGATTTTGTCTTATTCAAGTACATTTTGGAAAACTGTAGTCTTTCTTTTTTTTCTTCAATATTTTTTTATTGAGTATTTTGGTTTACAAGTAGATCAAAATGAGAATAAAATTAGTACATTCCAGTTTTTCGTCAAGAATGGTTACACAGAGTCAGAAACAGCAAACAGCATATTGTCAAACATTACAATTTGGCAGCTTAAGCCGGACATAGCAACAGTATTAGGTTTCACAGAACATTTCTCAAACATACAAGGTGTAAGGAGGCATGTTGAAGCTAGAACCCTGGTCGTCCGGGCGGTCTAAACCGACCTCCGGAGTCACAGAAACAATGCTACGTTAGGCCAATGTGCCCATGCATGCCACTTCTTTTGAGCTTCCGCCAGACGTCCCTTGCTGGAAGCCAGCGTGAGCTCAAAATTGTGGTGGAGGTTCACTAGGTCAATAACATTTTCTATTTTCGGGGACTCGGTCGATTTCCAGAGTCTGGCAATACTCAGCCGAGCTGCCAGCAGGATGTTAGTGACTACTAGTTGTGTGTCCCTTGGTGTTTGGTCAATGTCTATGTTCAGAAGTGCCAGAGGTGCTGATGGGAGTATAGGGTGACTTGCTAGGTCCGAGAGTATTCGGAAGATGGTAGTCCAATACTTGGTAATGGACGGACAGGACCAGAATATGTGCATTAGATCACCCTTGGCATTTCCACATCTCCAGCAGGTGTCGGGGCTATTGTTGCTAAATTTAGCTAACCTAGCCGGGGTGAGGTACCAACGTAGCGACAGTTTCGTAGTAAGTTCCCTTAGTGCCGCATTACATGTAGCTGTATAAATGGACCGAAGTGCAGACTGCCATTGGTCTGCAGACAGAGTTTGTCCCAAGTCTGTGTCCCATTGGAAGTGTGGTTTGGATTTCTCTAATACCGTTTTTTGGCGGAAAGAGTTGTAGAAGAGGGAAATTCCTTTTTTTTTTGGATGGAGCAGAAGTCAGGAAAGACCACGTAGAAGGGGGGATAGGGTAGCACGGGTTGGGTATCCGAGATAGGCAGTGTCTGATTCTAAGGTAGGTAAAGACTTCCGAATGGGCCAGGTGGAATTTGGTTTGTATTTGGGGAAATGTGAGCAACGTTTCCTCATGTATAATGTCTTGAAGGAGAGATATACCGCTGGATGTCCAGCGCTTCAGATCTAGATCAATAGTACAGTGCCGGAGGCACTGCAGTGGTATGGGAGGATGGAACGGCAGAGGGTGGAGTTCACCTTGGTGAACTAAAAACTTCCAAGCTAAGGCTGATGCTCGCATTGTAGGAGGGAGTGAATTAGGCACCAGAGTTCCGTGAGGTAATCCCAGGATCCATTCACGGAGATTATTAGGGTTTATCAAGGTGGATTCCAGCTGTCCCCACAGTGTAAGAGGAGCCGGCTGGAACCAGTCTGAGAGTTGTGTAAGGATCGTAGCCCAGTAGTATTCCTTAAAGTCAATGGATCCTGCCCCCCCGGCATGTTTATGCCTGGAGAGCAGTTGTGCCGCACAGCGGGGCTTCTTGCCTTGCCATAGCAGTGTGTTCAGGGTGGTTTGTAGGGAGTGGAAGTAGGATCCTGGAATAGGAATGGGAATTGTCCGGAATAGGTAGAGGAGCTGCGGCAAGTGCATCATTTTAAATGCTGCGAGCCTCCCAGACCAGGAGAGCTCATGTTTGGCCAGGTCCTGGATGTCTTTCTGGAGTTTGTCAAGGAAGGGTATGAAGTTGCATTTAAATAGATGTTTGGTGGAGCGAGTCAGACAGATTCCCAAGTAAGAGATCTCCCGATCTGCCCACGTATAGGGAAATTGTACTTGTAGCAGGTTTTTAGAAGTGGCGTAAAGGCCCAAGTCTAGTATGTAGGATTTGTTAGCGTTAACCTTATAGTATGACACTTCGCTGAACCAATGGAGGGTTTTATTGACTTCGCCTAGGGACGTTGTCGGGTCGGTGAGCATGAGCACAACATCGTCTGCAAACAAACTGATCTTATGAGTGGTGGGGCCCAATTTAAATCCAGAGATCCGTGGGTTTTGTCTAATGTGTTCCGCCAGTGGTTCTATGAGAAGATTGAAAATCAGTGGGGATAGCGGGCAGCCCTGTCTGGTGCCGTTGGATATGTTGAATGGTTGGGAGATCATGTCGGCTGAGAACACTCTTGCCGAAGGGGATGTGTACAAAGCCAGTATAGCTGTGAGTATATGACCCTGGAATCCAAATTTCTCAAGTACGCGTCGCAGGTACCCCCAGTGGATTCTGTCGAACGCCTTCTCTGCATCCAGCGATAGGAGCAGAGAAGGCGTTCCGCTAGACTCCGCATGATGTAGAATGTCTATCACCCGTCTTGTAGCATCCGACGCTTGTCTACCTATCGTGAACCCGGACTGGTCCCTATGAACCAATGTGGGCATAATGTTGATAAGTCTCGTAGCAATCGTTTTAGCATAGATTTTTAGGTCTACGTTGAGGAGCGATATTGGGCGAAAATTTTGGGGGGAGGTCGGGTCTTTGCCCGGTTTGGGCAATGTAACCACTAGTGCTTGTAAAGATTCTGCAGGGAGTTTGGAAGAGGCGATCGCTGTATTAAAAAGTGCGGTTAAAGTAGGTGCCAGCTGTTGGGCAAATTGTTTGAAATATTCCCCTGAGAGACCATCCGGACCAGGGGATTTGCCCATTGGCAGGGATTTTATGGTTGCTAGGATTTCAGGAGCAGTGAAGGGCTCATTAAGTCGGGCCAATTGGTCCGTTGTGAGGGATGGCAGTCTAACGTGGTTAAGGAAATTGTCTATTTCAGTCAAGGAAGGTTGGTGAGTGTCACGGTCGTTGCGAAGGTTGTATAGGTCCCCATAGTATGCGCTGAACGCGTCGGCTATTTCTTGAGGGTTTGTGAGTTTTGCATTCGTGTGGGGGTGGTAAAGATAATCGATTTTGCTTTTAGCTTGGCGCCTCTTAATGCGTTGTGCTAGAGCTTTGCCCGCTTTGTTGGACGTGGAGTAGGTATTGGCTTTCCACTTCCTTTGATAATGTTCAAAGGAGTGGAGGAGAAGGAGTCTCAGCTCCTGGCGTAGGGAGAGGATAAGGGCTGTCCTAGTTGGGTCTGGATTGGCTTTGTTTAGTTGTTCGCAGGAGTCTATCTGGGAGACCAGAGTGTCCAATTTTGCAGCTCTGCGTCTCTTGTGTGATGCACTGAGTTTAATTAAGATCCCTCTTACAAACGCTTTGTGCGCGTTCCACACCACGCCTGGATCGGACACGGTTCCCGTATTCAGGTCAAAATATTCTGACAGGTGGTCAGAGATAGTTGGGGAGTAGGAAGGGTGTTGTAAAATATAGTTGTTGGCCCGCCACACATACGTGGGCCTTGTGCTAGGAGAGTCCGAAATGGTGATGGTGATAGGGGCATGGTCCGACCAGGTCGCAGTGTGGATCACAGATGCGCTGATAGATTGCAACAGCCATTTGTCAACAAGAAACATGTCAATACGTGAGTACGTTTTGTGGAGGGGGGAGAGGAAAGTGTAATCACGTTCTGATCCGTGATGACACCTCCAAACGTCAAACAGGTCGATTGATTTTATAAATTGCTTTAGAGGGGATTCTCTACGTTTCGAGGTGGAGGTAGAGTCCATAGTTATATCGGGTATTAAATTAAAATCTCCACATATAATCAGGTGGCCCCTTTTAATGGGGTGAATAATTTTCTTTAGTTTTCGAAGGAAGCCGATCTGTTTGACGTTGGGAGCGTAAATGTTAACCAATGTATAATCTGTACCATTGACATTACATAAAAGAATGACATAACGCCCATCCGGGTCGGTTACCACAGAGTGCAGGAGGAATTTGACCGTATCTCTGATTGCGATGATCACTCCCCTCTTTTTGGAAGTGAAAGGGGCTGCAAAAACATGGGGAAAGCGTCTGTTGGAACACAGAGGTGTCCCAGTGGGCAGAAGGTGGGTCTCTTGGATACACAGTATATCGCAGTTTAGGTCCAGCGCAGTTTTCCATAAGGAGTGCCTTTTAGCAGGGTGGTTTAACCCATTTACATTAAGGGACAGGATCTTAGTTGCCATTGGGGAAAAACGGCCGGGGAACATGCAGGATAACCAAGGTCACTTACAGTTTGGAGAGCAGGGTGAGCTTATCTGAGTGTAGAACGCAGTACCGTCTGGCAGGAAGTCGTTGGTCAAGGGTCTGTCCCGTGCTAGTCTCTGTGGAGGTAGAGGAGGTGCTGCAACTGAGAATCAAAAGTTAAATAACTGAACAGACAAGAAACAACTGGTGGTATGGCTGAGTGCGGTTTGGAGTGGCTGGGCCACCAATACAGTTAGGAAGCGGAGTGTAGGGACCAAATGGTCAACTGAACCGCCGGATTGGGGGGTAAAAGTCCCAAGGCTGAAACAAGTGAAACAAACGAAAAAAAAAAGAGAAAACAGGATACGGCTGGATGCCAGGGAGAGCATCTGTTAAGTAGATATGGAAAAGCTAGCTCGGAATAATCAGTTCATCTGTTCTGTATCTTCCTCTTGGGTCACAGGAGCACGACGTGCAGGTCTGGGTCCTCTTTGATCTTTCAAAGCAGACGGATCTTGCGGTGGTTCAGGGAGGATACCCCATGAGTGTAGCATCTGTAGACCTTTCTGCAGGTCTTGGATCACATGTGTGGAGCCATTTTTCGTTACAAGCAGGGTAGCCGGGTAGCGCCATTTGTACTGCACTTTGTTGTTGTGGAGACCCTTTGTGACTGGGTTGAGTTGGCGTCTGAGTTGTAGAGTATATTTTGATAGGTCCGGAAACAGTAGGACCCCTTCAAACGGGGCCTGCAGCGGTGGGCCCCCCCTGACGTTTGCTAGTAGCCGTTCCTTGACGTGAAAGAAATGAATTCTCATCAGGACGTCCCTCGGTACCTTGGCAGCTAGGTGCGAGGGCTTGGCTATGCGGTGGATCCTGTCAATTATAAGATCCCTGGGAGAGGCGTCAGGTAGTATGGCATGAAGGAGTTCCCTGGCATATTTGGGAAGGTCTGCTGGCATTATGGATTCAGGGACCCCCCGCAGTTTCAAATTATTCCTCCTGGACCTGTCCTCTAAATCTGCTAGCTTGGCCCTCATCCATTTCTGTTCATTTTGTATGTCATCGTAGGAGTCTATGAGATTGTTCACTGTGGTTGTGCAGTCTCCCATACTGTTTTCTAGGTGTGAGACTCTGCTATCCAGCCCTTGTATTTCTGTAGTGAGTTTTGAGAAAACTGAGGAGAGGTCTGTCATCAGGGAGGACTGGAGGGACAGTAACATGTCCTTCAGTGTGGTATCTACCACTGGTTGGCCTGTGGTGGGGAATTGTGCCATGGAGGAATGCAGTGCCTGATTCGCCTGTAGTAGGCCGCAAGCCGGGGCCTCGATTTGCGGATGTATCCGCGGCGGGCCGCGATCGGTGCGGAGCCGCGCTTTCGCCGGGCTTCCCGTTATGGGGTTGTCTCCCGTTTTAGACACAGGAGGTGAGGTAGGGCATGGGGGGTCCTGTAGACCTTGTGTAGGGCTTGTTAAGTCGTATCTTGCCCCCATCGCCGCCACGCCGGCGGCGCCATCTTGGGCTTGACTGACCTGGCCCGTGTAGTGGAAGAAGGCTGTCAGCTTTTTTCGGGTGCTGGTCCGTTTTCCGTTTCCCAGACATCTTCAGCAGGTGTCCAGAGGGTCTTAGGAGGATGACTGGTATAAAATCTGGTCGTAGAACGAGCTGCTAATGATCTAGTCCTCTCCCTGGCAGACGAGCTCATGAGCTAGGCATCCATCTCGCTTGCTGGCCGGCCACGCCCCCCCTGTAGTCTTTCTTTTTTATGTCTCTGTGTCAGCAGTGGGGTCCTCCTGGGTCTCCTGCCATAGCGTTTAATTTCATTTAAATGTTGAGGGATAGTTGACGCTGACACTGATGCTCCCTGAGCCTGCAGGACAGCTTGAATTTCTTTGGAACTTGTTTGGGGCTGCTTATTCACCATCCGGACTATCCTGCGTTGCAACCTTTCATCATTTTTTCTCTTCCGTCCACACCCAGAGAGATTAGCTACAGTGCCATGGGTTGCAAACTTCTTGATAATGTTGCGCACTGTGGCCAAAGGCAAATCTAGATCTCTGGAGATGGACTTGTAACCTTGAGATTGTTGATATTTTTCCACAATTTTGGTTCTCAAGTCCTCAGACAGTTCTCTTCTCTTTCTGTTGTCCTTCTCTCCTTTTTATCTGCTTTCAGGTGTGATTTTTATATTAACAAATAGTGAAGAGATAAGCCTAATTCCACTATCACGGCGCTATGGGCTAGAGGTATTTGTAACAAGACAACAATGCTTAAATGTTTACCATTTATCATTCAAATAAACCTGTCAGCACCCGCTTACAAAAATAAAAAACATCAAAATATATAGTAAATTCTAATAAGCAGCTAAATAAACAAATACGTATTAATTACTAAAGCAGCGCTAGTTGTCACTGAAACTGTGACCTCTCTTTTCTATGACCATGCATAGAAGAAAATGTTCTCAATATATTAGAGTAAAAGCAAGAGTCCAGTGAAAGAAAAGTTCCTAAAAAGAATGGTGAGCTGTCTGCTGCAGGTGATATAAAACGTGCACACTCCACCCTTCAGTCATTTCTCATGTCAATCTCCCCTCCAGGGAATGTACTCACAAGATGGTAGAGTTCAACCAGCTCTGAATCTCTGCTCCGTTCAAATTCCTCCAACTCCAGAACCAGCAGTTGATCAGTGTGCTTTGCTCCTAATATCAGCCCAATAGGAGGGCAAAGAAAAGACTAGATATGGTGTAATACTGTTTAAAGTCTTAATTCCACAAGCTGTATCAATCCGCGCATTGATATGGTTAACAGCATAAATTAAAATGTGGTTTAAAACAACCAGCAAATACCGGGCTGGTTCCTAGGCTCACAGTGGTATAACCTTGCATGTGTCAGTCACGTCCACCGTAGATAGACACCGCTCTACTACCACACACTGGAGCGCAGCTGGAACGCAGCACACAGTATAATGCTTCCTGTGTGTCGTGAGCAAAATGGTTGTGTTATGCTGACCAGATGTAATATGACGTGATCAGGATAACAAGCTGGTGCATGCTAGCAGGGGAGCGCGGCGAACGGTGGTGCTATGTGTCAGTCTGCCAGTCTTGATTATCAGCACAAGCCACCAGAGGATGCCCACCCACAACCTCCAGAATTTCCATCAGGAAAGTCAGGGATGCCCACCACTGATGACCACCAGGTATGCCACCCATGTCCATCAGGGATGCCAATCAGTGCCCACATATGATGGCAATCAGTGCCCATCAACAATGCCTGCCAGAGCCTCCATATCAGTGATGCCCACCAGTGCCACCCATCAGTGTCCACCAGTGCGACCCATCAGTGCCCATCTGTGCCACCTATGAGTGCTCATCTGTGCCACCTATGAGTTCCCATCAGTGCTGCATATCGGTGCCACCTATGAGTGCCCATCAGTGTCGCCTATCAGGGCCCATCAGTGCCACATCATCAGTGCTCATTGGTGCCACCCATAAGTACCCATCAGTGCAGCCTTTCAGTGCCCATCAGTGTCACCTATGAGTACCCATATGTGGGTGCCTCCTATGAGTGCCCATCTGTGCTGCATATCAGTGTCACCTATTAGTGACCATCTGTGCCTTCTATGAGTGCCCATCTGTGCTTCATATCAGTGCCACCTATAAATGCCCATCAGTGCCACCTCATCAGTGCCCTCTCATCAGTGCCCATCCGTGAAGGAGAAAACATACCTATTTACAAAATACAAAAGTATGTTTTTATTTGTTTAGCAAAAAATAAAAACCCCAGAGGTGATCAACACCACCAATAACCTCTATTTGTGGGAACAACGCTGAAAGCTGAAAATTGGTTTGAGCAGGAAGGGGGGAAAATGCCCTGTATTGAAGTGGTTAATTATGTACTGTACATGAATCTATGAGAAAAATGATCATTGGCAGTTAAATAGTGCCTTCTTCTATTTGACTGTCTGCCAAAGGCTACTTTAACATCGCATGTATTTTTTATTTTTATATTGTTCATATGCACTGAATAAGAAAGGATCAATTGTATCCCTCCTTCATAGTACATACTGTGTATAGAAGAATTGTTATTTCTAGTTGTTGTGATAGGTAGCCACAGCTCCCATTTGGATAGTAATGAGAGTAATAATCCCAGATAACCAGGGTGGATACCGTCAAAGTAGATGCCGAAGATGCCTAAGCCCTCTGTGTGTGTACAGAAGCCAAAGGACAGCTGATAGATCAACGTCTGCAAGAGCGTATTCTAGCCAAACCCAAAGAGTCCCCAGCATACTTTCAATACACTATACATAACTTAAAATTAGGGAGAGCTAAACCACCTGACTATTTTGTATAATATAATGTGTCAGGAAAGATTCTTGTATGCTGTCCTTTCCACATAAAATAGGAAATCGGATAATAAAGGGTAGAAAAAAAAACGATGGAGACACTAAAAGGAATAATTTAAAAAAATAAATAGAATCCATGATAATATGATCATTTTACTATATTTATTTTACCCAGCCAGGAATGAGAGATATGGGACCCCAGACGTAAGTGAGACTTAATTGCGTTCAGAAGGGGAAAATAATTATAGCGAAACAAATTTGAATAACGTGCTGTTGGGTTAATACCCAAATATCTAAATTGCAAAGCGAAAGGAAATAATGGGCGAAGAGCCATGGTTTCAGTTGAAGGGATCGACATATTAAAGTGGTTGTAAACCCACATCGAAAAAAAAATAAAAAAGCAAAGACCTGCAAGAAAAAGGCATAATGAGCTAGTATGTATAGCATACTAGCTCATTATGTCATACTCGCCTGAGATCGAAGCCTCCTGCTGTGGTGCCCGTGCACAGTACCGGTGGGCGACATTGCTCCCGGAGTAACTTACGGGTATCGCAGCTCCAGCACTGTGATTGGCCGGAGTAGTGATGACATCATTACCCTGCACGGGAGCCACCAGTAACGGCACACTCACTGAAGCAACGGCACGTACATGCCGTTGCTTCAGTGCACATTTGTGCAGATACAGGCATAGCTCCTAAACCGTGGTTTAGGAGAAATACCCGGGGTAGCTACAGGTAAGCCTTATTATAGGCTTGGATTGTAAGGGTTTACAACCACTTTAAGTATCTCAGATTTTGACATATTGATTTTAAAATTAGAAAGAACTTGAGAAACCCATAGAGAAGTCATTATGTTCGGTAAAGTAACCCTAGGTAGCTGAACATAAAATTAAATTGTCCGCATACGCAGCCAACTTATGTTCAACTTCTTAAACTGTCACACTGTGGATATCTGGATTAAGTCTAACCATCAAAAGTAAAGGTTCCAACCAAATGGCAAATAACATCAGTGAAAGGGGGCAACCCTATTGTGTGCTGTTATTAAGTGTAAACAAGTTGCTAAGTGAACCATTTACTGAATATTTCAAGAAACTGAAAAGCTTTCCATACCCCTACCGGTTAATTTTGATTGCTTTCCTGTGCATTCTAATGTAAATTATGCTTTTATGGGCATTGCAAGACTAAAGCCCCATACACACTATCAGTTTTCCTGCAGGTTTTTCTCTTCAGGTTTACAAAAACCATGTAGTGCAAGGGCCTTCCTGATTGCATACAAATTGAAACTCTTATGCAGCGTACACGCGATCACTTTTTGTGATGAAAAAAAACGTCATTTTATCTCACGAAACAAAACAACGTTTTTCAAACTTCATTTTCCAAAACGACGTTGCATACACACCATCGTTTTTCTACAAAGCTCTAGCAAAGCGTGGTGACATACACCACGTTCGATGGCACTCTGTTCCATTAAAGCTCCGTCTCATAACTTGCTTCTGAGCATGCGCGGGTTTAAAAACGTTGTTTTAAACGTCGTCTTGCCCACACATCATCACTTTTTATGACACAAAAAATGACATTTTGAAAAACGACACAAAAAATTCAAGCATGTTCGAATTTTTTTTTGGTCGTTTTTTTTTTAGACATAAAACAACGTTTTGCCCACACACGATCATTTTAAATGACGTTTTTGAAAACGCTGTTTTTTTTTTCATCACAAAAAGTGATCGTGTGTATGCGGCATCAAGGTTTGACCTCATATTAGATGGTTTTGGTAAACCTGAAGAGAAAAACCTGCAGGAAAACTGATAGGGCCAGATTCTCATAGAATTCCGGTGGTGTAGCGTTAGCCATTTACACTACGCCGCCGCATCATACTAGAGCAAGTGCTTTATTCCCAAAGCACTTGCTCCGTAGTTAGCGGCGGCGTAGCGTAAATGGCCCAGCGTACGGCCGCGTAATTCATAGGGGGCGGCTTGTATTTAAATTAAGCGTGCCCCCGTGCCGATTGAACTGCTCGTGCGCCGGCCGCGACGAAATCCCAGTGCGCATGCTCCAAAGGATGTCACATTTTCTCAATGTAAACAACGTAATCGTAGCGTACGCCAGCCACATTGAGAATCGATGTACGCAAATGACGTAAACGACGCACAACACGACGCGGTCCCGAGGCCATACTTAACATGGCATCCGACGGCAGCCGACGACATCCGACGGGACTTCGTGAGGTTACTCCACATCTTTGCAGGGGTAACCTTACGCGGACGAAAACAACGTTAACCACGACGGGGCGGCGTAAAAGTGTTCGGGAATCGGCGTATTAGCCTCATTTGCATAGGCAAATGAGAAAACAACATAAAGGCCACCTAGCGGCCGGAGTTGTCATTACACATTACACATGGCGGATCTTCACCTGTATCTATGCATAAGTGATCCTAGGAATCTCACGCATAGATACACGGGCAAAAAAACGGCGATACGATGGGGTATCTGTGATTCTGAGAATCTGGCTGATAGTGTGTATGAGGCTTGAGAAAAAGAAATTGCAAAACACCATCTATTCCAATTATTTGACTGGTTTCACCCCGAATCGTTTCTGTAACACTAATGTCTGAATTCCACTAACAAAAAAATTATATAGGTAACAAGTCACCATTATTTACAATTTTACATTATGCATATAAAATGTTTATTATAAATATAATTCTCAAAGTTAACAGAGCTTTTAGTAGATTAAAAATTAAAAGGAAATATAAAGAATATGTTAAAAATATGAATAAAAAGTATACATTTCATAAATATAAGCTCTGGAAAAAAAAATCTAAATACAATTATATAGTACTACTATAATTAAATTGTTTATGGTTCTGCAATTCATGAATTGTAATCAATTGAACAATTTTAATTTTCTTTACTAAAAGGCAAATCCACTTTGCACTACAACGGCACTTGAAAGTGCACGGGAAGTGCACTTGGATGTGCAGTCGCTGTGGATCTGATGAGGATATGCAAGGTAAAATAAAAAAACAGCATTGGATGATAAAAATCAGCAGAGCTTCCCCTCATTTCAGATCTTCCCCTAAGATCTACAGCAACTGCACTTCCAAGTGCACTTGTAGTGTAAAGTGCATTTTCCTTTGGTAAATCAACCCCAAAATGTCTCATTAAAAAAGAATTGTATTAACATGACACCAAGCTGCTATAATCAAGCTTTCAATTCCACACTCATTTGTTCCACGACGAATTCTGAAATATCCATTTTCACCCCAAGAGTTTCCCCAAGAGTTTGCAGCGATCTGAAACACAGAATAATAATAATAATAATAATAATAATAATAATAAAAACAAATATTTACTTTTCTAAAGGTTAGCATTTTTAAATTAAGACTCGTTTTAAGAGCATGTCATATTCACAGTAGCCTACTGACATGCTCAAGATATGCATTACTACAAACTGTATGCAACAATTCCCAGTCCTGAATGATAACTGCCTGGATGTAATATTGACCACTTAGCTTCATTACTTATGGTATTAGTGGCCTAGATTAAGAGTACAGTCATTGTAACCAGAACTTCTGACCTTTTTACTTGATTTAGGTCCATGATTAAATAAGTGAAGAAACTACACAAGCAGCATTGTAGCCAGACAACTGCAGACTGCAAACTAACGCACTGGGTCGGGGATTCAAGAGTGCCCAAATAAATATTTTCAGTATCCTCTTTTTCAGAGATAAAAGTTGTGTAAACAACTTCCAGAACAGAGATAGCCCTTAGGCAAAGCATTTTTTGCTTGGTGTAAGTGCCATAGCCTGTGTTCAATTAGCATGATGTGTCTCTAGTTTTTGGCACTGAGACACTGTTAGATCTCTGCTCAAGATTGCTGATGTTTTGCACTAATTGTTTCCATTGGCATGATCGCATTTACAATCTGGGCCCATTCCAGGAAGCGGGACAAAGAAGTAGATTTTCAATGTTGGGATATAGCCACCTGGGCTGCTAGTAGACAATGCCATTTTGGAGATGGACCCAGGGATCATCAACACAAGGGCTATAGCTGGGAACGACTGAACATTGGAGATGCACATGGCGTTGACTGAAAGAAATACATTCTGCCAAGCTCAATCAACAGTCCCACACCACATGTGTGGGTAAGAGCCCTCGCTCTCCTGGCATCTCCAGCAAGTGTTAGGAGTATCAAGATATATGCAATTGAGGTCAACTGGATCCAGTACCATAAAGACACAATTTCATAATTTCCCCTCTGGCAGTCCCCTTTTTCAAGGTCCCATATAATTGGGATACATTGTGGTCTGGAGGTGCGTCACAGGAGAGAAAGTATTCCAGTGTCGAGAGAGCGCACCACATGGGATTCCCTCTTAAAACGGATTTAAACCCTAACCTATACCCAGTGAATTGAACAGCCTCAGATGATACACAGGGGTGAAACAAATCTGCATAAACAAAAGAACTGTCAAACAGGAGGTCTCCAAGGATTGGAGAGATCACTGTTGACAAAAGGAGCTACATAGGCAATAATGGGCTATACTCAAACAGATAATATATACAAATAGATTTATTTAGAAAAATTATTATCTAAAAACACCCCCTACCCCAGATATGGGGAGGCTGTAAACAATCAAAGCCAAATGAGTCTCTAAATAGACAAAGAGTGGCACATCAATGAACAACTAGTCCACTGTATAAGTGTTGGATATCAACACACAAAGACAAATACAAACATATAACAAGAATTAGAACGGGTGTCCGGACAGTGGTGACCGCACTGATTAAGGTTCCCAGCGGTAATGCACTGCATAAAAAAAAAATGTATATAATGAAAAAAAAATTTTGTAGCATATATGGAGGGAAACCCCAATGAGTGCGTCCCCGCGGGGGAGGGGGGGGGTAGAAATAATGGTGGCTAATAACAGGGGATTAAGGCTGATGGGAAATGGCTATACATACTGACATAATCCAGTTATTGAAGATAGTTTTTCAAAATGTCACACAGGAAGATAGAGTTAATATCCGGTTGAATCTAGTCCTGGATGGCCAAGTCCCATATGTTTAGGGTGTTAAATAGAACCATCAATGATGATGTAAGTCAATTATATTATGCAATACCATAGAGATCTATGTGGTTCATGATATTTGACAACCTTCATATGTTTAAGCAGCAAATAAAGTGCACCTGTTATTCCCCTTGAGTGAACATATGTCCAATGATAGCTGAGTGGGGGTTCAGATTAAACGCCCCTGCGGACAATAGGTGAATGTCACCTTACCGTGTCCTCGAGAACATAGGTTAAGTCACGTTTCCATTGCTTGCCTGAGTTGCTCTATGGCGGTCACAGCATACCGTGAATGAATAGCCAGGGCAACAAAACAAATGAAACAAATCTCCCATTATAAGTTTTACATGTATATCTGCTATTTTTAGCTTTATATACTGTTTAGAAAGTGCACATTGTGTTAGGAGATTTTCTCTTCCTGTTCGACACTGCAGTAAAGCCTGGGCATACAGCAAAGACAGCTGATTGGAGGGAAGGAACACCCCCCCTCTCCTCATAGGTAGAGTCTTTCAGATCTGATTGTTGAATGTTTCATAGCTCTGCTAATCGCTTTATAGCATCCTCCCCAACACAAAACTCGGCTGTTTTTATCAGAGTTGACGGAGAACTTGTCAGGAGTTATCAGGCTGATGACAGAAGAATGGGGGAGGAGACAGCAACGAACATAGTGCTTTGAAGAGAGAGAAGAAAACACTGCAGATATATGTGCCCAGCTCAAATTTCATGAATCAGGTTTACATCTACTTTAAGTTTGTGAAGGAAAGCAGTGTGTTGAAGCTGAGTAAACCACCATAGGCTATGAGGCAAGGGTGAGGTTAAATGCAGTTGGGTTTGTGAGATGGAGCTGAATGAGATCTCTATAATATTATCATAAGGTTTTTGATGCTCCTGGAGTGCTCTACAAGGTAAATTAGCACAAACATCATGTTTTTCACTATCCTCTGCCTTTGTAGAACTTTAAATTACCAAAGGTTTAATATAAAAATAAAAAACAATTACAACAACAAAAACATTAGCAATAGGGTCAGTAAAGGCTTCCAAACATTGGTACGCATTTGTAGTCTTTTTAAAATTAATTCCTCAAATGCCCAGTCATTAAAACCAATTAAAGCCGACAGTACAGAATATATATAAATTCACATTGTGCTTGGTTTGTAACAAAGTAGCTGTCCTTATTATGCTCATTCTACACCAATTTGTAATTTAAATGTTTGCATTGGAAAACATGTGAAATGCAGGGCAGATGCCAGAGATGCATTTTAGATGTATTTCTTGTGCGTTTTTCACTTTTTCTTTGAAGATATTAGACCATGACCTTTTCCGAATGCATAATTTTTACTAAAATACGTGTTTACAATGTTTTCCTTATGTCAGCTTTTAACCACTTCATTACCGAGCCTGTTTTTCAGATTCGGTGCTTACGAGACTAAAACAGTTTTTTTTGCTAGAAAATTATTTAAAACCCCCAAACATTATATATATTTTTTTTTCTAACACCCTAGAGAATAAAATGGCGGTCATTGCAATACTTTTTCTCACACCGTATTTGCGCAGCGGTCTTACAAGCGCACTTTTTTTGGAAAAAATTCACTTTCTTGAATTAAAAAATAAGACAACAATAAATTTGGCCCAATTTTTTTATATATTGTGAAAGATGATGTTACGCCGAGTAAAATGATACCCAACATGTCACGCATAAAAATTGCGCCCGCTCGTGGCATGGCGTCAAACTTTTACCCTTAAAAATCTCGATAGGCGACGTTTAAAAAATTCTACAGGTTGCATTTTTTGAGATGACGAGGAGGTCTAGGGCTAGAATTATTGCTCTCGCTCTAACGATCGCGGCGATACCTCACTTGTGTGGTTTGAACACCGTTTTCATATGCGGGCGCTACTCGCGTATGCGTTTGCTTCTGCGCGCGAGCTCGTCGGGACGGGGCACTTTAAAAAAAATTTTTTTTGGTTTTCGTTTTTATTTTTCTTTATTTTATAATTTTTAACACTGAAAAAAAAAAAAAAAAAAAAAATTATCACTTTTATTCCTATTACAAGGAATGTAAACATCCCTTGTAATAGAAAAAAGCATGACAGGTCCTCTTATATATGAGATCTGGGGTCAAAAAGACCTCAGATCTCATATTCAGGCTTAAATGCAAAAAAAAAAAAAAAAAAAAAAAAAAAAAAAAAGGGCAAAATGTAAACATATTAAATGTCTCTTTAAGACGCTGGGCGGAAATGACGTTTTGACGTCACTTCCGCCCAGCAGAGAGAGGGGGACGGCTGAGGGACATTTTTTCCCTCAGTCACATCCCCGGACAGGCAACGAGCGGACCCGATCGCCTCCGCCGCTACCAACGGCTACGGTAAGCGGCGGAGGGCGCGGGAGAGCGGCGGGAGGGGGGGGGCACCCTCTCCCGCCGCCGGTAACGGCGATCTCGCGGCGAATCCGCCGCGATGACCGCCGTTATCGTTAACAGGACCGCCCCACGAAGAGATGGATATCTCGGTTGTGGCAGCAGCTGCTGCCGTTACCGAGATATCCATCTTCAAAAACGTGACGTCTTTGGACGTGGGGCCGGTCACAAGTGGTTAACATCAACGTACGCTCATACAGTTCTAAATAACACATTTTATCCCAATTTTATGACAGATTAAACTTACCCAGAACTTATCCTTTTCTGAGTATCTTAGAGCCCCCCACCTGAAAGGAGCACAGTAAGACAAGTTACAGGTATACAAGTATAAACATTAAAAAACAAAAAGTTGCTTTATGGGTATCTCTTTGCTTCTATCTGCTTTCCTTATGATGGATTTTGATTGGCTATATACAAGAGTGTCAATCATCTAGTACTATATGCTGTATGTTTTAAAGAGCGTCTAAAGGCAATTTCTTTTAGTTTCGAACAGTTGTGAAAAGGGTTAGAACCTCTGTTTGGGTTTTTATTGCCGTCATTTCCATAGCTCTGTCACTGGGACTGAAAATTAGTACAAATCTGAACTTGTTTTCCAGTGATGCTACTTGCTCCAATGACATCTGTGAAAAAGAGCACGTTCCTCACTTTGGAGAGATTTGTTGTATCAATAGGACAGGAAATTAAGTGACATCTCCTCAATGTGACACAGGCAGCAAAAAAAAAAAGACAGGGGGGGTTTACCTTTTTCACTACTGTATATCCAAATGAATATTTTTTTTTTGGGGGGGGGGGGGATTTATATATACTGTTATGAAACATTTTAAGACATGCTTCATGATATCCCAGTTTCCAGGCAGATGTTTTGGTTTCTCGATTTAGTAAAACATGCTAATTTCCTCTATTTAAATCTATATCACTAAAACTTTCAAGTTGCATATCTGTCCTAGGTCTGTATCACATATTAACTAGTGTATAGTAAAGGGCATTAGGAATAATAACACAGTATTTCTCCCATAAAAGGTTAATTTAAAAATGTGCTAAGTGCTAATCATGCTAGATGAAAAATTTGAATTTGGCTAACATAACAAAAAAATGGTCATTTATTTATATTGCTTCAAACAGATGGTCAAACAATAAATAATAATACGCATGAATCGAATGGGTACAATCTAAATCTGACATGCATAAATATCACATTTAATATGGATTTGGATATGAGTGAATAATAAACATGTGCTCCACTGTTGAGTCACCAACAGTCTTCTATAAGTTTTAACTGGGTTTTTTTTTGTTGATTTTTTATTTATTTTTTCCATTTCAAGTTTTTATTATATAAAAAGTTTGATCCCTGGCATACACTGTATGAGTTGTCCATACAAAACATAATGAATGGAATTCACAAAAGCAAGAGACCAACATGTGGACATCTTATATTCAATATACCAGCCCATGCATCTTTCGAAATCATGATTCAGGTAGAGAAGATTAATTAAAGGGGAGTTCCACCCACAATTTCACTTTTTAAATATAAATACCCCTGTAATACACAAGCTTAATGTATTTTAGTAAAGTTAGTCTGTAAACGAAGGTCCGTTTTGTTAGGTTGTTACAGCATTTAGATAATCTAGAAGCAGTTTATAATCTAGAAATAGACCGTGGCCATCTTAAGTGTGGGCATCATGAAGCCAGACTGTATGACTTCCTGGATTTCAGCTTTGCATATCTTGCACATGCTCAGTGCTGCACAAGCAATGTAATAGGTTTCAGTCAGGTTTGCAAGGACTACTGGGAAACATGATGCCTATCCCAGAAACCCTTGCAAATAGCCTTGTGACTTAATAGCCTAGGCTAATAAGGAGGAGGAAGTAAGGAAGGACTACAAAATAAAGGTATTTACAAGCAACAAAATAAATAAAAATTGTCCATTCTGAACACTATGAGATTAAGGCATGCAACACAGACAAACATAAAAAAAAAATGGGTGGAACTCCACTTTAATAAAATGATTTTGCCAGACTGTTTAATGGCTATGCAGAGAATGTATTGTTTTAAATCAGCCAGTCAACTCATAGACTTTGTGAGAAAATGAAGGAAAAATGTGAAGGATGGCAAGCCTGAAAGAGGGGAGAGAGCTGGCTGTCATGTCTGCATGGGCTGTTCTTCTTCCTGTTTTCACTGACTAAGTTTACTGTATTGTGAGCCAACACACACAGAGCTGTGATTTACTAGCCTCTCTTGTGCCCCTATTGGCAGAAAAAAGAAAGCCAATTAAAGGCACGGTTACAGCAGCCAATGGGAGGGTCTGTACTAAACTGCAGGAAGAGCTGCAATGGATTCTGGGACATGCAGTTCCCTCACAAAACTGCCCCATAGACTGGTATACAGGGGTAAACTACAAATCCCAGAGGGGTTTGCAAAACAGAGGGCTGGCTAAAGACTCCGTTTTGTGTTCTGAGAAGATTCTCAGTTGAAGAGGCAGTAAAAGAGAGGCCCAGACGTGATCTGAGGGGTTGCTGTTACCCATGGAGAGGATGCATCCAGCCATAGTTCCAGAGTGCGTGGGTCGATCCTGGTACAAGCTGGCCAGTTGGGCTTTTTAGGGAACTTGTTGCTTAATCATTTGGTCGCAGGATGGATGAGCAGTCAATTGCCCATCTTTAAAGACATGGTAGTCAAGCAACATTACCTCACCAGTGCATACATTTGTAGGAATACCTGCACCCTGCTGAACAGTCACTATGTTCTACAGTACTTTGCCCATCAGGATACTGCTGGCATACCATATCCCACTTTGCCTATCAGGATACTTTCAAGTACCCCTTTGTTTATCGTGTTTAACAGGACACCAAGTACACCAACACCGGGCTAGCTGAAGAACCTGGATATCTCTATTGTGAGGACCCTTTTTGTTACTGTTTCAGAAATTTTGTGATTCCAGTGACTGCCTTTAAAGGGGACCTCTCATTATAATTATTAAAGTGATAAATTGCATTTGTTGCCTATTGCCTCACATGTAACTCCCTTGATCTGTGATTTCAGGACTTGATGGAAACAGGCTGACTGTTGTCATGTCAGATCAGTTCTCCTTTATGCCTGAGTGCATAGGCCACTTTAGACCTATTTAAGTCGTTTGAATGTGTTATTTTGAAGTCTGCATTTTGGGTTTGATTAACACTATTAAAGACCACAGTTTGCCATTTTTGACTATTGGGTTACCAGATCACTCAAAAGACAGCCTGCAACGGCTATATAATCTGCCCACTGTCTGCTGTCAATCACTAGATGAGAGTGGAGATGATAGTGAATTAGGGCTTCAGCCACTCTCAGCATCACTGGTTGCTAGGAGCCCATCAGCTATGGAGACAACAGCATCCTTGACAGCCAGTAACAGGCAGGCAAGGGAAGGGGTAGCAGTGGCAAAGAAGTTTAGATACCTATGAACTGGAGGAATTTCCTTTTGAATTTGGTAAAGCCATAGCCAAGAAACTTTGTCAAAGTGGCACTATTAAAATGTACCTAAATCTGCCACATGCTTTGGTAAAGCTAACAAATCTAGCAGCAGGGCTTTTTGAATCCTGCATATGACCCTTTAAATGGGCTAAACTGACAGAAACATGGCACAAATACCTCCCATTAAACATAGATAACTTTTCATGAGATATTATAAGAACTTTAATATTAGAAAATTTAGATAACTAAGCCTTTAACTGGCATCTGTCAGGAGCTTTACTGAAGTTCTGCAAACTTATTTTGAGTTACCCATGAGGAAATTACTGTATAGTATTTTCTCAATGTTCTGAAAATGAACGAATTCTGTAAGTTATACTTAAAAAAAAAAAAAAATCAGCTCTAATCAGTTAATTGTGTAATTCTGTAAATAGCAAATCTAATTAAAATAATGATAATTAACCTATTTGATTATAACAGTTTAAACTTAGTGTTTCTGGAGATGCTAAATTAAAAAAAATCTCTAAACAATTCAAGTGCCATGAAGCGAAATTGTTTACTATGTAAATCTGTAACACATGTAGCAAGATTACAATGTTTTTTGAACAAAGAGGAACATACAAGATTTATTTTCTATTTATTTTATAATCATGTTGCCACTTTCTCTTAGAATGCAATAGAAAAACAGCAGTTTGGATGCAGACACCTTTCTGGAAGTCTGCATGGAATCTACATGCAATTGGAACCTTTTAAAACTGCATTCAGCTTGCTCACAACTACATCAAATTCATTATTATATTGCAAAAAAAAAAAAAAAGAAAAGAAAATAGCCACACTCTGCATATTTTATCTAAATAGTGAACAGAGATTTACCTACAGCTTGGCAATGATTCCTACTGTACCTGCAGTTTCTGATATGTTATGCAGCTGCTACTATTCATATATGAATGTAAATATTCTACTTGTGTACCAATAAACTAAACACCAAGGGCCAGATTCTTAAAAAAATGTGTAATTCCCTAAAGCGTATCGCCTCTAACTTCTCTTTCTTTCCTTTCCTTCTTCTTTTCTTCCCTTCATCCCCTTTTTTTTTCTCTTCTCTCTCTCTCTCTTTTGTTTTTTTTTCTTTCGCTTCTATACATTATCACCCTACAGGTATTACTTTTTGAATACTTCTTGGAGACACTATTTTTGATCGCTCCTGTTTTTCGAGAGAGGCTTCAACTATTGGTATTTATTATTACTTGATGTTATCTGGACTCCTACTATGACCTTTCATATTTGTTTGTTGCATACAAGTTGATGTTTCTTTAGATTGTGATAGTCTAATCGAGAATCTAGGAATGGTTGGCTAGCTAGCTATTTCCAAAATACGTTTATATTATTTTCTCTCTCTTCTTAAGGAATTGCACCTATGCTTCACTGGACATCTGTACTTTTGCTCCTTGCGTTTTTTCCGGGGGGCGGACTCTCTCCTTCCAGCACAGTTTGAACCCATGTGGGGTGCTGTGGGGGTGGGTTTGCCCTCCTGTGCCACCAACAGATGTCCTTTTTTTTTGTTTATATGTTCTTTTTTTTTGCCCCTTTGAGTGCCGGTTTGATGTCTTCGTTTTTAACGTATTATCTGTTATTCATTGTACCGCTGGGCTTAATGCTTCATGACAGTTTTACCTGTATTTCTATTGTGATTCATTTGTGGATATTTCAATAAAAACGATTGAAAGAGAAAAAAATGCGTAATTCCCGCGTAGCGTAGCGTAGCGTATCCCGTTTACGCTATGCCTACGCGTTTTTTTACGGGCAAGTGCTGTATTCTCAAAGCACTTGCTCCGTAATTTGCTTTGGCGTAGCGTAAAGGGGACGGCGTAAGGCCGTGTAATTCAAATAGGGAAAGAGGGGTCGTGCTGTATTTAAATTGAGTGCGCCCCCGTGCAGAACAAACTGCACATGCGCCGGCCTTTTACGTAGGCCACTGCGCATGCTCCGTTGTACACCGCAAATACAGCGATTACAACGGCAACGTAATTAACGTAAAGGCCTATTCGTGACGAGTTACGTAAACGATGTAAAAACCTGACGCTGTCCCGAAGTCCATACTTAACATGGCGTGCTTAAAGTTAAACCACCTTATAGCAGGGGTAACCTTTACACGTACACAAACTACGTAAACTACGTCGACTGCGCCCAACTTCATTCGGGAATCGGCTTATCACGCTCATTTGCATATTCGACGCAGAAAGTGACAGGAACGCCACCTAGCATCCAGCGTAGTATTGTATTTAGGATCCGACGGTGTAAGTGCCTTACGCCAGTCGGATCCTAGCGTAATTCCGGCGTATCTTGTTTTGTGAATACAGAACAATGATACGCCGGCGGGATATTCGAATTACGCCGGTGTATCTGTAGATACACCGCATAATTCTTATGAGAATCTGGCCCCAAGAATTTTTATTTTCAACATGTTACAAATATTTTTAATGCAGTTGGGCTTTTTGGTAGAACATTAGGTAACTACTTGGTTTGCTCTTTGCACAGTCATGGAGGCAGCGCGGTTACTCCATCACATGATGATGTGAGGTCACATGACCCGCCTTCCTCGTGACCTCACATCATCATGTGATGGACTGACCGCGCCGCCCCATGACGTGACTCTGGAGGGCGGTACAGTTTCCTTATGCGATCACCGCCATGGTGTTCCAGTGCATCATTGATGGGGGCAGGTTAGTAAACTAGGAGGGATTGTTGGCTAATCATGGGTCTTGTTGTATTCTCTAATATGACTATCATTCATTATAAGTAGCACCTGTGAAGGTGATTATTCGGTCGGGAGGTTGGCGGGGCTTTAATCTGACTGAACCACACAACCCCTTAATAAACTTGCTGAGGAAGTCCTTACCCACGGATGATACGTGTGCGGGGGGGGGGGGCTTTGTGATGTCAGGACAGCTACCTACCTGGTTTTTATCTGTATACTACATGTTCTCAATCTGTGCACTGGGACACAGTGCCGTTTTTGTGAGTAGTTAATCTTTTTAATAAATTAGTGTTTACTTAACCACTAGCCGACCAGCCGCCGTCGTTCTACGGCTTCAGGTCGGCTCTCCTGGGCGAGAGCCCGTAGCTCTACGTCGGGACTTTCGCGGCCACTAGGGTGCGCGCCGCCGGCGGCCCGCGCGCGCCCCCCGCTCGCCCCCGAGTCCCGCGCGCGTGCCCGGCGAGCGCGATCACCGCCGGGCTCGAGCGCTTGTTCGTTACAGAGCGGGGAACGAGAGCTGTGTGTGTAAACACACAGCTCTCGTTCCTGTCAGCGGGGGAAACGCTGATCTTCCGTTCATACAATGTATGAACGGAAGATCAGTGATTCTCCCTAGTGAGTCCACCCCCCCCCCCATACAGTTAGAACACAAATAGGAACACACTTAACCCCTTCCCCGCCCCCTAGTGTTAACCCCTTCACTGCCAATGGCATTTTTATAGTAATCCAATGCATTTTTATAGCATTGATCGCTATAAAAATGCCAATGGTACCAAAAATATGTCAAAAGTGTCCGATGTGTCCGCCATAATATCGCAGTACTGAAAAAAAACGCTGATCGCCGCCATTACTAGTAAAAAAAAAATATTAATAAAAATGCCATAAAACTACCCCCTTTTTTTTAAACGCTATAAATTTTGCGCAAACCAATCAATAAACGCTAATTGCGATTTAAAAAAAAAAAATATGTACAAGAATACGTATCGGCCTAAACTGAGGAAAACAAACGTTTTTTTATATCTTTTTTGGGGATATTTATTATAGCAAAATGTAAAAAATATTGCATTTTTTTCAAAATAGTCGCTCTATTTTTGTTTATAGCGCAAAAAATAAAAACCGCAGAGATGATCAAATACCACCAAAAGAAAGCTCTATTTGTGGGAAAAAAAGGACGCCAATTTTGTTTGGGAGCCACGTCGCACGACCGCGCAATTGTCAGTTAAAGCGACGCAGTGCCGAATCACAAAAAGTGCTCTGGTCTTTGGACAGCAATATGGTCCGGGGCTAAAGTGGTTAAACATACAGAGAGCACTATGTATGTTTTTTACATCTTTACATGAATGTCTATGAGTGAGTTTGGAGGCCAATAACAGACTGAGGCGATAGAGTGAAGGCCTATATATGAAGACATCTTCTCTCTCATCTTCACATTTACCCTTGTTAAGGGAGCATTTGCATGACCTTCTTTTTGTTCAGAGGTTCATTTGCTAAGGTGAGCGGTCTGCATCTCTGGTGGAGGAGACACAGAAACGGATGCACATTGATTGTTTTCAAGCACCCTGTCCACTGCCTAAGAAGTCTTTTTCCTTTCTCTGATTGCTCTTTATTGTCTTCACCTCCTAGCCTCAGCATTCCACACCCTTGGACTTGTTCGTGTGATTTTTGTTTTAGTTTTTGTTTAGCGCTGCACCGCTTTTTTTATATATATATTCTGTACTCAAGGACTTTTTTATATTGACCTTCAGTGTTCAGCAGCATTTTGTAGGATTGTTTTTTGCACTACCGATTTTCCTTACCAGTATTGTAATTCTGAATGTCATTTTAAACCAGAGCTAGGTTTGATCTATTTTTTTTTCCCTGATAGCTTGAGCTATGCCTATTCTCTAAGATATCAATGCCTATAATTTATCAATGTTGCTGGAATAATTACCTAATAATTACCTATGCTCTACTTACAAGGTGCACACGCTGTGAATCAGGATCCATAATGGGGTCAACCATGAATTATCATTTCCTAATGTATTACATATGACATCAATCTATTTCAGTTTATTGGGAAATACATCCAACTAGAGTCTTGAGATTTAGGACAATGGCAGTCAAAATAAATGGCATACACACTTGTTTCTTAATTTTAACAAGGTTGTAAGAGTCTGCTACAAATCTAAAATTACCGTATTTATCGGCGTATAACACGCACAGGAGTATAACACGCACCCTAACTTTAAGAGGGAAGTTTCAGGGAAAAAACTTTCCATAGCCCCTTGCGTATAACACGCAGGCACAGTTTACCCTCTATTTTCAGGGTAAAAAAGTTAGTGTTATACGCCAAAAAATACAGTAGTTTAACCACTTGCTGACCAGCCGCCGTCATTATACTGAAGCAGGTCGGCTCGTTCCGGTGAATCGGCATAGCTGAATGTTGGTTCCCTTTAACAGCTATAGCAGACACGTGTGTGCCCACTGCATGGCTGGGGAGCTGATGCATGGGGCCTGGTCATTAAGGGGGAAAATCTTCTGGGGCTGAAGTGGTTAAATGAGACTGAAAAAACATAAAGTTGTTTATTTTCCTTTACCCTGAAATACCCTTCACCATTACAATGAAAAGATAACATGGGGGAAAAAACAACAGAAAAATATATTAACATCAATTGCCTAAAAAAGAGTTAGGTTGCCCTTTGCATTTGTAGTCGTGATTAATCCGTGCTAGCAAAAAAGTTACAGTATGAAGAAAGTAGGGGTCTCATTTGTGCTCTGTGTTACAAAATGTAGCATAAATATTTACTGATGTTTAAATTGACTTAATCCCAGTGTTTATGTATCCAGTTTTGAATTATTTGTATTAGTGTTTATAGATGAATGATTATCCTAGAATATGAGAACATCATGAGGAAATATTGCTTGCACCATAGAGTGTAACTGGTCAATATTTCCTGACTATCATATAACCACACAACCACGCATTGCGCCCTTACTGGTTCTCCTATTATGTTTATTAGCTGGCAACAAAATCTGAGGTATAAAATCACATTTTGGATAATTCATCACATACAGCCTTCCATCCGTATGAAATAAATACATTTTTTTTTTTATTGTTGTGACCTTTTTATTGATTTGTTTAACCTTTGTGTTCTTTGTGTTCTATGTTCTGACTGTAAAGCTTAAAGGGACACTAAAGTCAGCACTTTTTTTTTTAAATAACAAACATGTTATACTTGCCTCCACTGTGCAGTTCGTTTTGCACAGAGTGGCCTGGAAAGCTGTCTTCTGGGGTCCCTCGGCGGCTGTCTGGGCTCCTCCTCACAAAAGCTTTCCATCTTCATGCGAGGGCGCTCGCACGGTGGAAAGCTTTTGCGAGTGCGCTCCTGTGATACAGCGGCGTGCCGCGTCATCCGCTGTGATTGACAGCAGCGCCAGCCAATGGCTGCGCTGCTATCAATCCGCCCAGCCTGGCCAATCAACGGCCAGGCTGGGAACCAAAGAGGATGACGTGGACATGCCCGGGAGTTTCGAACGGTAAAGGTAAGTAAAACGGGGACTGGGGGGGGGGAGTGCTGTGAGATGTTTTTTTACCTTAATGCATAGGATGCATTAAGGTAAAAAAAATTCTACCTTTACAACCCCTTCAATTAATTTTTTATGTAAACATTTTATACTTACCTACTCTGTGCAATGGTATTGTACAGAGCAGCCCGCACCTCATTTTCTAGCTTCCCCATCAGTGCTCCTCAATCCTCCTCTTCCCTGTGGGCCCCCGCTAAGGAAGCTGTCTCTTATGGGGATGTATTTGCCGGCTTGCTCCAGAGCCAGGCTATGTGTGTCTATTGACTCACACAGCAAGCTCAGCCCCCACTCTCTGTCCACAGAAGTTGATTAAATAGCTGACATTGCTGCCTCTGTGAGCAGAGAGAGAGGAGGGAGCCGCTGCAGACAGGCCCAGTATTAGATTGAGAAAATACTCAGGTAAGAATACAGAGGGGTGAAATGGTGATAGAAATACAGGGACATTTTTTATTCTAATGCAGGGAAGGCATTAGGGTAAAACATGTATGACTTTTAGAACCACTTTAAAGGGTATCAATATTGCTTGAAAAATGTATATAACATATATACACATCCATTTTTGCTGAAATATTTGCTATATATGTAACTTACCAGTGAATGATTGTCTTTCTCAGCAAAAGTGAAGTAGATAATTTGTAAATATGCTGTTTTGAGAAGATATTAAATAACTGGGCTGATTTACTAAATGATTTTTGAATCTTTACTGAAAATAGTGTTAATATTGATATATTCACTTCACTTATCCAATCATGTGAAAAGCACATATCTGTTTACTTTAAATACCCTATAGTGTGCATGTTTTTTCACACTGAGGCTGATATACCAAAACGGCTTAATAAATTTGAATATTCAATCATGTAAAAGCATAATTACTTTATTTTATTTTACTTAAATTTCTGTTTATCTGATACACCTGTATATAATTGGATATTCAAAGTGATTTGTAATTCCTTAGTAAAGCAGCCTGTGTTTATATGGGCAAATCGCGTAATGTACAAAGGTCAAGCAATAAAAGAAAAAAATTATTTTATAATTTACAGTGTATACTTTTACAATAAAAGGAAATGAGTGATCTAAACAATGCGCTCCCTATCTAATCACTCACCGCTGCGCACAAAGAGATGAATAAGTATAGAACCTAGCTGCTGTTTCAAAATTGCAGAAATGTGAAAAATAAACAGAAAAAGCAAACACTATAAGCATATAATGTGTAAATCCATTAAACAGCGCTGTGAAAATTAGTGAAATTCTCCTAAGGTGTTTCAAAACAACTCACAGTGAATAAAACTGATGATATAAATGTGAGTATAAATAAAATTAGTCCGTGACAATAAAACAATAGTCCATAAAGAGTGATCCAAAAAATCTTCAGAGGTCTTCCACCACACCAAAAAGTGAACAGTGCTTCCACCACCCATCAGAATGGTCACTCACCAGAACTAATTGCCTCAGCACTCGCGTACCTAGGCAGATAAGCTTATAATCACCATAAGGGATCTTCCAAAGATAATGTGGGATCCTATGTTGTGCTCCAAATAATTTCAACGTGTAGGGAAAAGAAAAAAATGTACAATAGTGTGATACCGTCAAGCAGTTTTAATAGCACACCAAGAAACAAATCCAAAGGTTAAACTCACAAACAAACTCAAAATATGAGCAATGTATCACAGCAGTCACCGTCTTCCTACAGATGATTATGTAAGGTATAGCACTTGGCCACGGCGGACCCACGATCAAAACAAAACGATCTCACCACTTGGCAGCTTGATTTTGCTGAAGACTGGCTCTCCTAGTTGGTAAATGGCTCTAAACACTGCACAGCACAGCAAGCACAGCAGTCACTCAATCACTGACTATGTAGCCACGCCCCGACATGTTTCATCATTGATGAATTCCTCATGGGGTTGGCCACATAGTGAATACCCCTCCCTTTTAAAGTCAGTGTGTCAATTAACTACCCCGCCTCCCCTACTAACCTGGCGCGTGCGCAATCCCCTATTGCTAAGTGATAGAGAAAGGGGATTTCTTACTACTCGTTACCCATAACAGTAGGCGATACGCCTCCGTCCCGATGACGTTATACGTCACGCTTAGGCTGCCCCACCTCCCATACCTTACGGCGCGTGTGCGCTCCAAGCTGGAAGATAGAGAGTCAGCCAGCGTTCCAGAGACAACTCCTCCTACGGTCATGTGGCGTAAAACGTCACACATAGGGAGCAGGGCGGAAGCTCAAGCTCCACTGTCGGGTGCTCGTCGCCATTACTGAGGGCGGAAGTAATTAGAAACATTGCGGTAGCGTTACTAAGGGTTGTACAGCTGTATAACTAAAACTGATCGGGTGTCCCCGTGGCCAAAGACTACCCAAATCACAATTTAAAAATTATTATATGTTTCACATAGGGCACATATATTATGTCACTCATTAACATACTCAGAAAGTAATTTAAAAGACTGGATATATTTTAGAGAGTGTGCACCAAATAGACATATAAGCATAAGTAAAATAAATAGGTCTATTGTATAGATAATATTAATTAATGGATGAATGAAGACGTTATTTGCATAATGTCTAATAAATGTATAGATTCACTAAATGAGTGCCCTTAAAAGTGAGCAACTCAAATAAACAGTTAAATTGATAAAATATGAGATCTACTCTTCAATAGAGTGTGATTGTATCAAAGAACATATCCATCCCCATAAGGGATACAAGGTCTTATTTTATTTTCCCCATTCTGTACATGCAGTTAAAACTGATTAACGTGCTGCCAAGCATAAGTACAGGACAAGGTGAAAATATACATATATATATAAAATAAAATAAGTATATTACTGAAACTGTAAATTTAAAACTTAAAATAAAATAAAATTAGAGGGTAGTACTGACGATGATCATCTCCCCAGTAGGTACAAGAAAATGGATAAAGTTTCTAGGAATTATTGATAAAACAATTGACGTCTACTTCTATATTGAGTCCCCTGGGCCATAAACATTTAAGCAAAAAAATCCATTGAGTTTCGCGTTGGGATAGATCCCTCACTCTATTGGATCCCCTCCAAGAGGGGTAAACACATTCGATCCCACAGAATTGTGCTAAAGATGGATCACTGTTGTGTTCCTTTTTAAAGTGCAGGGAGACACTATGATCAGTATACTCTTTTTTAATGTTAGCCAAGTGTTCAGCTATCCGCACTCGCAGCAGTCTTTTAGTTCTACCCACATAAAGTAGCCCACATGGGCACCAGAGCAAGTATACAATGTGAGAGGAATTGCACGTACTGAATTCTTTAATGGCAAATACTTTCCCATCAGAGCTTATAACTTCACTTTTTCCTTTATTGTGGACCTTCACGGTTCGACAACATATGCATTTTCTACAAGGGAAGAAGCCTTTAAGGTCAATTTTGAGGCGTTGATCTGGTGGGTCTAGAATTTTACGTACCACTTGATCACCAAAATTGGGGGCTCGACGGTAAATGAATCTAGGTTCATTTGATAATACCTCCCCCAAATGTCTATCTCTAGCCAAAATGTGCCAGTGATTCCTAAAGATGGTCTCTATCTCTTTATATTGGTTATGGAATCCAGATAGAAAACTTAGTTGGTGTTGTGTATCAGTTTGTTTGACCTCCCTCTTTTTCAAACACTGTTCTCTTGGTGTATTTGCAACTTGGTGGATTATAGTATCCAGGTTCGATTCATCATATCCCTTATGGATGAATCTCCCTTTTAATTTCAAAGACTGTTCTACATAATCACTAACTTCTGTGCAATTCCGTCGTATCCGTAGGAATTGGCCTTTTGGAATATTCTTGATCCAGGCCGGGTGGTGTCCACTCCGAATTGAAAGGTAGCTGTTTCGATCGGTCGCTTTGAAAAACACCTTTGTTTTTAATTTCTTTTCAGAATATTCAATCAGAACATCTAAAAAGCTCACTGAACACTTGCTGATGGCATATTCAAGTTTAATGTTGTTTTTATTGTCATTAAGATCCTCCAAAAAGAGTCTAACATCTGGTTCAGCTCCTTCCCAGATAATTAGGAGATCATCAATAAATCTTCGGTAGAAGATCAATTGTGGCTTCCGATTTCTAAAGATTCGTCTATCCTCCCACTCAGCCATAAAAAGATTGGCCAAGCTGGGAGCAAACTTGGCGCCCATTGCCACACCTACTTGTTGGGAAAAAAAGAAACCATTGAACCAGAAGTAATTATGGGTCATACAAAATTCTAAAGCTTGACCCAAAAATCTCTTCTGGGAATGGGGGATATCATCCCTCTTGCTCAATGCCCAATTCAGTGCAAGTGCAGCATCATCATGTTGTATTATAGTATACAGGGAAGCTACATCCGCTGCTACTAAAAAGATTTCTGAGTTTGTGTTGATGTTTAATTTCTCCAAAGACATAAGTAAGTCTGTCGTGTCTTTCAAATAGGCTTTAGTTTCACGAACACTAGGTTGGAGAAACTTGTCTAAGTATTCGCCAAGTCTCGCAGTTACCGATCCTATCCCATTGACAATTGGGCGAGCTGGTGGTACAGTTGCATGTTTATGTATCTTAGGAAGCGTGTAAATGACTGGGATCCTGCATACAGAAGGTGCCAGATAAGCCCTTTCTTTAGCATTAAGAGCATTCGACTGGAAACCTGCATTGACAAGCGATTCAAGCTGCATTTTGTAAGAGTCAGTTGGATCAGTTGTCAATCTTCTATAGGTCGTTCGATCATTCAGTAGAGTGGATAATTGGTCAAGATAAAAGGACTTATCTAGTACTACAACTCCCCCCCCCCTTATCAGCCGGACGTACAATAATTTGTTTGTTGGTCTCTAAAGCTTTAATGCCTTCTCTAATGTACTGGGGGTTAACATTTTTCTTTTGAGGGAGTTCTTCTATGTCCTTCATCACTAGATTTTTAAAGACTTCAATATAGTGATTGTTCGAATTCTGAGGATTGAACAAAGACTTGTTCTTTAAACCACTGTCTATTCTGCTAGTGGGATTGTGACTTCTTACAGCAGCTTCAACAGGGTGACATAAAAAATATTTTTTCATATTTAATGATCTAATAAATTTATGTGTGTCAATGTAAATATCAAACTTGTTCATAATTTTTCTCGGCGCACACTTCAACCCTGTATTTAAAATGTTGAGTTCTTTCGGTCCCAACACCGCTTGGCTCAAATTGTAGATCCCTAAATTTAGGTTTTTCTCATCCGTTTTTTGGGGTTGCTTGCGCCTTCCTGCCCTGCACCCCCTTCTTCTTTTTGGGGGTAAGTGCCATTCATCATTGGTGGATACACTGGACCACTCCTGTCCTCTCCCCTGGTATTTTGTGTTTGGGGGGGCCTCCTCGGGGTTCCTCCTCTCCCACCCCTCCCCCTCTGCCCTAAAAAAGGTGGGGGTGGATGGCGGTAGTGATCAGGTGGAGGATAATGATACCATTGTTGGTATTCCTGTTGGGAATAATGTTGTGGCTGGTCATTTCTCCCTTGGGATTGGTTTGGGCGAGGAGACTGATACTGATAATTGGGTTGATTAGATGTTCTATCTTGGCGTTGCAACCCAGGTGATCCATATTGGAGTGCATAAGGTCCATTCACTGTACCCTGTAGGCTATCATTTCTCATCTGGCTAGAAGTTAGATGTTCTGTTTTCTTTGGGGCTGTTTTAGTTCCCCTATTTTTTCCAGAATCTTTCTTGAGAGTGGAGATGTTAGCACTTTGCACAGAGTCAGTGACAACTCCATCAGGATTCGTATTAGTTTGCCATGTATAAATTTGATTATTTGAACTCTGATGGTCGAGTTTAATAACAATATGAAAAAGAAGCTAGAGAAAGTGGATAAAGAAACTCAGAAAAGAAAAGTTAAGAAATTTATACGTGACTCTGAGGATTTTAAAAATAATCAAATTTATACATGGCAAACTAATACGAATCCTGATGGAGTTGTCACTGACTCTGTGCAAAGTGCTAACATCTCCACTCTCAAGAAAGATTCTGGAAAAAATAGGGGAACTAAAACAGCCCCAAAGAAAACAGAACATCTAACTTCTAGCCAGATGAGAAATGATAGCCTACAGGGTACAGTGAATGGACCTTATGCACTCCAATATGGATCACCTGGGTTGCAACGCCAAGATAGAACATCTAATCAACCCAATTATCAGTATCAGTCTCCTCGCCCAAACCAATCCCAAGGGAGAAATGACCAGCCACAACATTATTCCCAACAGGAATACCAACAATGGTATCATTATCCTCCACCTGATCACTACCGCCATCCACCCCCATCTTTTTTAGGGCAGAGGGGGAGGGGTGGGAGAGGAGGAACCCCGAGGAGGCCCCCCCAAACACAAAATACCAGGGGAGAGGACAGGAGTGGTCCAGTGTATCCACCAATGATGAATGGCACTTACCCCCAAAAAGAAGAAGGGGGTGCAGGGCAGGAAGGCGCAAGCAACCCCAAAAAACGGATGAGAAAAACCTAAATTTAGGGATCTACAATTTGAGCCAAGCGGTGTTGGGACCGAAAGAACTCAACATTTTAAATACAGGGTTGAAGTGTGCGCCGAGAAAAATTATGAACAAGTTTGATATTTATATTGACACACATAAATTTATTAGATCATTAAATATGAAAAAATATTTTTTATGTCACCCTGTTGAAGCTGCTGTAAGAAGTCACAATCCCACTAGCAGAATAGACAGTGGTTTAAAGAACAAGTCTTTGTTCAATCCTCAGAATTCGAACAATCACTATATTGAAGTCTTTAAAAATCTAGTGATGAAGGACATAGAAGAACTCCCTCAAAAGAAAAATGTTAACCCCCAGTACATTAGAGAAGGCATTAAAGCTTTAGAGACCAACAAACAAATTATTGTATGTCCGGCTGATAAGGGGGGGGGGGGAGTTGTAGTACTAGATAAGTCCTTTTATCTTGACCAATTATCCACTCTACTGAATGATCGAACGACCTATAGAAGATTGACAACTGATCCAACTGACTCTTACAAAATGCAGCTTGAATCGCTTGTCAATGCAGGTTTCCAGTCGAATGCTCTTAATGCTAAAGAAAAGGCTTATCTGGCACCTTCTGTATGCAGGATCCCAGTCATTTACACGCTTCCTAAGATACATAAACATGCAACTGTACCACCAGCTCGCCCAATTGTCAATGGGATAGGATCGGTAACTGCGAGACTTTGCGAATACTTAGACAAGTTTCTACAACCTAGTGTTCGTGAAACTAAAGCCTATTTGAAAGACACGACAGACTTACTTATGTCTTTGGAGAAATTAAACATCAACACAAACTCAGAAATCTTTTTAGTAGCAGCGGATGTAGCTTCCCTGTATACTATAATACAACATGATGATGCTGCACTTGCACTGAATTGGGCATTGAGCAAGAGGGATGATATCCCCCATTCCCAGAAGAGATTTTTGGATCAAGCTTTAGAATTTTGTATGACCCATAATTACTTCTGGTTCAATGGTTTCTTTTTTTCCCAACAAGTAGGTGTGGCAATGGGCGCCAAGTTTGCTCCCAGCTTGGCCAATCTTTTTATGGCTGAGTGGGAGGATAGACGAATCTTTAGAAATCGGAAGCCACAATTGATCTTCTACCGAAGATTTATTGATGATCTCCTAATTATCTGGGAAGGAGCTGAACCAGATGTTAGACTCTTTTTGGAGGATCTTAATGACAATAAAAACAACATTAAACTTGAATATGTCATCAGCAAGTGTTCAGTGAGCTTTTTAGATGTTCTGATTGAATATTCTGAAAAGAAATTAAAAACAAAGGTGTTTTTCAAAGCGACCGATCGAAACAGCTACCTTTCAATTCGGAGTGAACACCACCCGGCCTGGATCAAGAATATTCCAAAAGGCCAATTCCTACGGATACGACGGAATTGCACAGAAGTTAGTGATTATGTAGAACAGTCTTTGAAATTAAAAGGGAGATTCATCCATAAGGGATATGATGAATCGAACCTGGATACTATAATCCACCAAGTTGCAAATACACCAAGAGAACAGTGTTTGAAAAAGAGGGAGGTCAAACAAACTGATACACAACACCAACTAAGTTTTCTATCTGGATTCCATAACCAATATAAAGAGATAGAGACCATCTTTAGGAATCACTGGCACATTTTGGCTAGAGATAGACATTTGGGGGAGGTATTATCAAATGAACCTAGATTCATTTACCGTCGAGCCCCCAATTTTGGTGATCAAGTGGTACGTAAAATTCTAGACCCACCAGATCAACGCCTCAAAATTGACCTTAAAGGCTTCTTCCCTTGTAGAAAATGCATATGTTGTCGAACCGTGAAGGTCCACAATAAAGGAAAAAGTGAAGTTATAAGCTCTGATGGGAAAGTATTTGCCATTAAAGAATTCAGTACGTGCAATTCCTCTCACATTGTATACTTGCTCTGGTGCCCATGTGGGCTACTTTATGTGGGTAGAACTAAAAGACTGCTGCGAGTGCGGATAGCTGAACACTTGGCTAACATTAAAAAAGAGTATACTGATCATAGTGTCTCCCTGCACTTTAAAAAGGAACACAACAGTGATCCATCTTTAGCACAATTCTGTGGGATCGAATGTGTTTACCCCTCTTGGAGGGGATCCAATAGAGTGAGGGATCTATCCCAACGCGAAACTCAATGGATTTTTTTGCTTAAATGTTTATGGCCCAGGGGACTCAATATAGAAGTAGACGTCAATTGTTTTATCAATAATTCCTAGAAACATTATCCATTTTCTTGTACCTACTGGGGAGATGATCATCGTCAGTACTACCCTCTAATTTTATTTTATTTTAAGTTTTAAATTTACAGTTTCAGTAATATACTTATTTTATTTTATATATATATGTATATTTTCACCTTGTCCTGTACTTATGCTTGGCAGCACGTTAATCAGTTTTAACTGCATGTACAGAATGGGGAAAATAAAATAAGACCTTGTATCCCTTATGGGGATGGAGATGTTCTTTGATACAATCACACTCTATTGAAGAGTAGATCTCAGATTTTATCAATTTAACTGTTTATTTGAGTTGCTCACTTTTAAGGGCACTCATTTAGTGAATCTATACATTTATTAGACATTATGCAAATAACGTCTTCATTCATCCATTAATTAATATTATCTATACAATAGACCTATTTATTTTACTTATGCTTATATGTCTATTTGGTACACACTCTCTAAAATATATCCAGTCTTTTAAATTACTTTCTGAGTATGTTAATGAGTGACATAATATATGTGCCCTATGTGAAACATATAATAATTTTTAAATTGTGATTTGGGTAGTCTTTGGCCACGGGGACACCCGATCAGTTTTAGTTATACAGCTGTACAACCCTTAGTAACGCTACCGCAATGTTTCTAATTACTTCCGCCCTCAGTAATGGCGACGAGCACCCGACAGTGGAGCTTGAGCTTCCGCCCTGCTCCCTATGTGTGACGTTTTACGCCACATGACCGTAGGAGGAGTTGTCTCTGGAACGCTGGCTGACTCTCTATCTTCCAGCTTGGAGCGCACACGCGCCGTAAGGTATGGGAGGTGGGGCAGCCTAAGCGTGACGTATGACGTCATCGGGAAGGAGGCGTATCGCCTACTGTTATGGGTAACGAGTAGTAAGAAATCCCCTTTCTCTATCACTTAGCAATAGGGGATTGCGCACGCGCCAGGTTAGTAGGGGAGGTGGGGTAGTTAATTGACACACTGACTTTAAAAGGGAGGGGTATTCACTATGTGGCCAACCCCATGAGGAAATCATCAATGATGAAACATGTCGGGGCGTGGCTACATAGTCAGTGATTGAGTGACTGCTGTGCTTGCTGTGCTGTGCAGTGTTTAGAGCCATTTACCAACTAGGAGAGCCAGTCTTCAGCAAAATCAAGCTGCCAAGTGGTGAGATCGTTTTGTTTTGATCGTGGGTCCGCCGTGGCCAAGTGCTATACCTTACATAATCATCTGTAGGAAGATGGTGACTGCTGTGATACATTGCTCATATTTTGAGTTTGTTTGTGAGTTTAACCTTTGGATTTGTTTCTTGGTGTGCTATTAAAACTGCTTGACGGTATCACACTATTGTACATTTTTTTCTTTTCCCTACACGTTGAAATTATTTGGAGCACAACATAGGATCCCACATTATCTTTGGAAGATCCCTTATGGTGATTATAAGCTTATCTGCCTAGGTACGCGAGTGCTGAGGCAATTAGTTCTGGTGAGTGACCATTCTGATGGGTGGTGGAAGCACTGTTCACTTTTTGGTGTGGTGGAAGACCTCTGAAGATTTTTTGGATCACTCTTTATGGACTATTGTTTTATTGTCACGGACTAATTTTATTTATACTCACATTTATATCATCAGTTTTATTCACTGTGAGTTGTTTTGAAACACCTTAGGAGAATTTCACTAATTTTCACAGCGCTGTTTAATGGATTTACACATTATATGCTTATAGTGTTTGCTTTTTCTGTTTATTTTTCACATTATACTTTTACAATCACTATCAAAATACATATTGTTTAGAAATAATGAAGATATGATTTAAAAGTCAAAATACTCCACAATAATACCTCAATAATATTAAGAATACTTAAAAAAAGGGTTTATTGAATAAACCAGTTTGACAGCAGTAATGGTAATGGATAAAGTATTTGAACCTATTAGTTCAAACAATAAATGATTGTAACTCTTACTAGTGCACTAAAATAATAGCATTTATTTACATTATCACTTTGCACTGCCTTACTGAATACACCTGTTTTTTTATTTATTTTTTAAGTTTTAACAGTTTGTAATTTGAAATCGCCTGCCTTTCATGTTGAAATTTTAGTGAAGCATTATCTTACCCAATAATTTTAACAGAATGAGTGCCTTTAAGATGTCTATCAGATGTTTCTTTGTCCAGCCCACTGTATCTGTAGATCCCAGATTTGTAGAGGAAAAAATCTTCATACACTGTCATTACCGCTGAAAAAATAAAAATGAAAAATTAAGCAATTAAGGTTTAACGTACGTTTGCTTCCTAAAAGTAGCCTGTCAGGATATATATATGGGTGCTGCCAATGCTCACTTGAACTGAATGGTGCAGATATGGGGATGCCATTTGTATCCTTCCTTCCTTACATGCTGAGTTCTAAAACAGGAATATTCAAGCATTGTAGTGGTTGCATGCTTGTTCTATAGTTTTGAATACTGTATGTAGAGTAAACACACCACATAGCCAAACTGCTTTAGCAATAAGTTTGTATTAGGCATATACATACAATTATACAACAGATACAGATAACCAAAATATGCCATCTAACATCAAGTGCAATACAACAAAGATATTCAGTCCAAGGTTCAATCATGGCAAAAAAAAACATTCATGCATATTGGTGCAACTACACTTAAAACGTATAAGAGCTGATGTTCAGATATACATAAAGGAATTCAGTACCCTTGGTAGTGTAATAAAAGTAAAGCTGAGCCAGACCCTGGTCATAAGAGAGAGGAGTAGAAAAAAACGATGTTTCGGGGATGTGAAGGGGGTCTTGTTTAGCAGAAAAAAAAACAGTGGTGATTAAATACCACCAGAAAAAGGCACTATTTGTCTCAATAAAATTAGAAAAATGTCATATGGGTACAGTGTTGCATGACCATGCAATTGTCATTCAAAAAGTGAAACAACATTGAAAGCTGAAAACTGGCCTGGGCAGCGAAAGTGTGAAAGAGTCCAGTATTGAAGTAGTTCATCCATAAAACATACACATTTGATGTTCAATAAATATTTATAGGGACCTCTAAAACAGTTATTTGATAGTTATGATCTAATTTGAATTGCTCTTCTGACATGTGACTTCTGACATGTGACTTGCAGAGCACCAATTAGGGTAGAGAGCATATATCAGAAGATTAATAGAAACCCCTCCCAAAGGGTCTTCCCTGTAGATGCCAAAGAACTGGGAAAGATCATGTGACCACACAACAGAAACTTCACAAATAATGTACTTATAGGATAATTTTTTGGGAAAATACAGCAGCATGATATACTGTATATGATTTTTGAGAAATAATTACAGCAATTAGCACTTCTCTTTTTAGTATTACTTTAACTTTCTCTCTCAACTCCTCTATGCCACCCTTCAAAAATTCACCACGGTAAAATGTATCAGGACCTAGACAATCCTTGGGGAGGTGCTGCCAAATTGTTGGGCAGCTCATAAATAGTCTGGAGCCAGGAAATGTTTGTCTTTTCCCCAGTAAGGAGAGTTTCCAGCCTCAGTGGGACTGTTACCTTTAACCACTTAAGACCCGGACCAAAATGCAGGTAAAGGACCTTGCCCCTTTTTGCGATTCGGCACTGCGTCGCTTTAACTGACAATTGCGCGGTCGTGCGACGTGGCTCCCAAACAAAATTGGCGTCCTTTTTTCCCCACAAATAGAGCTTTCTTTTGGTGGTATTTGATCACCTCTGCGGTTTTTATTTTTTGCGCTATAAACAAAAATAGAGCGACAATTTTAAAAAGAATGCAATATTTTTTACTTTTTGCTATAATAAATATCCCCCAAAAATATATAAAAAAACATTTTTTTCCTCAGTTTAGGCCGATACGTATTCTTCTACCTATTTTTGGTAAAAAAAATCGCAATAAGCGTTTATCGGTTGGTTTTCGCAAAATTTATAGCGTTTACAAAATAACGGATAGTTTTATTGCATTTTTATTAATTTTTTTTTTTACTACTAATAGCGGCGATCAGCGATTTTTTTCGTGACTGCGACATTATGGCGGACACTTCGGACAATTTTGACACATTTTTGGGACAATTGTCATTTTCACAGCAAAAAATGCATTTAAATTTGCATTGTTTACTGCGGAAATGACAGTTGCAGTTTGGGAGTTAACCACATGTGGCGCTGTAGGGGATGTGTGCCTATGTGTGTGTTTACAACTGTAGGGGGGTGTGGCTGTAGGTGTGACGTCATCGATCGCGTCCCCCTATTACAGGGATGACGCGATCGATGCTACCGCCACAGAGAAGCACGGGGAAGCCGTGTGTACACATGGCTTTCCTCATTCTTCCGCTCCAGGGACAGATCGCCGCACTGCAGCGGCAATCGGGTCCGCGAATCCCGCGGTCCCGGAGCTTCGGGCGCGCGCCCGCGACCCACGGCTGGGTACTAAAATCAACGTATATATACGTTGATGTGCCCAGCCGTGCCATTCTGCCGACGTAAATGTGCAGTAGGTGGTCCTTAAGTGGTTAATGGAAGCTTATAGACTGGATTCCTTTTAGGTCTCAGTAGGTACAGGCCTGGGATGTGAAAGTAGGGTGTCCAGTGTCCACTTTTCCAAACTGACATTCATGGACACCCCCCAGCATGCACTGGTCAGTGACATCACAAGGGGGGTGCCACCATGTGACATCACTGGGTCTCCCCACCCCTCACCTATTTAAGAAATGCCACTTGGCTTACAATGCAGTCGGAGAATGGTCGGGCTTATAAGTGGGGCAGGGTTTATTTGCAACCTAAGTGCCTTAGATAGAAAAAAACATTTGTTTCATGTATGTTAGCCTAACATTGCAGCTGCAGGCGGCCACTTAGATTCAAAGAATGTAATTGTGCTTTCAATGTTAGGCTAAAATACATACTTTATACCACAAAAAGGAAAACAAATGACCTGAGGGATCTGGGATAAGAATTTGACATATACTGAAATACCTGTCCACTACACTGACCTACCTGTTCACTACACTGACCTACCTGATTTATACACTGACCTACCTGATTTATACACTGACCTACCTGTCCACTACACTGACCTACCTGATGTATGCACTGACCTTCCTGTCCACTACACTGACTCTTACACTGACATACCTGATTCCTACACTGACCACAGCACCAACCTACCTGATTCTTACACTGACCTACCTGACCACTACACTAAGCTACATGATTCCTATACTGACCACTGCACTAGACTACCTGATTCCTACACTAACCTACCTGATTCCTATACTGACTACTACACTGACCTACTTGATTCCTATACTGACCTACATATCACTGCACTGACCTACCTGACCCCCACACTGAGCTCAATGATAAATAAATCCCTTCAGCGCAAACATACATTGGGAAGGTATAAATAATCTATTACCAGCTGAACACTAAAGGTGAATTCACATCCCTCTAAATAGCCATGTACTATAAGAAAAAAAGGCAGCGCAAAGTATCTAACACTTATAAACACACACAAATATAGACCTATATAAAAGTCCATATGAGGCAGTACAAAATAGAACCACAGAGCCCCGAAAGCAGCACAAGTATTTACGTGGGTGAAGAAAAATCTGGTATTCTTAATAGGTGACAGCACCCTGCACCACAATAAGAATTGCTTGTTCACATTCAAAAGGTGGACCCCTGAATTAACAGAAGGTCAAAAGCACTTGTGCCACCTTGTAGAATGTATGAATGCCAGCAGCAGGTCTTGATATTAGGGTATTTTCCAGAACAAAGTATACTAAGTGCTTTCCATTTAAAAACTATTTGTTTATTAAAACAAATACACACACATGAAATCCTCTTGATTCAAAAGCATATAGTAAAATACAGAGTGCCAATTGCAGGGTCAGCACTGTAGGATGGCAGCAGGTGATGTTATTCAGGTTAGCTCCTCCTGTGTCCGTTCACTATACTGATCTACCTGTCCACTAAAATGTCCACTACACTGACCTACCTATCCACTATACTGTCCACTACACTGACCTAACTGTCCACTGCACTGTCCACTACACTGACCTACCTTGCCACTACACTGACCTACCTGTTCACTACACTGACCTACCTGATTCCTACTTCCTGCACTACTCACACTACTCCCCCCACACATTTACAATGTCAATCAGTGGATTTTTCTCACCTCTCTATGGCCTCTATTGAATGAGGACTCTCCCCAGCACCAGGTAGTATTCTGGAGTCCCAACTTCCGCCATGCAGTAGCTCCTCAATATCCCCCGCCACCCGGGAGCTACACCAACCTTCCTTCTCCGCCATTCTCACACTCACACACCTGGCCGCCCACACCTGAGGGATCATGAGGGACAAGCTGGACAACAAGAGTCCCTGGGCGGGGGAAGGGTGCTGTGGAGCAATGCCTGTGATAGCCTCATCTGAGGTGTAGGGGGCTGGACAGGAGCAAGTACTTGGTACAGCACACTTGACTTGGGACAGCACAACAGTGGCAGTAACACAGCACAGTAATAATGCTGTTCCCGAGGCGAGGGAGTACCAGCTGCCCCCCCTCTATTCTACGCCACTGGGGCTGGCCCGGATGACCTCATTGGCATTCGATCGGTGCAGAATCCTGAACGGCTGCATCAGTTTTCAGTCCCGGGCAATCCAGGACACGTGGTCACCCTATAAAAAGTGGAAGTGACCTGGAACTGACTGCAGGATTCTTCCAAACGGATTTGAGAAGAAATGTCTCGCTCACTGGATTGTGTCCAGAGGGAGCTGGAAGGTGTGCAACTATCCTGGGAACTTGTAAAGTAAAGACTCTGAATTGATCCCTGTGACTGTACAGTGTTTTGGAGATTGCACTGGGTAGCAGCAGTTGTGCTTTGGCGCAAGGTAACCAAATGTCAAAGAGACTTTCCGTGATTTCAGCCATGAGGAAATATAGGGCCAGATTCAGGCAGATGGGCGCATCTTTGTGCCAGCATAACGCAGCGCATATACGTTCCGCCGACGCAAACTAGTGAGGCAAATACAGTATTCACCAAGCACTTGCTCCTAAGTTTGTGCTGGCGTAACGTAAATGTGAAGGCGCAAGTAGGTGTAAGTGGAAGTGGGTGTAACCTTATGCAAATGATGGTCTGAGCCTGGATCTGACATTTACGCCCGACGTATCATCCACGGAGCATGCTCAGTGACCTCGGCGTCTGATCGCTTCCCTGTGAGAATGCTCACAACTACGCCGGCCCAACTTCCAGGGATACGCTGGCCTAACTTACTGGGATATGCCAGCCTAACTTCCTGGGATATGCTGGCCTAACTTCCTGGGATATGCCGGCCTAACTTCCTAGGATACCGGGCGCATAAATACGCCAAGACAGTGGCTGCACTGCTGTGAGCGGTGTGTCTTGCTGGTGATGTCATCCTGCAGGGCTGTGGTTAGTTCCAGGATGGCATCAGGGCTGAATCTGAAGATGCGATACACCTCCTCATCACCCATGCCAAAGAGGCTCATGCGCGTTCGGTATATCCTCTCACGTGCCCTCCTCCTCCGTACCGGTGGACCCATTAGTAGTGCCAGGACCACGGCTGCCCCGGCATGTTGGCATACAGATGTGTGTTGTCCTGCAAGTGGGGTTGCTCAGCTTGCTAAGTCCATTGGTAACGGTGCTGCTGGAGCTGCTCTCCAGCTGACCTGTGCCCGCCAGGTGCAAAGATAAAGCAGCTATTTGTAGGAATAACTTTACGCCGGACCTAACACTTACACTGGACGCACTTAGCCTGCACCGGACCCAGGCATATCTCCCTCATTTGCATATTTGCATATTTGAATAGGAAATCAATGGGCGTGCCAGATGCGTCCAGCGTAAATATGCGCCTAAGATACGCCAGCACAGGAAAGTTACGCCGGTCGGAGGAAGCCTATTTTCAGACGTATCTAGTTTTGTGGGTACGGCGCATAGATAAGACGGCTCAACTTTACACTTACTCTGCGTATCTCGACATATGCCGGTATAACTCTTTCTGAATCTGGCCCATACTATTCATTATCCAGGTGTGCTTAAGGAGAAGATTGTGCTTTATCTGCTCTTTTCGAGTGAGTGTAGTGTAATTATTAATCTTTGTTATTTATAATATCATATGACATGCTGGAACAAATACTATAACACACTGTTTTTAAAGGCAAACATTATTAATAAGAAAAAAAATCATCAATTTCAGCTGCTTGGCTGGGATAAATTAGGATATAGTTTATTCGCACTGCTGCTGACAACACAGTTGCAGCTTCTGGTGCTAAAATGAATAACACTCCCAATAGTAAAACTGCAGGTGGAGATATGGAAATGCAATTTTTCAGTGCCACTGTTCTCCAGACAGTAAAACAATAATGTATTTCTTTACCTGACAGACTATGTGAGAGATTGAGCATCCAATTGACTAAGACCAAGATTTTTGCTGGCTAAAGTTTTTTTTTTACTTCAGGTTGCAAGTTGAAATATACATATCATTTATCTTTGATTTAGAAAATGCAACACACATGGAACTGTTTAGAGAAAAAAAAATGAGTTTTTGGTTTGTAGCATGACATTGCATACGTGTGCAGTAAAGTAAGCTGCATCACATATTCATTTCCTTTTTTGCCAGACTTAGGCAATGTTAGGCATTCCCCACTATTAAAATGTCAGACAAGCCTAAAGTGAGAGTAATGCCTCGTACACACGATTGGAAATTACGACAAGAAAACCGTGGATTTTTTTTCTGACTGAATTTTGGCTCAAACTTGTGTTGCATACACACGGTCAAACAAAATTTCCGACGGTCAAGAATGCAGTGACATACAACACTACAACACTGTAACGAGCCGAGAAAAATAAAGTTCAATGATTCCGAGCATGCGTCGAATTGATTCCGAACATACATTTTTTTTGCATGTCGTAATTACATACAAACAATCAGTACTTTTCCTGTCGGAAAATTTGAGAACCAGCTCTTAAATGTTTGCTTTCGCAAATTCTGAGAGAAAAAGTCAGATGGGGCCTACACATGGTTTCAATCCAAAAGCTCACATCAAACTTTTCTTGTCGGAAATTCTGACCGTGTGTACGTGGCATTAGACGCTCTGCATTTGGAGGTAGTAAGGGAAAAACAGGTTCTGCAGCACAAAGCGGCATTTGGGTTACACAATCTAGAGGCAGGGCAAGATTGCCTTTCTACTTTGGTGTGGCAAAAATACACAGCCATAGCAAGTGCAGGGGGTTGAGCGACTGAAAAGTCTTCCTCTTCTTTCTCCTCCCAGAAGCACATTAGCCTTCGTCCTCTCCTCCTCTGCTAATTCCATAATAGCCCTGGAAATTGGCAATGAGATTATCTTGGTCATGTGCAAGCATTTCTACTTTGAGAAATATGGAGAATGATGAAGATAGCAACATAACCATAGTGGAAGGGGACATGCATTATGTTCCAGCAGCTGACACTTACTGCAAAGTGGGCTTCAGGGCTGAGGATAGGGTGGATGATGAGGTGCCAGACCATTTGTGGGTGCCACCAATTGGACAGGAGGAGAGTTCTGAGGGAAAGGCTGACATATGAAAGCACTGCCTCACAGGTATAGGTTTTTTTTATCCCTACAGCAACCCACAGAGCTCTGTAGTGTGGGCACTTTTTAATGGATCTGCTTCTGACAGCACGTTTGGGGTCTGCATCAGATTAGCTATGTTAAGGTACCAGTTATTTAGCCACCACATGCATGAGAAAACACATATCTCTGCATCACAGAGCTTGGTGAGAATAGCACCTCAATAAGGCAAGTCAACAGCAAAAGCAGTCCCATAGTTCTCATTCCTCACTTTTCCCTTCCTCCACAAAATTATCATGTTGCATCCTTCAAACATCTGCATCATCTAGTGACATGGGGAGAAGTATTACAAGGAATTTCAGAGGCTTGTGGAAACAACACTTCAAGCAGGAAAAGGTAATGAGGTCTTTCTGAGGGGGATCAAGCAAAGGCTTGAACCTCTTCAGAAGGGCAGGTGTGTCTTCCAATAAAAAAATTGTAATCACATCCATGCCCAGCATCTTAATGTTAGCTCCATAAACCTTCTGGCTTTGCAGATGCACCCACTTCAACTCATAGAATTAGCCCCCTTCCGCAAGTTTATGACCACAGTAGCAGGTAGCCACTACCAGCTGCCATTAGTTTGCCCAGAAGATCATTCCTGCTCACTAGGGATGAGCTTCGAGTTCGAGTAAAACTCATGTTCGACTCGAACATTGCCTGTTCGCTGAACAGCGAACTATTTGGGGTGTTCGCGGCAAGTTTGTGTGAACTTTAGAACCCTGTTAAAGTCTATGGGACTCGAACGTTTGAAATCTAAAGTGCTAATTTTAAAGGCTAATATGCAAGTTATTGTCCTAAAAAGTGTTTGGGGACCCGGGTCCTGCCCCAGGGGACATGTATCAATGCTAAAAAAAGTTTTAAAAACTGCAGTTTTTTTGGCAGCAGTTATTTTAATAATTCCTTTAAGTGAAACAATAAAAGTGAAATATTCCTTTAAATTTCATACCTGGGGGGGGGGGGGGGGTGTATAGTATTCAAGAGCATCTGAGTTGCCAGCCTTTTTCTGATTCAAGTAATGCCCTTCTAAGACACCTGGTCATAGTTCAGAAACCAGGAAGTTTATTGTTTGTATTAGTTTTGTATGTTCTCTAACTGAAAATGACTTGGGTACAGTTCAAAATCATGTTCAACCCAAACCTGAAGGATATGTAGCTTCCCTGCTCAAGCTTACTGGACCATATACTGTGGTCATGTGTACCCTACATGCTCAATATACTAGTGGTGAGAAGTAGGGATGAGCCGAACACCCCTGGGTTCGGTTCGCATCAGAACCTGCGAACAGACCAAAAGTTTGTGTGAACTTTAGAACCCTGTTAAAGTCTATGGGACTCGAACATTTGAAATCTAAAGTACTAATTTTAAAGGCTAATATGCAAGTTATTGTCCTAAAAAGTGTTTGGGGACCTGGGTCCTGCCTCAGGGGAGTGTTTGAGGACCTGGGTCCTGCCCCAAGAGACATGTATCAATGCAAAAAAAGTTTTAAAAAATGGCCGTTTTTTTAGGAGCAGTGATTTGAATAATGCTTAAAGTGAAACAGTAAATTTGAAATATTCCTTTGAATTTCGTACCTACGGGGATGGATATTAAGGGGAACCCTGCGTCAAATTAAAAAAAATTATGTGGGGTTCCCCCCAAATATCCATTTCAGACCCTTCAGGTCTGGTATGGATTTTAAGGGGAACTCCACCCCAAATTGAAAGAAAAATGCCGTGGACCCCCACACATTTTTTTTATGAATGACTTTCCTGTGTATTGCCGGGAGCCGACAATTCATTATAGCCGCAAGTGATTTTAAAATACCTTTTTTTCAGAAATTACACTTTGTGCAGGGACAGTTCTAAGCATGGGAAACAAGCGCTACTTTACAGGCATACTATACACCCGTACAGTCGCTCGTTTATGGTCTGAACCTCTTCCTGATGTGATCCTTCTGTCCGGTCCTATGGTTTATCTTGATGCCTTTTTATTTTCTCACCAAATGTGAGTAAGCTGTATGCTATATGCTGCAATAAATCCCTGTTTTTTATGGAAGCTCTTAGATGTTTGTTTTCTCTTATTTTTCGTTTTGATACATATCATGACTGACATGTGAGGACTCTACATAACATCTCTCCCCTGGGCTTCCTGTTGGATTCTTATGCGCAGTATGACCATCTGGTGAAACAGTGGTCTATTTTGGAGGTAATAGTAGAATACCCATTTGGTGGCGGGATCACTTTTTACCTTCTCATCACGTTTGCACTCTGGTGGATTTTAATCAGATCAATTGAATTATTGGATCAATTCTCATCACGTTTGCACTATGGTGGATTTTATTAGACCAATTGAAAAATTGGATCTATTGCACATTCACTAACAGCCAAATTTGAAATGAAATTCCAATAACTATAATAGTTAGTAGCAGTTATTATTATAAGTTAGTTTGTTATTATTTCGGATTTTCGTATTTTAGAATTTTCATATTTTCATTCTTATTTTCGGATTTTTCACATTTTCAGATTTTCGAATTTTCATTTTCGGGAAAAATTTGGGGTTTTTGTTAATTCGAATATTTCCAAATTAAATAATCTTGACGAATTTAGTCAAAAACAAATTTGGAATGAAACAAATTGCACATGTCTACTTACTGAGCTCAGCGATCAGGTAAGGTGGGACGGAGGCAGACGTTAAGAATTTAACCCTTTAATCGTAACTCGGTAAACTGTGATTGCATGCCTTCATCCTTAACCAAATTGGAGCAATGCTTCCTGACTGTAGTATGACTCAATATCAAGGGTCTCAGGCCTCGTACACACGATCGGACATATCCGATGAAAACGGTCCGCGGACCATTTCCATTGGATATGTCCGATCGGGAGTTTGATCCGATGGCGTGTACACACCATCGGATCAAATTCCCCGCCGCCGGATGGCGTGGTGACGTGGCGGTGACGCAGCGGTGACGTTGACGCCGCCACGTCACCGCCACGTCACCACACCAGGAAGTTAAACACTTCCGCGCATGCGCCGAATCCATTCGGCGGCGGCGGTGCGGGACGACATGTCTGCTGGTAAGTGTACTAACCAGCAGACATGTCGGGCGGACAGATTCCCACCGGATAGATTTCAAAGCATGCTTTGAAATCTGTCGGGTGGAGAAATCTGTCCGCTAGCCCATACACACGAGCGGAGATGTCTGCTGAAATGGTCCATCGGACCGTTTTCAGCGGACATATCCCCTCGTGTGTACGAGGCCTCAATGTACCGGAGATCATGTTTTTTGCCACATTATGTGTTCCTGTACATTAGAGATCAAAGGAAGTCATATTGCAAAAATGAATGAGCTAATACACACCCCAGACATTGTTATCTTATAGAACCTTGTAATTTATGACCCAATGACACATTCCTGTCCCATACAGAGGAAGGAGCCCTGGTATGGATAGAAATAGACAATCCCCATTTTTACCTGAAAATAACATGAGCAGGTGTGTTCTGAGAGATGAGGGTGGTGGGGAGGATTTCTTAATTAATTTTGAAAACTCCACCATTCCCTATCCTCTTTTTGTTTATTCTTTTGTTTTCTCCCTTCTCTCTTTTCTTTCTTGTTTTCTCCCTATGCCCCTCTCAATTTTCCCTTCCCTCCTCCTTCCCTCCTCCTTGATCCATATACTACTGTGGCAGGTTTCTGTCAGGTTTCTTCCCAGTATTGTGCAACTTGGACATCTCCGCTTGGAATCTCTTTCCTCTGATGGCAATAGCTTTGCTCCAGTAGCTCTACTACCTTGCTAATATTTACCACTATCTCCTCATCAATAGGGCTTGTAGGACAATCTTGACTACGTCAACATACATGATGCACATGGCCCCTTTGGGGGCACTGGGGGTCTTGGGCACAGTACCCAGAATAACCAGGAGGAGAATATGAAAAAGGGTAGCTTTGTTTAGATTGGAGCTGCTTCTGGAAGGGCGGAAAGAATTTTTATGGAACCTGATTCCTTTGAAGCTGATGTTCATTTTTTCTTGTTTACTTCACTTTTATAATACAGAACATGCCTCGTGTCTCGATATTGCTTTTTACATTTTTTCAAGCTCTGTGAATAAAGACCTACTTTCAGAATGGAAAAAAGCTGAATTAGCTGAATATGTCAAAACAGAGACTATGGCTCCACACGTTGACTGAATGGAAAACTGCATAATATTCATAATAATATTAATGTGCGCTTTGTCTACTTAAAGGGTCACTAAAGGAAAAAAAAATGTTTTGCTGAAATGACTGTTTACAGGGTATAGAGACATAAAAGTTAACTGATTCATTTTCAAAATGATTAAAAATAGATAAAAATCAATCATATAATGTGCCTGCAGGTTAGTTTCACTTTTGAACTGGCTTCATGTTTCTGCAAAGTAGAAATAGACACACAGAACAAAAACAAACAAATCCAGGGCAGTGTTTTGTTTTTAAAATGAATCTGATTGGTTCTGGGAAGTTTTAGACACACAGTAATGACAGCTTAAACCATCGTGAGAAAGCTCCCAGTATGGTGGTGATAAGGAAACAGACAAGCAGGAAATGTGGAGAACAGAGCAGGATTACAGCAACTTCAAAGCAAAAACGAACAATAAGGACATGAAACCAGTACTGCAGTAAGGTAAAGGAAGCTATTTAGCTAAAAAAAAAGTTCCTTTAGTGATCCTTTAACTGCTAGGATAGATAATATTTTCATATAACAGTATTTTTGCTTTGCGAAGTGAACATGCACACACTTCTCCTTTGTGCTTTATGTACATATAAACTTGTTTTAATGATATAGTATATGTTGTCTAACCTAATAAAGGGCATAATTTATGATAGTGTCATTTACCTTGCACTGGACCATTTTCAAATATTTCTTTCATGATTGCCCTTTCCTGTATTTAAACAAAACATTAAAGTTACTTATCCCAGTAAACACCAGAAAAATTATTTGAGTTATTATTATATTGTATTTTATTGTATTGTTATAAGTATACCTGAAAATAATATTTAAAGCGGAGTTCCACCCATTTAAAAGTCACCTTTTAATAAACAGACAATCACCTGTCGGTCCAGTGATGCGGCTGCATGAAGCCTCGCTCCTCTCCACGATGCTGGCATTGTAACTGTGGGTGCCCAGCTGTGACAGGCTTGCGGTTTCACAGCTGAGCACGCACTGCACATGCGCGAGCCGCACTGCGTGCTGCGAATGGCCGGGAAATCTTCTGGGACCTGTGACATGCCCTAGAAAATTGCAAGGAGGGAGGGGGTAGAGGTACACTTCCTTCTGGCACAACAGCGCCAGGGGAGAAGGTGGGAGCTGGCTGCTTGTCAAAACTAGGTACTCCCCCCCAAAAAATGACCTGCCAAATGTGGCATGTCAGGGGGTCACCAGTACTTAAAGCGAAAGTTACATTTTTGTGTGGAACTCCGGTTTAATGTGACTTTTAGGCCTCGTACACACGAGGGGATATGTCCACTGAAAACGGTCCGATGGACCGTTTCAGCAGACATCTCCGATCGTGTGTATGGGCTAGCGGACAGATTTGTCCACCCGACAGATTTCAAAGCATGCTTTGAAATCTATCCGGTGGGAATCTGTCCGCCCGACATGTCTGCTGGTTAGTACACTTACCAGCAGACATGTCGTCCCGCACCGCCGCCGCGCCGCCGCCGCGCCGCCGCCGAATGGATTCGGCGCATGCGCGGAAGTGTTTTACTTCCTGGTGCGGTGACGTGGCGGTGACGTGGCGGCGTCAACGTCACCGCCGCGTCACCGACACGTCACCGCGCCGTCCGCCGGCGGGGAATTTGATCCGATGGTGTGTACACGCCATCGGATCAAACTCCAGATCGGACATATCCGATGGAAATGGTCCGCGGACCGTTTTCATCGGATATGTCCGATCGTGTGTACGAGGCCTTACAGTCTTTCACGATAGTAGCAAAGTTTCATAACTGTATTACATATACTATACATATTTGTAGATTCTCTCTTTGTTGGCTGTTCAAATGTCAGCCTTCCCAATAAACAACTTCTGAGAATAAAATCTAAGCCAAATATATTGGCCCAGATTCACAGAGCGATTACGCCTGTCTAACTGGTGTTAGACAGGAGTAATTTCAAATTCCGCGCGCCGTATCACTAGTTTGAATCCTCAAACCATGATACGGCGGCTTCGGGCTTCGATCCGAGAGGCTTACGTCTTCGTAAGCCTTCGGATCTACGCTGCAAACTTTTTGCGGCCGCTGGGAGGAGTCCGCGAAGTTTTCAGCGTCGGGATATGCAAATGACTTTTTACGGCGATCCACGAAGATACGAGCGGCCTTCGCAATCGCTTACGTCATTTTTTTGCTACGTACTGTTAGACCAGCTATTTGCTGGTCTAACGGTGCGTAGCCCATGTTAAGTATGGCCGTCGTTCCCGCGTCGAATTTAATTTTTTATTTTTTTTTTCACGTAACTCGTTCGGGAATAGGAATGTCCGTAAACGACGCTACTCAAAAAAAAATGATGTAACGACGTGATTTCGCGCAATGCACGGCGGGAAATTTCTGAACGGAGCATGCGCAGTTCGATCGCCGCGGGAACGCGCCCATTTTAAATGCTTCACGCCCCCTACTCGCGTAGATGGCTTGCGCCGGGAGAAATACACTACGCCGCCGTAGTTTACTGGACAAAATCTACCGGGATTCCACGTAGAGCCAGGTAAAATACGGCGGCGTAGAGTATTTCTGATACTCTATGCGAATCTAATTGTATGTGAATCTGGCCCATTGTGTCTTGTTTTTTACTGGTCAAAGCTGGCTGATAAACGTGCAATTAGAGAGAGGAACAGTAAAGCATAATCACTGTGCAGTACTAACAAGCAAGAAGAATTTCTAACAAAAGATGTCTGATCCCATATGCATACTGAATATCATGACAAAATAATTAAACTAAAATTAAAAGTCCTATGCATGTATTATTCTATTTTTGGTAAGCATTAAGATGTTTCATATGTAATGGAGATGTATATACATGTGTTTCCTGACTGCACACATGTATATAAGTTTGTGTGTGTACTTATATGCTTGAGTATGCTAGAATTATTCTCATTTTTTTAAAGTAATTAAAGCGGAGTTCCACCCAAAAATGGAACTTCTGCTTATCCCACTCCTCACCCCCTTGCATGCCACATTTGGCATGTCATTTTTTTTGGGGGGGTGGGGGCTTCAGGAGGAGTGGGACTTCCTATCCCACTTCCTCCTTCCGCCGAGGGGCTGGTAAGGCGATTAAGCTTAATCGCCTTATTGCAGCCCCTCCTTGTAGGCAATGGCCTAGGACACTGACAGGTCCTAGGCGATCGCCTGTCCAGTGCCGCTCGAGCATGCGCAGTGGGTGCACGGCCGTGAAGCCGAAAGCTGTCACGGCCGGGTGCCCACAGTAGCAATGAGGATGCTGGCCGGGGAGGGGGGAGCGGAGCGGACCCCCGGCCGGCGCGTCGCTGGAACGCTGGAGCAGCTAAGTGTATGTTTATTAAAAGCCAGCAGCTACACTTTTTGTAGCTGCTGACTTTTAATAAACATCAAATTTGGCTGGAACACCCCTTTAAGTCTTGTAGCGCCCTGCTACTTTTACAGCTGGTGTTGCTTTAAATTTAGGAGGTAGTCAGAGATTTAGTTACCACTGACAATGTTATTTTGGCCAAATTTGGGCCTCTGTTCCAGCCATGGCTGACCGTGAGTGACCACTATTCCTGCCTGGGGTTCCTGTACAGGCCGAGAGTGGCAGCAGTCAGGTCAGGACATATTGGGGGTTTTTCCTCAACAGCCAATCAGTGGGGGTTGGTTGTCCCGCTGTGCATGCTGGGGGAGAGTACTTAAGGGACAGATGCCATTAGTTAGGGGTCAATGTTGTGTTGAAGCAATCCCTGGCTGTCGTCCCACCACCCCTGGTGTGTGGCCCTTATGGACGGGTGTGTGTGTTCAAGTGTTCCAGGCTCCGGGACCACGTTGGTCCGGAGTTGTGATTTACCATGTAGGCCCGGTAGTCAGACTGGGTCTACAGTTGCAGAGTGGTCCTGTGATGTCCGTCCTGAGGGAGGAAGCCACCCAATGAAGAACCTGTCTGGGGGAGTACCGTGCATGAGGCTGGTATCTCAGGAGAGGCCTTGGACTTCATTTAAGGACACACCATTACTGAAAGGCTTGATAATGATCGCCTGTCAGTCCTGAATTGATTAAAGTTTATTCAAGGGAGATCCGCGTGCTTAATCCTGTGTTGAGAAGGAGTCTGGACCGAGAATATCTCCACCTTTGGGAAGGTCTATGGCAGAGACTTTGCTAAAGTTCCGTATGACACTCTGGCTGCTAGGCTGGTGAGAGAGGCCTATCCATGGGGAAACTATACCCACTCTAGCCAGAATGGCAGCGAGAGTTTACCGCTGGAAGCAGGACTGTTTCGGTACAAAGTTATACGCCTGGACTTACTACTTATTATCCCTTCTACCTTTCTCAACTACTACTAATTTTATCTTTTTACCCCATTGGGTAATAAAACACAGAAAAATACATCTGCAGCTTCTTATCAGCTCTCATCGTGTACCCTAGATGGTGGAGGAACAGAGGTAACGTGCCACCCAAAACTAACCAGCATCTTCTTCAAGGGTAGTGCTAAAGTATTTTATCTTATCTTTTTTAATATACTTAAAAAAAAAAAATGTTATCACAAAATGGCTGAAATGCTCCCTACATAATAATAGTTACAAGTGTTCTTCATAAGACATGTGGTATAGTATGGTATGGCTTCTGATGACTCCTGTACCAACAGGTCAAGCAGATCTGCATGGAGGAGATCAGGGAATGGAAATTTCCCAATATTTACCACTCGCTTTCCAAATTGAAGCCCCCTGCATGGTTTCCAGGCTCATTAAAAAAGTTAAGGAGTTGATGGGGAGAGCACTGTAATGCAGTAGAATATGCTGAATTGGTTGAGTGGCTGTACAGCCACTCATATAAATTCAAACCTAATCTAGCACACTGTAGCATCACAAAAACAAGCCTGCAGCCACTATTGCCTCCATGGGTTTATCGTTTCACTGCCCCACCATAACACAGTTGATGAGACAACAATTATTATAGTTGACCTACTCTTTACAAAAAGAAAGTCTAGTATTTGTTGCATTAACTATCAAACCGTTAATGACAATCCCTAAAATTACCCAAGAACTAAATACAATATACTATTCATATTTGACTTCCTCTATATCAACCCTGTGAGCCTGAACTGGTTAAACATGATATACTTACATTTGATGGTATCCTGTAAGGTGGGCTGCACCGATAGAGGTAATTAGAATCAACTAAACTATTTGGGCATTGCTTTGTTGCATAACTTTTCCCATATTTGTCTGTAGCACTTGAAAGGTTGCACATGGTATGTACAATATTACTGTCTTCTGCTATAAAAGGATAGCATTCATGTGATACCAACCTGGAAAAAAGTAAAACATTTCCAATGATATTGGATATGTTTACATAATTAGTTATAGGATTATTACATATACCACCCAACTTACCAAACATTGTAAACAGTAAGTACTTGAAACAATTCCTAATAACACAATGGGAGTTATTTACGAAATAAAGGGAAATCCACTTTGCACTACAAGTGCACTTGAAAGTGCACTAAAAGTGCCGATGCTGTGAGATCATGTGTAAGCTAAAATGCTGTTTTTTATTTTCCTTTTTTTATTTTTTTTATTTTCCTCCTGAGAAGGCATGTCCCCCTCTGGATCTACAGCGACTGCACTTCTAACTGTACTTTTAGTGCACTTTCAAGTGCATATTCAAGTGCACTTGCAGTGCACTTGTAGTGCAAAGTGGATTTGCCTTTAGTAAATCAACCCCAATGTGATATCCATATTACTTTGGTTACAGGTAATAATATATAACTCACAAGCTAACAGTCGTGGGGGAGAATAGGAGAAGGAAAAGAAGGGGGTAAGATGGGGGAAGGAGGGGGGGGGGATCCCAGCAGTATATTTAAGGTGAATTCCAGATATCTGGTATTTTGAACCTTGGAAAGGTAGTGTAGCACTCAGAGTTGGGGGCTTGAGTGCATTGGATGGTCTTAGCGTAGGGAGTAACCATTATTATAGAACATGAATCTGTATGAAATCAGCCCTGCTCCCTATGTAGAAATACTGTTAAGGAGAGGGTCAGAGGATGAGTGGTGAATCCAGATGTGCCATAATTTTGTGTCTTTATCCCATGTATCTTTTTCCTGTAGCTCCTCCTTAAGCATGGTGTCATTGATGATCTCTATCCATCTGCCGATGGGGGGGGGGGGAGTGACTTCTGCTTTCCAATACTGTGTTATGACATGGGTAGCAACAGACAGATAGAATCTGAGAAGGCACTTTTTATCTGAGTTAATTGGAACTGGTAGGGTGGATAGGAGGGCCACCTTAGGGGAGGGAATGAGAGAGTCATCATACGTGTCATTGTATATGTCAAAAATCCGATTCCAACAAGGGCGAATTCGATCGCCATCCCACCATAAATGGAGGGTCACATTTTATATTTTATTATATCTTTTGATGTGACAACACTATAGAAATTACCCTTTAGTGAGTGTACAGCTTGTGTAACAGTGTAAATCTGCTGTCCCCTCAAAATAACTTAACACACAGCCATTAATGTCTAAAGGATTTAGGTCTGGAGACATGCTTAGCAAGTCCATCATCCTTACCTTAGCTTCATTAGCAAGGCAGTGGTCATCTTGGAGGTGTGTTTGGGCCGTTATTATGTTGGAATACTGCCCTGCAGCCCAGTCTCCAAAGAGGGATATGTATGTCACAGTACATATCAGCATTCATGGTTCCCTCAATGAACTGTAGCTTCCCAGTGCTGGCAGCACTCATGCAGCCCCAGACCATGACACTCCCACAACCATGCTTAACTGTAGGCAAGACACACTTGTCTTTGTACTCCTCACCTGGTTGCTGCCACACACGGTTTACACCATCTGGGCCAAATAAGTTTATCTTGGTCTCATCAGACCACAGGACATGGTTCCAGTAATCCATTTCCTTAGTCTGCTTGTCTTCAGCAAACTGTTTGTAGGCTTTCTTGTGCATCATCTTTAGAAGAGGCTTATTCTGGGACTACAACCATGCAGACCAATTTGATGCAATGTGTGGCTTATCAATCTATAGTACTACTAAAATGGCCCTCTAATGTAGTCCAACTCTGCGCTTAGGATAATAACTCAAAAATCTCTGTACAGATACCTCTGATAAACAATAATATATATATAAAAAAGCAGCTGCTAAAAGAAAATAACAATCATATAAAGCAGAAAAAACTTTCAGACTAGTATACAGTCCAATCTCAATTCTGCAGCAGCGCTGCAAACCTTAAGTTTGTAAAAGACACAGTAAGTTGACCGTCCGGGATTGCTTGAAAATTGTGCTTCCAATCACCAACACTGTTCACCACGTGGGGGGAGAAAGAAAGTCCCCTTTGGGGAAACACTTACCAGATGGTAATGATCAGAGAGCCCATCAATACATTTCCTTTAGTCACCGTCTCGATCTTATTACTCTCCAGGTATATTGGATCAAAAATTCGCAAGTGTGTAGGGAAAGAAAAAATATCTACATAGAGCAGTATCGTTTGATATCTTTTAATAGCCCAAAAATAGATCCCCCTTACAAGTGCATGCGTACCATAGTTAAATAAGTTTCAGGCAAATTACTGATACTTAAAATCAGTCTGTGTGTGTGTGAACTCTTCACTGGATACCTGAGGACCGCTTGGAAGGACTTCCTGCAGTTTCCTGGTTTCCTCCGTGTGGAGCGCACGCGTCACTTCCGGGTTAGGTGCTGAACAACCACGCTCTGACGTTTCGTCGTTTAGGACTTCTTCTGAGAGCGCTCTCAGAAGAAGTCCTAAACGACGAAACGTCAGAGCGTGGTTGTTCAGCACCTAACCCGGAAGTGACGCGTGCGCTCCACACGGAGGAAACCAGGAAACTGCAGGAAGTCCTTCCAAGCGGTCCTCAGGTATCCAGTGAAGAGTTCACACACACACAGACTGATTTTAAGTATCAGTAATTTGCCTGAAACTTATTTAACTATGGTACGCATGCACTTGTAAGGGGGATCTATTTTTGGGCTATTAAAAGATATCAAACGATACTGCTCTATGTAGATATTTTTTCTTTCCCTACACACTTGCGAATTTTTGATCCAATATACCTGGAGAGTAATAAGATCGAGACGGTGACTAAAGGAAATGTATTGATGGGCTCTCTGATCATTACCATCTGGTAAGTGTTTCCCCAAAGGGGACTTTCTTTCTCCCCCCACGTGGTGAACAGTGTTGGTGATTGGAAGCACAATTTTCAAGCAATCCCGGACGGTCAACTTACTGTGTCTTTTACAAACTTAAGGTTTGCAGCGCTGCTGCAGAATTGAGATTGGACTGTATACTAGTCTGAAAGTTTTTTCTGCTTTATATAATGTGTGGCTTATGGTCTGAGCACTGACAGGCTGACCACCCACCCCTTCAACCTCTGCAGCAATGTTGTCAGCACCCATACATCTATTTCCCAAAGACAACTCCTGTATATGGCGCTGAGCACGTGCACTTAACCCCTTTGGTCGACCATAGCGAGGCCTGTTCTGAGTGGAAGCTGTCCTGTTAAACTGCTGTATGGTCTTGGCCACTGTGCTGCAGCTCAGTTTCAGGGTCTTGCCAATCTACTTATAGCCTAGGCCATCTTTACGTAGAGCAACAATTATTTTTTTCAGGTCCTCAGAGAGTTAATTCCCATGAGGTGCCATGTTGAACTTCCAGTGACCAGTATGAGAGAGTGAGAGTGATAACACCAAATTTAACACACCTGCTCCCCATTCACACCTGAGACCTTGTAACACTAACGAGTCACATGACAACGTCTAATTGGGCCAAATTTGGACATTTTCACTTAGGGGTGTACTCACTTTTATTGCCAGCGGTTAAGGCCTCATGTATACTGCTGCTGCTAAACAGATGTTTAGGAGCAGTAGGGTGTTTTTTTTAGCTGCCCCTAAACTCTCCTCTGTGTTATCTTATCAGTACACAGGGTCGTTTACAGTTGTTTCTAGGCAGTTGAGTTTAGAGGCATTTTTAGAATGCAAAAATGTGTCACTTTACAGGCAGACTAAGTACTATATTTAAAGGCATTTGAAATCACTGCTCCTGAAAAAACAATTGTTTTTTATTTTTATTTGCATTGATACACATCCTCCAGGGCAGTACCTGAACCCCCACCATACCCCGTTTATGACCAATTACTTGCATATTTGGTATTAAAAATGTTATGACCAAATTTAAACAATTTATGACCAATTTACTTTACTTAGTTTACTTTAAATTAGAATTTGTTCCACATATGTTCTATTTTTAAAAATATATTTACCCACGTTTTCTCAGGAACCACCAAGCACCATCTATGTTTCCTCCCCTGCACCCATTTTGATTGTGAACATTACAAGAGATTAAATGTTGGGGAGAGAGGTTTGATGTGTAGTGGCCCTCAGAGTGTATTGCTATCCGATCTGCTGCAACACCTGCAATAAGAAGAGCACATATTCATATTAAAATTAGCCATAATTTATTTTTACAAAAATTCTACAGAGCATTTTTTTGCATCTCTACTATTATAACAAGAAAGATCAAAAGAGAGGTGCCTCTAAGGCGGCGTACACACGAGGGGATATGTCCGCTGAAAACGGTCCGATGGACCGTTTCAGCAGACATCTCAGCTCGTGTGTATGGGCTAGCGGACAGATTTCTCCACCCGACAGATTTCAAAGCAAGCTTTGAAATCTATCCGGTGGAATCTGTCCACCCGACATGTCTGCTGGTTAGTACACTTACCAGCAGACATGTCGGCCCCCACCGCCGCCGCGCCGCTGCCGAATGGATTCGGCGCATGCGCGGAAGTGTTTTACTTCCTGGTGCGGTGACATGGCGGTGACGCGGCGGCGTCAACGTCACCGCCGCGTCACCGCCACGTCACCGCGCCGTCCGGCGGCGGGGAATTTGATCCGATGGTGTGTACACGCCATCGGATCAAACTCCCGATCGGACATATCCGATGAAAATGGTCCGCGGACCGTTTTCATCGGATATGTCCGATCGTCTGTACGCCGCCTTAGTCTAGCAATATATTGCTAAATGTTGTACCCGTATTAAATGTAACAATATGGTTACACTAAGTATCTGGTTCACAATATAGCAACTTGGGATCCGACTTGTAAGCCCTCAAATCGTCCCAAGTTGCTGGACATAAGAAATGCCATAGAAGTAAATGAGAACTTAATGTACACTACTAAAGTTGCTCCGACTTCAGAAAAGGTTCCTGTAATACTTCAAGGCGACTTCTAGGCAACTTGTACCCATAGATTTCAATGGAAGTTGCCTCCAAGTCAGATCTCCATCTATATTAAAGCGAAAATTGTTTACCCAAGCAAACCCCTCCCTCCCACAGAGCTGATTATTCTGTGATTGACCGTAGTCAAAGTCACCTGTCCTGGAGACAACTTTAAGTCGCATTGTAAGTTGCTCAAAGTCAAGCTAAAGTCACCTCCAAATCACCTTGCAAAGACGCACTGTAAGTTGGGTTTCCCCCGTGTGAACCGGCACTTATATGCGCCTCTCTTCTCTTTAATACTCTGTTGTGACATGACTTTACTTGTATATCAAGACATCGCTTGTAATCTCCGCCCGACAGGCCCTTCCGAGGCGAGGCGGGCCGGGAGGAGAGAGGACCATAGAGAGTTGAAGTTTTTCATTGTGTAGTATCCCAAATAGACAATACATTTGTTAAGCTGGCTATACCTAGTAGATTGTTGAACAAAACAAACATTTGTATGAATTTACATATAAACAATCGTATAGAAATTATTTGTACATTCAATGATTGGATGAATGTCGTAATTCTGTCTAATTTATTTTCGTTGATTCGAAATTCGTAATTTTGTTAGATAATAATTTTCGTTTAATGGATTCGTAATTTTGTACTTCAAAAATACATAGCAAAACGCGGATAATCCATATTAAGATATACTTTCTCTTAAGCTCCATACACACGGTCTGACTTTTTGCCAACAAACATCAAAATTAGCGTTTTCTAAAAAATCCAACCGTGTGTACGCTCTATCGGACAAACTTTTTTGGTTTCAAAAGTCTGGCCAACTCTCTTCAGACAAAAATTCACGGAAAAGTTTGTTTGAAGTCCAATCGTGTGTACAAGGCTTTACACTGTACAATGTGACTCAGCACAAAAGAGATAAGCTGATTGGCTAAGATATTAAGTAAGATACATCACTCACTAACTACACTGCCCAGTGCCCATTCGAAAGAATGATACAAGTACACAAATTTGCGAACAGACAAAGACACAGATTTACAAAACACACAAATGAAAATACAAACATACAAATGAAAATACGAACAGACAAAGGATTTAAAATACGGAATGCAAATCGCTCGTTATAGATGTCATTTTCGTTCTTTTGCTTTTTCGGTGTTTCGTATTTTAGTAAGATTGTCCGATCATACGTTCGTATTTTCGCTTGTTCGTTATTTTGCTTATTCGTAATTTCGTAATTTTTGTATTTTGGGTCTTTCAGCTTTGGGGATGTTCGAAATGATACAAATGTATGAATACTAACAAATTAGTACCAAACTCCATTTGTTACGAACGGGTACGCACATGTCTAATGAATGCAATTTTCCAAACAAAAACCATATACACTATTAAAAACCTGTTTGTATGATTTTTTTTATTTCCATCCTGCATCTTTGAATTTATTGTTGTTGTGGTCAAAAATGAATGGCAATTTGACCCCATTAGCGATTAGAAAATCAAACAAACATTTCCAAAATGAAAATGTAAAAAATAAGTTCTACTAATATATAGCCATCTTTACTATATTGCCCTTAAAAGGTAATCTATCACTGTGCAGTTGTTCTGGAGTCCAATCAGCCTATGTGAGCTCACCTATGGACACATTTGGGACAGTTAGCTTAGCTAGGTAACGGAATGAGACTGCTGTCTTAAATGTACAGACGCTCAAGTGACAGTGGCTTCTGCTGGCAGCTGCTGTCAATCAAGAAAGGTAGTGCTTTTGTATATTCTTCGCTAGAATGTGTTTTATAAAAGTTACACATTTTTTTTATGCGAGGGAGAAAGGAAACTGTCCCTCTTTTCATACTGAGGTTACATTTTAGGTTAGAAGGCTAACTTTTAAAGGATAGGTTAAGGTTAAAGCCCATTTTATGTCATAGAAATATATATGCAGTTTCATAGATCTACCAACAATTTATGACCAATTTACTTTACTTAGTTTACTTTAAATTAGAATTTGTTCCACATATGTTCTATTTTTAAAAATATATTTACCCACGTTTTCTCAGGAACCACCAAGCACCATCTATGTTTCCTCCCCTGCACCCATTTTGATTGTGAACATTACAAGAGATTAAATGTTGGGGAGAGAGGTTTGATGTGTAGTGGCCCTCAGAGTGTATTGCTATCCGATCTGCTGCAACACCTGCAATAAGAAGAGCACATATTCATATTAAAATTAGCCATAATTTATTTTTACAAAAATTCTACAGAGCATTTTTTTGCATCTCTACTATTATAACAAGAAAGATCAAAAGAGAGGTGCCTCTAAGGCGGCGTACACACGAGGGGATATGTCCGCTGAAAACGGTCCGATGGACCGTTTCAGCAGACATCTCAGCTCGTGTGTATGGGCTAGCGGACAGATTTCTCCACCCGACAGATTTCAAAGCAAGCTTTGAAATCTATCCGGTGGAATCTGTCCACCCGACATGTCTGCTGGTTAGTACACTTACCAGCAGACATGTCGGCCCCCACCGCCGCCGCGCCGCTGCCGAATGGATTCGGCGCATGCGCGGAAGTGTTTTACTTCCTGGTGCGGTGACATGGCGGTGACGCGGCGGCGTCAACGTCACCGCCGCGTCACCGCCACGTCACCGCGCCGTCCGGCGGCGGGGAATTTGATCCGATGGTGTGTACACGCCATCGGATCAAACTCCCGATCGGACATATCCGATGAAAATGGTCCGCGGACCGTTTTCATCGGATATGTCCGATCGTCTGTACGCCGCCTTAGTCTAGCAATATATTGCTAAATGTTGTACCCGTATTAAATGTAACAATATGGTTACACTAAGTATCTGGTTCACAATATAGCAACTTGGGATCCGACTTGTAAGCCCTCAAATCGTCCCAAGTTGCTGGACATAAGAAATGCCATAGAAGTAAATGAGAACTTAATGTACACTACTAAAGTTGCTCCGACTTCAGAAAAGGTTCCTGTAATACTTCAAGGCGACTTCTAGGCAACTTGTACCCATAGATTTCAATGGAAGTTGCCTCCAAGTCAGATCTCCATCTATATTAAAGCGAAAATTGTTTACCCAAGCAAACCCCTCCCTCCCACAGAGCTGATTATTCTGTGATTGACCGTAGTCAAAGTCACCTGTCCTGGAGACAACTTTAAGTCGCATTGTAAGTTGCTCAAAGTCAAGCTAAAGTCACCTCCAAATCACCTTGCAAAGACGCACTGTAAGTTGGGTTTCCCCCGTGTGAACCGGCACTTATATGCGCCTCTCTTCTCTTTAATACTCTGTTGTGACATGACTTTACTTGTATATCAAGACATCGCTTGTAATCTCCGCCCGACAGGCCCTTCCGAGGCGAGGCGGGCCGGGAGGAGAGAGGACCATAGAGAGTTGAAGTTTTTCATTGTGTAGTATCCCAAATAGACAATACATTTGTTAAGCTGGCTATACCTAGTAGATTGTTGAACAAAACAAACATTTGTATGAATTTACATATAAACAATCGTATAGAAATTATTTGTACATTCAATGATTGGATGAATGTCGTAATTCTGTCTAATTTATTTTCGTTGATTCGAAATTCGTAATTTTGTTAGATAATAATTTTCGTTTAATGGATTCGTAATTTTGTACTTCAAAAATACATAGCAAAACGCGGATAATCCATATTAAGATATACTTTCTCTTAAGCTCCATACACACGGTCTGACTTTTTGCCAACAAACATCAAAATTAGCGTTTTCTAAAAAATCCAACCGTGTGTACGCTCTATCGGACAAACTTTTTTGGTTTCAAAAGTCTGGCCAACTCTCTTCAGACAAAAATTCACGGAAAAGTTTGTTTGAAGTCCAATCGTGTGTACAAGGCTTTACACTGTACAATGTGACTCAGCACAAAAGAGATAAGCTGATTGGCTAAGATATTAAGTAAGATACATCACTCACTAACTACACTGCCCAGTGCCCATTCGAAAGAATGATACAAGTACACAAATTTGCGAACAGACAAAGACACAGATTTACAAAACACACAAATGAAAATACAAACATACAAATGAAAATACGAACAGACAAAGGATTTAAAATACGGAATGCAAATCGCTCGTTATAGATGTCATTTTCGTTCTTTTGCTTTTTCGGTGTTTCGTATTTTAGTAAGATTGTCCGATCATACGTTCGTATTTTCGCTTGTTCGTTATTTTGCTTATTCGTAATTTCGTAATTTTTGTATTTTGGGTCTTTCAGCTTTGGGGATGTTCGAAATGATACAAATGTATGAATACTAACAAATTAGTACCAAACTCCATTTGTTACGAACGGGTACGCACATGTCTAATGAATGCAATTTTCCAAACAAAAACCATATACACTATTAAAAACCTGTTTGTATGATTTTTTTTATTTCCATCCTGCATCTTTGAATTTATTGTTGTTGTGGTCAAAAATGAATGGCAATTTGACCCCATTAGCGATTAGAAAATCAAACAAACATTTCCAAAATGAAAATGTAAAAAATAAGTTCTACTAATATATAGCCATCTTTACTATATTGCCCTTAAAAGGTAATCTATCACTGTGCAGTTGTTCTGGAGTCCAATCAGCCTATGTGAGCTCACCTATGGACACATTTGGGACAGTTAGCTTAGCTAGGTAACGGAATGAGACTGCTGTCTTAAATGTACAGACGCTCAAGTGACAGTGGCTTCTGCTGGCAGCTGCTGTCAATCAAGAAAGGTAGTGCTTTTGTATATTCTTCGCTAGAATGTGTTTTATAAAAGTTACACATTTTTTTTATGCGAGGGAGAAAGGAAACTGTCCCTCTTTTCATACTGAGGTTACATTTTAGGTTAGAAGGCTAACTTTTAAAGGATAGGTTAAGGTTAAAGCCCATTTTATGTCATAGAAATATATATGCAGTTTCATAGATCTACCAACAGCAGTGGCGGCTCGTGTTCAAAATTTTTTGGTCGGAGCAAACAAACTGAAAAATTCAGAAAAAAAACATTAATTGCAGCCTCACTGTGCCATCAAACGCAGCCACTGTGCCATCAAGTGCAGCCACTGTGCCCATCAATAGTTGCCACTGTTCCCATCAAATGCAGCCACTGTGCCATCGAACACTGCCACTGTGCCATCAAACGCAGGCACTGTGCCAATCAAACGCAGCCACTGTGCCCATCAAATGCTGCCACTGTGCCATCAAATACTCCCACTGTACCATCAAATGCTGCCACTGTGCCATCAAATGCTGCCACTGTGCCATCAAATGCTGCCAGTGTGCCCCCTTGTTCGCCCACTGTCTGCCCGGCACTTATACTATCTCGGTGGGGCAGCGGGTGGCGGCGATGAGTGGTGTCCAGTGTCCTCTATGCTCCTAGATGTCTTATTTCGTCCTCTCTTTCTGTCCTCTGCCTGACAGGCGTCCAATCACAGCACCTGTCATTTCACACAATCATGTGACAGGTAACAGACCTGAGCACCTGATTGGCAAAAAGGCGGGTCAGTGTTAGGAAAGCGAATAGTAATTTGCTTTTCTAACACAGCTGGGTGAACCGCAAACGCCAAGCATGGAGCTCACTGTTTACCTCTTTTGGTGATAGAGGGGATGGCAGGTGGCAGGAGAGAGGGGGCACCACCCATACAGTTGATCTGTATAAAACAGGAAAGAAGTGGAAAATGAGGGGGTTCTGTTGAAACCAAACCACGGTCAGGTAGACCAACTACAATTTCAGCCACAACTGCCAGGAAAATTGTTGGGGATGCAAAGAAAAACCCACAAATAACTTCAGGTGAAATACAGGACTCTCTGAAAACAAGTGGTGTGGCTGTTTCAAGATGCACAATAAGAAGGCACTTGAAGAAAGATGGGCTGCATGATCGAGTCGCCAGAAGAAAGCCATTACTACCAAAAATGGCCAAGAAATCATAAATTCTGCCAGGGTATGTAAATTTATGAGCACAACTGTATATATTAAATACACTGCCTGCAGGCCACTAACTAACCTGCCAGCCTAATCTAGCTCAATCTATCTCTGTACACACACTATTTATGGCTGCTATGTAAGCAGCCTTATATAGTGGGCGTTGTGGACTTAGTCCCCCTGACCCATGATTGGCCAAAAGCACCCTGCCTTTGAGCAATTATGGCTCTCGCAGCAGAGTGCATTGTGATTGGCCAAATCATGCAGGTCAGGTACATGCTTTGGCCAATCATCAGACGTCAATGCACTGCGATCTCGCAGTGCATTATGGGGCGTTCCGTGGCGCTCTAATTTCCCACGAAAGCCCCATATGTTTTGTTTGTTTTCAAGCAAACAAACTCCCGATGTTTGAGTCATTGGCTCATCCCTATTTACATGCTAACAACACTCTTGCAACAGAAATACCAGCTTGCATGCCTAATGTGTCAAGGAAACCACACATTTATTTAAAGGGGTTGTAAAGGAAAAGGGGTCAGTAACATGCTCGCCCCCCTCCTGGGAACTACATCTGTGTGGCAGGACGCTCTCTACGTGTTAGAGACTTCAAGGAGGTGTGAATTACTTGGCGTGCCGCAATGCATAATGGGAAATGTAATTCTTACCTGAACAAGTGATGCAAACCAGGAAGTGAATGAGAGAACAGTAACTAGAACGCCGGAGGTGATATAGATGAAGGAATTTAATAGGTATTTACTTGATTTTTAACAGAATCATTACACTATTCTGTCTGTCTACCTTGCAGACATTAATTTTAGGCAAAATTTTTTTTTCCTTTACAACTCCTTTAACAAAATTGATTCATAACATATTCTAAAATTTCTGAAATGTGATACACAGTGTATTAAAGTGTGTAAAGCCTCATCATGGTGAGTTTGCACTGGGATGAGGCATTCTTCCTCTTTGTCCTCCCATTGGCCAGGAAAAGGATTGGAAAAACTTAGTGTGTGTGTTATTACATAGTTGACTTGAGGGGTGGTAATGTCACTGGCAGACCCTCTTTAACTGTGCTCATGTCATGAAATAGGATGTGTTTAAAAAAAGGATGTATGATTTTTTTTTTTTTTTTTATCATTTACCACTGAAATAATAAAAAAAAATTCTATCTTTGAGATTTTTCTTCCCTTCGAGGCCAGATTCACACCTATGCAAATTGGTTGCGGCTTAAACCGCATCCAATACGCAGAACATTTTTAAATACATTGTTTTCAATGAGACTTGTTCACATATGTGTGATGCATTCGCACTGCGCATTGCAGAAAAACGTGTGCGTATTTTATGCCTTGCGGTGCGGCTCAGGTGCAAATTCAGGCCCATTATCTTCTATGGGTTTGCAGCTGATTCGCAGATGGAATTTCTCTCATTCAGCCCCATACACTTCCCCCCCACTCTCCTCTCCCCTGTAACTTCTCCCAAATTCGCAGCCAAAACGGAGCTAATCTGCTGAACACTTCTGTTATCTCTCTGCAAAGATAAGAGAGCTGAAATTCGCACCCCACAAGTGTGATTCCGGCCTGAGACTTTAACTGCTGGTATAATATACTCAAAGAAACTCATTATCAACAGGTACTGGGAAAATGAGATGTAAAATAAATGTATATTTGCATTTTATATTTAAACTAGAACAATCATATTTAATGAAGAAAATATAATGAAATACTATTATTTAGGGACATTTAAACAGCTTGAAATATTAATGAAATACAAATCACTCAGAAAATAAAGTTTTGCAGCTTTGCAATAACAGTTGCCGTGTCATGTGGCCAGGGCCGTCTTTACCATAGGGCAAGCAGGGGCAGCTGCCCAGGGCCCTGTCACTGTTGGGGGCCCAAAAAAAAAAAAACTTAAAAAAGATGGCAACCCCCCTTTTTTTATTAAAAAAAAATTGTTTTATAAAACAAAACGTTTTTTATATATTTATTTTATATATATATATTATAAATGTTATTATTATTAAAGAATGCAGAGGTCCCCAGGGCCCCGGATGGCAACCCCCCTTTAAAAAATGTTTTATATTTTATTTCTTTTTTTTCTTTTTTTTTTTTTTTTTTATATATATATATATATATTTTTTTATTAAAAAGGCTCAGAGGTCCACAGGGCCCCATGTGGCAAACACCTTTTTTTATTTTTTTTATAAATGTTTATTTTTTTATTTTTGTTTATATATTTTTTTTTTTTTTTTTTTTTTTTTTATTAAAGGGCCCAGGGGTCCCCAGGGCCCTGGATGGCAACCCCCCCTTTTTTTATAAATGTTTATTTTTAATATATATATTTTTTTATTATTAAAGGGCCCAGAGGTCCCGGATGGCAACCCCCCTTTTTTTGTAATTTATTTTTATAAAAAAAAAAATATTAAAAGGGCTCAGAGGTCCCCAGATGGCAACCCCCTTTTAAAAAAAAAATATATATTTTTTATATATATTTTTTATTTATTTTTTTTATTTTTATTAAAGGGCCCAGAGGTCCCCAGGCCCCGGATGGCTACACCCCTTTTTTTAATATATATTTTTCTTTATTTCTTCTTTTTTTGTAAAGGGCCCCCCGCTTCTAAATTCGCTGTAGCTCCCCCGCTTCTCAATTTCAGGAGGCAGCACCCCCCCCCCGGTTCTCTGCTCCAGGGGGCCCATGCCTAAAGCTGTGTAAGGGGCCCCACCAAGCCCCTGTTAACCCCCTGTGCTGCCCACAAATCAGGCTGAAAATCATCAGCGGCACTCAGCCAGTGACAGTACTGCTTCCCTTCCCAGTGTTTTAAAATGTACAGCACCCCTGGCTTCCCTTTAGACGTGCACTTCTCCCTTCCTGCCACTGGGTGCTGCTTGTATATAAAAGTGAATTAGAATGTGATTTTATAACATCCCCAGTTTGCTCTTCCCGAGGCTGACTTCCTCATGTCCTGCTCCTCAAGGTATGTCACTGTTTGCTAATCTATATTGTAAATAGAAGTTTTCTGTAGAGTGTGCCCAAAGTCTTTATATTTGATGATTCACTGCAGGTCTGGTCAGTGTTTTTAAAAGTTCCTGTATTTTACACATGGCATGGGATGGGGTCACAGCATCGTCTGTCCATTCTGCTTTAGCACCATGGGACCCCATGCCATACCATGTGTAAAATACAGGAACTCTTTAAATCACAGACCAGGCCTGCAGTCCAGGCTGAGTGAGGCCTCAGAGCACATGGCATTACTGTCTGTATTTAACTGCTTGATGGGCTTATTTTGGGCCTGGCTGGTTCACATGTATCTGTTTTGGCGGCTCACATTTGCACAGGCACAGCAGCCCATTCATTTGAATGGGCCGCCATGCCTGCATTTCCTGCAAAGAAAATTGCACCTATGCCCACCAAGCAATGAAATACAGCACTGTCTGTCCATTCTGCTGTGACTTATCTGCAGTTCCCGCACTGTCAAACTTGCTGCATTTTTAGACGTTTAGGTCACGCTTTTAAAAACACAGTGCGTTTGTGTGTGCAAGAACTGCAGGTAAGTAGCATGGTGCAAAAACTGCAGGTAAGTAGCATGGTGCAAAAGCAGAATGGATTTCAAGGCAACTGTATTTTTAAAATGCTGAATGCACCTTTTTTCTGCAGGAAACAAAGGCATGGCAGCCCATTCAAATCAACGGGCTGCTGTGCCTGCACAAATTAGGGCCGCTAAAAAAACACATACATGTGAACCAGCCAGGCCCAAAATAATCTGGAGGGGGGCCCAAAAAAAATGTTTGCCCAGGGCCCAAACCATATTAAAGACGGCCCTGCATGTGGCTTAGCCCTTTGAAAAAAGTCAGTGAATAAAACGCTGCCCCAAGTGTAGCTGCACGGCAATCTGTATTGACACAACACATTGAGGGTTATTTACGAAAGGCAAATCCACTTTACACTTTAGATTTGCACTTAAATCTAAGGGGTAGATCTGAAATGAGGGGAAGCTCTGCTGATTTTATCATCCAATCATGTGCAAGCTAAAATGCTGTTTTTTCATTTTCCTTGCATGTCCTCCTCGAATCTACAGCGACTGCACTTCCCAAGTGCACTTTCAGTGCAATTTCAAGTGCACTCGTAGTGCAAAGTGGATTTGCCTTTCGTAAATAAACCCCATTATCCTGGAGGTGTTGCCAAGGATGTGTGGGACAGCCAATTGCCCTGCTAAGTGATCAGCAGAGATATACAATATGCCTTTGACATCTTTATGTTTGTAAGTCATTATTGTATGTTTGTAATGTTTTTTATAGTAATACAGTATGCAAGTTCCCTTTTCCAATATCTGAGGAACCACTGGATTATCATTCTCAGTGTATGGGAAGACTCTTCAGAAGGAGTGGTGCATTCTGAACGATTTATACCGAACATTTATTGTGTGGTGAGTGAGACTCACATAGGGTGAGCACTTGAGGTGAGGTGCTTGTGGAGTAGGATAATCAGATCATCTTTCCTGCACAATTGAAACAGCTATTTGCAGTCATATCGTGTGGCACTGTTGCATGAACATTTTAATGAACTTTAACACTTCATGCTTTGAATTTCTATCATTGATTTAGAGCCCTATGGAATCAATTAACATTGATTTGATTTCATAGGAGAGATACATTTCTTATAAATGGAGTCGTTATTATTGTTTAAGTTACAGGATTTAGGTTAATCTTTTACAGCGCAGCGTTTTTAGAGGTTTATTAGTTGCACTACATTATTTACATTAGATAGAAACCAAGGTGAAGCAGATTTTTCAAAGGAATTAAAATGAAAGGACATTTAATTTGAAGGCTACCATTGCTGACATACTGCTGAAAATACTAATAGACTGGTAGTAATGCTGATTAGCTACTAGGTGTTATGCCTGGTACGTACTGTACGATAAGTATTTTTTTTTCGTTCAACTCAGAAAGCTTTAGCCCAAAGGAGCTTGCTGTAATAGCCATGCAGTGTTATTACAGTGATCTCCCCAATGTGCCATTGCGTTCTGCCCCCGCCACCAGAATGCACAGGTCAGCGCTCGCAACTATTGGTTGTAAGCGCTGATTGGATGGTGATTAACTGCTGGTTTTCCAGCATGCTTGTTTAACAGAATCCGGTCGTGAGATTGACTTCTGGCAGACACACAGGCCAAATGCTGGACAGTTTTTACTGTACCAGCTGATTTTGGCTGATGTTCAGCTTGTGCGTACAGGGATTTACTGTCAAATCTTCATTGAACAAGCTGAGTTTAGAAGCTGATTGGTTAATATGAACAGCTCCACCTGATTCTCTGGGCTCCAGTTTTAGTAAATTCCCCCTTAAGTGTTTAACCACTTCCATACCAGACACTTACGCACCTTCCTGCCTAAGCCAATTTTCAGCTTTCAGCACTGTCGCAATTTGAATGACAATTGCGCGGTCATGCTACACTGTACCCAAACAAAATTGGCGTCTTTTTTTACCCACAAATAGAGCTTTCTTTTAGTGGTATTTGATCACCTCTGCGGTTTTTATTTTTTGCGCAACAACTAAACTTTTTTTTCTGTTCATTTTTTTGTAAATAAGAAATTCTTCTTCAATCATATGCACTGATATGGCTGCACTGGTGGCACCGATGAGTTGCCACTGGTGGGCACCGATGAGGTGGCACTGGTGGGCACCGATGAGGTGGCACTGATGGGCACCGATAGGCAGCACTGATGGGCACTGATAGGCGGCACTGGTATGCTGCACTGATGGTCACTCATAGGCGGCACTGATGGGCACTCATAGGTGGCACTGATGGGCACTCAAAGGCGCACTGGGCACTCATAGGCGGCACTGATGGGCACTCATGGGTGGCACTGATGGGCACTCATAGGTGGGCACTGATGGACACTGGGTGACCCTGATGGACACTGGGTGGCACTAATGGACACTGGGTGGCACTGATGGACAATACTGATTTGATTGCTAGGCACAGTCAGTGCCCATATTGCCAGTCAGTGCCCATTTGTGGGCACTGATTGGCATCAATTGCATTAAAAAAATGTATTGTTTTTTTTTTTTTTTGTATTTGTGCTCTATTGAGCACTCCCTGGTGGTCCAGTGTGTGGACCTGAGGGGGAGCTGCGCTGATAAACAATCTACTCGCGTCTATCGGAGGCTCGTTACCGAGATCGGAGATGCAGGGTGTCGGACTGACACCCCGCATTACCAATCGCCGCGCTGCTCGCCCCCACGGGCGCGCGCGGCATGAAATCCTGCAGGACGTTTGTGAACGTCCAGTCAAGATTTCACAACCACTTCTCGGACGTCAATCTCCTATTGACCGGGCAGGAAGTGGTTAACAATACTCAAGCAGTGTGGCAGGTATCTTATAGGAAAGAGGGCATTCTCCATGGGCTACTAAGGGTCTTAGATCTATGGCACACTATCAATTCTGTTGGTGGAGACAATTCACCAATAACAAAAATAAAAATATGTGAAGCGCCCCCTCTGTTTGTCCTTGTGATTAGGAGAGAAAGTAATGGGAAATCCATACGTTTACCATTGTCACTGGGACAGGAATAGAGGGAAAATCTTAAAATGGGGACACTAAATCTGGTAATAATTATCTAATAAGAATTTTTGTCTTATTTCCTTTTTTGTGTCCAGGACAGAAAGTGAAGAAAAATATTTCCAACTGACAAAGAAAGGAAAAACCTGACATGGGTTTTTACATTTCTTACTATACTGTATGTAAAGGAAAAAGATGCCTTTGGATATACTCTAAAGCCCTGTACACACGATCGGTCCATCCAATGAGAACAGTCTGATGAATAAACGATCGTGTCAGAAGGCGGTGACGTAAAACACAACCACGTGCAGAAAAAAAAAAAAACGTCAATGCTTCCAAGCATGCGTCGAATTGACTCTGAGAATGCGTGGATTTTTAACCGATGGTCGTGCCTACAAACTATTTTTTTTTGCTATTGGTTTAGTATCCGCCGGTTACATTTAAAAGTTTGCTTTTTTTTTAACCGATGAAAACGGTCCATCAGAGCTAAGAATTCTATTCTTACAATTTATTTACCATTGCAATAAATAATATAATGTAATAAAGTTTATATATTACTTGCTGTTGAAAATGCCCAGGATGCTGCACAATTCTTTTGATCCAAAGGCCTGTGAATATACTGAGGCCATTTATACGAAGAAAGAAAATACAATGGAAAATCCTCATCCAATGGCACTCGAACCTAAGATAAAACAGGCAGCTGTTTAGAAATGAAGGTTATGATAAAGAAACCTGATTGCTTTGCAAATCAGCAATAATAGTCATGTATTGCTGTCTGTAAAGTATGTGAAGAACAAAAATGTAATATATTGCCACTTACCAGTCATTAGATGTGGTGACTGCACTCGTTTTTTTTTAAAAACCAAGTATATTTTCTGTCCTTGTAACTTTCTGTGTACTAAACTGAAATTTCAAATACAAAGCAACATCTCTCTATGTAAAGTAGATTAGGAGAGGTGGAGACATTTGTATTATAAAACTAGGAGAACAGCCTAGGAGGATAATATTGCTTCTCCATAGATGCAGCACAGTGAGTGAATCACCCATGGAGAGAAAGCTGTTTTTGGCTAAAACGACAGGTAAACAAAAAAAGAAACTAATGCAGCCACCAATTTCAATGGACTGGTAGGCTGCAATCTATTAAAAAAAAAAAAAAATCTTGGGTTTAAATGTATTCTAATGCTGCGTACACACGATCACTTTATGTGATGAAAAAAAAACAACGTTTTCTGTGAAGTAAAAAACAACGTTTTTGAAACTTCAATTTTCAAAGACGATGTTGCCTACACACCATCGTTTTTTCACAATGCTCTAGCAAAGCGAGGTTACGTTCACCACTCTTTTCCATTGAAGCTCTCTTCATAACTAGCTTCTGGGCATGCGCGGGTTGAAAACGTCGTTTTAAACGACGTTTTTGCTACACACGGTGACTTTTTGTGAAACAAAAAACGACGTTTTGGAAAACTACATGCTTCAATTTTTTTTGGTCGTTTTTTTTACAAGACATAAAACTACGTTTTCCCCTACACACAGTCAATGAAATTGACGTTTTTAAAAACGTAGTTTTTTTTCATCACATAAAGTGATCGTGTGTACGCGGCATTAGACTGGATGTAGCATGTAATAGGCTCAATTTACAAAGCTGTATTTCTCTTGTTTGGCCATTATTTTCTTGGCACACAACATGCACCATGAGATGAGACATATCATTAAAGATGTATAAAAAACTTTATTCTGCCTACTCTGCACATGATGGATACTAACCACAACTAGCTATATTATAACACTATCAGTGTTATTCTAACAGCCATTATAATAAAAAAGAGGGGGGTTTAATCAGCGCAGAAATATGAGCAATTAATATAAATAAAGAAAAAATCGCAATAAAGTGAAAAAGTGAAAACCTTAAAGATTAAATTCACCGGTAATGCCAGCTGAACACTAAACAGGATATTCACAAAATCCAAAAGTGACAAATATAAAAGAAAAAAACAGTAGGTATCTCAGCATAGGAGACCAGGAAGCAGGGTAGCAATTGGGATCCTCAATGGTCAGCGGTGCATACAGACCCAAACATGAAAAGAGGAATCACAGATCTAAGAGCTCTCCGCTAAACTCAAGCATTTATTCAAAAGGTAGTAAAAGCACAGGCTACTCACATTTTAGCCAATATAAAACGGCAGTAAACATACAAGATGTGTATGGACAACTAAATGTTCCAAAAGGATGGCAGCAAGCGACGTATCTTCAGACTCATGAACCCTCATACGTGTTACGTTTTGCAATTTCCTCAGCGGGGCCTGATGTTTGGGTCTGTATGCATGGCTGACCTTTGAGGATCGGAATTGCTACCCTGCTTCCTGGTCTCCTATGCTGAGATACCTGCTCATTTGACCATCTAGTAAAATAGTGGTCTACATGCGAAGGTGAGAGTACCCATCCTTACTGGTGGAGGGATCACTTTAAGTTTTTGGCTTCTCATCGTCATGTGGTGGAGAATTTTAAGATCTGGATTTCTCTTTCATATTTCTGTGGACTTTATTTCATCAATTTAGTATAATTATTCTTCCAATATATTGTTTGTTTCACATATATATATAATATATATATATACATATATATATATATTCATTTGAATATATTCCTATGGGTTTTGCGCTGCACTGTTTTTTTCTTTTATATTAGCCATTATAATAACATTAGTATAAAAGCCAATTCACAAATACTGCACAGGTCATAAAAATATCATTTGATTCAGGTTGATGTTAGCTTCTATTGAGCAATGCATGGAAACAAGCCTTTAGAAGTAGTGTCATGTGACTTCCCCTATGGGGTGCTGGTTGCAGGTGTTCTGTCAAATTAGCCAACTGGTCAGAAACTCCATCCACATCACTTCCGTCTTCTTTAAACCATCAGTAATTGGAGATTTTGACAAATTGGATACAACACCGGCAACCGAATACAGTCCGGTACAGGAAGATTTCGATGTTTTATCAGCACAGTGGCTAAGGAGGACAAAGTTGTCACCCCCTCAGTGATGGATATTTTGTTGGGTAGTATCAGAGCAAAGTAACAATCTCCACTGAGAATATCATGCACCGGACTCTAGTCGGTTGCCGGTGTTGTGTGCAGACAGCAATTCATCAAAATCTCCAGTTTCTGATGGTTTAAAGAAACAGAAGTTAATTTGTTGGAGTTTCTGACATGTTGGCTATTTTGACAGAACACAGGCACTGTCAGGACAAGGAGGCACAAACAGTAATTAACCTCCCTGGCGGTATTATTCTTTCAAATTTTTTGGTGCTGAAAGCGGTACAATTATTTTGCATGAAAATTTGGCGTTTTATATTGTAGGCCTGTAATTCTTAGGAATAACTCACTAAAATCTGTCCAAACAAGAGTCTAGTAGACATCCCGGGTATGATAAAGTTTGAAACACAAAATCATAAATTATAATATAATAAATAACTATAAATAATTTAGGGCTGGTACAATTAAAGATTGATTCGTCGATTAATCTTTAATTTTCTTAATTGATCAAAATTACTTTTGATCGATCAAAATTCTTGACGTCACCGGACAGTGAGACTTACCCTGCTGGATGTGAGCAAACTGCACCCATTGGATTGAGGTGCCTTTGCATCTATGGAGCAGTAGGATGCATCAGGCTCCATCAGGGGAAGGGGGCAAAAATAACCATCGTTTTCCTGTCCTTAGCAGTTTTGTGCAGACAATTCTTTGTGTATCGGCAACATCTGTGCTGTGCAAAAGACCGTTCAGTTCTTCAGGGTATATTGTCAATAAAGTGCGATCATGTCTGCTTCCAGAAAATGTAAACACTCTGGTATGTCTGTGTGACAGTCAATATACTAGATACGTTTTATAATTAAAGTTCAACTGACTTTCTACGTTTTTCTTAAAGTTTGAATTTAAAACGTATTTGTGTGAACTGTGAAGTTAAGTCATGGATTGTGGAAACAAACTAGTGTCGGGTGATTGTATATAGTGTATACCACATTTAATACTTACTAATGCAGAGTTGCAATGCAAGGAGATCAGCTAAAAGTAGTTGGATCTGTATGTGCATTATAATTAATCGAAATCAGTCGATTAATCAATTAAAACATTTTTTATTAATCGCACATGAAAATTGTAATCAGTAACAGCCCTAAAATAATTATAACAAATAATAATATAATAATAATAATAATAAAACATTATTCAATAATATAATCAAATCAAAAACACAGACATTTTCTCAGTTGCAGAATTGTCGCTGTCATTACTTTCAGTGTTTAATGACAAATTTCCCCACAAATCACTATCGCTCAATTCTGCAAGTGATTCTAATTTATTATCGCTGTTTTCTAGCTGGTCTAAAATCACTTTTGACGTAAAGGGACACTTTTTGGTTGCTATGGACAATCTCCAGTTTCTGAAATTTCTACAACTTGTTGCAGAGGTTAGTAAAATGGAATATCTTACACCCAGGGTTCATGACACAGTATCTTAGTTTGATAAAGTTTGGAAGACTTGGGACCGCTCGTGTTATGGTGACCATGAAAATTGAAAGTATTTTGTATTCTTTGTATTATCATGTTGTAGGCCCCTTCATTGTGAGCTGATATTCACAGATATATATGCTGTATCCTTTGCTTTTGCCCTATCGATGATACATACGCAAACCATAATAGAAAAGTTTTTATATTGCCATACGTATATTTTCTCTAAGCTTCAACCACATTTTATAAATATGTCACTGTTTACCTGATGTACGTTTTGTGATGTGTAAGTTAAAAAATGTCTTGTTACACAATTGTCTTTTTGATCTAATAAAAATTACAATTATAAAAAAATTATATATTTTGGCTGGAGTTGATTATTATTGACCATTTATTTTCTCAATAAAAAAAAACAGGTACTGTATATACTCGAGTATAAGCCGACCCGAATATAAGCCAAGGCACCTAATTTTACCACAAAAATGTATTGACTCAAGTATAGGCCTAGGGAGTCCATCTGCATGCCTCACCGTGCCTCACTTTGCCCCACTGTGTCCATGTGCATGCCTCACTGTGTCCACGTCTCACTGTGCCCATGCCTCACTGTGCCAATGTCTCACTGTGCCCATGTCTCAGTGTGCCCATGCCTCACTGTGTCCATGTCTCACTGTGCCCATGCTTTACTGTGTCCATGACTAGACTGACGTTTAACATGGGAGTCTATGGAAGTGGTGCACGGCTTTGAAAAATCGGTGCTCCGTAGGTCCCCCGGACAACAAACTTTGCACACTTGTAGAAGAAGAGTGGGGCTACATGTGTACCAAGTTTGGGCTGGTACTGGGTCCCCAAAGTCTAAGAGATCAGGTGCAAATAGGTGACTCGAGCCGAGGGGGGCATTTTCAGCACAAAAAAATGTGCTGAAATACTTGGCTTATACTTGAGTATACTCGAGTATATATGGAACAAAGTGAGGAGTGAGTGTTTGAAAATGCTGGCTATCCATTTAGAGCAGGGGTCTCAAAGTACCAGCCCGCGGGCCATTTTCGGCCAGGGGGCCATTTACGGCCCGCGGACCGGTAATAAATGGCCCGCAGGCAGGGCGGGTGCCGCGGGAAGCGTTCACGGCAAAAGTCCCGCGAATCCGGGCCCCCCGCGATTACCGCGATCCGCGATAAATCACTGCGATTCGCGCTAAATCCCTGCGATTCCCGGTAAATCTCCGCTCAACAACTCCGAGCCGTGGAACCCTCCCCCCCACTCAACAACTTTGATCCTCGTTACTTATTGAGTCACTACATGTGGTGATTAAAAGTTTTTGGATTGTCAATATGAACTTTTTTTCACATTATGGACATTTCATTTGTTAAAAGGACTGTATCAAATATTAGCCTTTCTTATTTTTAGCGCTACACTTATTCTTTGTTAATAAGCGTTTATCGATTGGTTTGCACAAAATTTATAGTGTTTACAAAAAAGGGGATAGTTTATGGCATTTTTATTATTTTATTTTTTTACTATTAATGGCGGCGATCTGCGATTTTTTTTATTGGGACTGTGACGTTATGGCGGACACTTCGGACACTTTTGTGACATTTTTGGGACATTTACATTTATACAGTGAACAATGCTGTAAATATGCATTGATTACTGTATAAATGTGACTGGCAGTGAAGGGGTTAACCACTAGGGGGCGGGAAAGGGGTAGGGGGGGTGACTGGGGGAGGTGACCGATTGTGTCCCTTTGTACAAGAGACACAATTGATCTCCTCTCTCCCTGACAGGACGTGGAGCTCTGTGTTTACACACAGAGCTCCACGTCCCCGCTCAGTTACTGGGCAATCGCGTGTGCCCGGCGGCGATCGTTGCCGCCGGGCACTCGCACCGGGATTCCAGCAGAGCGGCGCGTGCTTTAAAGAGACAGCACGTCATATGACGTGCTGTCAGGACAATGGAGTCCTCCGCCCGCCGTCATTTGACGGTGGGCGGTGGACAAGTGGTTAAAGGAGTTGTAACGAAAAATATTTTTTTGCCTAAAATTAATGGCTGCAAGGTAGACAGACAGAACAGTGTAATGATTCTTTTAAAAAACGAGTAAATACCTATTAAATTCCTTCATATATATCACCTCCGGCGTTCTAGTTTCTGTTTTCTCATTCACTTCCTGGTTTCCTGCGCTCCTTCATGTAAGAACTACATTTCCCAGTATGCATTGTGGCACGCACAGTAAATCACACCTCCTTGAAGTCTCTAACACGTAGAGAGCATCCTACCGCACAGATGTAGTTCCCAGGAGGGGGCGAGCACGTCACTGACCACCGCAGTAAAGTCTCCCTTCACGGTGGTGAGTAACAATCAGACAAGCAGGAAGTGAACAGAACAGAGAAGAAATAGAGCAACTTCTGAGCAAAAACGAACAATGAGGAAGTCAAAAAAGGAATGTCTGCAGGTAAAGGATGCTTATTATGAAAAAAAAAAAAATTCCTTTACAACCCCTTTAAAGGGGTTGTAAAAGTATTTTTTTATTTTCTTTTTAGATAACAAACATACCATACTTACCTCCACTGTGCAGTTCGTTTTGCACAGAGTGGCCCTGATCCTCGTCTTCTGAGGGTCCCTCGGCGGCTGTCTTGGCCCCTCCCCGCAACAGCTAACCCCCGTTCTGGGAAGTGTTCTCCCAAGGGGGTTAGCTTGCGGGCGTGCTCCTGTGATACAGTCGGCATATCCACATAGAATGCATTAAGGTGAAAAATCACAAAGCCTTCCAACCTCTTTAATCACTTCAATACCTGGAACTTATGACCTATTCCTGTCCAGACCAATATTCAGCTTTCAGTGCTGTTGCACTTTGAATGACAATTGCGGTGTCATGCAACACTGTACTCAAACGCAATTTTTATCATTTTGTTTACACAACTAGCGCACCACTGGGTTTTTTACTTTTTGCTAAATAAATAAAAAAAAGTTCTTCTTTGTTTCTATTATAAAATGTTGTAAATAAGTAATTTAGGTCAAAATATATTCTGCTACATACATTTGCTGAAAATTACTCAAATCAGCGTAAATGATTTAGTCTATGTGAAAATGATAGAGTCTACAAACTATGGCATATTTCTGAAGATGGATCAATCCTGAAAACAGGCAGTCCAAAGTATTTTGAAGATGTAATTTTAAATTTTTTGTCATACTTTTTTTGGAAAATGAACAAATTAAAAAATATGACAATTATTTTTTTTACAAATACGATCACCAGTGCAGGGACACTGACTGGTGACAGCAAGAAAAAAAATGCAGCCGGTGACAGATCGCATTGCTGCACAGCTCTGCGGCCTTGCGCAGGGCACAGTCCGGGACGACGTTATATGACGGATCGATGAGAGGTCCACCCAACCACCATATTGTAACAGGCTGGGTGGAAACTGGTTAATATCTCAGTAGAGTTCCACTTAAAGTGGGCAGATATTGTGCACAGAGTCCTTTAACCCCTTCCTTATCGAGTCATTGTTAAATGACGTCGGCAGGAACCCTCCCTACCTCCCTCCGGTTGGACGTCATATGACGTCCTGGGCTTCCCTGGCGGCTAGGAGGCGCGCGCGCCGCATCGCCCGGGACGCGGTGCACTGCCTGCCGGCCGCGATGTCCACTGGGCACCCGCGATTGCCCGCAATCACGGCAGGACCATGGATCTGTGTGTGTACTGTCCCAGAGGAACACAGATCGGTCTTCCCCCCTTGTGAGTCCTCTTCCCCTGGAGTTAGAATCACTCACTAAGGAACATATTTAACCCCTTGATCACCCCCTTGTGTTAACCCCTTCCCTGCCAGTTACATTTACACAGTAATCAGTGCAGTTTTATAGCACTAATCGCTGTATAAATGTGAATGGTCCCAAAAACGTGTCAAAAGTGTCCGATATGTCTGTCACAATGTCACGGTCACAATAAAAATCGCAGATCGCCGCCATTACTATTAAAAAAATATAAAAATGCCATAAATCTATCACTTATTTTGTAGATGCTATAACTTTTGCGCAAAACAATCAATAAACGCTTATTGCATTTTTTTTTTTTTTACCAAAAATCCGTATCGGTCTAAACTGGGGGAAAAAAAATATTGTGATTTTTTCAAAATTGTCGCTTTTCTTTTGTTTACACCACAAAGGTGATCAAATACCACCAAACGAAAGCTCTCTGTGGGGAAAAAAATAAATAAAGATTTCATTTGGGTACAGTGTTGCATGAATGCACAGGTGTCATTCAAAGTGCGACAGCGCTGAAAACTAAAATTTTGGTCTGGGCAGGAAGGGGGTGAAAATGCCCTGTATTGAAGTGGTTAAGTGGGGAGAACAGTGGAGGAGTCCTTGTGATGTAGATCATTCTTCTCTCTCTCCCAGCCAGCTGGAACTTGTAGTCTGCAGCAGTCTGGCTCCAAAGCAAATTCTGGCTCCTCAGATGACTCCTCAGATGACACAGGCAACGTTAGCCAGCACCTGGCTACACTGCCATTTGTGCACTTCTTGTCTAGTTACTGTTAATAGGTACTCCATACAGGATGTGAGGGAAAGTCTAAAACTGAGACACAGACACAAATAACAACCTGACATAACTTCTAGCCTCCCCTATTCTACCAATGAACAACATTTTTACTTGTGTTTGTCTTGCTGTTAGAGTGCTCCCCTTACTTCATGTATGTTAAAACATTTGTCAGGAGGACAGAAGTGAAGGTAAATCTCTTTACGAGCTCATTTATATTTGCTTCATCTTCAACACACATTAACAGTTAGTTTACACTTGCTTTAATACAAGGCTTCGGACAGGTTTTGTTAAAGCTCTCTGCTCTGTTTGAGCCTCAGAGAAGACCCACCGAAGCCTCATCGGAACACCAAGCAAAAGCAAGGTGTAAACAGGACTATAAGCTAACAATTTTATTTAGTGACAGGGGTTTTGACTGGCGTTCAGAGAGCTTTAACAAAGCATGCCTGAAACCATGTTCTGAAGCAAGTGTAAACTAGCCGTGCTTTAAAGCATCTTAAAAGCCTGCACAGAAGTCTATGGCAAAGCTCGCTTGAAGCCCCACCGAAGCCTCACCGAAGTCCCACAAAAGTCCCACCAAAGTCCAACCAAAGTCTCATGGAAGCCTCATTGAAGCTCCACCGAAGCCTCATGAAGCCCCACTGAAGCCTCATGAAGCACCACTGAAGCCTCATGGAAACCTCATTGAAGCACCAAGCAAAAGCAAGGTGTAAACAGGTCATTATGGGCTAGTTTACACTTGTTTCAAAACATAACTTCAGACACACTTTGTTAAAGCTCTCTGAACACCAGTCAAAGCCCCTGTCACTAAAAAAATTCGTTAGCTTACAGTCCTATTTACACCTTGCATTTGCTTTGCTTTGGCTTTGCTTATTTTCTTTTACCCCATGTAGCTTTAGTGGTGCTTCAAGGCATCTTCAAAGCCCCCATAGAAGTCTATAGCAAAACTTGCTTTAGGCACCTAAAGCTTTTGAGAGGCTTTAATTCAGCTTTAGCTTCCCTTTGTTTTGGTGAAATTGCAGGTATGAGATATACATATGTAGCACCCTCTAGTTAGATAGGTGCTAGAGTGAGGATTTTTTCTAGCAGAGTAGGAGAATTTAGACAGGCTGCCTAGCTGGGGGCTATGACAGTTTGTTTTCATTCTGGACTGGGAGTGGCTCAGGGCAGGGCTGGGTGACTCACAGGTAGCATCACTGTCACCTCCCTCTTTTTTCTAGAAGGTGCTAGAAAGAAAGGAGTAGAGGATAGGTGGCGCTGCCTGGGATATTCTAGAGCCTTGACCAATCCCCAACTTGGATTGACAGGGGGTAGGCTTCTATAAAAACACAGGGTCAGCCCAGCTGGGGAGGAGTTGTTGGCTGGAAGAGCTGGAGTCAGAGTGTGGAGGCTGTCACGGCCCATGGGGAGCTCCCCAGTCTGGGGGGTGACTATGTGCCAGGGTTTCGGTGCACCCAGGAGGAGTGAAGAGATCCTGGAAGAAAAGGCACACATGAGAAAGCAAGGAGAGGACAGTGGGAGAGAACACTGCTAAGAGACTCCAGGGAGGACAACTGGTCGCAGCCAGGAGAGCTGATGAGTGGAGCATAGTCGGGAGGACAGGGGAGGCATGCCTGAGAGAACTGGGAGATTGCAGTTTGAGATGGGTGTAGAACCAGAAGAGGGGACTGTGGAAAAGGCAGTGGAGAGAGGTCATTGCAGACAGGCTGGCTGGCAAGGCCTGAAGTGAGCTATCTGGAATTGGTAGCTATGCAAAGGACAGTTATCACATGAACTATTTCAACACCACAGGGGCCTGAGGTTCCTGTTTGCAAAAGGCAGTTCACTGAGACCTAGCTGGGTTATATTTAGGCTTAACCATGTGGTTCTAGCTAGTCTGGAGGAGTAACAGTCCAACAAGTGAAGTGCTGGAGGAATGAAGACTAAGGCAGCGTACACACAACCAAATTGACACACCGACAGATTCGATCGTGTGTATGGGCGAGCAGACGGATTTGGCCAGCCGACAGATTTGAAAGCATGCTTACCAATCTGTCGGCTGGGAACCCATCCGCCCGACATGTCTGCTGGTAAGTCACCGCCATGTCACCGACACGTCAGCGCGCTGTCTGCTGGCGGGGATTTTGGTTTGCTCGTGTGTACACGCGAGCAAACCAAAATCCAAGCAGACAGATCTGTTCAAATTGGTCGGTCCAACCGATTTGAACAGATAGATTGCCTCGTGTGTAGGAGGCCTAAGGCCTCGTACACACGAGGCAATAGATTTGTTCAAAACGGTCTGTCCGACCGATTTGAACAAATCTGTCTCTTTGGATTTTGGTTTGCTCGCGTGTACACACGAGCAAACCAAAATCCCCGCCAGCAGACGGCGCGCTGACGTGTCAGTGACGTGGCGGTGACGTTGACGCCGCCACGTCACCGCACCAGGAAGTAAAACACTTCCGCGCATGCGCCGAATCCATTCGGCGCCGGTACGAGACGACAAGTCTGCTGGTAAGTGTACTAACCAGCAGACATGTCGGGCGAACGGGTTCCCACCCGATAGATTTCAAAGCATGCTTTGAAATCTGTCGGGTGGCCAAATCCGTCGGCTCGCCCGTACACACGATCGAATCTGTCTGCTGGGACGGTCTAGCAGACCGTTTCCAGCAGACAGATTTGATCGTGTGTACGCGGCCTAAGAGGTCTTAAGCAAGAGTTTGTGCTGGAAAGAAGACTGGAGTGTATATACTAGAGCAGCCTTTCTCAACCTTTTTACCACTGGGGAACCCTAAAAATAATTTTCAGGTCTCGGGCAACCCCTGATAAAACCCATTCAATGGTGGTCAGTGAGAAGAATGCCCTTTTTTACAATAGTAGTAAGAATTCCCCCCTTACAGAGAACTATGAAGATCATTGGTGTAATACCACTGGCTCCTCCAAGTGGAATTGGCTCAGAACTATGTAGGCACCATCAAACAAGAGGTAAATCAGCCACAGCTAGCCACCTAGCCACCTCTGGAGGAACCCTAGGGTTCCACTGAATCCTGGTTGAGAATGGCTGTACTAGAGTGTATATAGAAGTCCCGAGTAAGTTGTGCTAAATATTCCTGGGCATCTCATAATTTCCTATTCCCATCCAAGTTCAATCCCTTCAATAAAAAACAAAACGAAAACAAATCTGTTCTATGTTTCTGAGTGCCTGAGTGATGGATGTCGGGCTGGGCAGGAGGACAGGTGAACCACAACATTCAGCAACCCCCAAGGGGGCATGGCTACACACACACACACAGGGGGCAGTTGCCAAGTTTCAACAAAGCTTCAAAAGAGCATCACTAAAAGCTTCACCAAAGCATCGTTGAAGCTTCACCGAAGCATTACAGAAGCTTCATCAAAACACCACTGAAGCATCAAAAATACATGATAAAAGCATGGCACTTTAAAGGGGTTGTAAAGGTAAAAGTTTTTTTACCTTAATGCATCCTATGCATTAAGGTAAAAAAACATCTCACAGCACCCCCCCCCCCCCCGAGTCCCCGTTTTACTTACCTTACCGTTCGAAACTCCCGGGCGCGTCCACGTCATCCTCTTCGGTTCCCAGCCTGGCCGTTGATTGGCTAGGCTGGGCGGATTGATAGCAGCGCCGCCATTGGCTGGCGCTGCTGTCAATCACAGCGGATGATGTGGCGCGTCGGGGCCGAGTGATACAGTCGGTGGCTATGGCCGCCGCTGTATCACGGGAGCGCGCTCGCAAAAGCTTTCCACCATGCGAGCGCCCTCGCATGAAGATGGAAAGCTTTTGCAAGGAGGAGCCCAGACAGCCGCCGAGGGACCCCAGAAGACAGATTTCTGGGCCACTCTGTGCAAAACGAACTGCACAGTGGAGGTAAGTATAACATGTTTTTTTTTTTTAAAACAACCTGACTTTAGTGTTCCTTTAATGTGTGTTGAAGCCGAAGCAAGTGAAAATGAGCCCTAAGCTAACCATTTTATTTAGTGACAGGAGCTTTGACTGGAGTACAGAGAGCTTTAACAAAGCATGTTCGAAGCCATGTTTTGAAGCAAGTGTAAACTAGACCTAATGGAGCAATGGGTAGCAGTAAAAACATAATGTGAGTTCTAATTCTTTCTTACTCCAGCCAAAACTAAGAAATACGTTTTGTCTGAAAATATACTTTAAAACAAGATTGTATCCAATATTTTGCTAGTTGAATGTAGTCATTCACTTGTTTTTATAATAAGCACATGTAAACTTAATTCATGAAATTTGACCTAAGCACATATATCTGTAGTGTTTTCTTATCTCTTTCCAAAGTCCTAAGTCTCGTGGTGCTCTATTCCTCAGTTTGCAGCATGATAACTTCTGACAAGTTCTCAGACAACCAAGATAAAACCAGTCTGGAATTTGTTTTGAGATGGGTGCTATACATAGATTAGCAGAGAGCTTGTCTTGTCACAGCACAGCTCTGCATTTTCCTTCCTTCTTCCTTCACATGTAAAGTGGGGGTGTGCGCCATTCCTCCAATCAGCTGTCACAAAGTGTTTGCCAAGAATCCACACCCAGTGCTGAACACAAAGAGAAAATCTCTAACATGATGTGCACTTTCTAAAGAATATAGCAAGCTAAAGATATACATGTAAAACTTATGTGGAAAATTTTGTTTCATCTCTGTGTATCATCTGAGGCTGTTCACTTCACTGGGTATATGTGAGGGTTTACATCTACTTAAAATATTTTTTAATTCTGGCCTTTCCTTTGATTGTGTAACATTAATGTAGGAGTGACATGGTTTTTCGTACAATAGGAATTCAGTAGTAATATAAATAGATACTATAATAATAAAACGGGCATAAGTTAAATAAAAGATGTGCATCTTAGCATTATATAATAATAGAATAATACATGTGATCCAAAAGACATGTCAGGAATACATTTTTCATAATTAAATGGCAAGTCTTTCTTGCTGGTGCTTATTTTTCAGCTACCTCCCAGTCCATTTTAGCTAGTAAAGGAGTACACATACTGTATAAAAGCATATATATATATATATATATATATATATATATATATATATATATATATATATATATATATATATATATATATATATTTTTTTTTTTACTTTCATGAATCCCTGCTAGTTGTCGGGCAAAACATATTTCTATTTATTTTTTAATCACAGCAGCTGTCTCAGTAGCCATGCTTTTATGTAGAACTTCTCTACATCTTTATGCTGCCAATCGGCCAAAGCTTTTCCAGCGTGTCTTACTAGATGAGGGAAACAACAGGAGCTTTAGCAATATTATAGTTTATGTATGCAGGAGTTGTCAGAATTTGCATATGGCTTAAACATTTTTTTTTGTTCCATATTACCTCTTGCAGAAATAACTGTTATAGCAAAACATAAACTTTTATATACAATTAGGTACACCTTTTATGCCTCCGCATTTTGAATCAGTGACATTTTAGTCTTCTACATTTTTTACGTGTATTTTAAACAATATGTTTTTTTTTTCTTTTTTGCATGGGTAAAAGGCAAGTATAATACAATACAGCAATTGAAAAAAAAAACATTTACTTTTCATACTTTTAAAAAAAATACTTGTTTATGTTTAGAAAATATGCATTGTTAGTTTAAAATTGAAATGGCCCTAAAGTGATATGACATACAAAATGCTGTCAAGCAAATGCAGTTTTAGAGAAATCATACAGCTTTCTTGAATTCATATGCGCATAAATCTTTGAGGTAAAGCAAAATAAATATTAATTTTGTATGTTACAGCTGTTTAGTTTGTTAAAATTGTTTTCTTTTTTTATTATTATTTTTGTTTATTTTTGGATCTTGGCTAGACAAATGATGCAAACTGATGCAAAAACATTCCTCTTTAAAAGCCAAATACAATTTTATAAAGCAAGACAAGCATTTTAGTCAGAGTTTACAATACTTATTTATTTATTTTTTATTAAGGTCACTTCACTGGTGAAAGCATTGCAAATGCATCTGCAATTCATGTACCACTTCATGCATTTAAGATGCTTTTCTATTGAAAATATTGAACTAAAAATGTATGCAGACCATGCTGGAAAAGAACAAGCTGTGTTCACAAAAAAATAAAAATAAAATGTACAGCCAGGAAACAAAATCTATTGAAACAGAGGGGTCCACGTACAATGCAGGGTTAATAGCTGTGCATTGCATATGTTGATACTGAAGGACAAACCACAACCCAGAGCACTGGGGTTGATTTACTAAAATTGGAGAGTGCAATATTGGGTGCAGCTGTGTGTAGAAACCAATCAGCTTCCATTTTTTTTTTGTCAAATCTTAATTGAACAAGCTAAAGTTAGAAGCTGATTGGCTACATGCACAGCTGCACCAGATTTTGTACTCCCTAGTTTTAGTAATCTCCCCCACTGAAAGTAAAATAGAACAGTGCTGGAGCTGGCCAGAGCAGTAGTAAGGCTAGGTTCACACTAGCGCCAATTAAACCGAGGTGTCCCACAATAGGAATGCCCAACAAAAATAAGTGATAACTCCAAATAAGGTATAAAAATCCGGTTTGTGAGAGTGTCAGTCCCCACCAGAGAAAACTATTCACAATTAGTGATATGTATCAAAATAACAATGCTGCCAATATTACAAACAGTGTGCAATCCTAGTAGTGAAATAAACTACTCCGGTATTAAATTGTGAATAACCATAAACAATCTTCTAAGCAGTCCAAATACAATAATGGATATATACAAATGATAATGTCCTCTGTTAGATAACTTTCCAGCATCTAGGGATTGTATGTAACCTGTTCCAATTGGAACCAGAAGGGGACTCTTATGCCGCGTACACACGGTCGTTTTTTGCGATGAAAAAAAACGACGTTTTCTGTGAAGTAAAAAACGACGTTTTTGAAACGTCACTTTTCAAAGACAATTTTGCATACACACCATCGTTTTTTCACAAAAAGCAAGGTTACGTTCACCACTCTTTTCCATTGAAGCTCGCTTCATAACTAGCTTCTAGGCATGCGCGGGTTGAAAAACGTTGTTTTGAAAGACGTTTTTGCTACACACGGTGACTTTTTGTGAAACAAAAAAAGACGTTTTTTTTTTGTCGTTTTTTTGAAGACAAAAAACGACGTTTTGCCCACACACGATCAATTTTAATGACGTTTTAAAAAACGTCGTTTTTTTTCATCGCAAAAAACGACCGTGTGTACGCGGCATTAGTACTGGTCAGTGTCATACAATTCTTCTAAAACTCCACATTCCTGTAAAACTCCACATTCCTGTATAGTAGGCGTAAGGTAAAGTTGGAATTGCTACGCTTACCGACTGCTGTAGACCCGCAGCTCACCATACGGTGGGGGGTCCCTTGAGCTTGGATGGGCTGGATACCCGGTCACTATCACAGTGCAGATCTTACTGTGGATGATCCAGAGGTCCTCGCAAGGAAACAGCCAGGGTTTTCAATGAAGTTGAATCCTCATGCAAGGTTGATCTCGCAAGGAAACAGCCAGGGTTTTCAATGAAGTTGAATCCTCATGCAAGGTTGATCTCGCAAGGAAACAGCCAGGGTTTTCAATGAAGTTGAATCCTCATGCAAGGTTGATCCAAACAGGAAATGGAAGATAGGAAAAAAAGGGAGAAAATCGTCTCCTCATAGTGTAAAAAAATGTATTAAAAAATAGGCACACATTTAAAAACAAATCAAAAAAGACTTCCTTATTACAAGAAGGAAAAAACTTGTAAAGGTGTATACAAATCAAGGCTTAAATGTCCCAATACACCACAGCAATATTCCACATCTAGGAACAACAAATGAATAAAAAGTCCAGGAAGCGCAAAAAATTTCAGGTAAAATCCAGTGATAACCCGACCGGTTTCGTCTAACAAGACATCAACTGGGGTATGGGACTGGATATCATGAGTCTCTTTGCGCTATAAGTAGTCATCCCAATTAATCCCATGAGACCATCATTACCATCTGGTGAAAGGACGGCGTGCGTTCCAAAACCCTCCATTTCCTGATCGTGTGCGTTCCAGGCGCCAGGAAGTGACACCTACAAGTGCATCAAGGCGCGCGGAAATGACCACTCATGATGAGGTGGTATGATTCCCCATATCTCTTCCAATCAGTAGTCCCGCTGTCACCGAGGGGGGGAGTCTGAGATCGACATCAATGGAAGTTCTGAACAACATCTAGGGGGAGGAGACAAGTGACACTGCGCTGCGCTCCACCAATCACGCTGTCGATAGGGCGGAAAAATAGGGAAGCGCCTCCACAAGCACTCTGCCCATCTCCATCCCAGCAACATGATGGATGTCACTACGTTCCAATAGGGTCAAAGATCAAGGTAAAGATCTGTAAGGTTTTCTCTCTTTTTTTAACGTATACTGTCCAAACTTTACAGATCTTTACCTTGATCTTTGACCCTATTGGAACGCACTGGTGGAGTGCAGACACTAGGAGACGCCCCGCCGCGCCGTGATACACAGAGATGACGGTGCGTGCTATGGGCATGTAGTGACATCCGTCATGTTGCTGGGATGGAGATGGGCAGAGTGCTTGTGGAGGCGCTTCCCTATTTTTCCGCCCTATCGACAGCGTGATTGGTGGAGCGCAGCGCAGTGTCACTTGTCTCCTCCCCCTAGATGTTGTTCAGAACTTCCATTGATGTCGATCTCAGACTCCCCCCCTCGGTGACAGCGGGACTACTGATTGGAAGAGATATGGGGAATCATACCACCTCATCATGAGTGGTCATTTCCGCGCGCCTTGATGCACTTGTAGGTGTCACTTCCTGGCGCCTGGAACGCACACGATCAAGAAATGGAGGGTTTTGGAACGCACGCCGTCCTTTCACCTGGTGGTAATGATGGTCTCATGGGATTAATTGGGATGACTACTTATAGCGCAAAGAGACTCATGATATCCAGTCCCATACCCCAGTTGATGTCTTGTTAGACGAAACCGGTCGGGTTATCACTGGATTTTACCTGAAATTCTTTGCGCTTCCTGGACTTTTTATTCATTTGTTGTTCCTAGATGTGGAATATTGCTGTGGTGTGTTGGGTCATTTAAGCCTTGATTTTGTATACACCTTTACAAGTTTTTTCCTTCTTGTAATAAGGAAGTCTTTTTTGATTTGTTTTTAAATGTGTGCCTATTTTTTAATACATTTTTTTACACTATGAGGAGACGATTTTCTCCCTTTTTTTCCTATCTCCCATTTCCTGTTTGGATCAACCTTGCATGAGGATTCAACTTCATTGAAAACCCTGGCTGTTTCCTTGCGAGATCAACCTTGCATGAGGATTCAACTTCATTGAAAACCCTGGCTGTTTCCTTGCGAGGACCTCTGGATCATCCACAGTAAGATCTGCACTGTGATAGTGACCGGGTATCCAGCCCATCCAAGCTCAAGGGACCCCCCACCGTATGGTGAGCTGCGGGTCTACAGCAGTCGGTAAGCGTAGCAATAGAAACTTTACCTTACGCCTACTATACAGGAATGTGGAGTTTTACAGGAATGTGGAGTTTTAGAAGAATTGTATGACACTGACCAGTACTAAGAGTCCCCTTCTGGTTCCAATTGGAACAGGTTACATACAATCCCTAGATGCTGGAAAGTTATCTAACAGAGGACATTATCATTTGTATATATCCATTATTGTATTTGGACTGCTTAGAAGATTGTTTATGGTTATTCACAATTTAATACCGGAGTAGTTTATTTCACTACTAGGATTGCACACTGTTTGTAATATTGGCAGCATTGTTATTTTGATACATATCACTAATTGTGAATAGTTTTCTCCGGTGGGGACTGACACTCTCACAAACCGGATTTTTATACCTTATTTGGAGTTATCACTTATTTTTGTTGGGCATTCCTATTGTGGGACACCTCGGTTTAATTGGCGCTACACTGTCTTTCACATATCCACTTACAATATTTTCCATTGTTGTGTTGGCTGCCTTCACCCCCCCTTTTATTAGTTTTCACGTATTTTACATAATACTATTGTATGTCACATATTTTTATATTTTTTTTTCACTTTGGATTAGTGCAATATATTTTCATTTAATAGGTTCACACTAGACCACACTGTTCATTCCGGTTGCGGGAATTGCATTGATTCCTGCAACTGTAACCAACCACAGCCAAAACCGCATGGTCAGAAAGATCATGCGGTTTCCGTGAGCCTCGTTCTTAAAAAGGTGCATGCACTTTTTTTTGTAATTTTGCGTTGCGCGGCAGTCCATTCAAATTAATGGGCTGCTGTGCCTGAGCAAATGCTGGTCACATGGTCCGAAACTAGTATGAACGAGCTGTAAGTAAGTAATGCAGACTTCTAATCTCCCGCAAGACATAACAAGCATTTAACCCTTGCAGTGTGGATGTGGGGCACTACAGGGGTTTTTCTTCTTCCATTTCAAAGTTTGGGATTTAACTCTCTTTGGTATTTCATGTGATTTTTCCAATTGGAAGAACATGATTTTTTTTTGATTGTTAACAAAATGTTGAAATCATGATCCATACTGAAAATATTTTACAAAACCAAAAGGCAAGGAGAATGAAAAGTAACTAACTGAGCAGAGAGACTAAAACATAAAGCAAGAAATACATAAAATCACTCATACACACATTCCAAATATGTTATATTCTTACTAAATCTTTATTGTAAAAAAGTATATAGATAACATCTTAAAGCGGAGTTCCACCCAAAATATGAACTTCCGCTAATCCCACCCCCCCCCCTTACATGCCACATTTGGCATGTAATTTTTTGGGGGGGGAGTGAGGGCTTCAGGAGGAGTGGGACTTCCTGTCCCACTTCCTGCTTCCGCCGAGGGGCTGGTTAGGCGATTAAGCTTAATCGCCTACAGCAGCCCCTCCCTGTAGGCGATCGCATGGAACACTGACAGGTCCCATGCGATCGCCTGTCCAATCAGCGGCGGGCCGCGCCGCTCGCGCATGCGCAGTGCCGTTAGCGCATGCGCAGTGGGTGCCCGGCCGTGAGTTGCAATGAGGACGCCGGCTGGGGAGGGGGGGAGAGGAGCGGAGCCCCGGCTGGTGCGTCGCTGGAACGCTGGAGCAGGTAAGTGTCTGTTTATTAAAAGCCAGCAGCTACACTTTTTGTAGCTGCTGACTTTTAATAAACATATAACTAGGCTTGAACACCCCTTTAACTTCATTATTCTAATACAAACATCTAATGTCAACCACTTGCTACCAAATCACATATCTGATACGTAATTTAAGTTCAAGTGGTTGTACCGGGATGATGCAGCTGCAGACATCACCCTGGTACTGTTTTTTAGAGCCGACGGCTGTCTCTCTTGTAATAGAAATCGGTGTTGCTATCTAGCCACTCACATGCTATTACAAGCAGCAGGAGGGGATATCCCACCTCCCTCTGGCAACCTGTCCGTGGCTCTCTCGGATTCTCTTGTCCCCCCGGGAGACCCGAGCTACTAACCGGCTTTGATTGGGTCTCCACTATGGTAACCCAGAAACAATGACATGATATGTCAAAGGCACCATTTTTTATAAATCAAAATAATTCAAAAATGCAGATCTTGTCGTAAATTCTTTCAAGTGCAAAGGAGGGATTTGGTGTGTAATTGACCCCAGATGTCTCCTTAAAGATTACCTGTCACATGCCTATTGCTGTCACAAGGACATTTTCATTCCCTGTGACAGCATTAAAAGTGCTTAAAAAAATGCAAAGCAAGGGTGTGCTAGTACACAAAGGGGAACACGTGTGTCAGCCATGCACGCACGCACACAAACGGCAATTGTCCCACACATGTATTGCCGTGAATATCAGATCATGGACAGTAATTCTAGCACTAGACCTCCTCTGCCAATCTAAAGTGGTGACCTGTAAAGGCTTTTAAATCATTGCATATGGATAGTAACATTTATGACGTTTGTTACTGTTGTGATATGTTTGGTATCTATTTACTCAGCATGACATCATATTTAATTTTTTACAAAAAAAAATTATTGGCTTATGTATTTTGTGTTTTTTGCATTTAAATTTAAAAAAACGTTTATACTGTGTTACATTAAAAAAATGCAAATTACATCAATTTATTCTCTATGGCCTCTGCTTAAAAAAATATATAATGTTGGGGGCAGTGGCGACTGGTGCTCAAAATTTTTGGGGGGGCGCAAACAAAAAAAAAATTGCAGCCTCACTGTGCCCATCAAATGCAGCCACTGTGCCATCAAACGCAGCCACTGTGCCATGCCATCAAATGCAGTCACTGTGCCATCAATTGTCACCACTGTGCCATGCAACACAGCAACTGTGCCATCATTTGTCACCACTGTGCCATGCCATCAAATGCAGTCACTGTGCCATCAATTGTCACCACTGTGCCATGCCATCAAACGCAGCCACTGTGCCATCAATTGTCACCACTGTGCAATGCAACACAGCAACTGTGCCATCAATTGTCACCACTGTGCCATGCCATCAAACGCAGCCACTGTGCCATTAATTGTCACCACTGTGCCATGCCATCAAACACATCAACTGTGCCATCAATTGTCACCAATGTGCCATGCAACACAGCAACTGTGCCATCAATTGTCACCACTGTGCCATGCCATCAAACACAGCCACTGTGTCATCAATTATCACCACTGAGCCATGCCATCAAACACAGCAACTGTGCCATCAATTGTCACCACTGTGCCATGCAACACAGCAACTTTGCCATCAATTGTCACCACTGTGCCATGCCATCAAATGCAGTCACTGTGCCATCAATTGTCACCACTGTGCCATGCCATTAAACACAGAAACTGTGCCATCAATTGTAACCACTGTGCCATGCAACACAGCAACTGTGCCATCAATTGTCACCACTGTGCCATGCCATCAAATGCAGTCACTGTGCCATCAATTGTCACCACTGTGCCATGCCATCAAACGCAGCCACTGTGCCATCAATTGTCACCACTGTGCCATGCTATAAAACACAGCAACTGTGCCATCAATTGTCACCACTGTGCCATGCAACACAGCAACTGTGCCATCAATTGTCACCACTGTGCCATGCCATCAAATGTAGTCATTGTGCCATCAATTGTCACCACTGTGCAATGTCATCAAACACAGCCACTGTGCCATCACTTGTCACCACTGTACCATGCACACAGCAACTGTGCCATCAATTGTCACCACTGTGCCATGCCATCAAATGCAGCCACTGTGCCATCAAACGCAGCCACTGTGCCATTAATTGTCACCACTGTGCCATGCCATCAAACGCAGCCACTGTGCCATCAAATGCAGCGCCCTCTATTGACGGCCGTCAGAACTGCAGGTAAAAGTAAAAATGACATTTTAAGCAAAATAAAATGTCTTAAAGGGCCCGGTTTTTTTCTTTGTTTTTTTTTTTACTACAAAAGGGGGCGGCGCCCAGGCGCCCCCTATGGACGGGCCGCCACTGGTTGGGGGTAAGTAAATTTTCTAGCAAAAAAACAAAAGTCGATGTCCACATAAACAAAAGGTGCTAGAAAATGCCTGGTCTTCAAGAGGTTAAAATCAAAAACCAAACCACTATCACACTGATGTAAGGAGATATTATGTGCTCATGTAGACAATGAGTAATCCATACTTTACTGTACTATACTGAAATACATTACACATTAGTAAACCCAGTGCAAAGGTGAGTATACCATTAGAAACAATAGTAAATAAGATGGCAAATAGCCATGTTAAGCTGTTTTAGCAAATAGAATGGCTGTGCTCATATATAAATAGTATGTACTCCTGGAAAAGAAGACCTATGGCATGCTATACAGTATGTATAATATGTGAAAAATAGAAACAACAGGGTAACAGTGAGGAATATAAATAGTGCAAGAAACAAAGTAAGTTAGTAAGTGGAGTAAGTAAGTTAGTAAGTAAGTAAGTTAGTAAGTTAGTTAGTAAGTTAGTAATTTAGTAAGTTAGTAAGTGGAGTGGATTGAGTAACTCTAAAATATCATGCATCTCATCCTGTTTTTTTGGAAATAGTTGAAGGCAGGAAATGGGATTGTAGCGGTGCTCAAATAATAAAATACATATCAAGAATATAACATTTATAAAGGTTTCTTTATTATTACAAATAATGGAAAAGGGGTTCAATAAACTAAATTCACAGAGCATGTATAGTTTGCTTTTATTCGGGTCGCTGGTGTCCCACAAAGGTGAAGATGGTCACAGGTAGATGTTACATCCCATCATGGTTTGCCAGTCATGGATTCCTCAGGGAATTATTTGGGACCACCGATAATAGCCCAGCTCTAGCACAAATAGATTGCAGAAAGATTTGTTGTCAATTATAAAGCATGAACATAAACAAAAAAAATTAAATATATTAACCTAACATCTGTCATGGCTTCAGAGAACATTTCACCTTTGTGGGACACCTTTGTGTGACACCTTTGTGGGACACATTTGTGGGACAAGAGCGACCCGAATAAAAGCAAACTGTACATGCTCTGTGAATTTTTCTTTATTGAACCCCTGTTCTATTTTTTTGTAATAATAAAGAATCCTTTATAAATGTTATATTCTTGATAAGTATTTGATTATTCGAGCACCGTTACAATCCTGTTTCTTGCCTTCAACTAAAGTACTACTTAGTTTGGCATGAGGATGATAACCAGATCTTTTTCAATAGACTTTTGTATAATAATGATTAAAATGATTATAACATATCTAGAACATGTGTAGGGTATCCCATACTACAAATATATTGTATATTGCTTGATCAATCAGACAAATGTTACTAACTACAATTACAAGAAAACTTACATCTATTTCATTCATGCTGAGAAGCGAGGGAGATGGAGGTATTGTACCCAGTCTATATTCAAATCCTTCATTTAATGTCATGCCCCAAAACTGACTGTAGTTTTCAGCTTTCCACCTGTATTTAAAAATGTAATTTTATTATCAATATTAGCACTAGCAGTAATAATAGCAAACAATAATAACAAAAATGAGAGAAACAGACATTGTTCATAGTTCACTGCAAATTGCTAGAACAACATAGTTATAGAATATAATTATTTATATTATTTGTTCTTAAATACAAAAAGCTAAATAACACATATGAAACACATGAAAGAGATCTGTATTATTTGCAAAATAATTAGCATTTGTGGTGTGGTGCCATCAGATGAGCTCTGTTGTGTTGTGAAAAAAATACAGCATGCCATCATTTTTCCCAACATATTGCAACCCACCTGAAGGCAGTGTTTCAGTGGGTACAGGACACAATTGTCTTATAAGTGTCCTTGCAGTGACTGGCCTTGATCACATGCAGAAAAATGGCAAAAAATTACAGTTAAAGAATACAAGGGTTTTTTCCTTCTACTCTCATATTGAATGGAAAGTGGGAAAAAAAGCAGCAGACTGATGAGGTAGCCCCTCTGTTAACTCTGCTCTTTGATTCCATGAGCATGCTAGTTGAATTGCAAAGGGGCCCTTACAGTTATGTAATTATTAATTATAAATGCAGATAGATAAATACCTGAATTAGACCTGAGATCAGCTTTTTGTAGACTCTGGAGTGTTTAAGCTGGAAGAAGCAGCGCAAGGAGCCAATCAACTGTGCTGCAGTGCTGATGTGCTAACAAGAAACCAATATGGGTTGGAACAAAATCTCCAAGAGATACTTAAATTTACACATCTTTTGGTAGGTAAAACAGCTCTCTTCTATTTCATTCATCTGTCTATTTAGCTGCTTGTCCACAAATGCATTTATTTTTTTAAAGATTTAAATAAGGATTATTAAAATAAAAAATATGGTTACATAGAAAAAGTTACAAATAAATAAAAATATAGCTATGCACTGCAAATAATGTTTAATTAGTTGCCTTACATTTTTAAAAAGAAAAGAAAAGCACTAATCAGAAGGTATATATCAGTTGAACAAACAAAATTGCATCAATAAACTGGTTTTCCTAAAAAAAATGCTAGATATAGATATCTACGGTCTATGTATGCCTTGTGGATTTGTGAGTGGCCATAGTAACCCCATCTCTTATAATACCAAAAATGCACAATATAAATCTCAATTGTACTTTTTGTGTCAGCATTACTCACACATTTTTCTGAAGAGTATTTTTATTAACATACATTATACAATTATTGGCATTTAAAATGTACATAGTGTCACATCATAACCAAATAAAATGTTATCAACATTTTTACCTATACAGTGGGGCTCAGAAATGCATCCTCAGTCACCCATACACTGTTAGATATATAGTTATAGTATAGATTTATTAATTTACTTCCAACCATTAATAGGGCATAATTATTTCAAGTTGTTAGCATATATCATGTTCTAGCACTGATATATTTTTATACAGCTCAATACAGGGGAACACCTCTATTTTGACATGTTCCATGATTAAATTTTTAGGAAAGAGGGATAAACGGTAGCATAAATATAGCAAATAGTTCTACATATGTATATATGTACTGTATAAGCTTAGAGCTATATTTACATTTGCTTACATCCATAGACTTTTTGAATTGAAAAACATTTTATTCACTTTGTTAGCCATTTCTGGACCGACCACCCGCAATGTACTGCGGAGAGGCAGCCCATATAGTCACAGCAATGTATGTAGCTGCCCGATTCTGGATTTAGGATGAGCACATGCACCTTGATCAAAAGTTTACATACCTTAGTTCTTATTACAGTGTATTGCCCCTTTAACATCAATGACAGCTTGAAGTCTTATGTGATATTTATGGAGGAGGCTCTTTATCTTCTCAGATGGTAAAGCTGCCCATTTCTCTTAAAAAAACCTCCAGTTCCTGTAAATTCTTGGGCTGTCTTGCATGAACTGCACATTTGAGATTTCCTCAGAGTGGCTCAATAATATTGAGGTCAGGAGACTGAGATGGCCACTCCAGAACCTTCAATTTATTCTGCTGTAGCCAATGACAGGTCGACTTGGCCTTGTGTTTTGGATAATTGTCATGTTGGAATGTCCAAGTACATCCCATGCACAGTTTCGTGGCTGATGAATGCAAATGTTCTTCCAGTATTTTTTGATAGCATACCGCATTCATCTTGTCATCAATTTTGACCAAAGTTCCTGTGCCTTTGTAGCTCACACATCCCCAAAACATCAGTAATCCACCTCCGTGTTTCACAGTAGGAATGGTGCAGCTTTCATCATAGGCCTTGTTGACTCCTCTTCAAATGTAGTGTTTATAGTTGTGGCCAAAAAGCTATATTATGGTCTCATCACTCCAAATGACTTAGTGCCAGAAGGTTTGAGGTATGTCTGGCATATTGTAAGTGGGATACTTTGTGGTTTTTGCATATCAATGGCTTTCTTCTGGTGACTTGACCATGCAGCCCATCCTTCTTCTAGTGTCTCCTTATTCTGCATCTTGAAACAGCCACACCACATGTTTTCAGAGACTCTTGTATTTCACCTGAAGTTATTTGTGGGTTTTTCTTTGCATCCCTAACTATTTTCCTGGCAGTGGTTGAAATTTTAGTTGGTCCACCTGACCACGGTTTGGCTTCAACAGAACCCCTTATTTTCCACTTCTTGATTAGAGTTTGAACACTGCTAATTGGCATTCTCAATTCTTTAGATATCTTTTTTATATCCACTTCCTGTTTTATGCAGTTCAACTACCCTTTCCCACAGATCCATTGACAATTCTTTTGCAAAGAAAGATATAAGGGTCTGTCAGGAGTCCAGAAACTCATTGACCTTGTATACACATAAACTAATTACAAGCAAAAAGATTAAATGTGAGGATGGTTACCTTAAAAATCCATTCAAACCCCTTTGTGCTAAAATTACCAGGATATATGCACATTTTAAATGGCAAAGATTTTAGAATATATTAATAAAAATACCTTTTTTTTTATATGGCGAACAATGTGTGATTAATGTTGGCACTCAAGTCCCATTGAGTTTAAATACTGTGTATTATTTCAATATTATATCAGAAAATTATTTCTGTAAGATTTAAAATTATTGAATTTTATTGAAGTTTTTAAAGGGGTACAAATGTTAGAGGAAAAAAAGAGAAGTATAAGAAACATAAGTACAGCGGTCATCCATGACAATGGGCAAATAAGGAAATAACAGAAGTATCACAAACAAGTCTAAGTCCAGCACATATCTTGGTCTCAAACACTACTTCAAGGTATATTGCCCAAACATAACAGGGCTAACTCAAATTCAGCTCAGGGACCAGCAGCTTGTGTACTGACCGCTCTCAAGGAGCTACTAAATAACAATAAACAATGTTTAAATCAGCAAATCATCTAAACCAAATATAACCTCCAGGAGTAAAGAAAAAAAAAGGAAAAAAGAAAGAAAAGAAAGGATAAGAGAGTAAAAGAAAAGGCTAGGGGGGTAGGGAGGGAGTGGTGCGCTCCTGCTCCATAAGGAACCTCGGTCATATCCCCTGTTCAGTACGCGTTCGTAAGGTATGTGATCCAAAGATTAAATGTGAGGATGGTTACCTTAAAAATCCATTCAAACCCCTTTGTGCTAAAATTACCAGGATATGTAAACTTTTGATCAGGGTCAGTTGGGTAGTTTCTGTTGTCTTTACGATTTAAAAAGAGTAAACACAGTTGATTGATAAGAAATGGCTTCAGCCAAACACTAACCATGAGTGAAAGAAATGTTTTTATGTTATCATTCATATTTTCTAAAAAAATGGCCAAGAAATCATAAATCATAAATTATGTAAACTTATGAGCACAACTGTATATATAATGTTCACAAACCTGCATATAAAGTAAACATGTATGTATAGAGTACATTGTATAGAGTTCATGGTTTGGTTGTTATGGTACACTCAGGATTCATTTACACATGTGGCTAGATGACAGTAAAACCAGGTAGTTGAGCTGCAGTTTCACCATCCCCAACCACCCACCAGAACCTGGCATGCAGCTACTCAGGGCTTTACACATGCCATGGCCATGATGCTTTGCTTAATGTTGCCAAATGCAACCAATGCAATTCTAAGGGGCTGTGTCACAACCACCCCACAACCCCGCAGCGTGGCATTTACTGGGTTAAATTAGGCAACAGAATGCCTCCTCAACACCTGTCAAATGCCCTCTGAAGAGTGAGCCCTACAATAAAGGTTCAAATGTTATTGAACATCATGTGATACTATGCACATTTTAAATGGCAAAGATTTTAGAATATATTAATAAAAATACCTTTTTTTTTATATGGCGAACAATGTGTGATTAATGTTGGCACTCAAGTCCCATTGAGTTTAAATACTGTGTATTATTTCAATATTATATCAGAAAATTATTTCTGTAAGATTTAAAATTGCTATACATTACAAGCATTTTATTGTAAGGTTAAGTTGTTATTTTTTTTCTTTTGTATAAGCAACCTGTCAGAATATATGATGGGTGTCAAAGTAAGATGAGCTCAAACTGTTATCCTAAAATGTTTTGCCATCCGTAATGGTTTTATTCTGCTGCTTTCAGAAAATATAAAAGGTGACTAGATAATCCCACGCTACATCTTAGGCCTCGTACACACGATTAAATGTGTCTGTTCAAATCGGTCGGACCGACCTATTTGAACAGATCTGTCCGCTGGGATTTTGGTTTGCTCGCGTGTACACACGAGCAAACCAAAATCCCCGCCAGCAGACAGCGCGCTGACGTGTCGGTGACGTGGCGGTGACGTTGACGCCGCCACGTCACCGCACCAGGAAGTAAAACACTTCCGCGCATGCGTCGAAACCATTCGGCGCGTGTGCGAGAAGACATGTCTGCTGGTTAGCGTACTAAGCAGCAGACATGTCGGGCGGACGAGTTCCCAGCCGACAGATTTCAAAGCATGCTTTGAAATCTGTTGGGTGGCCAAATCCGTCTGTTTGCCCGTACACACGATCAAATCTGTCTGCTGAAACGGTCTAGCAGACCGTTTCCAGCAGACAGATTTGATCGTGTGTACGAGGCCTCAGTGTATTTATTATCAACTCTTGAGGAAGTCACGTGACCATGACGATATGCGTGGAGTTAAATTCACAGATCTCATGCTTACTAGCCGCAATCGCAGCTTTGTTTACTTCTGAGAACCCGGGTGTGACATCATCACATTGCGCCTGGACTTACGACGGTCATAAAGATGACTGGTGACCATCTGGTCATCAGTCATCTCTATGCTTCCCGTCCTGCGCTGGACGATTCATTCTCCGGACCTCCGATAGCACGGGAGATCCCGGAGAAGCATCAGATGGCGGCGGGAGGGGGGATGTCTCATCCCGTCGCCTATAAGAACGATCAAGCGTGGAAACTGCCGCTATGATCGTTCTTATCGTGCACAGAATTGCCGGCACAAAAGAATGATATCTGAATGATGCCTTTAGCTGCAGGCATCATTCAGATATCCCCCCACAAATCCCAGGACGTCAAATGACGTCCATCCAGGATGGGAGATCCCATCTGTGGACGTCAAATGATTATGGGCCCGTAATGAAGTGGTTAACGGGCCATACACCTAAATACAGTTAGCAGTGGAACAGATGAGAAGGGAGACGAATACAAAGGATCCCAACCTTAGTACAAAGGATCCCAACTTAGTGGAAAGCATTACTTGACCTGGTATGAGAGGTCAACAGGATAGGTGAGCGCATAGCCTCGAAGGTGGTGGGATTTCACCAAAGCACTCAGCACGTTTTTAATGTGGAATGTATTTTCATTGGAGTCACTGAAGCACTAGCACTTTTTTGTTGGACTTATCTACTTAAGGATTCACTGTAATATTATTATTATTTTTTTCAGGACATTTTAAGGAATTGGTATTTGTTCACTATTCTTGTTTTGATGGTATGTCACAGTATTATGTCGAATTCACAGGATTTAATGTTATTTATAATATTATCATCTTAAAGTGGAGTTCCCACCTGAAAAATAAATCTCCACCAAAAATCAAAAAAATTAAAAAAATTCAAAAATAAATGTTTTTACTTACCCTAAATAGCTGTTGCTATGCGGAAGTGCCAAATCTGCCTCTTCATCCTCCGCGGTGGATTCTCTTCCTCCTCCTACACTATGGGCCAGATTCAGGTAGATGGGCGCTTCTTTACTTTGGAGTAACGTTTCTCATTTACGTTACTCTGCCGACACTTTCGGCGCAAGTACTGTTATTCACATAGCAGTTGCGTGTAAACTTGCGCCAGAGCAACGATAATGCGCTGGCGTAACCCGACGCAAGTGGAAGTGGGTGTGATCATATGTAAATGATGGGCGGAGCCCAGCGCAGAGGCTTACGTTCAGCGCATCTTCCACGGAGCATGCGCGGTGATTGAGGCTCCACTCGCCCCCTTGTGCGCATGCTCACAACTTCCGTCGGCACCACTTCACGGGAAACGCCAGCGCAATGCGTTCCGTTGCGCGTATAAAAGCGCTAGCGGAAACGCCATTCCGGCGCAAAAGTATTTCCGTTTCCCCCCACCCCAGGGAAGATACTTTTGCACTGTGATGGCTGCTCCCGCTACCCATCAGGAGAGGAGGAACCTCAATTTCAACTCCCAGGAGGTGTCTGTGATCATCTCGGCTATAGAGACGTTTAATCAGTTCCTCCACGGGAAAAAAAGTAGGAAGACCAGCCGGGAGAGGAAGCAGGGCATCCTGGAGACCATTGCTGCCAGGGTCAATATGTTGGGGTACTCCACCAGGACTGCTAGCGACATACAAAAAAAAATTAACGACCTGCGGCGCAAGGTCCGTGGCAAGGTGGCCACCATCAGGAGGCATGAGAGGGGCACAGGTGGTGGTCCACCATGTCCGGTCAGCCTGACCATGGAGGAGGAGGTGGTCGCCCGCTGCCTGGACAGGGAGCAGTTGGAGGGGGTCCCTGGCTATGACTCCATGGAGGAAGGCTCCAGGACAGGTAAGTGTTTTTTATCCCCTATTTGGTGTGTTGCATGTGGGGGGGGGAGGGTACATGTGCCAAGTGTGTGGGACCACCAACATGTGTCTGCTTTGTGTCATCCACAGATGACAGAGCTGGGCCATCATCTCTTACCAGCCAGTCCACCCCAACCTCCCAACGGGATCCAGATGACGAGGCCCTGGGTGCTGGAGACATCGAGGTGGAGGAGAGTGCCCACACCACTTCTGCAGAGGTGGTTGTGGAGGAGCCTGTCCCTGAGCAGGACTTTATGTTATTATTGGAGGAGTCCTCCTCCTCTGCAGGGCCCTCTGTCATCCCCTCCCCCATCCTAGGTAGCCCCTCAAGGGCGACTCCATCCCCACGGGGACAACCTTCTCCTGCCCCCAGAAAGGCGACCCGTAAGACCAGGGGGGTGTCTGATCTGGTCGAGGACCAGGTGCTGTTGGACCACGCCAGGCAGACCCAGCAGATGGGGGAGATTGCTGGCCACTTAGACCGGGTCGCTGACAGCCTGGGCTCCATGTCACAGCTGCCCAGTCGTGTGCAGGACGTTGTGACCAGCCTGGGGGAGGTGCAGGCTGATGTACGGCACCTGACAGCAGCCGTCAATGCCAACACAGCTGCCATCCGGGAAGAGTGGAGGCAGCGGCAGCGTGAGCAGCGGCATCAGATCACCCGCCAGCTGAGGATGCAGGCCCAGACAAACCTGTATCTCAGCCGTATTGCCGTGGCCTTGGAGGGCAGGCAGCCAACAGCTCCCAGGAGTGGCCCACCCGGGGGTCAGCCTCCTCCAGATGCCCACCCACTCCCTCCAGGCAGCTGAGGAGCCCGAGAGTGCCCCCAAGGAGGAGCCCCCGTCACCCCAGATGAGGGGTTTTCTTTTTTTTTGGTTTATATTTTTTTTTTATACTCAGGTTATGAGTTTTTGTTTATTTGTGTTTATTTTTTTTATACTCAGGTTATGAGTTTTTTTTTATTTTTTTTTTATTTTTTTATACTCAGGTTATGAGATATGTATTTAATTTTTTACTGCACACGGTCAGGAGTGCAGGGGACAGTGTGAAAGGTGTGTGAATGTGAGGGGGTGGCACTCCTGCCAGTAAGGGGTGTCACCCTTGGCCGTGGTGGTGAAGTTAACCCCACGGCTGTATGAATGACGTGTGAAAGGTGTATGAATGGACAGCGACATCATTGGGGCCTTGACGCTGGCGTTGCTGCTCCCAAGTCCTACATGCTGGACTTGGGCTAATCCAATGCGATGTGTATGTGGTGTGTGTGATCTAGGGACATCAGTGGTGTGCATGCATGCATTGTCTGTGTGATTAATGTTTTGGTTTAGTGTCCAAAGATGCCTACGGCGAGTCCCCTCCTGACTGCTCTTCCATCAGCAGACTGGGTCTCCTCTGGCAGGTGGGGACTGTGTGGGTCGGGGGTCAGGTCATCACGTATGTCAATCTGCAGGCCTTTTCTCATAGCAAAGTTGTGCAGAATGCAACATGCACCGATGATCTGACACACGAAGGTAGGGGAATACAATAGGGTCCCCCCAGACTTATCCAGGCAGCGGAAACGGGACTTCGGGAGCCCGAATGTTTGCTCCACCACTGCACGGGTTTTGATGTGTGCTTCGTTGTATTTTCTCTCTCCTCTGGTTTGGGGGTTCCGGAAAGGAGTCATGAGATGGGGTCCCAGTGCATATGCAGAGTCACCTGGAAGAGAAAAGACAGGAGGATGTTAGTCATGCATGTGCCACTTGTGAGGTGTGCATCATGGAAGGGGATAGTCATGGCTGCCACCCATGTCACTCACCAACCAGCCAGCTGTCCCCATACATGTTCTGCTCTAATTCTGCTGGGATGGGGCTCTGATTGTATATGAAGCTGTCATGGCTGGACCCGGGGTGTTTGGCACGGACGTGCCATATGAGGCGTTGGGCATCGGCTATCACCTGTACGTTGATGGAATGCCAATGCTTCCGATTGCGGTATATGTGCTCTGTGGCACTGGGGGGCTGTAGGGCCACATGTGTGCAATCAATGGCCCAGATGGTGCGTGGGAATCTGGCAATGCTGTAGAAATCTGTCATTGCCTTCAGCCGCAGCTCCTCAGTGGTTGGTCTGATGAACTGGTTGGACATGCGTCTGAGGCGGCGTACACACGACTGAGGTTCTCGCTGGAAACCAGCGAGAACCTCGCTGGAAGCTGCATTCCAGCGAGGACCTCGGCCGTGTGTACACAGAGCGCTCGCCCCGCCCGTCGGGAATCCCGTCGAGCGAAAAGAGAGCACGCTCTCTTTTTGCTCGACGGCCGCCTGGATGAATGGCTGGTTGCCATTCCCGACGGGCGGGTCACCGATTTCGACGGCTGGCAGAGAACCTCGACGGGCGGAACGATGTGTTCTGCCCGTCGAGTTTCTCTGCCGTGTGTACACGGCCTGAGGATTGCAGGGACAACCTGGTGCACACATCTGCTTATGGAGGATTGTGACATCCCAGCCACCACTCCACTTGTACGCTGGAATGATCCACTTGCAAGGAAATGAAGTGTTGCCAGTACCTTCACCAGTGGCTGCACTGCTTGTGAGCGGTGTGTTGGGCTGGTTATGTCACCCTGCAGGGTTGTGGTTAGTTCAAGTATTGCATCAGGGCTGAATCTGAAGAGGCGATACACCTCCTCATCCCCCATGCCAAAGAGGCTCATGCGCGTGCGGTATATCCTCTCACGTGCCCGCCTCCTTCATTCTGGGGGACCCAGTACTAGTGCTAGGACCACGATTGCCCCTGGCATGTTGGCACACAGAGGTGTTGTCCTTGCAAGTGTGGTTGTTCAGCTTGCTAGTTTCGTCGGTAACGCTGCTGCTGTAGCTGCTCTCCTGCTGACCTGAGGCCGTCTGGAGTAAAGATAAAGCAGCTATTTGTAGAAATAACTTTGCGGCTAGAACAGGTAAGTGTCCTTATTAAAAGTCAGCAGCTACAGTGTTAGTAGCTGCTGACTTTTAATTTGTTTTTGTTTTTTGTTTCAATGTGTTTATTGAAGTTTTTAAAGGGGTATAAATGTTAGAGGAATAAAAGAGAAGTATAAGAAACATAAGTACAGCGGTCATCCATGACAATGGGCAAATAAGGAAATAACAGAAGTATCACAAACAAGTCTAAGTCTGGTACATATCTTGGTCTCAAATACTACTTCAAGGTATATTGCCCAAACATAACAGGGCTAACTCAAATTCAGCTCAGGGACCAGCAGCTTGTGTACTGACCGCTCTCAAGGAGCTACTAAATAACAATAAACAATGTTTAAATCAGCAAATCATCTAAACCAAATATAACCTCCAGGAGTAAAGAAAAAAAAGGAAAAAAGAAAGAAAAGAAAGGATAAGAGAGTAAAAGAAAAGGGAGGGGGGAAGGGAGGGAGTGGTGCGCTCCTGCTCCATAAGGAACCTCGGTCATATCCCCTGTTCAGTACGCGTTCGTAAGGTATGTGATCCATGGGTCCCATACCTTATGAAACATGGCAACTTTATCATTTAAAATAGCCGATAGTCTTTCATTTACCATTATCCAGGATCATTTGGATTTCAAAAGGTGGAAGGGGACAGAGGAGGACCTCCAAGACCTTGCTATGGAGATTCTGGCTGCTGTAAAAATAAAGGCAATCAATTTTTTCAATTGTTTAGATGTACCCTCCACCGGACGTCCCAGTAGTGCTTGCAGGGGCGATTTAGTAAGGTTTACCTGAGTCAAAGAGTATATTAAGTTGTACATGCGTATCCAAAATCGTCTCACCTTTTGGCACGTCCACCAAACATGGTACATTGTACCATCTGTGGTGCAAACCCCTGAAGCACCGCAGGGACGCCCCGGCACAAAGGTTGCCACTCTTGCTGGGACCATATACCACCTCATCATAACATAGGACTTGGAGGCATGTAGTAACAATTTGTGCCACTTAGCGGTGTCTAGTGTAATACCAGCATCTTGTTCCCATTTTTGCATATAGGCCATCTTTTGAGTACTAGGGGACAGCATATTATACAGTAAGGAGATAAGGCTGGAGTGTTTGTCAATGGTCCTGCAAAGATGTTCCATAGGCGTAAAGGAAGAGAGATCAGAAGTGCGATTCAGAGACGCCAAACAATGGGCTATTTGAGCAAAACGGAAGGATTCCGAGTCTGGAAGACCAAACTTCTCCTGCAGTGCCAGTTTTGACAAAGCTCCCTTATGATCGCAGAGATCAGCTATTCTCAGTAGGCCCTTATTGATCCACCATGAGAAATCCCGGGGACGGAGACCCGGGGGGAACAAAGGGTTATAAAACAGGGATGCCATTGGCATATGTGGTGATTTAAATCCATGGGCGGAGGCTAGGCGATCCCAAAGGCTCAGGGAGAGAGACAGTGAAGGGCATAACACAGAAGGTCTGTCCCTGCTTTTCAGCCACATAAGATGACTAATCTCTCGATTTGGGATCAAAGATGACTCCAATCCCATCCAGAGCGGTCTGGATCGGGAGGTATGAAATCTAATCAAGTGAGCCAATTGGGCAGAGTGATAGTATTTAAGGAGGTCGGGCATTCCCAGGCCTCCGCCCAATTTAGGGGTATATAGAGTTTTCCTGTTCACCCTAGGTCTCTTGTGGTCCCATATATAATCAATAAGTTTAGCCTGAAAGTTCTTGAGGTCTTTGCCTATTATTGGTATTGGGAGAGTCATAAAAAGGTAAAGTACCTTAGGCAATATGGTCATTTTGACCGAATACAACCTACCGAACCATGACGGGGGTTTGTTTGACCACCTCCGAAGGTCCTCCAACAACTTACGGAATAATGGGGGATAGTTCTTCTTATATAACGTATGGAGAATAGGAGTTAAAAATATACCTAAATAAGGTAGAGCCTCGTCTTGCCAATGAAAGGAAAAGGATTCCCGAAGAGCCCAAACTATATGGAGCGGTAAGGATATATTGAGGGCCTGCGATTTAGATTGATTTACATACAGACCCATAAACATTGCAAAGTCCCCCAATACTATATTGAGATTGGGTAATGAGGTGACTGGGGAGGAGAGGAGCAGCAGAATGTTGTCCGCGAATAACGCACACTTATGTTCCCGTCCCCCGCAGCCAACCCCTAGTATGTCTGGGTGTGACCTAATTTTAATTGCCAATGGCTCCAAAGCCAAAATAAATAACAGGGGAGACAGGGGGCATCCCTGACGAGTACCCTGTCCTATGCTAATATCTTTAGATTTATATGCCTTAACTGACAAATTAGCGGCAGGGTCACTATAGATCATGCGAAGCGTCTTTAGGAAGTTTAAGCCAAACCCATACCTCTCCAGTATAAAGAAAAGATACTCCCAGGACAAGGAGTCAAAGGCTTTGTGTAGATCTAATGATAACAGCAAAGCTCCCCTTCGGCCTCCGCCGTCCCACCCTGAATTCAGCGCAGATATCATATCAATGATCCTCCTAGTCTGATCCGAAGCCTGTCTGTAAGGTACAAACCCCACCTGGTCAGGATGAACATACTGTGGTAGAAATGAATTCATGTGGGTGGCTAAGACTTTAGTTAGCAGTTTGAGATCCACGTTTATCAGCGATATCGGCCGATAATTAGTACAGTCGCTATGATCCTTATTAGGTTTGGGGATGACGTGTGTAAATGCTCTATTCTCATGGGGTGGGAGAGGGGAACCTTTACGTAAGCTATTGAAAAAGGCACAGAGGTGTGGGGCCAAAATAGCCGCATACTTGCGGTAATAGTGGCCAGTAAACCCATCCGGGCCAGACGATTTAGACGGGTTCAGGGACTTAATGGCCGCTAAAATTTCCTCTGTTCTAAACTCTGCCTCCATCAGATCCATGTGGTCTTTGGATAAGGTGGGAAGAGATATGTCATGTAAAAAGTCCTCAGCCAGGGCCTTGTTAAAATCCTCAGGGGATTTGGAGTAAAATGTGGAGAATTCTCGGACTATCAATTGGGGGTTCTGAGTAATCTGGCCGTCCTTTAATCTTAATTTGGGGAGGGCAGGGTTAAAAGGCCTGGGGGTCAATTTTCTCGCTAACAGTGCATTTGGCTTGTCTCCCAAGGTATAGAATCTATGACGCGTCCACCTAAGGTATTTCTCTGCCTTCGTTGTGAGGCTCAAATTTAAAGCCGTGCGTGCCACATCCATTTGATTTCTAAAGTCAAGGTGAGGGTTGTCCCTCTGTTCCTGTGTAAGACGACGCAACTCACCTTCCTGCTGACGGATCGCTTGTTCACGCTCTCGTTTAGCTCTCAAAGCGAGTCGTATCAGTTTGCAGCGAATGGTAACTTTGTGAGTCGCCCATAACGTCGCCGGGGAGGAGACCGATAACGAGTTATCTGTGAAGAACTGTTGTATGAATCGCTCGATTTCTTTCTCCAATATAGGGTCGTTCAGTAATGACTCGTTTAGTCGCCACGACGATGGGCCTGATTTGGTCCAGAGGCCAGTCAAGACTACTTGGACCGAAGAGTGGTCAGACCACGACATAGGAAAAATTTTGGCAGATGATACAAACGACAGCAGGGGGACAGGGGGGAGAGCGTAAACACATGGTCTATATGCGAGTACGTCTGATGGACTTGGGAATAATACGTATAGTCCCTATCAGATGGATGAGTGTCTCTCCATACGTCGATTAGATCATAACTATGTAAGAGGCGAGCCATCGCACTACTCTGCCTAGAGGCATGTTTCAGGAATGTTTTCCCAGGATCAGATTAGTCAAGGATCCGATCCAGAGAAACATTGCTATCCCCGCCAAAAATTACATGCCCAGTCACATGAGGCATTATGGTTTCCAACATTGTGCGGAAAAAGGACAATTGTCCTACATTAGGGGCATAGTATGAGAGGAAGGTAACCGCACTATCATTAACCCTCCCTGCCACCATAACGTACCTGCCCTCCTTATCCCTAATCACAGTTGTGGGCGTGAAGGGAACCTTCTTGGCAAAACATATGGCTACCCCCTTCTTTTTATCTGGTCCGTTAGACAAGTAAACTGACGGGTATTTCGCATTTAGATAAATTGGGGCCGAGGATCTAGAGAAGTGGGTCTCCTGTAAGAGAAGAACATCTATCCCCATCCTATAGTATTGTTGGAAGGCCTTCGTTCTCTTAGCGGGTGAGTTAAAACCCTGAACATTATGTGTTAAAATGGAATACTGCGCAAGGGGTCTGTTAGCCATGATGGTTCAGTCTGTTGTACTCACGGTTTAGAAGCTTCAAGTGTCCACCCCAGGAAAACCCCGGACGATGTGTATATGGTTCATCTAGGCAGGAGGATGCAGCCGGAAAGAGATGCGCTTGGAAAGGAAGAGAAAGAGTCAGATTATGATAAAAGAGAAAATGCATAAAGAACAGTAAGGCAATCATTGAATCGTATTCAGACAAAATAATCCATGTAGTTATCCTATCAAAGAGTAGAAAGAGCAACAAAAAAATGAAAAAATAGAAAAAAAAAAAAACACGCCTCAACCAGCGTGAAGTTACCTCCACTCGAAAGGGGGGATAAGTTCATCAGTAGTGGTATGCGTTTCCACCTCGGCCTGGCCCACTTGCAAAATGGGACAGACAGGTAGGATCAGTTTGCCCAACCACACAATTGCAGAAAGAGGTATATAGCACCTATTCGGGGTCAGAGACCACCCAGGTGGAAACAGTTTCGGAAACATAGCACAAACGAAACTAAACTAAGTGTCCCTCCAGCACCAGGCCCAGGTCCAGACCAGTAAGGACCAATCTCAGGAACCTGTCAAAAGGGTAAAGAGGAACAAAAGAAAAAAACAAACACGTAGTAGTTGGCATAACTCAAGTGTTCAGGGGGGATCTTCTGGCCCTGGAACGGCCTTGTTGTGACCAGAGGGGAGACACAGGTCTGTCCTCCATCTCAGTGACGCCACGGGGGGTCAGTGGGTCTGTTGAAATCAGGCCCAGTTTTTGGAGCAGTTCTTCTCCCGATTGGAATGAGTTGAAGGAATATGACTTATACAAAAACGTCAGCTTAAATGGGAACGACCAACGGTATTTTATGCGATGATTGATAAGATGACTCAAAAGAGGCTTGAGGGTCCTTCTCTTCTGGATTGTCGCTTGAGAAATGTCCGCAAAGACCTGGATCGGGTGTCCCATGACAACAATGTCCCCCCGTTGTCTTGCTTCCAGCATCACTTTCTCCTTTATCCTATAGAAATGAGGCTTAACTATGATATCTAGAGGCAGACTATCTGGCCTAGGAGCCGCCAGGGCACGATGTACTCTGTCGAGTTCCAACTGATGAGAAGAAATGTCTGGAATCAACTGGGTCATCAGGGTATGAACAGCCTCCTCCACATCCACCACAGTCTCAGGGAGACCCCGCACCTGGAAATTGTACCTCCGAGATCTGTTCTCAAGGTCCTCGATTTTTGCGTTGGCCTGGTCTAATTGTTCCTGTAGAGACGTAATGATCCTGGAGTTCTGATTTACGCGTTTGACTGTACCATCCACTTTAGATTCGATGCTGTCTAATCGTGCTCCAATATTTTGGAAGTCAGATTTCATGCCAGCAGTTATCACAGAGCAGGCTTTTGTTAGTTCTTGTTGAAGAAGGGCGGAGAATCTGGCCAGGAGCACAGTGTCCCCAGAGTATGAGGGAGCAGGGGCGGGGGGTTGTGAGAGCACAGAGCTGGCCTGGCTGAGGGTGACCCCAGCAAGTTCTGCCATTTGTCTGTCCATGGATGAGGCAGGGGATAGAGCATTTAACAGCATAGCACCATCAGGGGAGCCCGACAAGGGTGAAAGCTGGAACCGTCCTTGGCCACTGAGTAGGGAGGGGGTGGGTGACCCATCCTGGGACTGAGATGAGAAGGGGTCTCTGTGCACTATGGCCTGGACCGAGATTCCGGTCCCAGGTGAAAGCTCTGCGGGCCCTGTCCCACGATCTCCTCTCATTGCCACATGTCCCCCGTCCAGCATCAGCATAGACATAGAGGCCTGATGTGTGTGTAGGCCGTCCCCCCCCCCCCTCCGCCATCGGGATATGGTGTGTTCCCATCCAGGGTGACTGAGATCCCAGCTGGGGGCCCTCCGCTACAGTGTCCCCCTCACCCCGCCTCACCGCATCCTGATGTGTCTGTACCTGGCCTCGTGTGCTGCCGCATGCCGCATCTTCTTTGCCCCGTGCCATCTTAGGTTGCAGGGAATGCTGCTGGGCCTTCGATGCTCGAGTTCTGCGGCCGTGCTGGGAGGGACGATGCTGGCTGTATTACCGGCCGTCCTCCGCTGCATAGTCCGAGCCTGATGTGCTAGGCTCTGGCTGGGGAGCAATCCGCCCGTCCGTTGGCTAAAAATAGCTTGTAGGAGCCGAGGTGGAGCGGAGCACGATCAGAACATGACCGTCCTCGGCGCCTCGCGCATGCGCACTTGTTTTTCTTTTTGAATGGAACCTCTGCTTTAAGAACATTTAAGGTTTTTTACACATGTATGGTATAATAAGCACTTGGAAAAAAGGGTATAGGTGCAACAATATTTACACTTATATTGCTTTTAGAAAATGCCTACAATCTGGGTATCTATTGCTTAATAAGCAAATATTCATCATCCAAAGATCGGATAGTCTTGTAAAAGCAACATTCAGGAAATGTCTCTCTATGCCTCATTCACTTTAAAATGAGTACAGTAAATATAGTAACCACTTTAGCCCCGGAAGAATTTAACTGACAATTACGCGGTCGTGCAACGCTGTACCCAAACAAAATTGACATATTTTTCTTCCCACAAATGGAGCTTTGTTTTGGTTGTATTTTATCACCTCTGAGTTTTTCATTTTTTTCGCTACAAACAAAAAAAGAGCGACAATTTTGAAAAAAACACAATATTTTGTACTTTCTGCTATAATAAATATCCCCAATTTTTTTTTTAAAAAGCACATTTTTTCTCAGTTTAGGCCGATACGTATTCTTCTACATATTTTTGGTATTTAAAATTGCAAAAAGCATATATTGATTGGTTCGTGCAAAAGTTATAGGGTCTTTTTTACAACAATCAGTGCTATAAAAATGCACTGATTACTCTAGAAATGTCACTGGCAGGGAAGGGGTTGACACTAGGGGGCGATCAAGGGGTTAATTGTTTTCCCTCATGTGTTTCTAACTGTAGAGGGATGGGACTGACCTAGAGGAAATTACAGATCATGGTTTCTAGCTATTGGGAACTCACGATCTGTCTTTCCCCACGATCACTCGTGGCCGGCGGTCTACTCTGGTTACTGAATAGGAAAATCATTTCCCACAATTCTGCTTCTTATTCCTGCCCAGGGATGAACTCAAAATTATGAGTTTTGTGTTTATCTAAAATTGTCCTCGTATGTCTTGTGGCACTATGGACATAATTAAAAAAACACAAGAAATTTGAAACCGTCTGTGTTAAACCCATAGCTTAAAAAATCACCCGCTTACCCTGTGTACTGGACTTTTTCATTTAGATAACTTAAAGCATTTCCATATCTTAAATTAACAGACAGGCGATGCTATTGCTATATCTGGCACTTTAGAAAAAGGATTTGAAGTGTTTACTACCATATTATTCAATGCACTGTCCTCATTCTACCTTCTTCTGATGTTTTGACGTGACATAACATTCTGACTGTCACTGATCTGAAACAGGTATAGAGATAAGTAATTCTGACTGACCCTCAATTAGTTGTTGTGTGTCCATGACTCAAAAATTGTTTACATACTATTTATACAGACATAGGTACAACAAATATTCTCATACTTAAACTGCTAATTGTGACATTAACTACTTGTAATGACGGCCACAAGGTGGCTCTATAGCAGTGTTTTTCAACTCCAGTCCTCATGGCACACCAACAGGTCAAGTTTTCAGGATTTCCCTCAGATGAAATGGCTGTGGTGATTACTAAGGCAGTGAAACTGATCAAATCACCTGTGCAAAATAATGGAAAGCCTGAAAACCTGACCTGTTGGTGTGCCTTGAGGACTGGAGTTGAAAAACACTGCTCTATAGGGTCTGGCCGCTGGGGGACAAGTGCGTGCCCGCAGCGTCACTGATGTACCGATGCGCGTGCCTGGTGGCTACGATGTCCACCAGGTCCCCGGGATCGGCAGTCACAGAGCCAGGGACGTGGCATTCATGATCATCCATTCTGATTGGACATTCACTTTCAGCATATTCATACCTATGCACTTTTCATTTTTGCATGTTTGACCTATTTTTATTGGTGGATTCATTGTTTACTATCATAAGGAGGTCTTTTTTTATACCAATTTCACATGTCACTTTAAAGTCTATTGATCAGAGATCTATTGGTCTCCGGTCTTTACACATCACCTGTGATCACTTATATATTTGAATTTAGCCATTCACGTGATTTATTCATTATCATAGCGCTACACTTTATTATTCATATTTTTACAAACCAATCACTATACGCTTATTGCGATTTTTTTTACACAAATATGTAGAAGAATATGATTTGACCTAAACTGAGGAAAATATATATATATATATATATATATATATATATATATATATTTTTTTTTTTAATTGGGATATTTATTATAACAAAAAGTAAAAAATATTGTGTTTTTTTCAAAATTGTCGCTTTTTTTTTGTTTATAGCGTAAAAAATAAAAACCGCAGAGATGATCAAATACCACCAAAAGAAAGCTCTATGTGTGGCAAAAAAAGGACGACAATTTTGTTTGAGAGCCACATCGCACGACCGTGCAATTGTCATTCAAAGCGTAACGGTGCTGAAAACTGAAATTTCACCTTGGCAGGAAGGGGGTATATGTGCCCAGTAAGCAAGTGGTTAAGTGGTAATCCTTGTATAATGTAAGGTTTTTCTTAGTGGATCTACATGGTTATCTATGATATCATTTCATTTCTCTGTACCAGTTGTTTTCCAAATAAAACAAGAAGGTCTCAGCCAAGTATTTAGGATAATGACTGGTGTCATATCAGCAGCAGCTTCATGTACACTTCAGCTTTAAACATGAGTTTTTTGCCAAAGCTCCTAAACTAAACTTCTTAAAAGCCTATGTGTCAATGTACACATAGACTTTTACCAAAGTTTAGGAGCAGCTGTGGTTAGGGAAGCTTTAATCTCCCTCTCCTGAATGTGATAGAATTGTTTTCAGGATAGACAAGTTTTGATCACTGGAAAACGCAATCTGCACAAGACCACGGCAAAACCACAGCTAAAATCATGGCACATTTTTCAGTTTTCCCATGGCTGGTGGTCAAATTAGGCTGTGTGTACATGAAGCCTTACAATAAAAGTACTGAGGCTAGACAACTAGGATTTTCAGAAAGATACTAGAAGCTCAATTACGTATTTTGTGACAGATAAAGAAAATATTTACCGAAGTGGAGATGTTGTCCATTGAAAGAGGTCAGACTTTTGGTTTAATCTTTCTGTTAATCACTTAAGACCCGGACCAATATGCTGCCAAATGACCCAAGGGGTTTTTGCGATTCGGCACTGCGTCGCTTTAACAGACAATTGCGCGGTTGTACGACGTGGCTCCCAAACAAAATTTGCGTCCTTTTCTTCCCACAAATAGAGCTTTCTTTTGGTGGTATTTGATCGCCTCTGCGATTTTTATTTTTTGCGCTATATACAAAAATAGAGCGACATTTTTGAAAAAAAAACAATATTTTTTACTTTTTGTTTTAAGAAAAATCAATAAACTAAATTTTAGTCAAACATTTAGGCCAAAATTTATTTAGCCACATGTGCTACCTAGCGGGAACAGCGACACTAATACAGCGATCAGAAAAATTATCGCTTAGTGATGCTGGCAATAGGGAGTGAAAGGGTTAACTAGGGCGGTGATCAAAGGGTTAAAACTTTATTAGGGGGGTACGGGGGCTACCCAGGACTTAACACTAACTGACTGTGACACTGCCTGTCACACTGACACTAAATACAGTAATCATACATGTATGATTACTGCATTCAGTGACACTGTGACAGGGGGGAGGGGGGGCGATCGGGGGGGGGGGTTAAATGTGCCTATGTAGTGTGTGTCAGTGTAGTGTTAGTGCAGGACTTACTTGTGTTGTGATCTCTCCTCAGCGGTGGTTGAAAAAAACGCCGAGGGAGAGATCACATCGCTTCCTCCTTCCTGTGTTTACACAGGAGGAGGAAGTGACAGGGCGGGCGGGCGCGCGCATTGGCTGGGAGCGATCGTGAGGGGGCGGACAAAAACGAATAGCCGCCCCCTCATCCCGGATCGCTCCTACAGCCGCACGGACCGCCGCATGTACCGGGGGGGTCCCGATCCCCGACCCACCTCAAGGCACCAACGTATATATACGTTGATGTGCCTGTCGGTGCCATTGTGCCGATGTAAATGTACATGCGGTGGTCCTTAAGTGGTTAAATAAGAGGTGAAATCTGATTACTTTAATACATTTTAAATCAGCCCCAATGTGTTCATGGGATTGCACTCTGCACTATTCACCTAAAAAATAGCTACAAATACAACCATTAAATATGAAAAAAAAAAAAACACAAACAACAATCTGGCGCAAATTGGCACTTTTATTGGTTTCAAATACATTTTAATAATCAGAAAATAACATAATAAATCCATTAAATCAGCATTAAAAACATTAAACAATGCTATAATGACTCAAGCAAATACATAACTTCAAAACGAATAAGGTCCCCAAAAAGGTGGGACTTTGACATAGACAAAGACTCTGCCTACCCCAAACATGTAGTCAATATAATATTATGTTGTAACCCTAAATTAAAAATGTTTCACTCAATTTCAGAAAGGTAGATTGGGTCTTGACAATAAGGCCAATTTTCCCACCTTCCAAGTTGATATGATGAAAAGAGATTCCACCAATGATGGGCATACATTTCTCAATAGAATGGTTGATTTTATTTCTAAACATGTTTTTATAGTTTAAGTTTAATAAAATATTTTTTTCTATGAGAGTATTTCCTTGTTTATCTCTTCACCCATGTGGGATATTGGGGCTTTATACAGTCTAAAGGAATAGAAGAATGAAGTGGAGGAAAGGACACCAGAGGAGACTATACATATCTGGCTATCCAGACATCTTATTATTTGAAATGCACTTGTTTGCATCAATTTTGGTTAGTGTGGGCACCAGAGGGGAGCACAACATGGTGTCTGCATTGTACAGGAGTGATATGCTTCAGCACGAGAGTCTACACTTTAAAGTTCTCTTTTAAAAAAAAAAAAAAAACATTTATTATTTTTTATTTTTTTTGAGCATAAAAAATAATACAAAAATTACATATGTATTAATTACATACCTGTAAATGATCTACTTACCCAAAGTTTCTGGTATTGATGTATTTAATCAAATCCAGCTCTACAAGACAAGTGTGGTTTGTACATATCCACTGAGTACTCTTACAGTAACTAAAAGAAAACATATTACAAATAATTAACAGTGTTTAAACCTGAAAGGCATAAATTATGTTGATGTTAAAAATAGAAGTGAATAATAAAAGCCAGTTGACTTCAGATTATATAAACATTAATGAATAACCTACAGGCATGTTGTGTGTTTTTTTTTTTGTATCTACTCAAAAACAAGACAACAAAATAACATTAGGACAAAAGGGGCAGAAGAATCATAAATGATAACCAACATCAAAAAAAAAATGATGTAAGCTATTTTATCATTAGTTTTCCTCTTTCAGGCTTAGAGCATTTTTAGCTAAACAGAAAATACCTGTTGCCATTGTCAGAATTGTAATGTCCTTGTCATTTTCTGTGAGCTGAAACAAATGTTAACACATGACTTTTTGTGTTCATGAAATGCTTGTTTTAATTCTCCAAATGTGAGTATCCTGTATGCTTTTTACTTAACCACTTAAGACCCGGACCAATACGCTGGTAAATGACCCAAGGTGTTTTTGCGATTCGGCACTGCGTCGCTTTAACAGACAATTGCGCGGTCGTGCGACGTGGCTCCCAAACAAAATTTGCGTCCTTTTCTTCCCACAAATAGAGCTTTCTTTTGGTGGTATTTGATCACCTCTGCGATTTTTATTTTTTGCGCTATATACAAAAATAGAGCGACATTTTTGAAAAAAAAACACTATTTTTTACTTTTTGTTAAAAAAAAATCAAATAAACTAAATTTTAGTCAAACATTTAGGCCAAAATTTATTAAGCCACATGTCTTTAGTAAAAAAAAAAAATTGCGATAAAAAAAATAGCTACCTAGCGGGAACAGCGACACTAATACAGCGATCAGAAAATTTTTTGCTTAGTGACGCTGGCAATAGGGAGTGAAAGGGTTAACTAGGGCAGTGATCAGGGGGTTAAAACTTTATTAGGGGGGGTGGGGGGGCTATCCTGAACCTAACACTAACTGATTTTACACTGCCTGTCACACTGACACTAAATGCAGTGATTAGATCACTGCATTCAGTGACACTGTGACAGGGGGGGTGGGGGGGGGGCAGATCGCAAGGGGTTAAGTATGCCTATGTGAGTGTGTGTCAGTGTAATGTTGGTGCACACTTACTGTGAGGTGTTTCTCCCATCGCATCGGTTGGAAATACCGCTGCAATGGGAGATTACATCACTTCCCCCTTCCTGTGTTTACACAGGAGGAGGAAGTGACACAAAGGGGGAACGCGCTCATTGGCTGGGAGCGATCGCGGGGGGGCGGGTAAACGCCGACATCCGCCCGCTCGTCCCGGATCTCTCCCGGAGCCAGGGGGACCCCCGCACGCCGCGGAGGGGGTCACGATGGGACCCCCGAACCGCACGAAGGCGGGAACGTAAATTTACGCCCTTGTGCCTGTACGAGCCATTCTGTGGCCGTATATGTGCGTGCGGGGGTCCTTAAGTGGTTAATAAAATCATCTTGAATTAACATACTACACTACACTATGAGGAGCTGCTTCTCTTTTATCCTGGCAAAATCAGCTAGAAACCAGATATAACTATGTTACTGTGTCTAGGTTAGTAAGACCCATTAGACCCCTTAAGACCCCTTTCACACTGAAGCATTTTTACAGCATTTTAGTGTTAAAGTAGCGCTCATAAAATGCTCATAAAACGCCCTCCATGCATTTCAATGTACCCTTTCACACTGAGTCCTGCAAGCAGCATCTTTGGAGCAGCTTTTGGGCGCTGAAAAAAACTCTCCAAAAACGCCCCTCTCCATTGAAATGAATTGAAAGCGCTGTAAAAACTCCTTACCCTTTCACACTGAGGCACTGCAAATACGTCCTAAAAGGAGTGCTTTACCAGCACATTGGGATTGCAGATGAGGCTTTACTCAAATAAAGCTTGAATAACCCCCTTGAAAAACGCTCTAATAACGATCAAAAAACAGATTGGATTGTGGGGCCTTGTCCTATGGAAATATAGCCTTACTCAGGATAATTGGCATTAGGGTGTTTTCCTTGGCCATTCTAAAGTACTCCTGCACACCTAAAATGTACCTTTTAGATCTTTTGAATGGGTGGAAAAGCTCAGAATCACCCTGGCCCCGCCCAAGGGACAATAAAGGGACAATGCAAAAGCAGCTGGGGATTCTACTATAGATTTCTATTAATCACTTTATCAGTAACTATTGCGTAACTAGTAACTGTTGCGACATGTTATTGGAGGTAATCTTCAATGGGCGTAGTGCATTGCAGGGTGTTCAGCGGGGGCGAACACCCGCTAAACACCCTGCAAATTTGAGTGTTCACCGAACAGCCAATGTTCAGCCTGAACTGATGCTCGAGCTAAACCCAGATTATTGGATTTAGGCTCCCCTCTTTGGAGATTTTGCATTTGCTCATGAATAGGCCCCAGACTGTTAAAATTGGAGAACAATGCTCCTTGTTACTTAAAGTGAATGTAAACCCGAAAAATTTGAGTTTCTTTTTTGATGTCACCATGTAGAGTAAAAGATTTCCTATCATCTGTGCCGAGTCTTGCCACACAGAGTTAATCCAGCTCTGAGCAATCCTCTTTTATTGTTCAGTGAAATAAAACAGACTTAGAGAGAAAAACCTTAGTCCGTTCCGCCCCCTTGCTGTGAGTGACAGGTTATTTACATATCTCATGCACTAGCTTTAGACAGGCATTATTTTTTAATTCCCACCCCCCACTCTTTTCTGAAGTCTTGTTGTTACTTTTCTGGATTTTGACTGGATGTTAAGTGATAATAGCAAAATTCAGTGTAAGGGATTCACAGGAAAAAATGCATGTTGACAAGGGGAGTGTAGAGGAGGGTGGGGAGTCTGACATCACGACTCCACCCACCGAGCTCCAGACAACAGATCCACCCACAGAATCTGCAGTTTTTCAGTTCTTATAACAGACAGAGGGAAGACATTTGACAGGTAAGAATACATGCAGGAGGCTTCTATATCCTTATAGATCAGCACTATGGCAGTAGTTTAGAAAGGATGAGAGTGGGCTTACATCCATTTTAATACAGATGTGCCCCAAAGATGTGTGCTCAGTCTAATGTTGTTTAACTTGTACACCTATGACTGTGTTTTCTGATCTGAGCTGAACACAGAGATAACATTTGCACATCACAACAATGTTATTGGAAGAATAAGAACAGTGTCAATGCTGTATACTGTATATAAAACAATAAAATAACTGGTGTATGTTAAATAAAAATAATCCAAAACTTAAAGTCAAGGTAAATCTTTTATTTTTATTTTTGGATAGAGTGGAGAGAGATTAGAACAGCTGTCAGTTTTTATTGTTGTCTTTGTTTCCATCAAGGAAATGCATTCTCCTATTTGTCCTGTTTATCATTGTCATTGAAAGTGAAAGTAAAATAAAATCTTGCTTCTATCCCATTCCTTATCCCTCTAATGCTTCATCCTATTCCTTATCCTCAATTGGGCCTACATCCTTCTTCCAGGAGGTTTTCTTAGAGAATGCCAGTTCGGGAGTTAATTTTTTTAAGAAGAAGAAGAAATGGCATATACACTATATTACCAAAAGTATTTGGATGCCTGCCTTAACGCGCACATAAACTTTAATGGCATCCCAGTTTTGGTCCATGGGTTCAATATTCAGTTGGCTCACCCTTTGGTGCTGTAACAACTGAAACAGCTTCAAACCTCCACAAGGTTTTGGAGTGTGTCTATGGGAATGTTTGACCATTCTTCCAGAAGCGCATTTGTGAGGCCAGGCACTGATGTGGATGAGAAGGCCTAGCTCGCTGTCTCCGCTAATTCATCCCAAAGGTGTTCTATTAGGTGCAGGTCAGTCATGTTCCTCCACCCCAAACTCACTATTCCATGTTATTATGGACCTTGCTTGTGTAAAGGCAGGTGTCCCAATGCTTTTGGTGATATAGGGCCAGATTCAGGTAGAAGAGCGGATCTTTATTTTGGCATAACATATGTCATTTATGTTACGCCTCTGCAACTTTTTCAGGCAAGTGCTTTATTCACAAAGCACTTGCCTGTAAAGTTGCGGTGGCGAAGCGTAAATGAACCGGAAGAATTCAAAATAGGCGGGTAGGGGGCGTGAAGTATTCAAATCAAGTGCGTCCCCGTGCAGAACGAATTGCGCATGCGCAGGCCGTGACTAAATCCCAGTGCGCATGCTCCAAATCACGTCGCTACTTGTCAATGAAAGCGACGTGAGCGTAACTTACGCCCAGCTTAATTATGAATGGACTTACACAAACAGCGTAAATGACGTCTGTTCCGACGTCCATACTTAACATTGGCTGTGCCTCACTATAGCAGGGGTAATGTTTTGCCGGGCGTAAGTCTAGCGCAAACGGCCGGGCGCGCGTTCGGGAATCGGCATATTTGCTCATTTGCATAATTTACGATGGGAACGCCACCTAGCGGCCAGCGTAAATATGCAACTAAGATACGACGGCGTAAGTGACTTACGCCTCTCGTATTTTAGCAACATTTAAGCGTATCTCATTTAGAGCATACGCTTAAATGTGCACTGGCTCAGATTAAGACTTACGACGGCGTATCTACTGATATGCCCATCGTAAGTCTTTCTGAATCTAGCCCATAGTGTATAATTGGAATTGTTGGATGATCCAGAATATCTGCCAAATGAATTTAAAATTGGGCCTGATCTGTGTGATATATACCAAAAGAGCATATTATTAGGGAGACTAAAATTCTCTTGTAGTTGTTCAAAAGGCTTGCTCCACACATCTTGTACAATATGATGAAAGTAAGTAATCCCCCACTGACTCCACAGTCCAGGGTCAGGAAGCTGCCTACATTCTGCAAGATGTGTGTTTTTCCAAAGAGGAGTATATGTGTAGGGTCCATACATTTTGAACTTGTTGAGAACTAAATCCAACACCATAGTAGCTTGTTTGGGGAGACCATTTTCTTCTTACAACTAGATGATATTGTTTATTTTTTAGCTTCTCTAACTACTGCAAAAACCAAAGTAGGGAGATGAACCTGTTCCCCACTGACCCAATAGTAGAGATGTAACATTTGATCCACTAGATAGTGAACAACAAAACCTGGTAAAGCTAGGTTTCCATTATTCAAAGGATTGGTATGAATCTTTGATGCCCCTTATATCCTCAAACAGTATAGATTCTAAAAGTTTAAAATATTTAGGTGGTATATACAGTATATTGGAGAATGCAATAGGATATAGAGAATTTTAGGGAGTAAGCAATTTAGTTATTTTTGAATGTGTTCACCCACACTGATGATTTGCTTACCTCTCCTCTTGTGTTAGGGTCAGAACCGACCCGTTTTCAGGTTTTGAATGTCTATAAGTATCACATAAATTTATTTATTGCATAAAGATTTTCACTAAATTATAAAATACTGTGGTGAATATAAAGACGTTTATGGTGTTAGGGTCAATTCTGACCCAGTTATAATGTAGGACTTTAGGACACTAATAAGTGCCAAAACTGAAATCATAAACACTCTCTCTGCTTAGTAACACTGACAGCCAATCACCTCTGTAGCTAGGGAGGGGCATGTAGTTAGGGAGGGGCCTATTTCTTTGCCTGCTTGTCTGCTTCTCTAAATAAAGTAAAGAAACATAGGACCAATACATTTCAGAGTTGCTGACTTTATTTTACCATTTTTTTAAATTTGAAAATGAGAGGTATGCTATCAAAAGAAAGATCTAAGGGGTCACACCAAAAATATTAAAACCAATCTTTTCAAGGATAAAGAAGCCTAACAAGGTAACCAAGAGGTAAGAAACAAATTGGATGATAAATAATTGTTCAGAGGGTATTTTATGGCTGATTTAAGACACGGGTCAAAACCGACCCGTTAACATCATGGATAGTAACAGAAAGCTAACATAAGAGGAGGGTTAATACTAATCACTGCTGTAAGGGAGGTATTTTTACAGCCAGCCACTGACAACAAAAACTTCAAACCAAAGGGCCAGATTCACAGAGCCATTACTCCGGTCTATCTCCTGATAGACCGGAGTAATTTCAAATTACTTGCGTCGTATCATTAGTTTGAATCCTCAAACCATGATACGACGGCTTCGGGCTTCGATCCGACAGGCTTACCTCTTTGTATGCCGTCGGATCTACGCTGCAATCTTTTTCCGCCCGTTGGGTGGAGTTCACGCAATTTTTCGCGTCGGGGTATGCAAATTAGCTTTTTCCGGCGATCCACGAAGTTACGATCGTCCGTCGCATTCTCTTACGGCATCTGTAGTCATCTTTTTGCTGCGTAAAGTTAGGGAAGCAAAAATCTGGTCTATAGTTAGACAGCCCATGTTAAGTATGGCTGCCGTTCCCGCGTCGAATTTCAATTTTTTTTTTATTTTTTGCTTAAGTCGTCCGGGAATAGGAATGTACGTAAACGACCCTACTCAAAAAATCACTGACGTAACAACGTAATTTCGCGCAATGCACGGCGGGAAATTTCTGAACGGAGCATGCGCAGTTCGATCGCCGCGGGGACAAACCTAATTTAAATGCTTCACGCCCCTAATCGCGTATTTCGATTCCTCCGCGAGAAATACACTACGCCGCCGTAGCTTACAGGCCGAAATCTACCTGAATGCGTCTTAGAGCCAGGTAAAATACGGCGGCGTAGTGTATCTCTGATACTCTGCGCCAGGGCAATTGTACCTGAATCTGGCCCAAAGTGTTTATTGTCTTACCAGTTGCTGGTTCCAAAATAGCCACTCATGATATTTTAAAGTTCCAAGGTAGGCTGAAAAGCGATTGTGCTCAGTATTGTACATACCTGTTAGACTCTCATTGTTGGCACAGTAAGTCCAAGGACTGTAGTATACAATGAGTGAACTCCTATTTAACCATCCCTTTTAAGACCTTTCCACTGTCAGTGAAATTTGGCCACACCTATCATTCAGCATGGGGAGCTGCACAGGTCACTTAACTATTTTCTTCAAGGCTTGGGGGCCTGCGCCTTTTCTCTGACTAAAAAAATCTTGCGTTAATTAGCCTAATGCTCCATGCACACGATCGGAATTTCCAATAGAAAAAGTCAGACTAACTTTTTCCATCGGAAATTCCGACCGTGTGTATGGCCCATCGGATTATTTTCATTGCAGATTCCAAGGAATTCTGTTGGAGTTTAGATAGAGAACATATTCTCTTTTACTCTGATGGAATGCTGTCTGAATGTGATTTTGGTCAGACAAAGATCCGATCGTGTGTACAGGGCTTCAAAGTCTTATCATAAGCCATATTTGTATTTTTAAGTAATCAGGAACATTTAAAAGTCATTTGATAGGCATTCCTGTGTGGTTGGGTGTGACATTTTGGGTATGTTGAGTGTTTGTCACTGCACTAATATTTATGTCTACTTTATGTATTTACATTGCATTGTGTCTTACTTAGATGCTATGTTTTTCTCAATACAGCTCATGTTAATCGTCAAGGGAAACTAACATAAAACATTGCCACTTATGCTTATTAATAATTTAACTTCTCACGATAATATATGCAACATGTGTGCTAGAAAATGGATTGGACCACCCTCCCAAAACAAACATTGTCATATTGTGGTTAGCATTCCATGTGTCCTAGTTAATTAGTGAGACTGAAGTGTTTTTCTTGCTACACAAATAAACACACAAGGTCTCAAATAATTTGTCACACATACAACACATAAGTAGATTCAAGTCTGACCTTTGTCCGTTATATATATATATGTGATTTAGGTCTCTACTTCCCAAAGCCAATTACTGTTGCACTGTACATCTATGCTGCTTGCCTGTTTAGTACATTCATTTACTTTGTATGTCAATAAAAAAGAGGTCTCTAATGACTCAAAAAGAATACATCACAATCTGATTTAAATGCATCTGCAGGACACTGTTAAAAGTATGGTTTCTCCCGGACAGTCTGGTTTTTGAATAATGTATCCCCCCCTACTAGCACTACCCCCCTCCCTCCCAAAATTCCCCTCAGCACATCACATATCCAACCCCCCCTTCTAGCACTATAGCCCTCTCCCTCCCAAAGTGCCCCCCAGCACATATCCAACCCCCCTTCTAGCACTACCCCTCCCTCCCAAAGTGCCCCTCAGCACATCACATATTTAACCCCCCTTCTAGCACTATCCCTCTCCCTCGCAAAGTGTTCCCCAGCACATATTTAACCCCCCTCCCTTCTAAAGCGCCCCCAGGACATACCTCAACTTCTCACCCCCCTGTTAGCACAATTACCCTGCTCTTCCAAAGCACATATCTTCTTACCCCCTTTGTTCTGGGAGGGGGATTTATGCTTGTGGGGATGATGGGGTGGGGTATTTGTGCTGGGATAAGAAACTGTGCTGAGAGGGGGATTTGTGGGGTGGAAGAAGATTTTTGCTGAGATGGGGGATTTTTTTAGGTATAGGTTTGTGCTAGAAGTGGGATTTATTTTTTGGGGGGTAGGAGGAGGAGAAATATTTATACTACAAGAGAGATTTTTTTGGGGGTGGTTTTCTACTGGAATGGGAGGCTGTACTGGGATGGAGGATGTGGTGGTGGAAGAAGATTTATTCCAAAAGGGGTATTGGGGAAAGAGGGTTTGTACTGGTTGGGGAAGAGGATTTGTGTTAGAAGGGGGAATTAAGGGGGAAGGGATAAATGCTGGGATTGGCAAGAAGGGGTATTAGAACTGGGGATCTTGGCGATGGTGGAGGAGTACTTGTTCTGAGGATGGGGGAAGAGGATTTGTTTGGGTTTGGGGGGGATTGTTCTGGGAGGGAGTGAGGGAGAATCTATTTTTGCTGGTGAGATGGAGGGTGAGCATAAATATTATTGCTGGAGAGTGGGGGAGAGTATTGTTGGGGAAATTTGCACTCTTCTAACCCCTACACTGTGTATTACACATCCCTGACTGCTGTACTCTTTTTGATTTGTACGCATGACTCCTACTATACATTACACACTCCTGTCCCCTGCATTTCGCACAGTAATTATTCCTGACCCCTGTATTCTATGCATAACACTCACAATTTGTCCGTACCTACTGTTCCCTGTGCCGCGCTACGTGCACTGCATTACAGTTCTCCTTGAGGCAACCAAAAGTGTGCCAGGTCTTGTATTTTACAATCTTATAGCATATATACTCAAAAAATGCCATGTGCAGACACTCTCAGAGGTGCTTTGTAATAGGAGCTGCTCTCTGCTACTTTATTTTATCAACCTCCTTTGACAAAAGATTTGGGCTGCTTTTGTCTAAAAAGTCAAAAAATATGTCAGGAGTTCTCAGGCTGATAAGAGAGGAACCATTCAGAAGAGAGCTATATGACTTAGCTCATTGAAAAGAGATAACAAAATACTGCAGATATTTGTGCCCAGCTCAAATTTCATATATCAGGTTTACATCCACTTTAACCATGGGGACTACCATTGAAATTGCAATCTTATACAATACTTTTCCCTTCTAATTTTTAATACCCTTTCATTAGACATGTGCATTTGTTTTTGTCCGAATGCATTTTTGGCCAAATTTCGGATATTTTCATAATCGTTTTAAACAAACAAAAACGAACGCGCAGAATGCGAAATCCGAAAGATCCGACATAGAAATATAGATTAGACATGATGCTGACAATAGAAATCTGTGCCTATCGAACCTGTGGTCGAATGTGCCAAACCTTAACTCTATTAGTCTAAGATTATTCTACATAGAGAGGAAAGATTCGACATAGAGAGAAAAGATTCGACATTATAGAGACAGTGTTGGGGTAGACTATTTGACATTATCGACAAAGATTTGATAAAGCAGCGAAAAACATCCAAACGTTAAATCTGTCATTGAAGGCTTATGGTGTCTGTCGAAAGTTCTAAGAAGATTCGGCAAGCAGCTAAACTGTACAACGCTGCAATCATGTCATGGAAATGTAGTATGTCTGGCAGCTTACCTTCTCTCCATGTGTTCATTAGAGGCCAGACTCTCTTATCTGGCTGCCTTTATCATCTCTCCTCCTTGTATGGCTCCACCCTAGGCCATCCCAGGAACTCTATATTAACCAGTTCACTGCAGGTCTGCTTTGCTGATCAACGTTGTTTGTTAGCATTGTGTTCCTGCTTGCCGTGTGCTTCATTATTTTTGTGTACTGATTTTGGCTTGTCTCCGTCTACTCCTGTTTGCCTGTGACCCTGACCCTTGGCCTGCCCCACATCCAGTCTGCTATAGGGTTCACTACCTTGTGGTGCACCCCTGATTCCAACGGGGTGCACTTGTCATCTGGCCATAGGTGACCTGAGAAATCATACATTTCCGGTCAAATGCTCAGCCCATAGGCTATAGAAGAATTAGAATGTTAGTTGACTAGTAATAATAATTTATAAATATAATTATTACTAGTGTCATACAACATTAGAATTCTTCTATAGCTTGTAGGCAGAACATTCGACCGGAAATTTATGATTGCGGCATTGTACAGTTTAGCTGCTCTGTCGAATCTTCTTAGAACATTCGACAGACACCATAAGCCTTCAATGACAGATTCAACCTTTATTAATTCAGATTTTCAGACTAAAGCATTTTTTAAATAAACAAAATAAATAAAAACAAATTTCGTGAGTAACTAAATACATTTATTTTTCAGACGAAAACAAAATTCCAAAACAAAATATTTCAGTGTGCACATGTCTACCTTTCATGCAATAACTTTTTGAACCTAAGGGCCCATTCAGTGATGATTTCTGTCCTGTAGACACATAAACTAGAAACTTTTTTTGCCCAAATTAAACACTCCATTAATCTTCATGGGTGAATGGAACTGTCATTCACATACTGAACGGTCCGCCCATGTGAAAGAGCCCTTACAGCGGGTGTGCAAAGTCTCTAAATATGACTGTGTAGTCCAATTGGCACTAGAGTTAAACCCACTTGACTCTACTGGTGACGACCCTAGTCAGACATGCCCATTTCCTCTATCTTCAGTGCAAATCTAGGTGAGGGATAGGAAAAAGTTACTTAGATATGCCAGCATATACAACTGGAGAGAGGGACAGGAAGAAGCATTTTCATTTCAGTACTAAAGTATTTTGCAACATTTTTAATTAAAATTAATGTACAGGTCATAACATGTGGGAGAAAAAGCCTATAAAATACTATAAAACAGTGTGAGGCCTCGTACACACGAGGGGATATGTCCGCTGAAAACGGTCCGATGGACCGTTTCAGCAGACATCTCCGCTCGTGTGTATGGGCTAGCGGACAGATTTCTCCACCCGACAGATTTCAAAGCATGCTTTGAAATCCATCCGGTGGAATCTGTCCGCCCGACATGTCTGCTGGTTAGTACACTTACCAGCAGACATGTCGTGCCCCACCGCCGCCGCCGAATGGATTCGGCGCATGTGCGGAAGTGTTTAACTTCCTGGTGCGGTGACGTGGCGGTGACGTGGCGGCGTCAACGTCACCGCTGCGTCACCGCGCCGTCCGGCGGCGGGGAATTTGATCCGATGGTGTGTACACGCCATCGGATCAAACTCCCGATCGGACATATCCGATGGAAATGGTCCGCGGACCGTTTTCATCGGATATGTCCGATCGTGTGTACGAGGCCTGAGAGTTTGATTGGGCTTTAACCATGTATGACAACGATCAAACATTGAATCAAAATTTTAATTGTAATTATTACCTTTAATTATCTGGACTGGACTATTTTAAATAGTGATAAAATGTGTTTAGCCAGAGCTTAAATTAATGCTGTTTCTAACGTAGCACTTTGATCTCTTTGTGGCTAGAGTCCCGCAGTCCTATCAAATGAGCTTCTTTCAGCAAAAAAAAAAAAAAAAGATTAAGTGAGAATCTAAGCATTTCACATTGCATTTCATATTGAGATAAAGCAGCATTCATGAGTTCACTGAGACATTTTCAGTGTAAAAAAATCACTGGAAAGGAAAACTCTCATGTGACCTTACACTTAGGTGCCGTACACACGGCAGAGAACCTCGACGGGCAGAACACATCGTTCCGCCCGTCGAGGTTCTCTCCCGGCCGTCGAATTCGGCGACCCGCCCGTCGGGAATGGCAACCAGCCATTCTTCCAGGCGGGCCGTCGAGGAAATAGAGAGCGTGCTCTCTATTTCGGCTCGACGGGCTTCCCGACGGGAAGCTCGCCGAAACCGTACACACGGCCGAGGTCCTCGCTGGAATGTGCATTCCAGCGAGGTTCTCGCTGATTTTCAGCGAGAACCTCGGCCGTGTGTACGGCGCCTTACAGTCTTCTATACCAGATTCATCATTAGAATACATATGAAATGGTATAAACATCAATGTACAGAAACATTACCAGTAATTGCAGTTGTCTTTCATTATTGACTTATCTTCATAATATGTTCCGGCTTTGAAGCACTCTGTCAATACAATTTGCAATATTAAAGCTTGAACTATTGGTTTCATTTATTTAAGTACATTTTTTTTTTTTGTATTTGTATACTGTTATGACATCTTACACAGGGATTTACAGAATTCATAGCATAGATGAATTTACATTAGTATAGTTACCCCAGATAAGTTCACAACATCATGTCACACTCATAAACCCTGTAGAATTAGCTTGGAGGAAAGCAATTAACCTACTAGTATACGTCAGAGTGCCAGAGAAAACCTAAGCAAGCACAGTGAGAACATACAGACTCCATGCAGATGGAACGTGTTTAACTTAACCACTTAACGACCCCCGCACGCACATATACGGCCACAGAATGGCTCGTACAGGCACAAGGGCGTAAATTTACGTCCCCGCCTTCGTGCGGTTCGGGGGTCCCATCGGGACCCCCTTCGCGGCGTGCGGGGGTCCCCCTGGCTCCGGAAGCGATCCGGGACGAGCGGGCGGATGTCGGCGTTTACCCGCCCCCCCGCGATCGCTCCCAGCCAATGCGCGCGCTCCCAGTCTCCTGTCACTTCCTCCTCCTGTGTAAACACAGGAAGGGGGAAGTGATGTAATCTCCCATCGCAGCGGTATTTCCAACCGCTGTGATGGGAGAAACACCTAACAGTAAGTGTGCACCAACATTACACTGACACACACTCACATAGGCATACTTAACCCCTTGCGATCTGCCCCCCCACCCCCCCCCCCTGTCACAGTGTCACTGAATGCAGTGATCTAATCACTGCATTTAGTGTCAGTGTGACAGGCAGTGTAAAATCAGTTAGTGTTAGGTTCAGGATAGCCCCCCCACCCCCCCTAATAAAGTTTTAACCCCCTGATCACCGCCCTAGTTAACCCTTTCACTCCCTATTGCCAGCGTCACTAAGCGATCATTTTTCTGATCGCTGTATTAGTGTCGCTGTTCCCGCTAGGTAGCTATTTTTTTTTATCGCGATTTTTTTTTTTTACTAAAGACATGTGGCTAAATAAATTTTGGCCTAAATGTTTGACTAAAATTTAGTTTATTTGATTTTTTTTTTAACAAAAAGTAAAAAATAGTGTTTTTTTTCAAAAATGTCGCTCTATTTTTGTATATAGCGCAAAAAATAAAAATCGCAGAGGTGATCAAATACCACCAAAAGAAAGCTCTATTTGTGGGAAGAAAAGGACGCACATTTTGTTGGGGAGCCACGTCGCACGACCGCGCAATTGTCAGTTAAAGCGACGCAGTGCCGAATCGCAAAAACACCTTGGGTCATTTACCAGCGTATTGGTCCGGGTCTTAAGTGGTTAATAAAACATTTATATACTATTTGGAAATCCATTTAATACAGGATAGACTCTAGCACAGTAGTTCTTAACCTTCCTAGTGCCGTGACCCTTGATAACATTTCCCAGGTTTTGGGACCCCTAACAGCACCCAAGGCAAGACAAGTAATTTGCGCCCCTAACCCATTAACATTTAGAGCTCCCTGAGTTCCTTCCACTTGTACAATATTAAAACCCCTTTGTGGTGTCTCGTAGCAGTGACACCTTTTGCCGAAATCAGGAGATAGGGTCTTCTCCAGACCCTCCCACTTCACATTCATGACCAGTCAGCTGACCTCTAGTCTCTGCCCCCCCCCAGCCATGCAATTAACTGAATGAGCGCCTGTGAAGAGGCTGAGTGGGCAAAAAGGCTGGGAGAGCGGTTTGGTGACCCCTGGCAAATCATCATTCGACCCCCAAGGGGGTCCCGACCTCCAGGTTGAGAACCACTGCTCTAGCAGAAGCTTTTTAATTATTTTTTTGATACCTATGAAGCAGCATTAAACGATGACCTTACCTTAGGTTTAAAAATCAATATTGTAATGAGCTTCACAAAGGCACAGTTGTCCTTTTAAAGGGAATTTGTATACGAGAAATAATTGATGTTACTCTGAAAAATGGACTACAGGACTACTTCTTCTGAAAAATACTCATTGTCTAGCTATCATGCTAGTGTAATGGATTCAGTAAGGAACAGGTACATTACTAACTTCACATATAGGGAGCTATGAAATATTTGGGAGGATCAAAAATGTATATTCTTCAGAAAGGAATGCTTTGGTTGCACAACACTAAATCAGTTTCAGTGTATGCTCATTGATATTTGCAGGTACTGTGAATCAATTCACCCTCAATGCTCATAGCAGAGACTTTTACATTCAGAAGTCCCAATTCCAAAGTCCCAATGCCAAAAACCTTCAGATTAGCATACACATCTTTTCTTTAGTTAGGGTATCTGATGTATCTGTGAAAGATGCTAACTGACTATGACAGCAAAAATGTGCACTTTCGTGACATACAATGATACACTGTCATTCTAAGCCCTGGTCCACACCAGTGTGGTTTTGAAATCACGCTACTTCTATTTCAAAGCCACAGATTAGTGCAATTTCATTGCAGCTTGTGACGTCTTTTACCAGAAGTCTATGCAAGTCGCAATGAAATGCCAAAAAAGTTGCAATGGTTTGAACGGTGCGACTTGTCATGCAATTTTGAACTGTCAAATCACATGACAAATCACACCAGTGTAAACCAGTGCTAAAGAACGCTTATTAAAATTTTATACAAAATACCTCTGACATTTTTTTTTAATATGCATGTAGATACAAACGTATGCATTAGTCATTAATACAGTACATGTGATTTTATTTTTTTGTGAAAAAACTTCAATTCTAAACTACTTTTAATCTGGGCTGTTTAATTATTTTTTCATATGTATATTTTGTTTTCTAGTTTAAAGGAAAAGCTTATCTCATGTTCATAACATGTTACAGGTTCCTGACAACATCAATAAATGAAACGTACGTCGAGGCGTTCCTGGTCACGTTCAGCTTTTTCCAGATTTGGCACAGAGAGGCGGTGGAACACACGCTACACCTAACCCACGAGAGTGAAACACGCTTGATTCCTTAGTGCCAAGGTCTCGGCACTTGCACAAGTAAGTGGCCATTTGGCTTTTGTTTTTAATCTGTTTTACAATAAATTGCAGAACTTCACTATGGCCCATTTTTCTTCATTTTATTCATGGTAATTTCTTCTGTTGGAGTCCATTCCAGGCCAGTCCCATCCAGGTACCAGTACAGACCTTAGGCCACCAACTGTACTAAAGCTCCACCTGATCCTTTTTTCAAACGAAGGGTCATGGTGGTCTGGAAAGTAGGCACTTACCTCTATCTTTCACCGGGTGTCGCCAGTTCCGTGGTGATGGTGTCTACTCTCAAGTCAACCATTTGATGCATGGACTTACCAATGCTTATCATTTAGTGACCATTGCTGCATTTTTTGGACCTGTTTGCACCTATTTTTTGATGTTGTCATTATATAAGCACTTTAAATCACTATTATATTGTTGACCTTATAGTTAATATATTGTTTCAAGCTAGAATTTGGAATTTATTTATCACCGACTATTAGCGACCCCTTATTATTATACACCCCCTACACCTATATGTAGCTGCTATACTAAAGCAGCAGCCCCGCAAACCCCCTAATCCCCATTGTGACCACAAACAGGGGATCCTCTCCCTGCACCCACTTTCACCATTTAAAATCAGAGCTCCACTCACACTGCCGCATCATTCATTCACAGAAATCTGGAATCACGGCAGACAGCTTATAGTTCTCAAAGAACTCTGACGTGCTGGTGAGCACTCTCATAGTTCATTGATTCTTCCTGGACTTCAGTAACTGTCTGCCCATACAGGAGGTACAGACAGTTGAGTGTCTGCAGGAGCCTGACATTGCACCCGTGCAATGCTCTGCAGGCTCCTGTGAAAAAAAAACATATGGCGCATTTTTTTAACTGCAAAAAAAAAAGGGCATTCTTTTTTTTTTTTTTATTAAAGGTGAACTTATCTATTAAGACAGAGCATAAAAAATCTATGATCAATATAAATGCTATATTCCACTTAAATCCTCTCCAACCGACCTTCAAACTTTCTGTAGAAGAACAAGTACCTAGAAAATACTGTGCTTTACAGGATCCAGCTTTCAATGCACATGCATTACTCAGCCGACCATTTGGCCAACAATTTGTAATGGTTAGTGATCTATCGTTAGATCAGCAGGCATTACCCTTCCCCTACAGACCCCCCCATTAGATCAGAGTCTCTTTATGTCAATGCACAATGTGCCATTCAGGAGTGTGCTGTGCACAGAGTGCAGGGTTGAGGAGTGCGCAGTGTACACAGTGTAGGGTTGAGGAGTGCGTCGTTTACACATTGTACACAGTGCAGGGTTGAGGAGTGAGCAGTGTACACAGTGCAGGGTTATTAGATTGTGCTACATACAGAGTTCAGGAGTGTGTTACATGCAGGCCCATCGGAACCCGACAGGCAAAGCAAGCAATTGCCTGGGGCCCCGAGCTGGCCAGGGGCCCCAGAAGGGAGGGCCCTTGCCGCACCGCTGCATCCTCCTGCAGTTTGGTCGGCCGTGTACCATAACCGCGCGGTACAGGAGATTTAGGTTTCTGTTCCTGGCCGGACTGACAGGAAGTGCACACACTGAGTGTTCACTTTCTTTCAGTCCGGCCCCGGGAACAGCAAACTGAATCTCCTGTAGCGCGCGGTTATGGTACACGGCCGGACTGCAGGAGGACACAGCGATGCGGTAAGGGCCCTCCCTGCTGGGGCCCCTGTGTGGTATGCCGGTGTGTGCGCGTGAGGCAGAGGCTAATCGGAGGCGGAGGTAATCCGCCAATCCCCCCCCCCTCCGTGCTTCTCAACTTGAAACGTTTTTTTTTGATTGGGGCCCTCAAATTTCTTCAAACGGCCTTGGTTACATGCAGAGTGCAGTGTTATAAGTAGGGATGGGCTATCTGTTCGAGTAGAACATGAGTTTGGGGTGTATGTGGCAAATTTGAAAAGCCACGGAACACCCTTTAAAAGTCTATGGGAGAAATAAAAAGTGCTAATTTTAAAGGTTAATATGCAAGTTATTGTCATAAAAAGTGTTTGGGGACCTGGGTCCTGTCATTTTTAACATTTTCACACTTTTTCTTTGTGAAATGGTAGACCAATTCACATAGGAGGGCCAGGATCTGGGGGGTCCCCTTTGTTAAAGGGGGCTTCCAGATTCCGATAAGCCCCCCCCCCCATGGACAATTTTGGTGTGGGGTTCCCCTTAAAATCCATAGCTGACCTGAACGGTCGGCTATGGATTTTTGGGGGGAACCCCGCACTTTTTAAAAGAAAAAATGGCGCAGGGTTCCCCTTAATATTCATACCAGACCTGAAGGGCCTAATTTGGAATTTGGGGGGACTCCCACGCTTTTTTTTTATTTTGGTTCAGGGTTCCCCTTAATATTCATACCAGACCCAAAGGGCCTGGTAATGGCCTAAGGGGGAACCCATGTTGTTGTTTTTCAATGACTTGTATCTGTATTGCCGGGACCCGACAATTCATTATAGCCATGATCAGTTTTAAATTACCCTTTTCCTTTAGAAAAAATCTATAGACACCCCCCAAATATGAAATTTAAAGGAATATTTCACTTTTATTGTTTCTCTTTAAACATTATTAAAATCACTGCTCCCGAAAAAGTTTTTAAAAGTTTTTTTTTGCATTGATACATGTCCCCTGGGGCAGGACCCGGGTCCCCAAACACTTTTTATGACAATAACTTACATATTAGTCTTTAAAATTTGCACTTTTGATTTTTCATATTTGTGTCCCATAGACTTTGACGGTGTTCGTGTGTTCGAACAAATTTTTTGCCTGTTCGCATGTTCTGCTGCGAACCGAACCGGTGGGTGATCGGCTCATCCCTAGTTATAAGTAGTTCATTACATTCAGGATGCAGGGTTGAGAGTGTGTTACATTCAGAGTGCAGGGTTCAGGAGTGCATTACATTCAGACTGCAGTGTTCAGGATTATGGTACATTCAGATTGCAGGTTTCAGGACTGCAGTACATTCAGTGCATTGTTCAGGAGTGTGTTATATTTAGAGTGCAGGGTTCAGGAGTGTGTTACATTCAGAGTGCAGGGTTCAGGAGTGTGTTACATTCAGAGTGCAGGGTTCAGGAGTGCGTTATATTTAGAGTGCAGGGTTGAAGATTGAGTCACATTGAAAGTGCAGGGTTGAGGATTACATTACATTTAGAGTGCAGGGTTGAGGTTTGTGTTACAATCAGAGTGCAGGGTTGAGGATTGAGTGAAGGTGTGCATAAATACCAGCTATTGTATAACCCAACCCCAAAATTCTGCCCCCCCCAATGCAGAGCGCCTCTTTCTTTCTCAACCCTATCCAATGCACAGTGCTCCTCTACCCCACAGAAGAGAAATGTCTATAACTTACAGCAAGTCAGGCTGCCGATGCTGGCTTCGGGAGATGCTGTGGGCACAAGGCTAGAGTGTGCATACCCCCATCCCCTTCTTCTCCTTCTCTTCCTCCTGTTGTAAATGCGGAGAGAGATCAGGAGGGCCACTGCATGCTAATAAGTGCACTTGGAGCCGGAGTTAGGGGGCCAAGCTGGAGTGGCTTTTTTCCTCCTCATATGTATGCATGCATAACTGCAAAGCATGCCATTGGTTGTTGGGACAGTCCTAGCAACAATCTACTTTAAAGGCGATCATTGAAGCGACTGAGGAAGTGGGGGAGAGAGCACAGACAGGCACTACGCAGCCGACATAAGCCCTCCATGGATCAGCACAGATTTCAGTGATGTTTGGGACTGGAGGTGTGCTGTGTGTCCGGGTTTCAGGAGTCAAACCCGGGCATAAGTGTTCCAAATACCCTCATGAAGACTTTACCATCACCACTTGTTTTGGAAATAACTTTTCAACTTGATAATCCTCATCACAAGGACAATCAAATAGGGGGAATTTACCCAGCAGGGACACACATACAACAATAACATACAAAAAAAAATGAAAGAAAATATGTATAACGTAGTAATAAGACTTTGATATTATCAGAACAGTAGAAATTAAATGCAGCTTAAAAATAAAGTTTGTCCATATTTTCTCTTATTATTCCATGATTTTTCTGTCTATAGGTGAACTAATATATTTTTTTTAAAATACAGTTTTGAACAGCTTGTGCTCCAGGCAGAGTGACTAACATTACTCAATTAGGTTCCATGTTCCCTGTTCTGTAATGTGAACAAATTGATTAAGGACATAAGAGCTACTACCGTGTGAAGGTTATAAAAAAAAAAAAAAGCTCTATACAAAAAGCTGATTAAAATCGTTTGGAAAGATCTTGGGGATTCCAGCTTAAAATTAACAAAGTGAATAGGACACTTAAAAAATATATATTTAAGTATACAGTATATATATATATATATATATATATATATATATATATATATATATATATATATATATTGTGACAGGGTACACGATTTTATGTACGCCAGTGAGAGACTGGAAAGGTCAGCTTTTTCCTGCCCTGGAAGGGATTAAGCCTGGCCAACAGGTAAACCTCCTCTCTTCCCCTATTAATTAAACAGTCACCTGGTAGGGAAGTGGGAAGTGAGAGCTCAGTGTGAGAGGTATGCTGAGCTGGACGGAAAGGTTGGAGACTGTCTGCATTGGAGGAACAAGGTCTGTCACAGATAATTGTTTATTTGGACTGTTATTCTGTTTGTTTTATACTGGAGGCTGGAATAGCCCCTCCAGTACAGTGTAGTGAGGGACACTACTGTTAGTTAGCCTCCTAAATTGGAGTAGGCCATTTTGTTTTATATATTATTTCTTTTGAGTGCAATAAAGCCGTATTTATTGCTTAAGATCAGCGACTTTGCTGCATTACATTACCGCTATTTCTGCGACTTTGTCACAAGTGGTGTCAGAAGTGGGATGTTCGCTGTTGTACCGGTCAATTTACAGTTACAGTGGCCTTAAAGGTACAGGACCCAGAAAATGGAAGATATTGTGAAAGCCCTGTTACAAGCTGTCTCTGTGCAGCAAGAGACTAATAGACAGGTAGCGGCCTCAGCTACAGCACAACAAGAAACTAATAGACAAGCCGCTGCAGCGCAACAAGAGATTAGTAGACAGACAGCTGCCGCAACTGCAGTACAACAGGAGACCAACAGGCTCCTGACTTTGCAGATTGAAGCTTTGACTGAAGCACAAAAGTCAGACCATGCTGTTCTTAAAGCAACCCTGGATCAGATGACTACCCAAGGGTCTTCTAACCCACCAGCAAGGGGGGTAAGCCAAATACGTGCAAGCAGCTGTCTGCAGAAAATGACCCCGGATGATGATGTGGAGACTTATCTACTGGCGTTCGAACGGACCGCCACCCGAGAAGGCTGGGCCCCAGAACAGTGGGCTGGAATCATTGCACCCTTCCTCCTGGGAGAAGCACAGAAAGCCTATTTTTATCTGGGTGAGGTGGCTGCTGCAGACTATCCCAAACTGAAAAGAGAGATCCTGGCTCGCTTAGGGGTGACTTCCACAGTGAGGGCCCAGCGTTTCTACAACTGGAGGTTCAAAGAAGGAAAAGCGCCAAGATCCCAGATGTTTGATTTAATTCATCTGGCTCGGAAGTGGCTCAAACCAGAGACTCAAACCCCTGCACAGATTATAGAAGCGCTTGTACTAGACCGTTACGTGAGAGAGCTTCCAAATGGCCTCCGGGAGTGGGTCACTCAGGGAAATCCCCTGGACTGTGATAGTATGGTCGCACAAGTGGAGCGGTACCCAGGGCTGCTGTTAGAAATCATAGGGCCCCGTACAGACTACCTGACGGGGCACCCTTTAATTCCATTCCTAGGTTCAAGCTCATGCTGTCTGCCTATCCTTCATGCTAAATCTTTACATGGTACCAGAAGTGTGGAACAGAGAGTCATGGCAGCACACAGCAACACAAAGAACATTCCATCCCTGGATTTGGAATCAGGAAATGTGTCTGAAAACTGGTTACAGTGGAGAGAGCTGATAGAACTGGTGTTTGCAGGGCCAGATGCAGAAAGATGATCTGACCAGCAGAAAGCAGCTCACTTTCTGATTTGTGTGGGACAAAAAGGACGTGATGTGTGCAGAGCGTGGCAAGCATGTGGGGACATCACTGCAGAGGACAAAAAGAAACCAGAGGTACTGTTTGAAAAGTTTGAGGCATACTGAAACCCAAGGAGAAACTCCACAGTGCAAAGGAAACTGTTTTATGAGAGGAAGCAATGTGGAGGTGAGTCTCTGGATGAATGGGTGACACAGCTGCGCTTGCTTGCCAAAGACTGTGCTTTCTATGATGCTGGAGATATGATCAAAGACCGCATTCTGATGGGCAGCAAGTTTAAGGAAGTTCAGGAAAAGCTGCTGCAGGAAGAAGACTTAAATCTTGAGAAAGCCATAAGGATTGCCAGAGCATATGAAATGTCAAGAAAGGACATGCAGGTACTGGAAGGAACACAGCTCCAGATAAATGCTATAGATAATCACAGCAGCAGATATGGGCAAGAAAGAACACACACAGGAGTAAAGGGCACCTATGGCCCTGGGACAAGTAACACACAAGCAGCGTGTGGATATTGTGGAAACATGCACCACAAAAATAGTGTCTGTCCAGCAAGGGGGCAGATATGCAATAGATGCAAGAAAAGAGGACATTTTGCCAAGGTTTGTAATCTGTCTTCACAAACTGGAAGGCCAAAAACACGTTCTGTATACACCATAGAGGACAACGATGACAATGCAGGGTCAGACTGCACCCCAATATATCTTGCAGCAATACAAAAACCACATCAGTCTGCAGGTGAAGCAACTGTAACATTACAGATAGGTGCTAGCAAAACTCCAATTACTTTTAGATACAGGAGCACAAGTGAATTGTGTACCAAGCCACATATACCTGGAACACCTCAGTAATGAATCTCCCTTAGAGACTCAAGACCTACCAAAACTAATGGGATATGGTGGTGAAAAGCTGAAAGTAATGGGTCGCTGTCATGCAAAATGTTCATACAAGGGATCTGAAAAGGTTTTACAATTGTTTGTGATAGAAACTCAAGCCCCAGCCGTGCTAGGTCTCAGAACAAGTAAAGAGATTGGACTTGTGAAGATCATAATGACTGTGGATGGTGGGCACAGAGGTCTGACAGAGGCTGACATTAAACGTGAGTACTGTGATCTATTCAAGGGCCTGGGGTGCCTCCCGGGTGTAAGCCGCATACGTATAAAAGAGGGGGCACAGCCTGTCATTCACGCCCCAAGAAGAATACCTTTAACTCTTGTGGATAAAGTCAGACAAGAACTCACTAGGATGGAGAAGCTGGGGGTAGTAAAAAAGGTCACAGAACCATCGGAATGGGTCAGTTCTATGGTTGTGGTGGAGAAGAAGAATACAGGTGCAATTTGTATATGCATTGACCCACGTGATTTGAACAAAGTCATAATGAGAGAACACTACAAACTCCCCACCATAGAGGATATATCGCACAAGCTAGTGGGAGTAACAGTATTCAGTGTACTAGACGCCCATTCTGGTTACTGGCAACTGCGTCTTGATGAAGCCAGCAGTAACTTGACCACCTTTAACTCCCCTTTGGGTCGATGGCGCTTCACAAGGGTACCTTTTGGCATAGCATCTGCACAGGAAATATTTCAAAAGAAATCACACGAATTGATCGCTGGTCTACAGGGTGTTGAAGTCATAGTTGATGATTTGCTGGTCTTTGGAAAGGATCGAATGGAACATGACAAAAACCTTACTGCTTTGCTCAATCGGTGTCGTGAGAAGAATCTCACACTCAATCCTAACAAAATGCAAATTGGGGTAGAAGAAGTTACATATTTTGGACACCTACTAACCAGAGAGGGTCTGAAGCCTGATCCAAAGAAGATTACAGCAGTTCTTAACATGAAAGCCCCAACCTCCAGAAAGGAGCTGGAGACATCACTAGGTATCTTCAACTATCTATCCAAATTCTCTCAGGGCCTTGCTCAACAGATAGCACCGCTACGTACGCTGCTACAGAAGGATGCTGTTTGGTGTTGGGATGCAAACATGGAAAAGACTTTCGACAAAGTGAAAAGACTGATCACTAAACATCCAGGGCCAATACTGAAATATTTTGACGTAAACTGTGACATTGTACTTCAGGTGGATGCATCCCAGTTTGGGTTAGGTGCTGTACTGACTCAACAAGGACGTCCTGTGGCGTATGCTTCACGAGCACTGACCCCAACGCAAGCCAATTATGCCCAAATTGAGAAAGAGATGCTGGCTATTGTGAATGGATGTGAGAAATTTCACCAGTACATATATGGTCGCCCGGTAGTTGTGGAAACAGACCACAAGCCGTTGGAGTACATCCTACAGAAATCACTAGCTTCTACACCTCCGCGTCTGCAGCGGATGGTTATGAAATTACAGCAGTATGATCTCACAGTAAAATATAAACCTGGAAAGGAAATTCCAATGGCAGATACCCTGTCTAGGGTGTTTCTAGAAGGACATGAAGCACGGGATGAACCTGAGTTGGAAGAACAGGTACATACAGTACTAGAGAACATTGCAATATCAGATGTACGGCTGAAGAAGATAAGACAAGACACCAAACAGGATAAAGTTCTAGAAAAACTAACTCGTGTCATGTGCAATGGCTGGCCAGAAAAACGAAAGAAGCTGTGTCCTGAACTACAGGGATTCTGGCCTATGAAAGATGAGCTCTACATTAACTCGGACATCATATTTCTGGGTGACCGTATTCTCATTCCTAAGTCACAACAGACAGAAGTATTGAAACAAATCCATCAGGGGCATTTGGGCATCACTCTGTGTAAGCGCAGAGCGCGGGAGTTGGTCTACTGGCCTAATTTGGACTTTGATATTGAGACACTTGTGAAGAAGTGTGAAACCTGCCAGACATTTCAGAAACACAATGCAAAAGAACCGCTTACACCGTGGAATGCTCCTTCACGGGCATGGCAGAGGCTGACTACAGATATTTTTCATTTTGAGGACAACCATTACCTGTTAGTAGTAGATTACTACAGCAAATACTTTGAGCTAGTGCAGCTGAGAAACTTAAAAGCAACAACAGTCATATGGGCTTTCAAAACAATCCTTTCAAGACATGGAGTGTGTGAAGAACTTGTGTCTGATAATGGGCCACAATTCTCATGTTCTGAGTTCCAGTGCTTCCTGCGTGAATGGGGAATCAAGCACAAACCCACAAGCCCCTATCACCCACAGGCCGATGGTCTAGCAGAGAAGTATGTTGGCATAGCCAAGTCCATTATACTGAAAGCGCAATCATCAGGGCAGGATGTGTACCTAGGACTGTTAAACTATCGTGCAACACCTATGGAAGGTTTATGCTCACCTGCACAGCTGCTAATGGGTAGAACACTGAGGACCACAGTGCCTATTGCACCACAGAAATTGCAGCCTCAGTCCATTCCACAGGATCGAGTAAGAGATCAGAGGATCATAAACATGAAAAGGCAAAAACTGTATTTTGATAAATCTACAAAATCCCTTCGTCCACTCTCTGCTGGGCAAGCTGTGCGACACAGAGTAACTGGGAATACATGGGAACCCGCTCGAATTGTCAAAGAAGCCAATGCACCAAAATCATATATAATTGAGACCAAATGTGGACAGAAACTGAGACGAAACAGGCGTCATCTTCGTCCAGACACTGCTGCGGATACATCATTGGAGGAACCGTGTGACAATGGAGATGAAGAACAAGCCCATGACAGCACAGAAGTCCGAAACATGGATATTGAGTCTACTGAGGCTACAGAGGACAGCATAAATGTACCAGCATGTGATAATGCTGGGAGTGACTCTCAACTGGACACCAATCCTACGGATGATGAGCCAGCGGTTACTTTCTCTCGCTATGGTCGAGCTATTAAACCAAAGATATGGAGGGACTTTGTCTCATATTAAATGCTTCATACTTGAGAGGGAAGATGTAATGATGTGTATGCTTTGTTATACTTCAAGTTCAATTGTTACACCCAGTTCCTTATCTTGTTAGGAAACAGTTAACAGTTTTGGTCATGTGATCTGGGGGTGCGGATCTGTGGTCAGTTCTAAGATGGAGGCTACTGAATAAAGACCCAGTTCATGCTCAAGCTCATGCTGTCTGCCTATCCTTCATGCTAAATCTTTACAGACAGGAAGTGGTTAAAGGGAAGTGGTTGGGGGGCACATGTTTACTGCCTCCCCAAATGCAAGTGTAAAACAACATCTCACTGCATCTTCACCAGAATTAAGAAAATCACACAGGCAGCACAGACAGCATGTGTTCTGTCATGGATCTGTCAGTGTCAAATGGCTTTTGGGTTCTGAGTTTGGCTGTACTGTGCGTTACAAACTATAACCCAGTACAGCCATAACAAAGTAACACCCAACAGCAATATGACACTGTAACAGACCATTACAGAGCACATGCTGACTATGCTGCCTGTGTAAGTATCATATTTCTAAATAAACTGTAACTTGCCATTCTGTGTGTAAGCAATACACAGTGATGATTCTATCCTCTGTGCATCACTCATTGTGTTCTCTGCAGCCACGGTGCCTGGGTTCTTGCTCCCTTGTCAGCCACAGACATGCCTGTTGTCTCATCTCTGTCTCGGCAGTCTGCACATGAGAAGTTGAGCATGGGAGGCGGAGCACAGCATCATATTATCATTCCACCAGGGAAGGCAGTGAGCAGCAGTGGCCGGGACTAATTAAAAAGCAGAGTAATGAGCGGTTAAGTTTTATGTACATCCGCCCGAAAAACAAGAAATAGTCCCACCACTGCGCTCACATCCTGGGCCCCTCTGATGACTTGATGGGGCTCAGTAAAATGTAATTACAGCCCCTTACCTTAGCAAGTAGTAGCGGGGGAAGAAGGTGAAGTTTAGAAAGCCCTATTTTTTTAATAGGCAAAAATTAACTGTAAAGTTGCCCGGGCCCCCCTGTGGAGCTGCTGGGGTCCGGGCCCAGTACAACAGGGCTGCCTGTACTGCCCTATCAGCGGCCCTGGCGGTACCTGTCTACCAAAAATTTGGACCGATCTCTCTCTAGGACGACCGGGAAAATACAGAGACCAGGAGGCCGGAGGAGTGGAGTGGAAGCAGACTTTGGATCCGGAGCCCGTTTTTCCAAAACAGACTTTAGAAGTCAAAACCCTGGGAAAGGGGACCACCCTAGGAGAAACTCCATAACTTGTTTTGAGTGTAGCGCCAAAGGACTTGTCAGGGCGAGATGCCCCAATCTTCCTGAGCCTTCTACCAGGCCTGCTCATTTGTTTAGCAGGCCTGGTAGAAGGGGGACATACCTTCCGAGTACCTGTCCTGCTTGACAAACAAGAGACAGTGGCCCTGGTGGACTCTGGCAGTGCCCTGACTTTGGTAGCCAGTAATTTGGTAAAACCTTGTTGGATTCAGAAGCATAGAACCATGGGGGTATTGTGTATTCATTTGTGTACTGTTCGGTATCCTACTGCCAACATAGAAGTGTTAGTACAGGGCAGTTTGGTAAGGATCGTAGCAGTGGTAGTTCCTCATCTACCATATCCTTTGATAATAGGAAGGAATTTCCCTAATTTCCACGCTCTGTTACAGCCCCCTGTGGTGGGAGAACAAAGGGAACCTGAAGTGGAGCAGAGAAATACAGGGGTCCATGAAGTATTTCCCTTTTACTCATCCTGACTTGTATATCTCTAATCCAAAAAGAGGTAAAACAAGACGGGAACGCAGGGAGAGCAAGCTAAGATTTAATAGGGCTGTCAAGGAAGTCCTGTTGAACCAGTGTGGGGAGCAGTCCAGGAGAGGTGGGGCCCCATGACAGACAGAAGATGAGGCAGAGGTTGGTCAACCGGAACCCGCCACAGAGGCTACCAGTGAAGGCGATGAGGGGGATACAGATATCCTGGATATTTCGGCTAGTGGCTTTGGCCGGGACCAGGCAGATGATCCCCTGTTGCAGGAAGCCAGGAGTAATGTTGTAGAGGTTAATGGGGTACCAGTGGAAGGGGTAACGGGAAAGGCCTATCCCTATTTTATCCTTAAAAATGATCTCCTTTACAGAGTAACCTCCGATGAGGGACAAGAGCTTGAACAAATGGTTGTGCCTTCATCATACACCCGAAAAATCCTGGATTACTCTCACTCTCATCTTCTGGGGGGACACTTAGGGGTGGAGAAAACCCAAGAGCAGGTGCTCAGGAGGTTCTTCTGGCCTGGGGTATATGAGGTGATTAAAAGGTATTATGCTTCTTGCCCGGAATGCCAGCTGGCATCTCCCAGACCGAAGTTGAGAGCCCCACTCATACCTCTCCCCATAGTTGACGTTCCGTTTGAGAGGATTGGCATGGACCTAGTGGGTCCCTTAGAGTAAACAGCTCGAGGGCACCAGCACATCCTTGTCATCCTCAATTATGCCACCAGATACCCGGAGGCCATTCCACTACGTAAGGCTAATGCTAAACGTATTGCAAAAGAGTTGGTTCAGATGTTTACACGGGTGGGGATACCCAGGACATTGCTCATGGATCAGGGGACACCGTTTGTCTCCCGTATTATGAAAGAGCTATGTCAGCTATTTAATGTACAGACTCTGAGGACGTCAGTGTATCACCCCAGAGAAATGGGTTGGTAGAAAGGTTTAACCGGACCCTAAAGGGGATGTTGAGAAAAGTCGGGATGGGAAGGATTGGGACTTGTTACTTCCTTACCTGTTGTTTGCAGTTCGAGAGATTCCCCAAAGTTCTACGGGCTTCTCCCCGTTTGAGCTTTTATATGGTAGGCACCCCAGGGGTATACTGGATATCCTAAAGGAAACCTGAGAAGAACAGGGGGTAACTGGGACCAATGTCCTCCAGTATGTTGAAGATATGCGGGTGCGTATGGCTCAGATTGCCCCTCTTGTTCGCCAGCATATGGAGCAGGCGCAGAGTAGGCAGAAGTCCTACTATGACCAGAGGGCCCTAGTGAGACAGTTTGAAAGGGGGGACAGAGTAATGGTTCTAGTACCCACTGCAGAAAGCAAACTTCTAGCACAGTGGCAGAGACCCTATGAGGTCTTGGAAAAAGTGAGCCCAGTAAATTATAAAGTTAGTCAGCCGGGACGCCGGAAGAAGGAGGCCGTGTTCCATATAAACCTTCTTAAGCCATGGAGGACTAGAGAGGACTGCATGGCCGCAGTGGGGGACACCACACCTGGTCCACAGGCACCTTCAGTGACAATCTCTGCAGAGCTGACACCTGAGCAAATAAAAGAAACTAGAGGCTTGGTTGAGAGGAATAATGATGTCTTCTCCCCCAACCCTGGACAAACCCGAGAGATTACCCATGACATTATTACAGAACCAGGGGTTGTCGTAAGAGCGAAGTCTTACCGCATTCCGGAGGCCAAGAGGGAAGCTGTAAGGGCTGAAGTCAGGAAAATGCTTGAGCTTGGAGTGATAGAGGAGTCTCACAGCCAGTGGTCCAGCCCCATTGTTCTAGTGCCCAAACCTGATAGGTCCATCAAGGTTTTGTAATGATTTCAGGAAGTTAAATGAGGTGTCTAAGTTTGACGCCTACCCCATGCCTAGGGTGGATTAACTAGTAGAGCGATTAGCCAAAGATAGGTTCTTCACCACGTTAGATCTGACAAAGGGTTATTGGCAGATCCCATTGACAAAGCGCGCCCGAGAGAAGACAGCTTTTGCCATTCCTGATGGCCTGTTCCAGTACAGGATCATGCCTTTTGGCCTCCATGGAGCTCCAGCCACTTTCCAAAGGCTAATGGATAAGTTCCTCAGGCCCCACACCGAATATGCAGCCGCATACTTGGATGATGTGATCATTCATAGCCTGGACTGGGAAAGCCATCTGGACAAGGTACAGGCAGTGTTGGACACTTTTAGAAGAGCGGGTCTGACAGCTAACCCCTCTAAATGTGCCTTGGGTCTAGCAGAGGCTAGATACTTGGGTTATCTGGTTGGCAGAGGACTTGTTAAACCACTAATGAAGAAGATAGAAGCTATGCAGAGCTGGCCCAGACCGTTGAGGAAAAAACAAGTCAGAGCTTTCTTGGGGATTGTAGGCTACTATCAGAGGTTTATTCCTCACTTTGCTACCAGGGCTGCTCCGCTCACTGACCTTATTAAAGCCAGAGGTCCAGACACGATAAAGTGGAACAGCGAAGCTGAGGAAGCCTTTGCTGGTCTGCGGGCATCGCTTTGTGCCCAACCGGTGCTTGTGGCTCCCGACTTTAGAAAGTAGTTCTTTCTCCAGACCGATGCCTCAGAGGTGGGTCTGCGTGCAGTTTTGTCCCAAGATGTGGATGGTGAGGAACACCCTGTGCTATATTTGAGTCAGAATTTGTTACCTCGAGAACAGCGCTATGCCACAGTGGAAAAAGAGTGTTTGGCGATCAAGTGGGCAGTAGAAACACTCCGCTACTATTTGTTGGGCAGGCGGTTTACCCTCGTCACAGACCATGCTCCGTTAAAGTGGATGCACACCAACAGGGACAAGAACGCTCGGGTCACGAGGTGGTTTCTGTCCTTACAGCCCTTTACTTTTGTGGTATGACATAGGGCAGGTCTCCTCCACAGTAATGCAGATGCTCTGTCCCGAGTACATGGGTTTGCAGAGGTGGCCGCTTCCCACCCAAGTGTTAAGCTGGGGGGGAGGATGTGTGACAGGGTACACGATTTTATGTACGCCAGTGAGAGACTGGAAAGGTCAGCTTTTTCCTGCCTTGGCTTTGACTTTGTCACTATATATATATATATATATATATATATATATATATATATATATTCTGCTGAAAATATTAACAAGAAAAAAATTGCGCCTATCTAAAAATAGTTCTCAAATACCAATAAAGGTGAAATGAAAACAAACACTATAACAGGAAGGCAGCAGCTCTTATGCAAATCGCACTAAGAAGACAAGGTAAAAACGGGGGGGGGGGTTAGAGCTGCGCCATGACATCCGGACACAGTGTGAACCGATAGTCCTCACTCCCAATAGGGTAAAAAAGTTCTTCCACACAAAATTAAAGATGAAAAAGAGTCTATATTATATACAGCTGGGAGAGATATGTATCTGCTTGGGGCGGGATGTAACAGTCACCAACGTGATACACTGCACACTTCACTCTTCGGTGAGACCCACCACCAGTTGTATTAACAGCTTACCAGATGGACTATAAATGACAGCAGTCGGCTATAGCCCAGCCACGGCCTTTGCAGGGAAATTCACTTCCTAGATGGAACTCAGCAGACCCAGACTCCAGTCCATCAGCCAAACACCAGACACCACCACGCGGTCATGTATAGAGAATAGCAGACATAGTGTAATCCCGCAAAAGGTTATTTATTAAAATACAAAGTTAAAAACGTACTCACATTATGTAGGAGTATTGTAGGCACATAAAAAAATGTGTTGCCGGCCGGCGAACACATAGGCGGAGCCCTTCCTCCTGAACGTGATGACGTCACCGCACGTCCTCCCAGACGCGTTTCGTCATTGGACGTTGTCAATGGGATAGGGCGTAGCGGTGCGTCATCCATTATATGGGCTCAAACCTCGCCGCGAGGTGTGAGCAAAGTACTGTAGACGCCATCTTGGACGAGGCCAAAAATGCCAATACTCGACCGCGAGTTCAGTATCTGAACCTATTGGAATCAGTAACATGGAATAAAAACATAATAAATCAATTTGATTGTATGGCGAACAGGCACTAGCGCTCATACAAAGAAAAAAAGGGGGGGGGGGGGAGAGGGGAAGAACTTTTGCAATAATAAGGACTGCCAGATTGCTCGTCCCAGAAAAAGCCCTTCAATGTGACGTACACCTCTCCAGGGCGACATCTAGTGGGATATTATTTCTTAATATCCCACTAGATGTCGCCCTGGAGAGGTGTACGTCACATTGAAGGGCTTTTTCTGGGACGAGCAATCTGGCAGTCCTTATTATTGCAAAAGTTCTTCCCCTCTCCCTCCCCCCCCTCCCCCCCCCTCTTTTTCTTTGTATGAGCGCTAGTGCCTGTTCGCCATACAATCAAATTGATTTATTATGTTTTTATTCCATGTTACTGATTCCAATAGGTTCAGATACTGAACTCGCGGTCGAGTATTGGCATTTTTGCCCTCGTCCAAGATGGCGTCTACAGTACTTTGCTCACACCTCGCCGCAAGGTTTGAGCCCATATAATGGATGACGCACCGCTACGCCCTATCCCATTGACAACGTCCAATGACGAAATGCATCTGGGAGGACGTGCGGTGACGTCATCGCGTTCAGGAGGAAGGGCTCCGCCTATGTGTTCGCCGGCCGGCAACAACAATTTTTATGTGCCTACAATACTCCTACATAATGTTAGTACGTTTTTAACTTTGTATTTTAATAAATAACCTTTTGCGGGATTACACTATGTCTGCTATTCTCTATACATGACCGCGTGGTGGTGTCTGGTGTTTGGCTGATGGACTGGAGTCTGGGTCTGCTGAGTTCCATCTAGGAAGTGAATTTCCCTGCAAAGGCCACGGCTGGGCTATAGCCGACTGCTGTCATTTATAGTCCATCTGGTAAGCTGCTAATACAACTGGTGGTGGGTCTCACCGAAGAGTGAAGTGTGCAGTGTATCACGTTGGTGACTGTTACATCCCGCCCCAAGCAGATACATATCTCTCCCAGCTGTATATAATATAGACTCTTTTTCATCTTTAATTTTGTGTGGAAGAACTTTTTGACCCTATTGGGATTGAGGACTATAGGTTCACACTGTGCCCGGATGTCATGGCGCAGCGCTAACCCCCCCCGTTTTTATATATATATACTGCTGTTTGTTAGTTTTTCAGATATATTAAAATACTGAAACAAGTTGTATTCATTAATTATATTTCAGACAGGAGGCTCATATCTTGCATTAATCTTTCTTTATTAATGCCCATAGCAGAAACTTAAACAACTTTTATTTTTGAAAAGAATAAACATAAGAACATCTATGTGGGACTACATTTCCCAGCAGCCCTCAGTGTAACGGCCCCTCCTCCCTACGGACCCTATAAGAAGGCTGAGTACTTCCTTGCACTTCCTCTTTCTTTCTGCTCATAGTCAGATAAGTAACTAGTTTAAGTCTGTTATTATTATTATTATTATATTATATTATAGTATATATATATATATATAGTATTATATTTTTCATTCCCTAACGTTTCTTCCGGTGTGCGTCCCTGTTTGGTGCCCCACAGCATGTTATTTCTTGTACTGCGCCGTCTTCTGTGAGCGTCATCTCCTCACAAGTTCAGCGCGCTGTTCATAGGAGGGGCGCGCCTATGCACGGCGCGTCCCCGCCTTCGCTCTCCCCCTCGCTCTCACTCTCACTCTCCCTCTCTACCAATCGGATCGCCGTGACGTCACACGGCAGCGCCGCTTCTCCCTGCAAGCCCGCGCTGTGAATCATTCGGCGGCTGCAGCGGAGCGGAGCGGTAGGGCGGAACCTTACTTCAGGGTGCTGTACTGTCCCCTATCTACCCAGTTACAGTTACCCCAACATCTCGACCGTACTGGGGCATCCCCTAACTATAATCTACAGAATTACATAGGATTGACTAACAATCTATCTTGTCAGCATGTCACATAATAAGGTGCAGGATGACATGGAACCTGAAACCAATGTGGAAACCCCACAAATGCTCACCGCAGCACAAATTCAAGTGTTAATAACACAATCCATACAGGCTGCTTTAGCTCCTGCTACCCCTCGAACCTCTACCCAGCCCATGTTACCTGTAAAGGAAAAATCGGGCAAGGCCTCTTGTAAGCGCAAACATACTGCGACTTATATCGACTCCCCGGCAGGGGAAGTAGAATTGATGCGTGAGGCAGGACCTTCCTCGGCCTGCCGACCCAGCCATCCTACAGTTATGCGACCCTTGATAACCAAGGAGTACCCATCTAAGAAGCTAATGTCATCCCTCCGGGAAAAACCCGACTCATTTAATGAGGATTCGGATGACGACTCGGGCGAGTCACTAGATGCTTCAGCTAGAGATTCTGATTCAGACACAGAGGAGGCTGGGCAAATGGCTACTGACATGGAAGCCAATCCGGATGCCCCAACAGAGGCGATATTGGACTCTCTAGGAGAGCCCTTCTTTATTCCGGAGTTGATTATTCACCCCCGCTCTGGGGATTGGGCCCCTCTTCCCCAGGTATCCCAATACGTGGAGCACTGGGTAAGGCGGATTCTGGATAAATCCAATAGAAACAAATTGCGTGCAGAATGTCCCAGGCCGTCCATCCCCAACAAGGTGACGGCCACACCCGAGATCGATCCGGTCTTATTAAAGTACCTGACCAAGGCAGGAAAATTTTCAAAAAAGGGGATTGAACGTTCGTTCAAAACGATCCAGGACCACGTCTTAGACCTCTTAGGTCCATTAACAAAAATTCTCAACCTGTCTGAACAGGCAGCCACCTCAGAGGAACCAATTGACTTGGTCCAATTACGTGGCTGGGCACAACGGGCCATATGCTTGCTAGGATCAGCTAACACTACCTGCGCCATTGAACGGCGCAGGTCTATATTGATGAGGCTTGACCCCCAGTTATCGCACTTAGCGGAATCAGAACCGGGTCCCTCAGCCGAGGGCCTGCTATTCGGAGACGATTTGGTCAAAAATATAAACCGGTTCGTTGGACTTTTCAACAGCCTAGACAAGGCTCAATTTTCCCTCAAAAAGTCAAATTCTGGGGCTAGAGTTTTTAACAGGGCTGGCAGAGGTAGAGGCCGATCTGCCGGCCGAGGAAATTATTACAGGGCCTCCCCCAGAGCACCAGCTCAATTTTACGCTCCCGCGCAGCAACTGTACTCCGCCTCTATGGTTCAACCAGCTCCATTCTTCCCTCCCAGAGGACGTCCATGGAGAGGACGCGGTGGCAGAGGATTCCCACGATCTCGTCCATCCGGTGAGTTTAATGAAAAAATGCCATTCTGTCATACCGGTGGGGGGCAGGTTGAGGCATTTTACCCATGCCTGGTCCATGATTACGGCAGACCCATGGGTTCTGGCCGTAGTCAACGGTTATTGCATAGAACTAACATCACAACCAAACAGGTTGGTGCCCCTAAATCCCATACATTTTTCAGAAGACAATGGGTATCTCATAGACAGAGAACTCCAGGACCTCATCGCAAAACATGCGGTGATAGAGGTGGACCCCTGGTCCCCCGGGTTCGTGAGCAATCTCTTTCTGGTACGAAAAAAGGATGGGGGATACAGACCTGTGATAAATCTCAGGGATTTGAACCAATTTGTGTCGTATCGTCACTTCAAAATGGAAGGGATTCACATGTTGAGGGACCTTCTAATTCAAGGGGACTGGCTAGTGAAAATAGACCTCAAAGACGCGTATCTGACGATACCTATGCACCGGTCATCTCAACAACTCCTGAGATTTCAATGGAAAAACCACATGTGGCAGTTTACTTGCCTGCCCTTCGGACTGTCTTCAGCCCCTTGGTGCTTCACCAAAGTGATGAAACCGGTGATAGCCACCCTCCGCCGCAGGGGCGTACGGCTTATCATCTATCTCGACGACATACTTATCATGGCTCGTTCAAAGACACAAGCCGAATTACACAAACACTGGACAGTGTCACTTTTGGAGAAATTGGGTTTCCTCATCAACCTCGACAAATCGGTTCTCCAACCGTCCCAGGTGGTGGAATTTTTAGGGTTCTCGGTGGACACCACACACGCAGTATTGCGTTTGCCCAGTGCCAAACTGGCCCTGATCCGGAAAGAAATCAATACGATTCTCCGGAAACGCCTCATTTCTCTGAGGACTCTTGCTCGCATGGTCGGCCTTTTGTCCGCTTCCATTCAAGCAATATTCCCGGCTCCTCTTCACTATCGGGCACTCCAACGGCTAAAAGCTCTTCACCTGAGACAAGGCCTCCGCTACTCGGACGAAATCTCCCTTTGTCCGGATTCGGAGGCGGAATTACGTTGGTGGCTCCGATACGCGGTAGAATGGAACGGCAAGGCTATTTTCACGCCCCGACCAGACATCATTCTGGAATCAGACGCGAGCCGTCTAGGCTGGGGAGCTCGCCGTGGCCCTGTCTCCACTGGAGGGACATGGTCAGCGGAGGAAGCTACCCTTCATATCAACGCGTTAGAACTCCTGGCGGCATTTTTCGCCGTCAAGAGTTTTCTGTCACAGAAATCCAGATGTTGCGTTCTTATACGCATGGACAATGTGGCGGCTGTCCAGTATGTCAATCGCCTGGGGGGATCGAGATCCAAAGTTCTGGCCAATTTGGCATCAGAATTATGGAATTTCTGCCTCTCACGCGACATCACCCCTCTAGCGGAATATATTCCGGGAACTTCCAACGACGTGGCAGACTGGAACTCCCGTTACCTGACCGATACGAGCGACTGGATGCTGGACAGATCGGTGTTTCTAGCAATCCACACCTTGTGGGGCCCCCTTTCACACGGACCTGTTCGCATCGAGGCTCAATCGCCAACTGCCCCGCTTTTACAGCTGGAGGCCGGATCCAGAAGCGATTGCGGCGGACGCACTTCTTCAGACATGGCCCTCAGGGTTACACTATGCGTTCCCTCCTTTCACCATGATAACCAGAATGCTCCTTCATGTAGCCAATCAGGCGGCCACGGTAGCCCTTATCACTCCGTGGTGGCCAGCTCAACCATGGTTTCCCATGGTCCTGGGTATGTCGATCGATTATCCCAGACTCCTCCCTCACTCGATCCACCTGTTGACCAACCCTGTCGGGGAGGCTCACCCGCTAATTCTGGAAGGCAGATTGCCTCTGCTGGCATGGTTGGTCTCGGGACGTCAGACTCCAGTGATGGACTTTCATCTTCAGCTAGAGACCTTCTCGCCCTGGCCTGGGCCCCTGGGACTAGATCGGCATACCGATCTGCCTGGGGATTATGGGTTCGTTGGTGTGATCAACAACAAGTTGATCCCACTCGAGCTCCTGTGAACACGATTGTCAACTACCTGGCTGAAGCTTTTCACTCGGGAAAGGCATACAATTCACTTAATGTGTACAGGTCCGCTATTTCGGCATATCACCTTCCCGTAGAGTCCCTCCCTGTCGGGAGACACCCCTTGGTGTGTCGTCTCCTCCGCGGGGCTAGGCTTACCCGTCCTCCTAAACCTCGCTACCATTCCACTTGGGATGTGACCAAAGTACTCCAGCTACTTTCATCCTGGGAAGACAATCACCTGCTTTCCCTGCGTGATCTTTCCCTTAAGCTCACCATGTTGCTTTGCCTAGTGTCTATAAAAAGAGTTTCGGACGTCAGAGCCCTAGACGTTTCGCGGAGTCAATTTTCGCCGCAAGGGGTTAGGTTCTCGATAGTGCGTAGAACCAAGACTCAACTTCACTCGGTCTTTTACCCGTTCTTTCCTTCTCACCCGCAGCTTTGCGTTGTACGTTGCCTTCAAACCTACGAATCACGTACGGCGACTCTTCGCTCTCCTAACCTATCACAATTGTTGGTCTCTTATGTGCGACCTCACCTCCCAGTGACTTCAGCCACTCTGGCCAGGTGGGTTCGTCTAGTAATGGAATTAGCGGGCATAGATTTAGCCTTGTTTGGCGCTCACTCGACCAGAGGGGCGATGGCCACTAAGGTGGTTTCCACGGGGGGTTCCTTATCGGACCTCCTATTGGCGGCCGACTGGTCGTCGGAATCTACCTTTCGGGAATTTTACTTCAGACCTGAATCCCATGTATCCTTGTCAGTTCTTACGCCCTAGTGTGGGTATCTAGTTATCGTACAAGCTGTTGTAATTTATTTACAGTCGATATATGTATACATACTCTGATGTTTTGCCCTTGTGTATAGAATACGTATGCTTAGCTTTAAACATGCAAGATATGAGCCTCCTGTCTGAAATATAATTCGAGATTTTCCTAGCTTGTGACGGAAAATATTGGTTATATGAAGACAGGAGGCGAGTATCTTCCCACCCTACCCTCCCTGTTATGGTCGCCTTGCTCTCGTTTTAGGTTACTGAAACGATCCGAGGGTACACCATTCGGACTTCCCAGATTCGTGTTGACTCCCCGTTGGGATGCTGTTTTTGGTTGGATCCTAGTTGAAGTTTCCCCTACAAGAGATGGCGACCCGTGCCTACGGATCCACTGAGGGAACTCATCGACCTACTGCGGGGATACCGACTTCTGATGTTGGACTGTTGTCTGGTTTTGTTCACACTGGCATCGCAGTCAGAAAGAGGAAGTGCAAGGAAGTACTCAGCCTTCTTATAGGGTCCGTAGGGAGGAGGGGCCGTTACACTGAGGGCTGCTGGGAAATGTAGTCCCACATAGATGTTCTTATGTTTATTCTTTTCAAAAATAAAAGTTGTTTAAGTTTCTGCTATGGGCATTAATAAAGAAAGATTAATGCAAGATACTCGCCTCCTGTCTTCATATAACCAATATTTTCCGTCACAAGCTAGGAAAATCTCGAATTATCCTTACTAACAAAAACAAGTATTTCCTCAGGGCTACAAATCATTCTTACAAATAGCTGATTGAAAATAATTGCAGTCCTTGGTACTTGCACCTGAGGCCGCATACACACGATCAGTCCATCTGACGAGAACGATCCGAAGGTCTGATGTGCCTACACACCATCGGTTAAAACTATCGTGTCAGAACGCGGTGAAGTAAAACACACGACGTGCTGAAAAAAAACGAAGTTTAATGCTTCCAAGCATGCGTCAACTTGATTCTGAGCATGTGCGGCCTTTTGACCGATGCCTTTGCATACTAATGTTCGGTTTTGACCCATTGGTCAGGCGTCCATCGGTTTAATTTTAAAGCAAGTTCTCTGTTTTTGGACCGAAGTACAACTGATCGATGGGGCCCACACACGATCGGTTTGGACCGATGAAACTGAACTTCAGTCTGTTTTCATCGGTTTTGACCGATCGTGTGTACGCGGCCTAAGGGTCTTCTCGTATAATGTTGTCACAGAATGCTGTTGTAATTTTTATTAAATGAAACCTGAAATGGAGGAATATAGAAACTTCCACTGCTGATCATTCATTCTGAGAATTATAGGTTCCTGGTTGTCATGGTGATGTGGTGATTTGAATACTTTCTAAATCTCTGATCTGGAACATGTACGCAGATTAGAAGTTCTGACTTTACTGTGAGAATCAGAAAAGGCCAGGCAGCTAGCATTTTCAGAAAGAATTCAGCAGTGGCATTTCTTGCAGTACATGTTCCCTTTAAAAGGAAACTATAATAATTTGGATCATATTTTATTTTTATTTGATGTGTATCTTGTGTTGAAACTGATGACATCAGCAGTAGCTGATTCTTTTCAAACTGTGTCTTTCTAATTTCGACTCTACACTTTGCTATATAGAACAATGAGACACAAGAAAATAAGAGACATGTGTCATGAGAGTCTTCTATTCCTCTGTATGTGTAATCTGAGCTTCAGCTATTGAGCTCTGTAAACAACAATCTTTTTTTCATACATGCAATTAAAGCTAAACTGTGCCAAGACTGTGCATATATGTGCATATTGGGCTACTTTCATACTGTAGCCGCGGCTGTATTAGTGGCACTTTAGCGGCCGAAGAAAGGGTTAAAACCACCCGTGATGTGGCGCATCTGAATCATTTTTCAGGCGCTTCAGAGCCGTTGCCCATGCATTCCAATAGGCAGAGGCATTTGGGAACGCTGTATACAATGCTCCCAAACGCCCCAAAGATGCTGCTTGCAGGACTTTTTGTAATGTCCCACAAGCGCACTGCCCCAGTGTGAAAGCACTCTGGCTTTCACATTTGGGCAGCATGGGAGGTGCTTTCCAGGTACTTTACAGGTGCTAATTATAGCGCTAAAATGTACGTACTTTAACCACTAGCCCACCAGTCGCCGCAGTTATACGGCTGCGCAAAATCACGTAGCTATACGTCGTTTCGCATTGCAGCCAATAGGGGCGCGTGCGTCCCCTGTTTTCCCCTGGTGCCGACACGCGTGGCTGTCGCTCATTACAGAGCGAGAATCGGGAGCTGTGTATGTAAACACACAGCTCCCGGTCTTGTAAGGGGGAGAAATTACTGTTTGTCTGTTCATACAATGTATGAACAACGATCTGTCATTTCCCCTAATCAGTCCCACCCCCCCTTCAGTTAGAACACACCTAGGGAACATAATTAACCCCTTCCTTGCCCCCTAGTGTTAAACCCCTTCCCTGCCAGTGGCATTTTTACAGTAATCAATGCATTTTTATAGCACTGATCGCTATAAAAATGCCAATGGTCAGTACTGATAAAAATCACTTATCGCCGCCATTACTAGTAAAAAAAAAATATTAATGAAAATGCCATAAAACTATGCCCTACTTTGTAGACGCTATAATTTTTGCGCAAACCAATCAATAAACACTTATTGCGATTTTTTTTAATGAAAAATATGTAGAAGAATACGTATTGGCCTAAACTGAGGAAAATAATCTTTATATATTTTTGGGGGATATTTATTATAGCAAAAAGTAAACAATATTCAAAAAATAAAAACCGCAGAGGTGATCAAATACCACCAAAAGAAAGCTCTATTTGTGGAAAAAAAGGACGGCAATTTTGTTTGGGAGCGACGTCGCACGATTGCGCAATTGTCAGTTAAAGCGATGCAGTGCCGAATCGCAAAAAGTGGGCAGGTCATTAACCAGCAAAATGGTCAGGGGCTGAAGTGGTTAAAGACAGCCTCCTTTCCTCTTGAAAATGGAGCCAGTTATTTATATATTCTATTATATTGCGAAGAAATCTTCAAAGTTCACAACAAGGGTACTGAAAGCACAGCTTCTCTCACCTTATTGTATGCATTATCATAAAATTCACAGCCTACCAGCCCTCTAATGTAAGAAAAAAAGATACGGTAAACTGTTAGCAAATGGATTGAAACCCAACTTCAGAGACTCTGCTATGATGTTTGAGTATAATTTACTTCACAGTACAAGCAAATACAGAGGTCAGTGTTAATGTGTTTAAAAGCTATTTCACTGCTTATTTAAACAATGTAAGTACTTGTATTCCTATAGTCTGGGCATAGGTTCACTTTAAGGTTAGCCTGCTAAACTTGTGAAAATAGGTAAATTGTACAGTTTGTTTCTATTCCTAAAGGAAAATAAATAAATAACACATTTACAAAAACACTTTACATTCTATTTAGGGTGTTAAACCTGGACTCCAGGAATTCAGCTTCTTTGTAAAAAGTGAAAGCATACTAGATGTATGACACCTCCTGAACTTATCTTTATTATTTACAGCTGACAGTTTTATAGAACCATCTTTCAGCTATTGCTGTAGCCCCACACTAGACCTTTTTGTGTTGGCATCTTCAACAGTAGCATTCAAGCAGCTGCTATGCCCATTCCTCCACTCTTCCTGTCAAAGCATAGAAGCCCTTGACTTCTGTGAAAGGGCAGCAGAATAGAGGAGTGGATAGAACTGCTCTGTGTGCATCTCTGATCCTTCTCAGCGCAATAAACTTGTCAGATGTAAAAAATAAAGAAAGGCCCAGGAAGTGTCAGGCATCTTGTTTGACTTAACTCATAGTGTGCCCATTACTTTTTAAAAAAGGAGCTGAATTCCTGGAATCCAGCATTAACAAAGGTATTCTCTTACTGCATAATGCTTAAACTACTTGTAAGAGGTTAATCTACACCTCTCTTGTATCATTTCGCAATCTATAGCAACATTTTATCTCACAGATAAGTGCTATGAATTACTTACAGTGCTGTGAAATAGTATTTGCCCCTTCCTGATTTTTTTTTTTTAATTTGCATATTTCTCACACTTAAATGATTCAGATAATCAAGCACATTTTAATATTACACAAAGATGACCAGAGTAAATCCAAGATGCAGTTTTTAAATTATTATTTCATTTATTAAGGGAAAAAAGCTGTTCAAACCTGCTTCACCCTATGTGAAAATTTCACTTGCCACACCCAAGCCTAATTATTGCCAGACCTGTTGAATCAAGAAATCACATAAATAGAAGCTGTCTGACAAATTGAAGCACACTAACAGATCACAAAAATCCACACACCATGCTGTAATCTAAAAAAAATCAGGAACCGATTATAAACAAAACAATGTACATGTTTCGGTCTAAGAAAGGTTTCAAAGCCATTTGGAACTCCAGTAGACCACAGGGAGAGCCATTGTCCACATGGAGATAACTTGGAACAGTGGTGAACCTTCCCAGGAGTGGACGGCCTACAAAAATTATTTCAAGAGTATGTCGATGACGAATACAGGAGGTCATAAAAAGAACCCAGAATAACATATAAAGAACTGCAGGCCTCATTTGCTTCAGGTAAGACCAGTGTTCATAATTCAACAATAAGAAAGAGTTTGGGCAAAAATGGCATCCATGGGAGAGTTCCAAGTCCAAAGCCACTGCTGACCAAACAGAACACAAAGGTTCATCTCACATTTACCAAAAAAACATTTTGATTAGCCCCGAGACTTTTAGGCAAATATCCTGTGGACCGATGAGACAAAAATTTAACTTTTTGGAAGGTGTGCGTCCCGTTACATCTAGCATAAAACGAATACAGCATTTCATAACAAGAACATCATACCAACAGTCAGACATGGTGGTGGTAGCATGATGGTCTGGGGCTGCTTTGCAGCTTCAGGACCTGGGTGACCTACCATAATTGATGGAACCATGAATTCTGAGCTCTACCAGAAAATCCGGAGAGGAGAATGTCCGGCCATAAGTTTATGACCTCAAGCTCAAGTGCACTTGGGTTATGCATCAGGACAATGATCCGGAACACAACTTCAAGTCCACCTTCAAATGGTTCAAACAAACCTAAATTTAGGTTTTGGGGTGGCCTAGTCAAAGCATGGACTTAAATCCAATTAAGATGCTGTATTGTGACCTTACACAGGCTGTTAATGCTGTTATACCCTCCAATGTGGCTGAATTAAAACAATTCTGCAAAGAAGAGTGGTCCAAAATTGCTACACAGCAATGTGAAAGATTCATTGGCAGTTATCGCAAACGCTTGATTGCAGTTGTTACCCTCCCCTTTTTCTTATTTAAATTGTGGGTTCCTTATTTCCTTGACTTTGAAAAAGTGCTTAGAGCATGAAACGCGTTGTCAAGGCAACCCCCTCTTAATATAACCTTCATTGTGTACTATGTTTTGGTCCATGATGTGGACATTTCTACATTTTTCCACCAGAGGGCAGCAGTGTATAAACGTTCCTAGTGGAAGAGTGTGTCTCACGGCACATTCTATCCATAGTACTGCTTGTATCCATAGATGCCAGTCGGTGGCACATGTGTGTGATGTCACCCGCTCGGGGGAGGGAGGTAGTGTGTCTTTTCCCCATCCTAGCTGAGTCACTGTTCCGGCTAACGCCGCTTATGTTGGAGGGCCCCCCCATTCTCGACTGCCGCTGGCCTGTATACAGAAGCCAGTCTAAGGTACTGTGAACACACCACTATCCATTACACAAGCCTTCTTGAGCTATATTAAAAACTTTAACTCCTCCTTGCTGTATGGATTGTGGACGTCAACACTGTCCACTGTGAATATTTCATGGATAACCTTTTATCTTAATTTATGTCTATATTGGATTGAATATACCCCATTGCAAATAATACATGGACTTTGTTCACTTTTGCTATTAAGTTTATATGTGTTTGAGTCTCATGAGCGCTCGTTTTAGTGTTTAATTTGTGTACAATTGGTACTTCCAGGTACGATTTCATCTTGCTGCTCTAGACTCATATATTATCTTTCTGAGATTTTTGCTACCTCCTGAATTATCATACAATATAATTTTCATTATCACTATCATTATTATCCACCAATAGTGTTTTTTGTTGTTTTTTTTTTTTGCCACCAAGGGTAGAACATCCAGTTATTAGGTTTAGGGGGCAATTACTTTTTCACATAAAGCCAGGCAGGTTTATTTGCCCTAATAGATAAAACTATCAAAAACTGCATATTGTATTTACTCAGGTTATATTTGTGTAATAATAACATTTGTTTAATGATCTGAGTCATTTAAGTGTGACAAATATGCAAGAAATTAAAATAAAAAAAATCAGAAAGGGGGCAAATACTAGTTCACAGCCTTGTACATTGTATGTACCAGATCCTGCAATCATTATGTTACAGTCAAAGTGAATGTGGGGACCAATTCTGTCTCTACTTAAAAGTGATATCCCACTTGAAATGTAAAAGCATATTATGAAAGTCAGATGTTAATTGGCACTATTGGGACAGGTTTATAAAGATTTACAGTTCTATAAGTTAGCCATGACAGAAAAACACTGAAATATGCAGACAATTTCTATACCTAGCATATGCACTCCTCTATTAAATACACAATAAAATACAACATATATTTTTAGTCTATACAGAGAAAGTCTACTGGTCGGATTTATTCATGCATTAGGTTTAGCCACTGCACTAGAAACTGATCTACCCGAATGACATTGACAATTCTAAACATTCATTCCTTGGCATCTTATGTGTGAATGTAATGGCATTTTCTGCTTCAGTGCCTTGAGTTTTTATCTGTCTGCTTTCTATCTGTAATATAAGTCTTTGACCTTAACTGTTTTTAATCCAATTCAGTGCATCTTCATTCCTGAACCTAAAGGTAAATCATGCTATCCGACTAAATGTTCATTTTGCAGACAACATTCAATATTAATTGTGTCACCAAAATCACCTTATTTTCTTACCAGTTTTATCAGTGAAGTTGAAGGTCACAGTAACTGGAGCCTTTGTTGTCGTAGCCTTCTCTAGATTTTGTCCAGCGCAAATTGTCCAGTAATCTGGGCAGCAATCTATGTGTCCCAGTGCTTCCTGGTCACAAAATGTATCACAATAACACGTTGCATTTTTACTGGTGTAATATGCATTGCAGTCATCATTTCTACTGTTACAACAGCCATTAGTGCTACAATAACTATCAATGTCCAGTGATCTTTTGGCTCTACTGCTTTTAAAAAAGCTGATATCCTCTGAAGAATACAACGTTACTAATAGATGTCTTCCATGAACAAAGGCGTTTAAATAAAATACACTTGTAAGTAATAAGCACCACAGTGTTGGAAGCAGATATCCCATTTTCAGCTAAAAATTAGGTGATCTCACTGTGAAGTGTAAGTTGAATGAACATAGCATAGAATCATATTGAATTTAGTGAACTTTGCTAGGTGATTTTGATTAACAATTAACTTGTGTTATCAAGTCATCAGCTTCAAAATGTGCAAAAGCTATTAAAATGTCCAAGAGACTTATATGGCACAATAACTTTTGTCAAGCAGACTTTGAACCACACATTCTCAATGCAAATACATTTTTGTGCATAGTTACTAACTGTTGGTAACAGACATTTATGATCTTTGGATTTACACTCAGCAGAAATGTAGCTTGGGAAAAATGTCTAACACATTCATCTTTATTATACAGTAATTGTCAAGCCTCTACCACAAGAAACCCGACAGTACTTTAATAAGTGCTGCATATTTAAATGTAGGATGTACTCATGATTGAATTTGGGTTTTACAAATTCTAGTAAGGAAGTTTAGAATTAAGTGTAATAAATGTTCATATTGCAATTTCTGTCCCCGAACAACTTTATCAGTGTGAATTAATAATTACTGCCTTCTTTGTTTGGCTGAGATTTGGGCAAGAGAGCAAGAAAAGGAACAATGTGCATGAAAATATTTGGTGGTGTGAACTAGTATGAACTGTTGTTTTTTTTTAGCCACTTTTACACCGCTCTCATGCGTTACTGCATGCACTTTAAATAGTCTATCATGCCTTATCATGCTTTAACCTGTGTGGAATTAATGAGGCCCATTAATTCTGAATGGGCAGCTAACACATGAAAACAAATGAAAAATCAGACAGGGACCATTTTTTCAACATATATTCATTGAGCTGCTTTTGCAAGGTTCATTGTGGTTCAATTAACATTTAATTGAACATGAATGGCATCACAACACAGAATTTGTATAACCAAGCGCTGAGGTAACACACAGTGAAATTCACACTGTACCTCACTACATAGGTGTGAAACTAGCCTTAATAATTGTTGTTTAACCCTTTTCCACCCAGCCTCAGCATAGGGTCTGTACACCTGGGGGGCTAGGTCTCGGGAGAGGCCAATTTTTTGTTCAGGTTGTTCACTGTACTGGAAACATGCAGTGAGCATGTTCTCAACACAGAAAGCTCTGCCATCCCTGGATCCATATGTGCGGCATGTGGGCATTAAAGCCACCACACTTTTGCCACCACACTTTTGCATTACTTGAACAGCAAGCGGTTAAGGGAAAGGGCATGAGAGAAGAAGGGAAAGGGGAAAACAAAGAAACTGAAACCTGTAGTATCAATGATAAAGAGAACTGAATAAGTATAAAATATGATAATAATGATATTATTTTTTCTCATTCATAATTCACTGTTCTTTGGATCCTAGTTTAACCATTTTTGTGATACAGCGCTGTGTTGCTTTAACTGACAATTGTGCGGTCATTTGACACTGTGCCCAAACAAAATTGATGCATTTTTTTTTCCACAAATAGAGCTTTCTTTGGTAGTATTTGATTACCTCTGTGGTTTTTATTTTTTGCACTATAAACGATAAAAGAGCAGCAATTTTGAATAAAAAACAATATTCCTTACTTTCTGCTATAAAACATTCCCAATAAAAAAATAAATAAAAAAAAATCCAAATGTATTAATTTGTTTGGACAAAAGTTATCGCGTCTACACACTATGGGTTTGATTTATGTTTTTTTTTTTTTTTTTTTTTACTAGTAATGGCAGCGATGGGCCATTTTTTAACCAATACAGTGATCAGTGCTAAAAAAATTCACTGATCTATGTATAAATGACACTGACAAAGTGTGTCCTAGGGAGGTGCTTTCTAACTGTGGGGGGGGGGGGGGGGAGTGTTACACTGTGTTACACTGGAGGAAAACAGAGATCATGATTTAGCTTAGATGAAACAGAAGATCTCTAATTTCCTCACTGACAGGTCAGCGGTGTGCCTTGTTTACCTGCGGGTCCACTACACCATGCGTGCCCCCTACACCGCTTGCACAAAATCACGTACAGGTATGTGATTTTGTGCAGCCAAGACCGCCCTGCCGCAGTATATGTACAGTGGGAAGTCAGGAAGCAGTTAAGGTGAAGATCAAGTAAATCTCTTTTCTTTTTTTTTATTTGTGTTAAAATCTTTTATTTATTTAAAGGGCAAAGATACACAAAATACAACATCCGTCAATAACATAAGAAAAAGATACAGTGGTGTAATAAGATGAGTTTAACTATACAATATGACATAGATAGGGTGTCTAGGTACAAAAAAGAACACCTGAGCCATTAATCGTACATATCCGTAACATCTAGCATCTTCAGGTTGGAGAGACTCATTAAGTGCAGTCAACCCCTTCCCCTGTTGGGACAGATAGTAAGTACATTTCTTTTCTACTCAAAAGTGAAATTCTATCTCTATATCCACATCAAAGAAGGAGTTTTCCAAGTGGGGTTCTGTGTTGTACTTTGTGCGGTAATCTAAATTAATCACATTTGATGACATGTCATATGAACATGCGACTGAAAATACGAACAGAAAAAGCATTTTCGTCATTTTGTACTTTCGTAAATATATTGCGGGATTCGCGGCACTTTCAACACGCGGCTCAACCATATTAACTATTGTTAAGCCCCATACACTTGGTCAGACTTTTTTAACAACAAACAAAAAAATGATCATTTTCCGTTCGTTCTCAGAAAATTTGTTCGTTTTTAAACTCCATCAGAAAACCATTTTTGGGTTCAAAAGTCTGGCCAACTGATCTCCCTTCAGATGAAAATCCACAGAAAAGTTTATTTGGCTTTACTGTACTACTCACTGTACTAGTGTACTCAGCACAAAAGAGAAGCTGCTTCACTAACTACACTCACTCACTGCCCATTCACTGCCCTTTTTCTTTTGGTATTTTCAGTCGTATGTTCATATGACAACTATAACAAAAGATTTGCATTCTGTATTTTAAATGCAAAATACGAACAGAAAAAAGGAATTCAAAATACAGAATGCAAATCTTTTGTTATAGATGTCATATGAACAATGAACATACGACTGAAAATACGAACAGAAAAGGAATCAAACAAAATACAATATGCAAATCTTTTGTTATAGATGTCATTTTCGTTCTTTTGCCGTTTTCGTTTTGTCCTATTTTCGTCCGATCGTTCGTTCGTATTTGCGGTTGTTTGTTATGTGGCTCATTTGTAATCCCCTCGTTTTCGTATGTTGGTGCTTTAATTTTTTCGTATGTACACATTATCCCGCGGGTACGAAAATGAACATATTCGTACGAAAATAACATTCGTACGAACGGGAATGCACATATCTATTTCTAACTGTGGGGGAGGGGGACTGACTGGGGAGGTGATCGATCTGCATCCCTATGTACAAGGGACATAGATCGGTCTCCTCTCTCCCTGACAGGACAATGTCTCTGTGTGAGCAGGCAATGAGAGATGATCTCATATGTTTACATTTAAGATCATCTCTCATTGGATGCACAGATCATGCTGTAAATAGCCGCTGTGATTGGCTATTTACCAAGATCTGTGATTGGCTGTGTCCAAGGGAGACGGCCAGCACAGAAGTTCCCCAATGCGTGCTCGGGAGCACGCACGGGGAACGAGAAAAGGGGCGGCCTTCAAAAGACGGCGTCCCAGAGAAGTAGAGCCACCCTGCGGCCGTACATAGTCGTACGGCTGTCGGGAAGTGGTTAAAGGGTAAAAGTGTTTGGTGAATTTTTAGCAATAGGTTAAGAGGAAGGTGTTAGGGGTTAATTCCTGTCAGTAAACCGTTTTAACATAAAATGCACATCAGGTGAGCGCAAAAGTGAATATCAAAGTGCTTTTTAACCTTTTTTGTTCAGTCCCAGAATGGAGACAGTTGATGGGCATGTTGTATTGCTTAACTGCAATAGAGAAAAGCAAGGTCACTAACCTGGATATGTAATCTCGACAGGTGCCTACACAGTGCGTGCGTGCATTTTATGAATGTTATTAATTATGGCCAGACTAAGGTAACTTGTGCCCTGAATATGGACAATAAACTATTTACCTATTGTAACAAGCAGTAAAACAGTTTTATAACAAGCCACCCCTGACATTTCTAGCTTTAAACCACTTCAAAAGAAAATATTTAAAAGCAGCAAACATTATACATTTTTTTAAAGTGGAGACCCTACAGAATACATTTTTATATCACACAGTATTTACGCAGCGGGTTTTCAAACACAATTTTTGGGGATATATTTCACTGAATTGTACAAAAACACATTATAATAAGAGATTATTTGGTAAAATATAAAAGATGATGATCTGAGTAAATAGATACCAAACATGTAATTCTTTAAAATTGCACACACCTGTGCAATGACATGTGCATATAGAGACATAGAGCGACTGAAAATACGAACAGAAAAATTAAAAATTATATAAAAATGATACCAGGATGTTGCCTGCAGCTACAGTTGAGTAACTTAGGCCGCGTACACATGATCGGTTAACCAGAGGACAACGGTCTGATGGACCGTTTTCATCAGTCAAAACCGATCATATGTAGGCCCCCATCGGTTAATTAACCTTCGGTTAAAAAAAGACAACTTGCTTTAAAATTGAACCGATGGACTCCTAACCGATCGTTAGTACGCACGACCAAAAAATCCACGCATGCTCAGAATCAAGTCGACGCATTCTTGGAAGCATTGAACTTAATTTTTTTCAGCACGTCGTTGTGTTTTACGTTACCGCGTTCTAACACGATCGGTTTTTTTTTATGGATGGTGTGTAGGCACATCAGACCATCAGTCAGCTTCATCAGTTAACAGATAAGAACAGTCCTTCAGACCTTTGTCATCGGATGGACTGATCGTGTGTACGAGGCTTTACAGGTATGTCACTTAGCATTAGGTGGTTATTGTGAGGTTATTATTTCTCAAAGATCCTTAAAGATAACATTTAAAGACCATAAAATCAGATTTAGTTTCTAACAGCTCTGAAACACCTGCTGGTGGTTTACACTAGAGGTCTGGCAGCCTACCAAGATTCTGAGGCAAAGGAAAAAAATAGAGGAAAAGCTAATATTTTGCTTGCAATCATTTTTATTGAAAATATCAAACATAACAATCAAAATTTTTCGCACACAAAAAGTTTAACAAACAGTACATGTCAAGGATGATATATTAATAAGGATATTCGTTGAGGCCTCATTAAATGCCTCAATGTCATCAAGAAAAGATATGTCTAAAGGCACAACTGCAACTTAAACTCTCAATCACATGTAAAAAAAAGTAAGAATTCTTATATAGAGTAGATAAAATTGTAAACTTGGTCAACCAGTTTGAGATTATAGCGTCAATGAGCCTTACTTGAATGTAATTAGTGCCATATAGGAGAGACCTCTGCAAAATTGGTCTAATGTGGAGACTAAATTGCACGACTAAATTGTACTACTAGAGAGTGTGCCAGAAAATATAAAGAAAGAAAAGACAGAAAGAAGAACGAAAAGAAGAAATTAGTCAGGAAAGCCATTTTTTCCTGGGAGCCTTCTCCATGTTTACAGTACATGGTGCATACATTGCACATGAATTCCTATATATGTCGCCCAGGGTTTCCAGGTCAACTTGAACCTAGCAACCATTTTTTCTTGGACCATTAGCCAGGAAATCTTCCTTTTAACAGCCAAAAAGAAAACCTTGTGTTGTTTCCATGCTCTTGCTATGGATAATTTTGTGAAAAAGATTAAATCCCGGGTGGCTCTATTGGTGTCTGGTATCCCCTTTGGGGATTTGGCTGCTTTTTACCTTGCAGATCATGTGAACATTTTTATTTCAGAATTATCTAATTTTCAGGCATTCACACCAAATGTGGAGCAAAATTTCACCAATTATGTTGTGAACTTAGAGAGTTAATTTACGGTAATTACAATGCTTATTGATTTAGATATCAATGAAGTCTTATTTTAACTGCTTTATACCCAGCCACTGTAGAAAAACATCTGGCCGGTAGCTTTCTAGATTACTTTATCATATGTAAAATTCCATAATGCAGAATATATATTGATTGTTATTTAAGCAGCAATAAACTAAGTTTTGAGCTGGAAAATTCTTTATTTTTATTTTATTTTTTATGTTAAACATTTAACTTTCAGTCTCTTTTTGCAAGTAATGAATCACATGCTGTTTAACATTTACTTTGAAAGAAAAATCTTTTCAATGTTTGAAAATTCACTGACAAGCACCTAACCTTTAATAAAACAAAAAACAAAAAGCAAGACCTTTATGTAAGATGGAATTTGTACTTTAGTTAATTGTAAACAAATAAGCAATAGTATACAGTATTTTCAGTTAAGATTATGGAAGATACAGAACCTACTTCTTGTGATTAGGGATGAGTTTCAAGTTCAAGTCGAACTCATGTTCGACACGAACATTGCCTGTTCACCTGTTCGGCGAACAATTTGGGCAAATCCGAAAAGCCGCAGAACACCCTGTAAAAGTCTATGGGAGAAATCTAAAGTGCTAATTTTAAAGGCTAATATGCAGGTTATTGTCATAAAAAGTGTTTGGAGACCTGGGTCCTGCCCCAGGGGACATGTATCAATGCAAAAATAAGTTTTAAAAATGGACGTTCTTTTAGGGAGCAGTGATTTTAATAATGCTTAAAGTGAAACAATAAAAGTGAAATATTCCTTTAAATTTCATACCTGGGGGTGTATAGTATGCCTGTGAAGTAGCGCTTTTTTCCTGTGCTTAGAACTGTCCCTGCACAAAGTGTCATTTCTGAAGGAAAAAAAGTCATTTAAAATCACTCGCGGCTATAATAAATTGTCGGCTCTTGGCAATACAGAGAAAAAGTGTGGGGGTCCCCCAAATTACATTTCCAGGCCCTTCAGGTCTGGTATGGATATTAAGGGGAGCCCCGTGTCAAATAAAAAAAAATTATGTGAGGTTTCCCCCAAATATCCATTCCAGACCCTCCTGTACCGTACCAGGCCACATGCCCTCAACATTGGGAGGATGCTTTGGTAGCCTGTAACCCCTCAAAGCACCATGTCCCCATGTTGATGGGCACAAGGGCCTCATCACCACAACCCTTGCCCGGTGTTTGTGGGGGTCTGCGGGTGGGGGGCTTGTCGGAATTTGGAAGACCCCTTTAACAAAAGGGGACCCCCAGATCCCCATGTGAATGGGGTACATTGTACCTCTACCATTTCACAAAGAAAGTGTAAATAATTGCAAAAAAAAACACTGTTGAGAAAGTCCTTTATTAAAAAAATAAAAATAAAAAAATAAAATTCCAGCGGTGGTAATCCTCTCTCGGTCTCTGCTCCAACGCTGTTGGTATCCTATGACGGGTGATCTCTTCTCCGGGGTCCAGCGATGAGAAGATCTCTTCTTCATCCAGGTCCAGAATCCAGCGATGAGATGTCCATCCAGCGCACACATCCTTCACGTTTCTCCACCGGAGACAGCCCTGCGAATGATGTGGCTTCAGCGGTGACAGCTCTTATGTAGGTGAGGGTGGGGCCACCCGTCACGTGACCCCATCCCCCTCTGACGCAAGGGAAAGCCCAGGCTTCTCCAGTGACGCGTGGGTGACCCCACCCCCTCTGATGTAATGCAGGTTTGCTGTTACATCACCCCGGAGAGGAGATCACCCATCGCAGGATACTGACAGCGTTGGAGCGGAGACCGAGAGTGGATTACCACCGCTGGAATTTTTTTTTTTCTTTTTAATAAATGACTTTCCCAATGGTGTGTGTGTTTTTTTTACAATTATTTACACTTTCTTTGTGAAATGGTAGAGGTACAATGTACCCCATTACCAATTCACATAAGGGGGGCAGGATCTGGGGGTCCCCTTTGTTTAAAGGGTCTTCCAGATTCCGATAACCCCCCACCCGCAGAACCCCACAATCACTGGGGAAGGATTGTGGGGATGAGGCCCTTGTCCCCAACAACATGACCCCCAAAGCATCCTCCCAATGTTAAGGGCATGTGGCCTGGTACAGTTCAGGAGGGGGGGGCGCTCTCTTATCCCCCCTCTTTTCCTGCGGCCTGCCAGGTTGAGTGCTCGGATAAAGGGTCTGGGATGGTTTTTGGGGGGGAACTCCACACCATTTGTTTTTAATTTGGGGTGGAGTTCCCCTTAAAATCCATACCAGACCTGAAGGGTCTGGAATGGATATTTGGGGGGAACCCCACGTCATTTTTTTTTATGTGACAAGGGTTACCCTTAATATACTGTACATACCAGACCTGAAGGGACTGGTAATTGAATTTGGGGGACCTCCAAACTGAGTGATTTTAAATAACGTTTTTTCCTTCAGAAATTACACTTTGTGCAGGCACAGTTCTAAGCACAGGAAACAAGCGCTACTTCAAATGGGATACTATACACCCACCCAGGTACCAAATTTAAAGGAGTATTTCACTTTTATTGTTTCACTTTAAGCATTATTAAAATCACTGCTCCCGGAAAAATGTAAAAAACTGCAGTTTTTAAAACTTTTTTTTGCATTGATACATGTCCCCTGGGGCAGGACCCATGTCCCCAAACACTTTTTAGGGCAATAACTTGCATATTAGCCTTAAAAATTAGCACTTTAGATTTCAAACATTCGAGTCCCAGACTTTAATGGGGTTCTAAAGTTCACGCAAACTTTTGGTCTGGTGAGAACCGAACGGAGGAGTATTCAGCTCATCCCTACTTGTGTTCAGTAACAATTTGCCTACTAATTATAGGCTTAATGAGGGTAATCATATTATGCTAAGGATCCACATTTCCAGCTAGTGATCATATCTGTGTACCTTGGAAAAAAATGTAAAAGAATTTAAAAAACTAAAATAAAAATGTTATATACTGTATTGCAGCTTATCATTGCTTAGATGTGCCGGTAGGAGGAATTTGGTACCAACAAACAACAGCAGTTTTTGCCACTGAAACTCTCAAGCAGCACATTTTCTGCTAGACATAAAAACATGGACATTTTAGAAAGAGTAATATTGTCACTGAGCTATCCAGATGCAGACTGAAATGAATCTTAGGCCTTGTACACATGACTGAGAATCTCGTTGTAAATGAAATGTCGTTTTCCTCTACGAGTTTCTGGTCAGGCTTGTCGGGAATCTTGTCAAGCTTTCTTTGCATACACACTGTCATGACAAAATCTTGTCGTTCTCAAGCACGGTGACGTACAACACGTACAACGGCACTATAAAGGGGAAGTTCGATTCCACTGGCACAACCCTTGGGTCTGCTTTTGCTAATCTCATGTTACTGCATGTTAAGTAAAAGTTTGGTAAAAGATGATTTGCACTTTTCAGTCTGTTACAGCGTAACGAATGTGCTATTTCCATTACGAATGCTACTTTTACCAAATGTGCGCTCCCGTCTCATACTTTATTCTGAGCATGCGTGGGTTTCTAAGCATACACACAAACGTGTTTCTCGTCGTAAACCAGCCCGACACGACGAGGAAATTGAGACTCCCGACGAGAAAAAAGAGAACATGTTCTCGACAGTTTTCTCGACTAAGAACATACACGCGACCGTTTTCCTCGGCAAAAAAGCTTTACCATCAATTTTCTTGATGGATTTTGTCGAGGAAAACGGTCATGTGTACGAGGCCTAAGAGTCTGAAAGCTTTCCCACACTTACAGTAATTTCAATGATTAATTGACACATCTATTGAATAAAACTAATGTACAAAGGGTTTCTTAGAAATTCAAAGTAATAGTATAGAAGAAAAAAACACAAGTTATAATTATTCTGATTTTACAGAAATTTAAACAAAACTTTATTCTGAAGTGACAATATATTAACTGTTAATGCATTCTATGAAGTACCTAATACGAAAGGACATTTTTAACTTCATTAAAACGTAACTAAGGCCATTGATAAAACAGCTTCAAAAAACAGTTACATTACATACATATATTACGTTTATATCATTATCTCAATAACCTCACCCTACAGGAGAAATCCTATCCGATCCTATCTGGGATACTCTATCTCAGTAGATACTTACAACTCTATGTCAGAGAATCTCTGCAACTGTAATAGAGCTATCTCATTTAGGGAAACCCCGATGAAGCTCTTTTTCAGATGGTACCTCACACCCTCCAAAATATTTTTTTTTTCTTTCCCTCGGTATCCCCCAATTGCTTTAGAGGTTGCCAAACAGAGGGCACTTTATTACATACCTTTTGGAGTTGCCCTATGCTGGAACAGATCTGGAGTGAAGCGACATCCAGATTTGAGAGGTCTTCGAAACATAAGATCATCATCTCCCTCCAGATATATATTCTATATGCCAAGATCCCAGGTATCCCTACCCCCTGCACCAGATCCCTTTGTAGCTCCATCCAATGGATGATAGCACTTAATTGGAGGAAAGCAATATCCTTTGGTCATAAGTTTTGGACAGAATGGAAATGCTCAAACTATCTGAAAGAGTCTACCATACCCTAAATGACACTCTCCATATATAACCTTAAATGGTCATACTGGAACATCACATAACACCCATGACATTCTAGAGGTCTCCCTCTCTTTTTCTACCCCTCCCCAACCCCCCCTCACTAACTAAATTGAAGACACCAGGCCACATGCTTGATATATATGCTTCGCTACTTTCTTTTTTTTTTTCCATGTATATCCAATATCATTCCTCCACCTGGGGCCAGATTCAGGTAGAGTTAGGCTGGCGGATCAATGGATCCGCCAGCCTAACTGTCACTTTAAGCCGGCGTTTTTGTTTTCTGTAACCAGAAAACAAGAAACGCTGGGTTGGAGTTCCGATGCGATCGGCGCAATTGAATTTCGCCATCGCATCGTTACTTCAACTTAAAAATGGCGCCGGGGGCGTTCCCGCTGATTAACGCTGAAAAAATATGTTAATCAGCGGGAGTCGGAAATTCACAATCTTTTTCGGGCGCGACGCAGTGACTTTACGACGTTTCCGGGAGCGATACGCGACGTAAAGATAAAGCAGCCCCCTAGTGGAGTATCCTATGTTAAGTATAGGCGTCGTCATCGCGTCATAAAAAAAAAAACGCGTCGTTTGCGTAAAACTTTCATGAATGGGGATGTGACGTCATTGACGTTCACTCACAGAATTTGGAGCATGCGCACTAGGATGCATTGACACTCGACGCATGCGCAGTACGTTCGCCGCGGGATCGCGCTTAGTTTTAATAATACACGCCCCGTACCCGCCCAATTTGAATTCCGCCGACTCATTTGCGATGCGCTGTCGCAACTTTAGGAGCAAGTGCTTCATGAATAACAGCACTTGCTCCTAAAATTTCGGCAGAGTAACGTAAATGAGAAGCGTTACTCCAGAGCAAAGATGCTCTCATCTACCTGAATCTGGCCCATAATGTTGTATGTTATTATATTACTCCGCTGACACCTTAATCAAGTACAATGTCATTCTATGTATGCATTTATCCTTTTATACTTTCAATAAACTTTTGTAAACAAAAAACAGTTTCATTCTCTGCAAATGCCCAGAATGTAAAATGTCACATTTGCTTATGCTCTCAACCAAACTGTCAAACCATCAAATGGCTGGTGTTATACAGAGCCTTGACAAACTATTCATACCCCTTGAAATTATCCTCATTTTTTTATTGTGAAGGAAACCGTACTCTAGATGAGTCTTTCCGTCATAAATGCTTCCTCTGTCCGGAACCATATTATCCAAGGGCCCCTTAGCTTTCCCATTCACTAGTCATAGCTCAGTGTAGGGTAAAACATCAGCAGTCTACACCAGTCTTGGAGTACATCAGGAATAACATTTTATTTGAGACTCCTCATAAATTTATACACAAGGGTGACAATACAAACTGAACCAGAAACCTATATAACATGAGCTAATTAGCAATCATTTAGACCAGTGGTCATCAACCCTGTCCTGCAGGGCCCACTAACAGGCCAGGTTTGCAAGATAACTAAAATGCATCACAGGTGATGTCATTTGCTGCTCAGTGATTGCAGTGTTCCAGTCTGCATCTCCCCAAGGTAATACTTAAAACCTGGCCTGTTAGTGGGCCCTGCAGGATAGGGTTGATGACCACTGATTTAGACAGTCTAGGCATGAAATTTTAGTTCCTAGCCTGGCTGTCTCCTAGCTCCCTGACTACAATACACATTATCATAAATCAACCCAGAACTCCTTCACACAATAGCAGAGTTAATTAACACAAACAACAATGGGGTGAAATAATCTTAGATCCCACACGGTTTACTTACAATAAACACATTATAGCAGACAACAGACAGACAGGTGGCTGCTGTTTATGACATCAGCACCTTCTATGAGCCCCAACATTATGAAGCCATCACTATAATATGGCATATACAGGGTTCCCAAAGTCTATGTGTTTTGGGGGGACATGGACTTGAATCCAAAGTAACATTACTTTAAGGTCCCCGGGCATACACCTCACAAAGAGTATTGTTCCCTTAAAATCCATGGCCCATAATCGGATAAGCAAAAGGCTAGCATTCAGCCCTCTCCAAAAGCCTCTGTCTCGGCTAGGTCTGTCACAGTTATGTTACAACCAAAAATGTAAATTTATTTTTTGGGGATTTTATGCGATAGACCAACACAAAGTGGCACATAATTGTGAAATAGTAGGAATATAATAAATTGTTTTACATTTTTTTCTACAAATAAATATGCAAAAGGTGTGGCATGCATTTGTATTCAGCACCCTTTACTCTAACACCCCTAATTGAAATCTAGAAAAAAAACAAATATGGAAAAGACACATGGCAGAGACGAAAGAGCTGAACACCCCGAAAACAAATGTGAATGGAAAGTTTCCCCAGTGGGGCTTTGAACAACAATCTAACAAGATCAGAAATTCGAATATTAAAAGGAATTGTTTATTGGAAGAGAAATCCAATAGCATGAATAAAATACAATAGAATTTAGTCTAGTGCAATAATACAGTATATGTACAGTACAAATACAATTTAATGCAATAAAAGAACATAATTATGCACATCGCTGTATAGCATGCGCTATGGGGTGTGCGACCCCCGGCGGGTTTCGACCTCTGTTCGGTCTCCTCAGGGGGACAATTGGCTCTAAAAAATACATACATTACATAATTTAAAGTTTAGAAAAACGTCATATATATTGTTAAATAAATCATAATGGTATATATACCACTCAACGGTGAAATAACTATTCATGTGACCAGAGATAATAATGCTGTTAAAGAACCCAGGGGGCTGGATTGCCACCCACATCCCCCCCGAAGCACCTCCAAAGGGAAAAGGGGACTGCCCCAAGGGGCTTGCAAGGAGCCACACAGAAAACATCCAGTGAAAAGAGGAGGAGTCGGCACCTAGAGTCTATGTGTTTTGGGGGGACATGGACTTGAATCCAAAGTAACATTACTTCAAGGTCCCCAGGCATACACCTCGCAAATAGTATTGTTCCCTTAAAATCCATGGCCCATAATCGGAAGGCAAAAGGCTAGCATTCAGTCCTCTCCAAAAGCCTCTGTCTCCGCTAGGTCTGTCACAGTTATTTTACAACCAAAAACGTAAAAAAAAAATTGGGGGGTTTTTATGCGATAGACCAACACAAAGTGGCACATAATTGTGAAATAGAAGGAATATGATAAATTGTTTTACATTTTTTTTTACAAATAAATATGTGAAAAGTGTGACATGCATTTGTATTCAGCCCCCTTTACTCTAACACCACTAATTAAAATCTAGTGGAACCAATTGCCTTCAAAAGTCACCTAATTAGTAAAGGCCATCTGTGTGTATTTAATATCAGTATAAATACATATGTTCTGTGAAGCCCTAATAGGTTTGTTAGAGAACCTTAGTGAACAAACAGCATCATGAAGGCCAAGGAATACACCGGACAGGTCAGGGATAAAGTTGTGGAGAAGTTTAAATTCTATCATTTGAAAATGGAAAGAGTATGGCAAAACTGCAAACCTACCAAGACATGGCCACCTACCTAAACTGACACCGGGGAAGGAGAGAATTAATCAGAGAAGCAGCCAAGAGGCCCATGATAACTCTGGAAGAGCTGCAGAGATCCACAGCTCAGGTGGGAAAATCAGTCCATAGGACAACTATCAGTTGTGCACTCCACAAATTTGGCCTTTTTGGAAGAGTAGCAAGAAGAAAGCTATTGTTAAAAGAAAGCCATGAGAAGTCCCATTGCAGTTTGCAAGAAGCCATGTGGGGGACACAGCCAACAGCCATGTGGAAGAAGGTGCTCTGGTCAGATGTGACCAAAATTGAACTGTTTGGCCTAAAACAAAGCATTATGTGTGGCGGAAAGCTAACACTGCACATCACCCTGAACACATCGTGAAGCATCATGATGTGGGGATGCTTTTCTTCAGCAGGTTCAAAAAACATAGAAAAGATGCGCCAATCTAAGTGCAGTAAGTTGATGTTTATTTCACCATGAGTATAAAACATTAAAATGACTACTCACAAAACTAGATAAAAGCGGAGCCTTAATAGCGCTGTTAGTCGGGAGTCACCGCCATTGTTCTCCGGTACAATCCTCGTTTAAGGGCTGAGAGCCGTGGATGTTATGCGAGTCGTAGATACCAGGAAGGACAGGCAGATGCGGCATGTATTCCACCTTGGAGCGCAGCGTAGCGACGTCGCACCGGAAGTGACGCTGGAATCCCGAGCAGCCAATCAGACTCCCGACTAACAGCGCTATTAAGGCTCCGCTTTTATCTAGTTTTGTGAGTAGTCATTTTAATGTTTTATACTCATGGTGAAATAAACATCAACTTACTGCACTTAGATTGGCGCATTTTCTCTATGTTTTTTGAATCTCCTAGAGGCTTGCTTCTGCTTCAGGTGCTGCCGCTAAGTCTTCTGTCCAATTCACCATATCTCAAGACCCTCCGGATATGCTATGAACTGTTTGAACCCTGTGGACCCCTAGTGATCCACAGAGACTTTATTCTATGGTGATTCTAAACTAATGTTTTAAGGATTTATACTTTGCATGCTTGAGCTGATTGTGCGCCATCAAAACCTATTTTTTCTGTATTCACTTTCTTAAAGCTTTTTTTGTGTGCTGCAGATCTACTCGTGCTGTCCAATATTCTAGCCCCCCTATGGAGATGATTTCTGATTAGGTTCCTTGTGAATTGGTTGATTCCTTTTTATGTGTTTTTTTTTATGTCTTTTCCTTTTATGGTTTTTCTCCTGTGCCCTTTCCTTTTTCCTTTTTGATCATGGATATTATAGAACTTATTGAGAAACATAAATTTGACATCTTAGACCACCTTGTGACACTATTTCCTGTCAATTTTTTTAGTACCTCTGTGCACTCCAGGACATGGCCCAATAATACATTTAAAGATATAAGTACTAGAATGAAACGTTTAGAGGATCTCACCATCTCAGCTAATCAACAATGGTGGGACTGTTTCTTCTTACAACAATATTTTTCTTCAAAGATCTCACCTAGAGGGCTTTGTGTACTTAAGACTTTTTGAACACAGAGGCTTGTAAAGAATGGGAAGACGTTGCTGATTTTTGCACTCAGAAATGGATTCAGATTCTTATCAAACATAGACACGAACGTTACCTTGTACTAAGACAGCGAATTATTGATAATATCTCTAGTCTTCATTCCATTCAATGTAATCTCCCGATTGAGTGGTTAAGAACTTTTAAAATTAACACCAAAAAAAGATTCCCTCATTCAGAACAAGTTAGGTAAATTTAGGAGAGACCTCGATGACTATACACTCAACAGAGTTTTTAATTGGAAAAACAAGTTGTCTGACTCTACTCCGGTACCATTAATGTCGATAACTATCAAACCTAAACCCCATTGGCTTACCCACAATACCCCCCTACCAAAGATGTGTAAACCTTCTTCAGACAGACCCTCTATCCCTAGTGCCAAAACCACTGCTAGTACTGACTGCAGTATATCTCATCATAAACTTGGTGAGGTGACTCTTGCAACTACCCCTCCTATCGACATTACATCTGGTCAAAAAGGCGATCAAAAGAATGGTCGCATTGTTGACACGACCGTAATGACGTCCACCAACATCCCTGATCCTTTTTTATTGCCACTACCCCTGCCGAAATCTGTACCTTCCCAGATAAAAAGAAAACACACAGAAGAGGTACTAGAGGAGGCAGGGGCAAACTCAGACACGCATTCCTCACGTCCAGACAAACTGCGGAAACTATAAAAATATATAACTTATCTTCTGTTACTTTAAACGCACAAGAAACTTCTGTATTAGCCAAAGGACTTAATTTCGCACCTACTTCATTTCCTAATTCTTTTACCATGTTCAAAGACCTTAACAAGTTTATCCGTAATCTTACTCTGAAAAGACACTTCAATATGAAGGTGTCAGATACTACTGCTAATGGTTTATTGCCAAATGATACAGTACCTACCTTAGACACCTCTGCTGATCTCCAGGCCATCAATGACCTTTGTGATCTTTGGAATGGTGATGTTGATGAAGGTGACCTAACAGTATGGTCCCAATACACTGAACTGCCTTGTCCAATAGTCCACACCCAATTTGGACCGAAATCGATCTTCTACCCAACCCAATCGAAGGGCCCCTACATTTCGACATTTTATCAGGTTGTCTTTAAGGAACTTACCGATCTATATAAGCCTAAGACTATAAAAAAACACTTGTAATAACCCTGCTATCATCATCAAATCAGCAGATAAGGGAGGGGGGATAGTCATACAAGATAAGTTGGATTATATGACTGAGACCAAACGTCTACTTTCGGACTTAGAGACCTATGAAAAACTTAAAAATGATCCTCTACCAAAATTTATCTTAGGCGGCGTACACACGATCGGACATATCCGATGAAAACGGTCCGCGGACCATTTCCATCGGATATGTCCGATCGGGAGTTTGATCCGATGGCGTGTACACACCATCGGATCAAATTCCCCGCCGCCGGACGGCGCGGTGACGTGGCGGTGACGCGGCGTCACCGCACCAGGAATCCATTCGGCAGCGGCGCGGCGGCGGTGGGGGCCGACATGTCTGCTGGTAAGTGTACTAACCAGCAGACATGTCGGGCGGACAGATTCCCACCGGATAGATTTCAAAGCTTGCTTTGAAATCTGTCGGGTGGAGAAATCTGTCCGCCAGCCCATACACACGAGCGGAGATGTCTGCTGAAACGGTCCATCGGACCGTTTTCAGCGGACATATCCCCTCGTGTGTACGCCGCCTTAGACTCCACTGACCTTGTGAAACAAGCCCTTATGGACGACATACTAACCAAATCAGAAGCTGCTTTTTTCCTAAAACCTTTCTTTCAGGTCCCCTATTTATATCATCTCCCTAAAATTCATAAAGACATAAAAATTCCACCAGGTCGCCCTATTGTAGCCTCTATGGATAGCATCACCACAAGCTATTCATTATACATTGATCATTTTCTACAACCTTTGGCTCAAGCCCTTCCGTCTTATATCCGAGACGGTACTCATTTAATTGAACTATTGTCCTCTTATTCATGGGAGCCTACCTACCATTGGCTATCCTTGGATGTGTGTTCTCTTTACACATCCATACCACATTCAATAGGATTAGAAGCAGTCTCCCATTTTCTCAAGAAAGACCAAAATCTTCACCATCAGCAGATTGAATTTATTCTTCTAGCGAACCAGTTTTGTTTAGAACATAACTATTTTCAATTCGATAATGATTTCTACCTACAAAAGAGAGGTACAGCGATGGGTGCCAATTTCGCACCCAGTTATGCCAACCTCACTATGGGCCTATGGGAAGCCAACTTCATCAATTACAATAACCCTTTTGCAGCCAACTTGGTATTCTATGGTTGTTATATTGACGATATTATTATAATATGGGATGGACCTCTTGACTCCATTACAAACTTTGTGACATATTGCAATAAGAACTCTTTTGGTCTCAGCTTTACTTCTGTCTATGACACTTCATGACATTTCACATCAATGATACTATCAGTGCAAAAAACTTTACTAAACCTACAGCGGTTAATTCTTATTTGCATTTTTCCAGTTGTCACCATCCTAGATGGATTAACAATGTCCCCAAAAGTCAATTTAATCGACTCAGGCGTAACTGTACGAGACTTGAAGACTATAAGTCTTTAAATACAAATCTTAAAGATAAATGTATTGCTAAAGGCTATCCCCCCAATCTTGTTCAAGATGCTCATGACCTGTATGAGCAAGATCCCCCTCCTCAGTCTAAAAATAATAATAAAAAAAGTGATCTAGTTCCTACATAAGATAATGGAGAAGATTTTTGAAAAACATTGGCCTATTTTAACTCAAGACCCTCATCTTTCGTCCTCCCTAACCATGGTGCCCAAATTTGCATATCGTAGGGCCCCAAACATTAAAAGCAAAATTGCTCCCAGTAAAATCAAACCATCTGATACTTCTAAACAAAAAAGGCTTAAACAACTCACCCTTATTCCTTTGATAGGAATGTTTCAGTGTAAGAAAACAAAATGTTTAACCTGTGTTAATGTCCCTCATGGCAAAAAGAATTTTGTAGCAAACAAAAAAAACATTCAATCTGAATGTTTTTTATAATTGTTCAACGACATATGTCATTTATTGCATTTCCTGTCCCTGTGGTCTTTTATACATTGGCCGAACAATTAGAGCTCTCCGTACAAGATTTGGGGAACATAGAAGGGCTGTACAAGCGGCCAACCCCAAATATAGTGTAGCACGCCATTTTGTTACACATCACCACCAGGATACCTCCCTACTACAAGTATGGGTAATTGAAGCCATACCAGAGACCCCTACCGCTGTAGAGAGATTCCAGCTTTTATGCAAACAAGAAACCTACTGGATCTACTCTTTAAATACAATGTCTCCCCATGGTTTAAACAAAGAAATTGAGACTAATAATATAATATAATATAATTTATCCAGTTTCAGCCCAAATTGATATGTGTGTGCCTTTATAGTGACCGTTTGATACATGTACTCCCCCTTCTTGAAAAAATTGAAAAAATGAAGAATAGTGGGAGGTGATTGAAGGTGATTGAAGCTGCTATGGCCCCTTTATATATATATATATTTATTTATTTATATATATATATATATATATATATATATATATATATATATATATATATATATATATTTATTTTTATATATATATATATATATATTTTTTTTTTATGTGTATATATATATTTTTTATATATATATATATTTTTATATATATTTTTGATATATTTTTGATATTATATATTTTTTATTATTACTTTTTATATATATATATTTTTCATAACAACTCTTTACAACATTTTTTTATAATATATATATATTTTATAATATTTCTTCTTCTTATTATTATTATTACCTTTATTAAATTATAATATGGTTGTTGGGGTCTCTCCGTAAAAATAGATGTGGGCATACATGTCTATTGAATAATCTACATGTGTATATATATATATATATATATATATTTTCACTTATTTGTAATATTTTCAATTTTAATTTTAATATGATTCCTCTATTTTTCATATGGGTCCTTTTATGATCATGATTTGCTCAGTATTTTTTATCATTACCATTTAGTTTATTATTATTTTTTATTTTTTGTCCATTTTCAAGTTTTTTATATATCCAGCCTTTAATAACATTGTGTATTGTTATCTATATTCTACCTCAATTCCCGATATATTTGTTCAAACTGCCATGATGCTGTTTTTCTAGTTTTATTTTTTATTTTTTGTTGTTATGATTGTAATTGGTTAAACCGCTGTAATAACGCATTAGTTCCTGTTGTCATCCCGCCCGTCTTGTGTGTGTATGCTTGTTTCAACCAATCACTGCCACTCCGCCCATATATTACATGTCTGTGTTGTACGGACTCTATGGATCTGACGAAACAGCTGACGCTGTGAAACGCGTAAAATCCAATTGGCTGCTCGGGATTCCAGCGTCACTTCCGGTGCGACGTCGCTACGCTGCGCTACAAGGTGGAACGCACGCCGCATCTGCCTGTCCTTCCTGGTATCTACGACTCGCATAACATCCACGGCTCTCAGCCCTTAAACGAGGATTGTACCGGAGAACAATGGCGGTGACTCCCGACTAACAGCGCTATTAAGGCTCCGCTTTTATCTAGTTTTGTGAGTAGTCATTTTAATGTTTTATACTCATGGTGAACTAAACATCAACTTACTGCACTTAGATTGGCGCATCTTTTCTATGTTTTTTGAATCTCCTAGAGAGGCTTGCTTCTGCTTCAGGTGCTGCCGCTAAGTCTTCTGTCCAATTTACCATATGTCAAGACCCTCCGGATATGCTATGAACTGTTTGAACCCTATGGACCCCTAGTGATCCATAGAGACTTTATTTTATGGTGATTCTAAACTAATGTTTTAAGGATTTATACTTTGCATGCTTGAGCTGATTGTGCGCCATCAAAACCTATTTTTTCTGTTTTCTTCAGCAGGGATTGCCAAGCTGGTCATGGGAAGATGGATGGAGCCACTTGCACTTAGCACTTTTGGTAATTGTGTCTCAGTAAGTGCTTCAACACCCCTTTATATACATTCTGATCAGTGAGTGAACACTCATTTAGTTGTGGCAGCTGCTGTCTTTAAACTTATTGTTCACTGTTATTTAATTATTTATTTAGTTTACGGGTCCTATTTTAGTGTGGTTTGCGCATTAGTTCCCCCCTATTTCAAACTCTTTTTTATATAACTAATATATTTACATATATATATATATGTTACATCTTTACGTAGTTAGTCTGGTTGAAAAAAGACAAGTCCATCTAGTTCAACCAATAATAGGGAAAAAAAAGGTTTTAAAAAAATTATACAATCCTATATAAAACCATACTATACCCACAGTTGACACAGAGGAAGGCTTAAAACCCCAGCAAAGCATGAACCAATTTGCTCTAGCAGGGGAAATATTTCCTTCCCGATCTCTCAAAAGGCAATTGGATATTCTCTTGATCAACTTTACCTATAAATGTTAGTATCCAGTTATATTATGTACATTTTGGAAAGAATCTAGATACCCATCATGTCAAACCTTAAATTTGTGTGCTAGTGAAATGGCGACAAACATCAGTACTCCATATTTTCTATAGGCATCACTTCAAAAGCCCAGCTGACTTGGTCATCATCAGTTTAGTGTTACTGAGTAGGTCTTGAGCTAGAATTAGTATCTCCCACTCCAGCGATATGTAACATGTGTATCGCAATCAATGTTTTCACACATAGGTGCCACTGATTCGTGAGTTTACAATGGTAGGTGCGATTATGTGGGGGCCTCAACATTTTTTGGGGGGAATTTTATGTGTTTAGCTGTAACTTTATTTTTGTTTTACTGCTGTTTTATTGCTTAACATATGTAACTTTACTTTTTTTCATCATATAGGGGACAAAAAGTCCCCTATATGATGATTTTAAGTGACAGGTTCTCTTTTATGGGCTTCACTTAATGTATTGGAATGTAGAAGACATTGCAATACAGATCACATAGAAATACCTTCCTTCCTGCCTATGCTAGCCAGGAACACTGATAAGCTGACCCAGAAGTGACATCATAGACGCCGCTTTCCAGGTCACAGCACAGAGGAGAGAAGAACAGAGGTGTGTCCACTTTTCTCCCTTCTCTCTAACTGCTGGCATCTGCCATGTCAGTCCTGGGAACGCAGATGGGTAAAAAGATTGCACAGACCTAGCATTAAATGGGTTAAACTTATTGTCCATGGTAATATACTTTGCAGTATTTTCAGTCTTTTTTCTTCTGTCGAATGGTCCTGCTTAAAATTCAGAATTCAACAAGCCGATGGCTGCAGCACTGATCTGTGTATTCTGATGAGTGAGGTCCCCACTGTTAGAATACAATAGCGCAGCGAGGAATATCCCTGCATCCGCATCACTTATGTGGATACAGAAATATGTGAGGTGTTTTTATTTAACTGCTGGTGGATGTAAATAACAAACGTTGACTGATGAAGGAGCTAAATAATGTACCTGTAGGCTGAATCAGTGGCTTTCAATGATTCAATCTGCCCTTTGAGATGAAAGTATTGACTCATGGCCAATACATTTAATGTACAGTCAATAAAAGTAATTGCGGTGGATCTCAGATCGCTACTTTTGTGTTTGATGTATTGAGAATGGTGAGGATGAGCTGCTAAAGAGCCTCTACCTGTGGTAAAGGAACAAGAGCCAAAGAGACCTAATGAACTGATTAGGTCTACAAAAGCACCAGTCACGCACTTGCAAAAACCAAAAGAAACACATTCCTGAAGCTGTGGAAGACTTTCACAAGACTGACAAAGCAGGCATTTTGTAATGTACCTGAAGTTAAATGAGTCAGTTATGTATTGGAAAATCAAAGCTTTAAATTGATTAAGCATGCATATTTTTCAAGTTTTCAAGTATATAACTGAGAGCTGTAGAAGGTTCAAGGTGGCATACGTTTGAAAATGACAGATTTAACTAATTTATGTGCAGAAAACATAATCAATGTCCCTGACTCAAACTGAGCTGTCACCAAAATAAAAAGGGGGTCATAAACACATGCAGGCATAAAAGCTATGCATTATTTTATGCTGGGTTTTGGTTCACCAGCAGTGTGAAAGCTGGAACCTGTGTTAAATATCAATATGGCTGTCAGTGTGATAGATTGATGTTCTGGTGCCAGAGCTTATGCCTAAAGTGATCACTGGAGGTGCACAATGCCTATAGCAAGTCTTATGGACTTTTGTTATTGCATTTTTTTTCTTGCATTAGCTTTTATTTGTATGGTTTGGCAATGATGCTGTACAATTAATGATATGTTATATTACATATAAAAACAATTTAGGGAGCTAACTAATGACGGCACCCATGGGTGCATTATGGTGGGCATTATAAAAATTGTATAATGTATTTTTTTAATTTCCCCCCATATACTTCCAGACAGGTCATATCTCAGAAATAAGTATGTAGGTAACCTATTTAGGTGCAGAAAAAACAAATGCTGTCCTCTGCTCCCCTATGGTGAAAAAACACCGAAAGGCAAATACACTTTGCACTACAAGTGAAAACTGCACTTGAAATTGCACTTAAAGTGCACTTGGAAGTGCAGTCGCTGTAGATCCGAGGGGGACATGCCAAGAAAATAAAAAAACAGCATTTTAGCTTGTACATGATTGGATGATAAAATCAGCAGAGCTTCCCCTCATTTCAGATCTACCCCTCAGATCTACAGCGACTGCACTTCCAAGTGCACTTTCAGTGCAATTACAAGTGCAGTTTTCCTTTAGCAAATGACCCCCTATATGTGCTTACTGTGTAAATATACAACAATTTTGATCCTAAAAAATGCATATATTAAACAAACAAAACCCTTGTAATATAACAAATCATTTACAACATGTTCCTCTAACAAAGTGCAAGTGCTCACCACCACTTTATGCTGTGCATCTAAGTAGCTCCTCAGCTTATTCCAATGTAAATCTAGACATTAGGGGCCAGATTCTCAAAAGAGATACGACGGTGTATCTCCAGATACACCATCGTATCTCTATTTCTGGCCCTGGGTATCTATGCGACTGATACTTAGAATCAGTTACGCATAGATTTGGTGTAGATCCGACTGCCGTAAGTCACTTACACCGTCGGATCTTAGATGTAATTCTACCTTGGCCGCTAGGTGGCGTTCCCGTCGATTTTGGCGTTGAATATGCAAATGAGCATGATACGCCGATTCCCGAACGAAGTTGCGCACCGTCGACGTAGTTTGCGTACGCGTAAGGTTACCCCTGCTATATGAGGGGTAACCTTGCGTAGGTCCGGCGTAAGCCATGTTAATTATGGACGTCGGGACAGCGTTGTGTTTTCCGTCGTTTGCGTAATTCGACGTGAATAGGCCTGTACGTTAATTACGTTGCCGTCAAAATCAATGTATTTGCGGCGTACTATGGAGCATGCACAGTGGGCTATGTTTAGGGCTGGCGCATTCGCAGTTCGTTCGGCGCGGGGGCGCGCTTAATTTAAAAACAGCACGCCCCCCTCCTTCCCTATTTGAATTACGCGGCCTTACGCCGTCCCCTTTACGCTACGCCGCCGCAAATTATGGAGCAAGTGTTTTGAGAATACAGCACTTGCCCGTAAATAGTGCGGAGGCGTAGCGTAAAGGGGATACGCTAGGCAAAAAAAGGGCAGATCTACGAGAATCTGGCCCTATATTCCAATATCCAAATAAATATGTGAATATGTAAAAATATCCCAAAAAATTTGAATAAAATAGAAGAAACAAAGAGAAAAAAGAAAAAAACAATCCCCTTCTCTATTTCTCTATTATGTTGAATAATCCCAGTGAGTGATCAGACTTTTCCAGAAAAAAAGGCTTTGCAATCCTTATGTGTAAATTACAGGTGCAGCTGTTTTCACCACTTCAGTGATTATCCCACCACCTTTTGCAATGGCCACTCACCAGATATGCCTTCGATTCATTAGTCTGGATAACCATTCCTATACGATCAATCAAGCTGCTGCTTTCCCCAGGTAAACAAATTATAATGGCTTCTTTTCTTCTGTTAATGCTCATAAGAAATAGATAGCCATCATAGTGTAGTAAATAAAACTATTCTACTGGATTAAAAATAAAAAGACTATTGCACTCACATGTTCCTGTGCCTTTATGCCGGCACCCAGCTTCTCCAGCCCCTGCTCCTTCCTCTGTCAGCAAATGTTTTTGTGAAATGCGTAGAGGCTGCTGGGAGAGGTATCACGCAACACACTGCCAATTGTAAGAAAGGCCCGCAGGGTACGCTGACAGAGGAAGGAGCAGGGGCACACACACTTTATTTTACCCCGCATACATGGCTGGAGAAGTTGGGTGCCGGAATAAAGCCACAGGAACATGTGAGTGCAATAGTCTTTTTGTTTTTAATCCAGTAAAATTATTTTATTTACTGGTGGTGAAAACAGCTGCACCTGTAATTTACACATAAGGAATGCAAACCTTTTTTCTGGAAAAGTCTGATCACTAACTGGGATTATTCAACATAATAGAGAAATAGAGAAATGGATTGTTTTTTTCTTTCTTTTTTTTCTTTGTTTCCTCTATTTTATTTAAATTTTTTTGGGGATATTTTTACATATTCACATATTTATTTTTATATTGTGATATAATGTCTAGATTTACATTGGTATAAGCTGAGGAGCTACTTAGAGGCACAGCATTAATTGGTGGTGAGCACTTTGTTTGTTAGAGGAATATTTTGTAAATGATTTGTTATATTATAGGAGTTTTGTTTGTTTAACTGCTTGCCGAACAGCCGCCGGTCGGCTCTGCTGGGCGAGATCACGTAGATCTATGTCATCTCGTCATCTCGCCATTCAGCCAATAGGGGCTTGTTACAGAGTGAGAACCGGGAGCTGTGTGTGTAAACTGTCCTGTCAGGGGGTGAAATGATTGTTTGTCTGTTCATAAAATGTATGAACAGTGATCAGTCATTTCCCCAAGTCAGTCAACCCCCCCTTCAGTTAGAACATGCCCAGGCAACATACTTAACCCCTTCCTCGCCCCCTAGTGTTAACCCCTTCCCATCCAGTGGCATTTTTATAGTAATGCATTGTTATAGCACTGATCGCTATAAAAATGCCAATGGTTCCAAAAATGTGTCAAAAGTGTCCTGAAGTGTCCGCCATAATATCGCAGTACCGATAAAAATCGCTGATCGCCGCCATTACAAGTAAAAAAAAAATATTAATAAAAATGCCATAAAACTATCCCCTATTTTGTAAATGCTATAACTTTTGTGCAAACCAATCAATATACGCTTATTGCGATTTTTTTTTTACAAAAAATATGTAGAAGAATATGTATCGGCCTAAACTGAGGAAAAACATTTTTTTTATATATATATTTTTGGGGATATTTATTATAGCAAAAAGTAAAAAATATTCATTTTTTTCAAAATTGTCGCTCTATTTTTGCTTATAGCACAAAAACTAAAAACCGCAGAGGTGATCAAATACCACCAAAAGAAATCTCTATTTGTGGGAGCCATGTCGCATGACGGCGCAATTGTCAGTTAAATCGACGCAGTGCCGAATCGCAAAAAGTGGCCTGGTCTTTGACCAGCAATATGGTCCGGGGCTTAAGTGGTTACGGTAATATATGCATTTTTTAGGATCAACATTTTTGTATATTTGCACAGTAAGCACATATAGTGTTATTTCACCATAGGGGAGCAGAGGACAGCATTTGGGGTTTCTGCACCTAAATAGGTTACCTACATACTTATTTTGGTCTATAATTTTTAAGGTTTGCGCAATCTACTCACTGCATAAACATTTTCCAGCATCTTAACCAAGGGTGATGTGCATTTTTTGATTGCAGCAAACTAAACAAAAAGTTTCACATTTGTGATATCATTTTTTTGTGCCGGTAATACCCTTTTTTTTACATATCTCAGAAATATTTAAGCCCCCGTGATATGTATGTATATATATATATATATTTCAAATATTGCTATCTACATATTTTTTTACAGATTGTCTAGCTGTCTCTTTGCTTATGCAAATAATGATTTGTCATAGCCAGTGTAGTGGGATTGTATGTAAAGCCACAAAGCCATATACACAACCTTGTCGGACACTAAGACCAGACATGATTTTCGTTAATTGCACTGAAATGAATAGAAAGCCAGTTATGATGTCAGGCATGTTAATGTGTAAGGGACATTCCTTTTAGATAGCTGTCACCAGAAGTGTCTCTTTTGCAAGATTTTCCCTCTTTTAGATTTCTGCTGACCAACCCAGAAATCAGGAATCACCCTTCCTGATGTGGATTAAAAAAGGCCCTTCAACTCTTGGTACACCGAACCCAAAATTATAATGTTAAGGTCCATATATCATACTAGTTACAGCTAAGGACAACAAAAAAAGTGCAGGGTGGGAAGAAAGCAGAAGACAAGTGCATTAGAAAAAAATGTTCATGCTGTGTTCACATCAGAGTAATGCCATTCCATAAAGTGTAAGATGATTTTGTACCAAACGCTTTACAGCATGCCCAAAGCCATTTTATTAAAAAGACCGTAATGGTTTATGTTTCTGTTGATCAAATTATAGCATTTTTTTCTTTTGAGTGATTTTCAGGTATGTTTAAATTCACAAAGCTCCATCTTAGTTGAGTTTTAGTTAAACATTGCTATCAAGTACTGAGACATTTGCATCTGTGATACATATGTGTTACATTTATTACTATTGGGATATAAATATCTGTGGATTGTGTGCTCAAGTTCCACTATATAATGATTGTTATAACATTGCTGCCTCCTTAATGTTTAACACTTTTCTTTGGAAACATTTGTTATATTTCACAACAAAAGTATTTCTTGTATATGTGTTGTGGTTGTGGAATTGTTTTGGGTGGAGATTTCTTTGTCATATACACCCTTTTAAAATTCTGTCGGGGCACCAAAATTGCAGATGCTTACGCCTGATTTGTGTACCTGTCAGAGACTTGTCATACTGGACACTTCTTCCTTAGTGTGCTCTTCCATTATATTATTACACTGATAGGCACATGAATAAGGTGTTTTGTACTGTGGTGGGTAGGTAGGTCCACCTTCCAGTTGATTGACAGAAGGCACAGCATTGCACAGCAGTACACGGATCCGTAGCTGCTCTTCAAGTGATTGTAAAGGCTGGTTTATGTCCCTATAAAAATAACAATGTGATACTTACCTGCTCTATTGCAGTGGATTTGCACAGAGCAGCCCAGATCCTCCTCTTCTCGGGTTCCTCTTCTGGGATCCTGTCCCCTCCTTTTCAGTGTCCCTGCAGCAAGCAGCTTGCTATGGGGCACCCAAGCTCTGTGTGTTCATTTAAACACTGAGCCCCAACCCTTTCTCCCCTGATTGGCTAGCTGGCTTTGATTGACAGCAGCAGGGGCCAATTGCACCGCTGCTGTTCCTCAGCTAATCAGGAAGGAGAATCTGGGATGGCTGAAGCACTCATGGACATCGCTGGACAGAGAGGGACCTCAGGTATGTTTTAGAGTAATGCATAGAATGCATTAAGATAAAAAAAAAAAAAAAATTGTACCTTTACAACACCTTTCAGTCCAGTAGCAACTTTTAAATCTGCTCATTACCATCTGCGTATGTAATCTCTCAGTTCTCCAGTTCTGCCATATTTGGGTAATGACATCACCCCTATCCCCAGCCAGCAGCTCAAATACCTAAGTTAACACAGATATCTTCATCACTTACAAACATGTTTCTGACTTACAGGTTACATTTCTAAGAATAATTAAATGCAATAGATATGTAGTATAATACTAAGCATGTTGCAAAATAACTGGAAATAGAGATTTGGGTTTCAGATGCTTGATGTCAGAGTTCAAGTTATTTTGAAAATTGTGTTTTATTAGCTCTACGTCTATCTTTCTTATCATGAAGATCACCCATATCACAGCTGGAAAAGCTGATGACCCATTTCATTTTTTTTTTTTTTCAAACGTATTTTTAGTCTTACAGGTTTAATACATGTGTTAGTTCCTGTGCATTTACTGAAAATAGAGATTATTATGTTTTTTATACTTGGAATTTTAAATAATAAAACAATGTATTCAGAGAACATTACAGGAATTTAGTTTGTCTGAGCTGATAAGTGTATGGAGTATTTGATGATTGCCAAATTTAAGTCTGTATTAATTAGATCTGCAGTTCTGGGAATATTTTGATGATTAGGACAGTCTAATTAGGAGAACTCATGCCGAGGGTATCACACATTTTTTGTCAACATACTAAATGATTTATTGTTTATATATTTATTTGTATATATTATTATCTTATTATAATACATTTTGAGTGGTCTCTACTGAGACTATGACCCATGACTTACCAAGAGTTCAGTTCCACAAATATAAATCAGCTTCCCACAGCTCACTGGAGTGGAATCACAACAAATGTCCAAACAATCATTAGCAGGCAATGAGGAGTAGAGTCAAAGGTATTCTGGGACCTAAGCTTTTTCCTTACCATGTGAAGAGGGAAAAGCTGCACAGTTGAGCATTGGTTTTGCCTGTCTATGGCAGCTGGCTGTAACAAATGTGGATAATACTACATCCACTATAATAAATATAACCCTGAAGGGCTTAGAAATTTTCAGAAATAATAACTATTATTATTACTATTATTATTATTACTATTATTATTAATGGTATGGTTCTTACTGGCGTTCCTTTTTAATACAGGAAATAGCATTATGGGGTTTATTTACTAAAGGCAAATCCACTTTGCACTACAAGTGCACTGTAAGTGCACTCAAAAGTGCATTCGCTGTAGATCTGATGGGGACATGCAAGGAAAATAAAAAACAACATTTTTGCATATACATGATTGGATTATAAAATCAGCAGAGCTTCCCCTCATTTCAGATATTCCCCTCAGATCAAAAAGTGACTGCAAGTGGATTTATTATAAAAAATACATACATCAAGTCACAGATGCGTACAGAAAATGTGATCACAGAGATTAAAGCAATGCGGGGAGCTGTAATATGCGAGCCCGACGTGTTTCGTCCCATTGCCCCAGTTGAAGTCCATTGGGACGAAATGCGCGGGAATCACATTTTACAGCTCCCACATTTTATCCCTGTGATCACATTTTTTATACGCATCTGTGTGTATGTACTTTTTCTAATAAATCCTCTTTTTTAAATCTGATTGTGTGTGCAAGGTTTTAGAGTTTCCCCAAGTTAAATTTGTACAAAAACATATCTTTGAGTATGTAGCATCAGATAACTGTATTGTCTATACTATGTGAACTAACAGAAACAGACAACTCTCTTTTTCTTCTCTAGACAAAAGAAAATTGTTAAAGTGATTGTAAAGCTTTGGTTTTATTTGAATTAAAATAACTAACATAGCATACTTGCCTGCTCTGTGCAAGGATCCTCCTCTTCCCTGGTCCCCCACAAGAGCTTCTCACACCTCCTTCCTCCTGTAGATTGTCCCTATAGAAAGCCGCTTGCTCTGGGGGCATTAATGAGCGCTTGCTATTGGGGCACTCTTGCGTGCTCACTCCCGATCCCCACTCCCTTATCGCTGGTTTTGATTGACAGCAGCTAATGGCTCCCACTGCTGTATCTGAGCCAATGAGGATGGAGAGAACCTGATAGAGCCTTGGTGTTTGTGCACATTGCTGGACCGAGATCTGGCTCAGGCGTGTATTTAGGGGGCCTTTAGTAGGTGGAATAGCAAGCACAAGGGGGCAGATTCACAGACATTTTGCTTAGCGTAGCGTATCAGAAATACACTACGCCGCCGTTTTTTACCTTGCTCTACGTGGAATTCAGGTAGATTTTCTCCGGTAAACTACGGCGGCGTAGTGTATTTCTCCCATCGCAATCCATCTGCGCGAGTAGGGTGCGTGAAACATTTAAATTAGGTGCGTTCCCGCGGCGATCGATCTGCGCATGCTCCGTTCGCAAATTTCCCGCCGTGCATTGCGCGAAATCACGTCGTGACGTCATTCGTTGTTTATGTAGCGTACTTTACGGCCGATCCACGTCCCGACGAGTTACGTAAACAAAATAAAAATTTAAATAAATTCGAAGCGGGAACGACGGCCATACTTAACATGGGCTACGTAAAGTTAGAGCAGCAAAAAGCTGCTCTAACATTACGTAGTAAAAAATAGACGAAAACGATTGCGACGCCCGCTCGTATGTTCGTGAATCCCCGTAAAAACACATTTGCATATCCCGACGCACCAAAACGACGCAAACTCCTCCCAGCGGCCGCAAATAGATGGCAGCGTAGATCCGAAGGCTTACGAAGACGTAAGCCTCTCGGATCGAAGCCTGAAGCCGGCGTATCATGGTTTGAGAATTCAAACTAGTGATACGCCGCGCGAAATTTGAAATTACTCCTGTCTAACCCCAGTTAGACAGGCGTAATTGTTTTGTGAATCTGCCCCAAGGTTTTTTACCTTTTTGCAAAGAATGTCGTAAGGCAAAAAAAAACGTTTGCTTTTACTACCAATTTAAACTCTGTAAAGTGTTGTAAGCATTAACACAAGCCCACAGAGGTATTCTGATGTTTAAGCTGGCATTTTATACTGCAAGTGTGTAATATACTGTAAAGTCTATAACATAAAACATATTTTTAGTCCTAAAAAAAAATAACAGACTACACACCCTGTATAAGCTGCACTCTGGGAGCTCAGCTGACTTGTCATCTCCCTTGTTTCTCTGTCTCACAACTACAGTGGGCGGGGCTGAGCTGTCCTGCTGATGTCAGCCGGGGAGGAGGGGGAGAGAGCAGAGAGAGCATGCCGACAATCAGCTGAGCGTTGGAGCCGTGCTTATACAGGTACAAACTGGCGGATTTTTTACATTACACAGGCACAGGGACACATGTTCTTATTATACAGAGGGGATAATACAATTTATTAGCAGAAGAGCTGCAGATAGCAGGCTGCAGATGACGAAGGCACGCAAATGGATTACGGTGTCAGGGCTCACAGCCATGATTATCGTCATCAGTTTGCAGAGGGGAGGGTATAGTCAGGCAGGATCAGCCAGGTTTTTTAGGGTATAGAGTGGGCCAAATGACACAGCACAAGCAATATTTGTGGGTTAACAAATGCGTTAAAGGTGTGCGATCTTGAAAGGTTCTATCTAAGCAAGTGTAAAAAAGTTAAAAGTTCCCCTGGGCGCTGAATATTTAAAGTAGCAAAAACACTACTGTGATCTCACATATGCCACTTTATGGCTCCCCAAACATATACCCTTGTGATCACTGGTATGTTGTTTCCTCTAAACTCTGAAGGTATTTTACAAAGGATCCTAAACTGTACTTACCATTCCCCCCCATGAAGAAGCAAATTGAAACCTGGGTTAAGTTATACTTTACATGCTTTTGACAACAATTTATAAGATTTACTGTGGTGTGAATCTCTTTTTATTACAGCGTTGTGGCTCTGCACACCTAAATCCATTTTTTTTAATTTATATAATTATTCTATATCAGTTTCCCTGACAAATTAAAGCTGCTGAGTCTATGAACAATCATTTGCAATGCTCATAATCTACTTTCTAAATGTTCATTCTATTCCAATAAAGCTGATACAACGTGGGGATCAGTAAGCAGTTTTTTTTCTTATATTAATGCTACAAACTATTACACATGAAACATTTAATTTATACATGCTGCACATTATACATTACTCAAGATGAAACCTGAATGGAAGGGTCAAATCAGATAAACTGAAGTGCACTATTCTCTAATTGTGACTTATATTCCTGTTACAGTACATATGTGACAATATACACAAATCAATGTGATTATGTTCTTTACCACTTTAAAATTGTATCGTTAATTAAAGGTTACATTATATTTTATCTTTAGATGACCTTCACTTAATGGCCCTGAACAAGTATATAAATGGTTTTATTAAAAACATTGATCTACATTTTTGGTCAGCTCTCTGAAATACTCACACAACTACGTTTTTTCTCCTTGTATATCCTTTCTTTCCACCATTTTATTAATGCATACAGGTAGTTCACAGTAGTGATGAGTGGAATACGCCATATTCGATTTCGCGATATTTCACGAATATATAGAAGAATATTTGCGAAATATTCGTTAATATCGAATATTCGTGATATTTTATCAAAAAAAAATGTTTGCGAAATTTCGCTAATGCGAATGCGAAATTTCGCTAATGCGAATGCGAAATTGATTGCGAAATTCTCGTCAACATGCGAAAACGGAGATCATTTCCTGGATTACTAAACTAATATGCACTAAACACTAACTCTAGTTACACAAACTTATATGACTAAACTAAAGCTAATTTTTTTTTGTTTTTTTATACACAAAACACAGAAGGGCAGAGAAAGTATTCGCGAATATTCGTAATACGAATATTCGCATTGCGAATATTCGGCAACATAAAAGGATCGCCTCAGCTACTCGGCCCAGGGTCTCTAATCATACCAGCAATGCTTTTAGACGTCGATGGAGATCACTAGGATGTGATCTGTTTTAAAAATAAATTAGAAAAAATAAGAATATTCGCAATAGCGAATATTCACCGCGATATTCGATCTATTTGCGAATACTCGAATATGCAATATTCGTAACGAATATTCGCAATGCGAATATTCGTGAGCAACACTAGTTCACAGGTGTACATGTACTGGAAAGACTGTTCTTTTTTAAATCAAGTTTACTAGTCCTTCCTTCTGTCCTAAATACCTGCCCCTCTTTTAATTAGATGTAGATATCAATTAAAATTGATGTACAATTTAATGGAAAAATAGTTTATCATGTTTTAGAATGTTTTAAACCTGTAAACTATTGCTATTTATAAATGCCAGTGTAAATATTTTTTTTATGAAATAGTAGTTTTTTTTGTAGTATTTTCCTTTTTTTTTTCATTGTTGGTATGTTTAAAAGAGAACCTGTTGCCAGACTATTTATCTCAAAAATAATATTTACATAAAGTGATTGTAGGTGCTTGAGGTTCAGTACCTTCTTGCATTCTATGCATACATTTAAAAAAGCTGTGTGGAGCAGCTCAACCCAATACTAACCTAATCCCCGTTACAATCCAGCGATGTGCATGAGAGCCTCTGGTCTCCAGGAACTCTCCCTTCTCATTGTCTGTGACTTTGAACACCGATTGCAGTGACAGTGACTTCCTCCATCTTTAACATCTTCTTCATCCCCAGCCGGTGGTCAAGGTTGGTGCCATTATGCCATTATGCCATACACATGTGTAATTTTGTGAGTGCGTTGCCATTTTTCAATAAATATTTTTTTTATGCTACACTATGGGATTGCACTGTTGTTTCTTTTGTTTTCTTCCAATGTGCATGCATGCCCCCTCTATGATACACAGAAAGCATAATATCATCACCTTTTGAGCCTCTCTTCTCAGTGAAAAGGGTGGAACAAAAAGGGTGGCACCATAGGACCCTGCAGGGCAAAAGAGGTAATCAAAATCCTGGAAGCTGGAGCAGCCTACTGGGGTCTGGCTCAACTAAAAAAAGCAAACTTTTGAAAATAAGAATCAGCACACAATTACATACTAGGGTTAGCTGCTGTAATTGACGTTAAAATGTTAGGTATTGGGGGATGGAGCTTGCCGCAGACAGCAATGGATCCCTGACAGTGGAGCTCTGATAACACTTGGGACCCATTGGCACACAGCGTGCTGCAGCGCCACCATCCAGATACCCCAGTACCGAGATCTCACCCAGGGGACCCGGCCAATCATGATGAGGAAGAGGAAGAAGGACTGGAGGTCACAGAAACTGATGGTCTTCTTCACCCACGGGCCTAGACAAGATGGGTTTCAGCACTCCTCAGCAGGGGCTCCACAGCAGCCATCCACCTAAAAGGAAAACACCACCTCAAAGCCAGCACTCTCCCCTTTATATTCCTACCACGGGTAGTCCGGAGAAGGCGTGCTTTAGGATGAATGGATCAGATCCTGGACATGAGGTGAGCTTGGGCCTAGATTTAGGGGATGACACCAGGGAGCTCCCTGATTCCATTGGTCTTTTCTCCACCAGCAATCAGCCAGTACTGGACACAACTCTGAAGGACATGTTATTCTCTCTGAGGAGCTCCTTATATAATGCTGTCCTGTGTACATTTCGAGCAGAGATACAAGCAGTAACCTCTGTGTTTCTACTACCATCAATGATCTGGTAGACGGCCATGATAATAAAGAACATGAGATTGAGACTGTTAAAGCCAAAATTGCAGATATTGAGGACCTCTCTAGGAGAAACAGTTTTGAAGATCAGAGGAGTTCCTGAGTCAGTTCAGCAATCAGATTTGCGCAATTATGCTGCACAACTGTTCACCCCAATCCTACCTGATCTCACAGATTTAGACATTAATGTGGATAGGATCCACCATTTGCCTAAACCCTCATACCTTCCTGACAACAGGGACATTATTCTACGCCTGCACTTTTTTCATGCGAAGGAGCGCCTAATGTCCACGTCATACAACAAAGATCTCTTTCCTCCACAATATAAAGATCTACAATTCTTCTCTGATTTATCTCAATTCATTCTTCAAAAGCACAGGAACCTTAACACCATCTCTAAAGCATTAAGGAACCACAAGTTCACCTACAAATGGGGGTTCCCAACCAAATTATATATCACCAAGTAGGGCAAAGACCACATAGTAGACTCTCTTGCTAAAGGCCTAGCTTTGCTTAAGTTGTGGCACATAGTGCCAGATAGTCCACCACAGGCCTCCAGATCACGCTGTCCTGAGCACGTTGAGGAAGACTGGAATCTGGTTACCTCCAGCAATGCTCACAAACGTAATTGATCTGGTCAGCAGCCACACCATGTACCTCAGTTCAAGTCCCTGAACTGGAGAACATCCATTAAGCCAAAACAAAATTCCCCCCACAAGTTCTTGAGTGGCATTGTGCCACACCCTGGTCACAATGACCTACACTTTATTTGCTTGGAGTTTTCTATAATTTTTTTTTTCCATTTTTGTTTTGCAGTTTAACCAATGTTTGTATACACAGTCAAATGCTCATCCACCTTTCTACCCAGATGGAACCACCACTGAATGACTTTGCATATCTACACCTTGTCCTAAGAATATGTCATCTCCGGATCCACACATGATAAGCAAGTGTTACTCACACCTGTTACACACAACGCTTCTCTCTTACCCTCTATAATGACAATAACTTTCCTGACTATTAATGCCAAGACACTTAACCACAATACAAAGCACAGGTCTCTGTGGAAAGAGGCAGCCCAAAATAACTACGACATCCTCTGCGTTCAAGAAATGCACTTTCATAACCAAACTATGCCTAACTGTTCTAATTCAAAATTTCTGCACATATTCATAGCTCACACAGATGCAAAAAAAGAAAGGAGCACTGACAGCCATAAAGGATATGGTTGCTTTTACATTGCACAAAGAACTGGTAGATCCACAAGGCCGTTATCACATTCTGATATGTGACATCAATTTTAACACTTATACAGTGGCCAAATATGCGCCTAATAAGCACCAATCCCACTATCTACGCTAAATCCTTAAAAAAGTCAAACAAGTCCAGCAAGGGTATCTTCTACTATGTAGGGACTTAAATCTATCCCAGACCCCAAAATGGACTCTACTACACTCTCTAACAGACCCCAACCATTGCTACAACCCCTACTACTTACCCATGATCTCTCTGATGCCTGGAGATGTCGCCATGCAACGGAAAATGTTAGGGATTAACTACCTCCCACACGCCGTATTGTGAAATGACAGGTGCATGGAGGCTTTCTCATTCAGGGATGGCGCAGCGATTAATGGTGCACTCTGTCACTTAGACACAGCTGATCACTGATCTCAGTAAAGCGCCAATAAGGCTCTTTATCCATATGATGAGCTATGTCCAATCGCAGCTGATCACATGTGAACAAGGAAATGTTGGTTATCAGCATGCCTCTCCTCACACTGACAGCGTGAGAAAATTGGAGAGGAGATCCAATTAGCAGCATTTGCTCACAGGGGCAAATTATTAGTGCCCTGATTATCAGTGCAGCTCCATCGGTTCCCATCAGTGATGCCAATCAGTGCACATCAGTGATGCCAGTCAGTGCTGCCTTTTGGTGCCCATAAGTGGCACCAATCAATGCCCATCAGTGCCACCTATCTGTAAAGCATATCAGTGCCCATCAGTGCCACCTATCAAAGCCTATCAGTGCCGCCTATCAGTGCTCATCAGTGCTGCATATCAGTGCTACCTATCAGTGCTGCATATCAGTGCTGCATACCCGTGCCTACTCATCAGGGCCATCTCATCAGTGGTCTACACTGCCATCTCATCAGCACCCATTAGTACCACCCTATCAGTGCCCATCAGTGCTGCATACCGGTGCCTACTCATCAGGGCCACCTCATCAGTGGCCTTCACTGCTATCTCATCAGCACCCATTAGTACCACCCTATCAGTGTCCATCAGTGCAGCCTCATCAGTGAAGGAGAAAAATTACATATTTACAAAATGATATAACAAAAACAAAAAACAACCTTTTTTTAAAAAAATTTTAGAAATGTTTTCGTTTTTTAACAAGAAATACAAAAATCAAGTGGTGATTAAATACCACCAAATAAAAAGCTTTATCTGCCTCAAAAAAAGTGTGCCCGGGGAGGGAGGGGGTAAAAGTAGTTAATAATACTTTCCTTTAAATAGTTGAAACTTTGTTATAGTTTAATTATTTTAAATACTCTACTTTCCAATACAATATAAATAAACATAAACTTAACTTTGGATAGAACATGAACAAGGTATGAACCTAAAATGTCCTTAATTGGTAAAAGCACTTGGATTTGACCTGTGTTCCTTTGCAATTTCACCAACAATATATAAGCTATTTGAGGACAGCCCACTGACCATTTTAACACAATTTCTTTACATTTTTTGTGAAAACAATGTTACTAAAATAACATTAATGACATGCAACATTAGCCTATTTATATTACAGTATTCAGGGTGTAGAGAACATTATCTGCATGCCCTTACATTTTAATTGCAATTTGAAAGAGTGTAAAATGATTAAACACCTCTATTGCTTCAGGTGTATTAATTTATCATTATCTAAAAGAAATGCAGATGCAGGAGGACTTTGACATGGAGAAAAACACCAGTGTGATATTTCAGTGTGAAATAAACCCTAATATGTGTTTTCAACTATGTTGATTGCTTAATAAGTTTACACTGGTAAGAAAGCACTGTAGAGGACAGTATTGATAAAATCACTTCACATGTAATGCTTTACAAAGTTCACACCAATTAATTTCTTCTTATTTATTTTTTTATTTCTACCATGTTGCATCAATTTACATCTGCAATCACAAATTGCAATTGTATTTATTAAAATGACTCTAGCTTGTTAAATCAATATATGTACTAATTTCATTTAAAGTCTACATATAAAATAAATCCATAATTGTTTGGGTATCCACCTACGTGTTAGTAAACACAGCCTCTTTATTATTTATTTTGCAGGCTTCTGCTAAATACCTGGTTATCCTGCCACTTTCCTGTGGTTCCTGCTTCAAACTGACCATGCCAATCATGGAAGCAAATCCATGCTGGGGTAGTCGGCTTGTGCGTGTGAGATCCCTGCTAGAAGAAACAGGATGTCATGTATCTACTATAGTCAGTTTTGTGGCACACTCCCTGCCCAGACCCACTTTTAGGAGATTTGGGGCAATGCAGGGCATTCACTCAGTATCTCCCAGTACTCAGAGCTGTCATATCCCCTCCAACCGCACAGTGTTGATCACAAAAGGTTCCTAACAGGTGCCTCCCTATCCAAAGTGCAGTGCACACAGATGGGAAATGTACTCCTCCTCTGTGCGTGATCCCCCTTCATAAACACATGAAAAAAAAACTAAGCCTGTATACCCAGCTTAACAATTCAGAATAAGAAGCAGTGATCCAGCCTGTGCAGTAGATACTTCAGGGGACTGTCACACATAGGAGGGAGGCTTCCCACTGTGCAGGTGGTTGACTGCTAACACCACTGACTCCAAGCCTCGTGCAAATTTGTGATGTGGATGGGAGCAGCTGTCAGGGCCCAAAGTGAAAAGTTGGCTAGCAGGATATTGGAGGTGGAGGAGGTTTGCAGGCTGTTCAGGCTTTCATCTAGAGTCAGTGTACATTGTTGCAGTGCCAGTGTGTAAGGTGGAGAGGCGCTGCCAGGGCTTGAAGAAAGAGGTATTTGATAGCAAGGGGATTAGAGATCGGAGAAGGCTGCAAGCTGTCCAGCATACTGACTGATGTGTGGTGATACTGGCCATGTGTCTTTTTTAAATTCCCTTTGTGGGGTCACCAATTTTATTCCTATTGTGGGGTCACCAGTACAGTATTTGTACATTAAAATCATATGCAATCTCAGGCATCTCTTCTCTTGAGAGAATAAATTCAGTGTTTGTAATCTTTCCTCATAACTAAGGTTGTCCAGTCCCTTGTATTAACTGCGTTGCCCTTTTCTGGACTCTTTCCAGTTCCAGCACATCCTTCCTGTGGACTGGTGCCCAGAACTGGACGACATACTCCAGGTGCGGCTGGATCAAAGACATGTAAAGTGGGAGAATTATAATTTTATCTCTGGAGTTAATCCCCTTTTTAATGCATTCCAATATTATATTGGCTTTGCTTGCAGCAGCTTGGCATCACATGCATTGCTAAGCCTGTCATCTATTGGGCCCATAGGTCCTTTTCCATCCTAGATTCCTTCAGACTGCAGAGTCAAACATAACAAAAAGGTAGTAAAGGTTTTTTTTTTTTTTTTAATTCTCATATTAAAATATGCTATTGTTGCTGTGTGTTCAGCTATTATTTAGGTGTTCTGTTTTCTGGTAGGACTTCAAACAAAACACAAATGTCAGTAATACATGTGCTGTATACACTGTGAATAATTATTTTTCAGTGTCTGCTTTTAGTGTTCAGATCAATTTTTCACCAAAAAATAAATAAAAAATGGTTCCTTATGTGGTTGAACATGAATCATAACAAAAAACTTTGGGAAGGTTGATGAGGATTGATTATTTATTTCCTGAAAAATGTGATGACTTCTTACTAAATGAGCATTTAGTAACTGTATAATATCATTTTGTATAGTGAATGCTAGTAAATTCAGTGAACTTGCATTCAATTTGAATACTCAATCATGTGTAAAGAACATACACAAATAATTTCAGTGAACCTCTCCACCTTGCTCTCTGTGGTTCCACCCACAAGCCAATACATAAATGGTGTGTATCTGCAGCTCTTAAGGGGCATGGTAGTAATGCAGTCATGTACTGTTGGATGTTGAAGATTCCATCAGTGGTTGTAGCTCTATAAGTAGAAAGAGCAGAAAATCAAACACAGCTTCAACTTTTTTGATGATGGTCAAAAGGTCTGAAATAGCTTCTTGGCCTTTTGACTAAGATTAAGTAGTAGTTCTTATCAATTTTTGAGGGATAGAATGTCAGTCCCCTTTCTCAGATAGGGTGGCATGTTATAAGGTGGAAGTGGTGGGAGAGATCTTTTCCTCCCGGTGGAATCTTGCCTGGTTTACCAGGCAAGCTCTTCATTAATATGTATGACTTTCTGGTAGAAATTGTGCTGCATTTGTTCAATCAGGCCGGCTGAGAAAAAAAATGTGGGGCTTTTGCCCCTGGATTGGCAATCCAGGTGTGCCAGACAAATTCATGGTGGGGTAATATACTTTGTTTTTAGTAGGGCATCTTGGTCACAGTACTTATTGCAAGTTTTTTTTAGGGCTGGGAAAGCCAGCAATTGTACAGCACTGTGACACAAAAGCACTTACTCTTTACCCCATCCCCTTTTTATGGTTGTATGTTTTGCACTTTTTGCACAACATAGTACTTTCCTCACTACTGATTAGAAGGGTGTAAGTCCTCAAACTTGCTCTGAAAGTTTTGGTGGGATGACACATTGGGGTCTCTCTTTGGGAATACCCAACATAGTAATTAGGTGGACCTCTCTCTGGTAGAGCTCCTGAAGAATGGGTTCTACCTGGTTTTGGGCAGGTAGACCATGAGTATTCCAGTCACCATTAAGATTCTTGCACCTTGGGGGATCAGGGAAAGAGACCGTTGTCTTTTGAGGAGATCCATGTGCACTCCCTGTGCTCACTTTGTAGCACTTGATGTTAGTTCTTAGTTCTGCACTGTGTAGCTTAAAAAACTGCTTAACTTTATTTACTTAAATTTATTGAAATTTCATATTGCAAAATTAACATTATGGCTTCATTCACACAGCTGTACAGGGACTGTACAGTGTGCAAAGCCTGCATACTGACTCTCCTAAGACCCGCTGCTCCTGTGTATAGCCACCCATTTAGAATAAGAAGTCATAGCTGTATGCTGTGGTACACCAGTGGTTGCATAACGCACCTGCATGTACATATGCTTCAAAAGAAGAATTGCAATTGGAACAAACATCAGTGCACATGAGTGGACTTAATGCAACCCCTGGTGCAAAACTGTGTACCGCCATCTTTTCCAATGCATCTCAATAGACAGCTGTATACAGTGGCAAAAAGTCCTGGAAAAGTCCACATACAGGCTCTGCACACTGTGCGTCCCATGTATGGCTATGTGCACAAAGTTTTAATTTGCTAAGTAAATAGTCTCCACTTTTGTAGTAAACCAACCCTATCAGTTCAAATGTTGTGGTAGTTTCCAATTACGGAACAAAATTACAGGCAAACATAAATATGCTGGCATGTTACCTTAATAAATTTAGTATAATCCAAATTGTGTAGAAAAAAAGATCAGCTTTGAATGCCTAATGTTATTAGCTTACCCGTGGTTTAATATTTTTTTGGATTTCTACTCAAATCCTGCAATGCACATTCAGACGTGCATGACCTATGTCCAACAATAATCAGTTACATTTACAGTTTCATTAATATTTAAAACTTTTGCCTATAAAGACATACATATCAATATTAATATATTTCCAAATACTTGTATAGTTTGAGAGCTTTAACATCATTTGCTAAAAATAAAAGTTCAGACTTTAGCACATCCTCTATTTCTATTATGGATAAGCCATGCTAGAAGAAAACAGGAAGAAGGGTCAGACATCTGAAGGCACGTCTTTTTCTCTTGCGTTTCCAGCCTGTAAAATAATAAGTATGTAATCAAAGAAATGTATAACTAAAATAAAAATATATAAATTATGAACTGAAAAAATGGTATGTGTTCTTTTAAGAACAGAAAGAAAATATAAAACCATCAAGTTGCGGGTAACATATGTAGGAGAATCAATGCAGTAATTACACTGTACATCTTTCTATATACTTTAGTTGAAAATAATGTATGTGCCATTATTTAAACAACTGAAAAATAAAAATTTAACATTTTTTAAACACTAATAATTAGAATATTTTTTCCACTTAAGTTTTAAACCTGTCATAGGTAAGACAGGCAAATGTAGGGCAGATTGGATTAACAATTTTTTTTTTAATCTATTTGTCTTTGGCTAAGTTGACAGAATTAGAACTGAGGAAGGACTTTACTTGTCTGTAAAAATCTCAATTTCTTTAACAAACAGACAGCTGTGTAGGTTTGGTTTTTGACAGTACATTGTGTCTGTTCGTTGCATATAGGAACTCATGATACTGTAGCACTGATTCAGAAACAAGCAGATTAGGCAGAAAAATATTGTTAAAAGAAATGTGGAGTATTTTTAATGCAGAAGATGTATGCTTTGTCTCTTCTGCATTAAAGTTACTTACCTGTCTGTCCACCCTTGGAAATGGCGAAGCTCACTGCCCTTAATGCATTAATGCATGCACAGGAGTGATGTCACCTCTGCCTGGCCAATTAAAGCTTCCAGTGATCGAGACGCAGAAACTGGTCACCCGAGGATGTCAGCAGCTGGTGGGGAGCTCCAGGATGAAGCATTGTTAAATCTAAGTGAATATAGTTCTGCTTTAACTGACCAATCACTCTTTTCTGTTTACATTGCCTTTTTATATAACTGTTATGTTGTATTAAAGAAACTCTCACTGTACTATAACAAAAAAACTGTTTTTAGGTGTAACGTTCAGGAACCTAGAGATACATACCTACAGCAGTCTTCATCTCCCTGCCATTATGCCTAAGGCCGCGTACACACGATGAGACATGTCCGCTCAAACATGTCCGACGGACCGTTTGCAGCGGACAAGTCTCATCGGATTTTGGTCCGATGACGTGTACACACCATCGGACGAAAATCCCCTCGGTCTGACCACTCTAGGAAGTAAAATACTTCCACGCATGCGTCAAATCCATTTGACGCATGTGCAGACAGTTAGTGTACTAAACAGCGGACATAGACACACAGACAGGTTTGTAGCGGACAAATTTCAAAGCATGCATTGAAATTTGTCCGATGGACAAACCTGTCCGCTAGCCCGTACACACGATCGGAGATGTCTGCTGAAACGGTCCGTCGGACCAGTTTCAGCAGATAAATTCGATCATGTGTACGCGGCCTTAGTGTCATGTTTTTCTCATAAGCAATGCTCTGTCACTGCCTGATAATGTTGAAGCTGGCATGTCCCTCCCTCCCCCCTGCAAATTTCCATCAGCTAGTGAAGGCATCATAGTGATGAGTCAGAAGGTATATGTAGATTATAGGAGGCCGTATGAAAGCATAACATTACTTGAAATGTTGGAGCTTTTCCAGTGTAATGACAGGTACACTAAGAATGCTTCAGGTACTGTATACATAAGGCAAACTCAAGTGCTGTAACTTTATGCTATACAGCATTTTTTTTTTTTTTATTGAGTAATGATTTTATTGGGGTTTACGTAAAGAATTGTATACATGACAATAGCTACATCAACTTATCAATAAAAGCATATATGCAAATAGTTACTTGTATGACTTATAGCAAGGAGATCTAATAACAGTCACAAAAATCATGCTTTACAGAGTAGAACCTTAACAACCTAAATTCCTTAGAATAGCATTATAAACACCAAAGAGAATAATGGGCTCTACAAGAGCTTGGACATGTACCCTCAGTAAACAGTTATGCAAGTAAAATATCATCAGTATCAAAAACCAACTGGGAAGCCAAGTAACGTGTTCCAATGTTACTATTGAGGTGAGCAGGGGGAAGTATGATAAAATGTAGTAAACTCAAAAGGAATTTAGGTTTGTAATAACCGTATGAGTAGTGTTAACTGTGAGGTGGGGGTCTAAAACTGACGCGTCAAGCCAACATTGCCATATGTTCATAACTTTTTGGGGGGAGTTTCTATGTTAATAGGTATTATTGTTTGTATTAGGATGGATGTGGGAAAAGCCAGTACTTGGCTATTGATTTCCTAGCAAGGTAAATAAGTCAAGCTAGTGCTATAAAAAGCAACAGAGATGTACAATTCCTCATCCAAAGCCCCAAGGAAGTATATCAATGAATGAAATGGGACTTGCACTGAAAAAGTCTGATCAGTGACAGTAACAACATCCTTCCAATATTTCACAAATTTTGGGCCTTTTTCATAGCATATGAATGAATGAATGAAAACTTATATAGCGCTGCACATGCGAACTGAATCGCCTCTGGGCGACAAGTCTCCATTCTCAATGTTATAATTAGGACATAATGGGGAGTTTCACCTGCCCCAGGCAAAGAGATGTACCATTGTCCTGAAGGAATGGTGGAGAATAAGGAGTTGGGACAGTTTATGAACAGCAGAAACAGACACCACTGGGACTGATGCAGTATTAGTTCCCAGTGCTTGTTGTCTAAGTTGCTTGCTGACCTAAGTTTTGCTCCCATTTTCTTCTACAAGGCAAAAGTGCAGAGTCTTGTGAAAATGAGAGGATATGCGATTGTATGTGGAAAATGATACCTTTATCTGACTTTGACAAAATAAAAAAAATCTACCAACTGCAGGTTAGAATATCCAGCCTGAGTTTGAAGCATATGGCACAGTTGTTAGGCTTGGTAAGTTGCTGTCTCATATGACATTCTGCCTGCAGTTGGCCAAAATATTTTAACACAGTACTATCATAGAGGTGGGAGCAGTATTTAACACCAGCTGCTAACCACTGTTAGTAGTCCATTAGTTTAATCAGTTCCACATAAAATTTATGGAGCCAAATAGGGGTATACTGGAGGAATCTCTAAAGACCAAGCCTATGATTAAGAGTATCCCATAATTTCATTATCATGATTATTGTAGGGCACTGGTAAAGTACATTAGGGAAGCCCATTTTCCAAATGAACAGAGAGCTGTGTCAGTGCCAGGACGAGTCAACATTCTATGGGAGGAGTTAAAATCAGAGTCAATGAAGTAAAGTCACAACAATGGTAGTTGATGCCAACTATTGCATTTTTTGCTTAAAAGTATGCAGTATAGGTTTAGGATTTAGAATCAAGTATTTGCGGGGATAACAATAACACTCGGCATAACAATAACATCCAAATATCAAGGGAAATGTATTACAGCTATTTTTTAAGCTCCAGGTGCCAGTGGATGGAAAAGGCAGTCCACAGGAAAAAGGACAGGTTTGCGCAAATTTATATAGAACCCCAATTACACTCCAATATTCTCAATACATTAGTGGGGGTTCACCCTAAAAAAAATTATAACATTACATCCAGCATACTAAGCATACTAAGGATATTTACAGTATGCAGGTCTTTTTTTTTTCTCCGTACATACCGTTATATTGTGATTTTCCTTCAGGGCTTCCGGGTTCTGATTACTGTGGGACTGGGCGTTCCTATCCCTGGGTTAGATGATTGACGTCTGTTGAAACAGTTCTCATGTCGCACAACGTGCATCACCAGATTTCCGTAAATAGCCGAGCTGCGAGTTGGCGCTATACGGCGCCTGCGCAGTCAGCTCTACACGGTGGGCGCAGGCGCCGTATACCGCCGACTTGCAGGTCGCCGTATACCGCCGACTCGCAGCTCGGCTATTTATGGAAATCTGGCGCACAGTAATCAGAACCCGGAGGAAGGGATAGGAATGCCTAGTCCCGAAGTAATAAGAAACCCGGAAGCCCTGGAGAAAATCACAATATAATGGTATGTACGGAGAAAAAAAAAAGACCTGCATACTGTAAATGTCCTTAGTATGCTGGATTTAATGTTCAAAATTTATTTTTTGGGTGAACCCCCGCTTTAAGTAGCATCACAGTTGACAAAGAGCCTGCAGTATCACTCAAATACAATAAGGTGTTGTCAGTGTAGAGGCAGATCTTATCTTCAAGACCCACTCTCTTAAACCCAACTATATCAGGCAATAAATGAACCCTGGCCACCAGGGGCTCCAACCAAAGGGCAACAGCCTTGCACACTGGGTCCATGTAAAGTAATTTCGCCCACACTGTAAATGTGGGGCCAAGGTTAAATTTATTCAAGACTGCCCAGAGATAGTTCCATTCAATGCTGTCAAAAGCTTTCACAGCAACGAAGGAGAGGATGACTCTGTTGCCCGGGTTATCCACAGGGATCTGAAGGTCAAGAACAAGGGGCCAGATTCTTAAAAATGTGCGTATCTAACGGCGTAGCGTATCGTACCGCATTTACGCTACGCCTATGGCAATTACTGGAGCAAGTGCCGTATTCTCAAAGCACTTGCTCCGTAATTTTCGGCAGCGTAGCGTAAATGCGGCGTCCGTAAGGCTGCGTAATTCAAATAGTGAAGGAGGGGGCGTGCTGTATTTAAATTAAGCGCGCCCCCATGCCGAACTAACTGCGCATGCGCAGGCCTTAGACGAAGGCCACTGCGCATGCTCCGTAATACGACACAAATACATAGGTTGCGACGTGAACGTAATTAACGCACGTCCCTATTCACGACGCGTTACGTAAATTACGTAAACGGTGGAAAAAGCCGACGCTAACCCGACGCCATACTCAAATGGCATACGGTACTGAAGTAAGGTTACCCCTAAACGGTAACCTTACGCGGCAACCTACCCAAAACGTTGCCACGTCGCAAAAACTTTCGAGAATCATCGGCTTTTCATATTCGGCGTTGAAATCAACGTAAACGCCACCTAGCGGCCGTCGTAGTATTGCATTTAGGATCCGACGGTGTAAATGACTTACACAAGTCGGATGCAAGCTTAAAACCGGCGTATCATGTTTTCAGAATAGAAAACAATGATACGCCGGAGGGAAATTCGAATTACGCCGGTGTATGTGTACATACACTGGCGTAATTCCTTTGAGAATCTGGCCCAAGGTGTCTAATTCTGAGGGCTGTGGGTCTAGAGGGAATGAATCTCGAGTGGTACACATGTACTAATTTCAGGATAAGCTTTGCTAATTTAGTAGCCAAGATGCGTGCCTAAAAAAATTGTATTAATTGATATATTAGTCTCAATTTATCTACTCAAATGTGAATTGCCACTCTATGTTTTTCAAAAATATGTGTTATTCAACATCTACACTTAGAGGCACCTCTCTCCTTGTCCTTGTTCTGCAGTTTTGGAACTTGGTTTCTGTTCCTATATGATGGCAGCCCTGAGTGTTTTGGACTTTTCACCTCCTATGTATTATTAATCACTATATGGACTAATACATACTGTGTGCTTTTAACAGATTTTAAATTGTATGTAGGATATTTATGGTGTGGTGTTTTTGCGCCTATACTTGTGTTTTTTTTTTTTTAAGTCTAAAAATACAGCTGGGGAAGGCTATTCACTTGCCATGACTGAAACAATTGAATGAGACAATTTTGTGTCACAGTCATGGACAATTTGATGTGGCACATCGAGTTGACCATCAGATTTGGCCATTCAAGTCAATGGGGCCATGCCACAACTGTGAGCCAAATACTTTGCCTGTGGTTGCAGTGCATTAGCACCATTATAAACTGCAACTTTGCAAAGAAAAACAGGCATTCATGGAGAACAAGCACTAACTCACAACGCATCCATAACACATTGTGTTATGAAAAAGCACAGTTCAGCATGAAGCGTATCAACTGTTTTTACGTTCACTGTGATGTGCTGTATTTTTAAGGACATTTTGTATGTTAGAATTGGTTACTGGAGTGCAGCTGTACAGCCTAGTAACACTCATTTAATGCTTCCTATATTCCTGCCTTTTTAACACAGGTGTCTGGTTGCTGTCACCATGTTAAAAGGACTATAATATGGGAGGTATAACAATGAGTGTTAATAAAAGGGGGAAGGGGGGGCACAGACATTGCTACAGCATTCTGTTTTTACTTTTTTTTCTGCTGGGGATTGGGGAAAAACTTTCTCCTCTCTCACCTCCACTAGAGGAAGTTCACTCATTGCATGCAGTTCTGCAGCTTCTGTTTAGGCTTCTCCCTGCATCATTGCCATCTCATCCCACACCCACTAAGACATGAAGCCCATGAGATGGATTTGGAGGGAAGGACAATGCACATTGTGTTTCCATTGGCTGGGGAAGCAGCAGCATCATCCCTTCTCAGCCAATGGGTATCTGAAGCTCATCATAAGTGCCTCCTTTCCTCTCTCTTGACATCATACAGGACCTCTTTAGTCCTGACCTGTTGCTTTACAATGTGGGCAAGCCAGGAACAATGTATTTTAATCGGGTATCCTGGCTGGGCCCTGTCTGTAAACACCACGGAGGAGACAGGTTGTTTTCCTAGTAGCAGTACCGTTCCAACAGCTGATAGGCGCACTAGCCTAGCCTGTTGTGACATTAACTAACTCTATGGGGGAATGGGGGGGGGGTTTGGACCCCCCTTATCTATGCCCCTGTTCTATAACCTTTATCATTATTAGCTGAGCACTGGGCAGATGTATATAACTAAAATGTAAACCAGTAAATACTGTACACCTAAATTAATATCATTACATTTTTAAAGTTATTCTATTTTTCAGAAGGTGGTGAGCACCAGAAGTCTCTATGTAGATATCAACATTATGGTAATCTAAGAGGGCAATTTATACTTATTGTTTCCATTCTCTGAATGAAAATATTAAACCTCAAGGTTGGAAAAAGGGCAGCCAGCAAGTAAAGAAAATTTACTTTACGCAATCATATTTATTAGGACCTAGAAAGGACAGCGTTTTTTTTTTTATGCGGCAGGCAGAAATTAGATTGTACAAAGGATGCTCTGCTTATTTATTTAACATAAGAATAGCATTGTATTCCCATTGTAATACAAGAGATCACACAAGTACAGTTACAGAAAACAGGAGGTTATCAAAGTCAATAGCACCGCGAGATAACGGGAACAGAGGCAAACTGCTCATTCTATTTACAGTGAAACTAATTTACTAAACAAATGGAGACAGTTCACTTTGCAAAGTGAATATATACAGAGCTTACCACATGATGTAAATATTATCTGACATACATTTTCTTGTTCAATATTTTTATTGAAATTTTCAGGAGTAGGACAGCAAGTATACAAACATTCAGATGGGATACATACATTATGTATAAAGGTAAACAAAAGATCAAATGTAATCGGTAGATATGTGCATTCCCGTTCGTACGAATGTTATTTTCGTACGAAAATGTTCATTTTCGTACCCGCAGGATAATGTGTACATACGAAAAAATTAAAGCACCAAAATACGAAAACGACGAGATTACGAATGAGCCGCATAACGAACAACCGCAAATACGAATGAATGATCCAACGAAAAAAAACGACAAAACGAAAACGGCAAAAGAACAAAAATGACATCTATAACAAAAGATTTACATTCTGTATTTTGTTTGAATCCTTTTTCTGTTTGTTTTCAGTCCTATGTTCATTGTTCATTTGACATCTATAACAAAAGATTTGCATGCTGTATTTTGTTTCAATCCTTTTTCTGTTTGTTTTCAGTCCTATGTTCATTGTTCATATGACATCTATAACAAAAGATTTGCATGCTGTATTTTGTTTCAATCCTTTTTCTGTTTGTTTTCAGTCCTATGTTCATTGTTCATATGACATCTATAACAAAAGATTTGCATGCTGTATTTTGTTTCAATCCTTTTTCTGTTTGTTTTCAGTCCTATGTTCATTGTTCATATGACATCTATAACAAAAGATTTGCATTCTGTATTTTGTTTCAATCCTTTTTCTGTTTGTTTTCAGTCCTATGTTCATTGTTCATATGACATCTATAACAAAAGATTTGCATGCTGTATTTTGAATCCAAAATATGAACAGAAAAAAGGAATTTAAAATACAGAATGCAAATCTTTTGTTATAGATGTCATATGAACATACGACTGAAAAAAGCAAAAGAAAAGGGTTTCAAGATACTGCAAATCATTGACGAAAATTCACGAAAATTATTGTCTAACAAAGTAACGAACATGAATTAAACAGAATAACGAACCATCCCGCATGTACGAAAATAAAACAGTAACGAAAATACGAAACGATCGGAATACGAAAAAATCGCGTCATACGAAAAACGAACGGGAACAAACAGGAAAACGGGCGTCTTACGAAAAACAAACGAAAACAAAAAAACGGAACGATACGAAACAGAACAAAAAAAAACGATTTTTTTTTTCTGTGCACATGTCTAGTAATCGGATGAACTTGAACAAAGCAATCGATAAAGGATCAAAACAATTGTACCCCAAAAATAACTGGAACAGAGGGACTCATACAGTCCCTGAAGAAATGGCCGAATATGCCTCCTGGTCCACCAAAACACCCCTGATGGGAACAAACTGTGAATGGGTGGGGGCATATACATCATGTTTCATATCAAAATTTGTCCAAAAATATAGGTGTGGAATAAGTATACAAATAACAGGTAACCCTTGTAAATCTATTGTTTAACCACTTGCTTACTGGTGACATATACCCCCTTCCTGCCCAGGCAAAATTTCAGCTTTCAGCACTGCGTCGCTTTAAATTAAAATTGCACGGTCGTGCGACGTGCCTCCCAAACAAAATTGACTTCCTTTTTTCCCCACAAATTCTTTTGGTGGTATTTGATCACCTCTGCGTTTTTTTTTTTTTTGCGCTATAAACAAAAAAAAAGAGCGACAAGTTTGAAAAAAACACACAATATTTTTAACTTTTTGCTATAATAAATATCCCATTAAAAAAAAAAATCTCAGTTTAGGCCGATATGTATTCTACATATTTATGGTAAAAAAATAACGCAATAAGCGTAATACGGCGATCTGTGATTTTTGTCAGAGGAAGGGGTTAAATGTGTATCCTGGGAGTGATTCTTACTGTGGGGGGGGGACTGACTGGGGGAGGTGACCGATGCTGTGTCCCTATGTACAAGGGACACAGCATCAGTCTCCTCTCCCTGACAGGACGTGGAGCTCTGTGTTTACACACAGAGCTCCATATCCCTGCTCTGTCACTGCCGATCGCGGGTATCTGGAGGACATTGCGGCTGCCAGGCACGCGTATCAGCATCTCGGTAACGTGCTGGACGTGTGCACGTTTCCGCCGGCGCTGCTTGCGCACCCCCCAGTGGCTGGAGGCCGTATATAGACGGCCTCCCGGCAATTAAGAGCCACATTGTGGCCGTGAAATCCCGCCGGGCAGGCTGGAAGTGGTTAAAGGAACAGTCGTATAAGCAATCTCACCCTTGACAAGTGTGAGTAAAGGAAAGAGGGTTTATAGGGGTGTGCCACATGTACCACTACCTATCCTTATTTATCGTACCAGAGTGTGTAAGTATCAAATTAAAACGTGGGGTAACTTGGTAAGTGTTCAACCTCATTAACAGGATATAACTTTGAAGATGAAAGGATATCCCATATAGATGTGCTATATGGTTGGGGATAGAGTAGGAACGTAAGGGAGTGAAAGAAGGAGGTGTGGGTATGTCCCAGGTTAGGGTTCCACTAAATATCTGACATTCATTTTCATACCACTGACGGTGGAGATCTGGTAGCTGGTCAGTAGCTGCTTTACATATAAATGATACCATAATATAAACGGACATGTTTTCCTCAGACAGCACTCAGTAATGAATATTTTATCTCACTCTTTGGCTGCCAGTTGCATTCTTCCAACTATTCTTAAACAGCAGCAAAAACTAATTATGTAATGTGAATTACAACATTTTCCCATTCCCTTCCTTTTCAGAATCTGCAAGCCACAGGAATCCTATACCAGCTTGCTGATATACTGTAAGTATTGCTGTTTTAATTACAAGCTAATGATGAACTATCTCCCAAAGCATTTCTTTATTTGAAATTTGAAATGTTTTTAACCCTGCTGCATGATCATCTCAGTAACGTCAAGATTAAATAAAGCAGCGGGGTTGGGGTAGTTGGCTTTAGCATCAGGCATAGAGTGCTTAAATGCTGTCTTTGTCAACACAAATGAGCAAAATGTTCCTGCCATAAAAGCAGAATTCCTGTGGGAATATAGAAGAACAAACAGGTAAAGCTCACTTATTCTCAAGAAGTGCTTCTACTGCAGATGTAAAGCTAGTTACTGATAAGATTTCACCGTTCATCAGTCCAGAACAGTCAGGTGAATAATGAACAATCATTACTGATTTCCTAAGTTGCTACATTGTACTTTCCACATTGTTGTTTGCCACAATAGGTAAATCTGAAAGAAAAAGATGAAGGCTGAAGAGTGGATTTAGCATGGCTTAAATGTGGACATATAAAGGAAGGTGCTTCTCCTTTAACATTTTTTATTAAGATACTCAGAGGATTTTTGATACTCAAACAAGCAATTAAAGCTTGGGAAATGGAATTGACCCAATACCTACCAAACCTCTCATAACATTGATTAAATTGTTGCAATATAAATGTACAGTTTAAAAGAAACAACATAAAAAAAAAAAAAAAAAAAAACAGTTTTGATGTGCCATAGAGCATAACAATAATATATATCAAACATTTAAAAAGCCCATAAATGAAAAGTCAGCCCAAACACCATGCTGTGAAGTAAGTGATATTTTCTTCTGTTACATCCAACCAGAGTGCTTCCACCACATATGTGTAAAATGCTCACTTGTCAACTACTTTACAAATAGCCCAAAAGGCCTAACGAGCCTTGCAGACACAATCCAATAAATGGAATGGATGAGATGGACATGGTGAACTCAATACCTCTTTTGTTCCATTGCTAGTCCACTCTCAATTGTACCATACGCCAAGGTTCCAAAGAGAGAACAATTATATAGTGCAGAAAGTTTTTTTTTTAATTTAAAATGGACACACTTAAAACACAAATGTATTGCACTTACATATTCAGGGTGCCTGAGAGACACCTCCACAACAGCACCCAAGCAAACGATGCTCGTAACTACTGAACCGGTGTGCACTCCATATCCCGGATGTGACATGGGGACAAAACTGGAAATGAGTGTATAATGCTTACTTCCCAACGATAAATGGCCCAAAAGGCTTAATGAGCCTTGCAGACACAATTTAATAGATAGGATGGATGGGATGGATATGGTGGGCTCAATACCTCTTTTCTACTCCCAATATTACCATACAGCAGTAATCCAAAAAGAACAAGAGAGATAACAATGCAAAGAGTGCTTCTGCTTAGATGTAACAAAAGAAAATATCACTTACCTCACAGCACAGTTTTAGGGCAGACTTAACTCATTAATGCACTTTTTAAATGTTTGACTAATATTTTTATGCTCTTTGGGACTAGGGATGAGCCGAACACCCCCTTGTTCGGTTCGCACCAGAACCGTCAAACGGACCGATCGTTCGCACAAACCCCATTAAAGTCTATGGGACTCGAACGTTCAAATTCAAAAGTGCTCATTTTAAAGGCTAATATGCAAGTTATTGTCATAAAAAACGGGTTTTAGAACTTGGATCTTGCCCCAGGGAACATGTATCAATGGAAAAAAACGTTTTTTTTTCTGGAGCAGTGATTTTAATGATGCTTAAAGTGAAAAATATAAGTGAAATATTCCTTTAAATTTCATACCGGGGGTGTATAGTATGCCTGTGAACTAGCGCTTGTTTCATGTGCTTAGGGGGGGAGAGGGGGGGTGGGGGGGAGAGTCGATGAGACGTTAGGAGAGGGATGCTACGGGCATGGGAACCCCCGTAAGGGGACTGGTTTCTCACCAACTACCCATACTGACCCCAACCTCAAGGGGACAGAACCGTAGGGCCAGATGGAGGAGGGCCACGGATCTATAGGCCTATGGGAGGCCATTAGCCCCAATTGTAGGGGGGAAGGTGAAGGGGAAGAATATGGGGGAGAGGTTGGAAGAGAGGATGGAGAAGGGGAGGGTTGGGATGGGATGGGGGGGGGGGATGTGGAGGGGAGGGGGGGGGGAGGGAGGGGAGGGGGAATAGGTAGAGGGGGAGGGGAGTGGGGAGGAACAGGAAGAGAAGGCCTCTAACAATAAAGTCTTAAAATATTCAACAGTACTCGATGGCAAAAGTTAAACTAATTTCCTACAATGTTCGGGGTATAAACGATCCCATCAAAACTGCTAATATATTTAGAGAGTTGGCTTCCCGTAAAACAGAAATTGTATTCCTACAGGAGACCCATCTGACTCTGAACACATGTCGCAGAATTAACTCAGACGAGTTTCCGTTATGGATCTACGCTGACTCCCCCACCCCAAGAGCTAAAGGAGTGGCGGTAGGGTTTGCCAGGGGCACTCGGTTGGTTGTCACTGAAAGAAAAGTAGATCCAGAGGGACGCTTTCTATTTTTAAATGGAAGTCTGAATGGACATGAGATTTCCCTGGCGAACATCTACTGCCCGAATAAGAAACCAGCTCAATACTTGACAAGAATAATAGAAGATTTTATGAGCTTTAAGAAAGGGATGGTCGTGATAGGAGGAGATTTGAATCTCTGCCTGGATCCCAAAGTAGATAGTACGTCCCATGCGCGGATGAGCGAGATGAGTCAGAGAAACAGACTAAAAAAGAAGATGTATCAACATCAGCTGGTAGATGTATGGCGAACAAAGCACATAAACCAAAGAGACTATACATTTTTCTCGCCCGTGCATGGGACGTACACCAGAATTTATTATTTTCTGGTAGAACATAGGATGCTTGAGCAGGTGGAGGATACAAAGATTGAAATCATAACTTTTTCAGATCATGCCCCTATCTCCCTTCAACTCAGAATGGGAGAACAAGATAATCGAAAATCAAACTGGCGATTAAATGAGGAATTGTTATTAGATAAGGAAATTGAAAAGAAAATAAGGCACGAGCTGCAACAATTTTTTAGAGAGAATAGTACTGAGGGTATGTCGGAAGCTATAATATGGGAGACCCATAAGGTTTTTGTTCGAGGAATTTTTATAAAAGAAGGGTCTAGAAAAAAAAAAAAAATATATAGATATAAGAAACAATCTAACCAAAGAAATATCAGAACTTGAACAGCTCCATAAAGGAATAGGCCAAAGAGATATACTCCAGAAACTTTATAGGAAAAGGGAAGAGTTCAGAGAACTTATAGAACAGCAAACTCGGGCAGAATTTAATATAATCAAGAAAGAACGATATCAATGGGGGAATAAGACGGGGAAATATTTAGCGAGTCTCCTAAAAAAGAAAAAAAGCCATGAATTTTATAGAAAAAATAAAAACGAAAACGGGAGAAATAAGATTTAAAACCTCAGAGATTATAGATAACTTTCAAGAATTTTATAAAGAACTCTACTCAATCAATAAAGATAACACTAAAGAGGAAATAAAGTTAAGAGATGAACAAATTAAAATATATTTGGAGAAGTCAGAGTTAAACAGCATACCAGAACATAAACTTAAGATCTTAGAAATGCCCATAACAGAAGACGAAATTATAAAAATAATCAGGGAAATGCCCAGTGATAAAAGCCCCGGTCCGGATGGATTTACAACCTTATATTTTAAAATATTGTCTGACGTGTTGACTCCAAAATTATGCAGCTATTACAATGGAATAGGAGATAAATGGGAAATGAGGAAGGAGAGCTTAGAATCTTTAATAACTGTAATACCTAAAGAAGGTAAAGATAATAGCCTATGCTCCAGCTATAGACCGATCTCGCTCCTCAACATAGACCTAAAAATCTTTTCAAAAATTCTCGCCAACAGGTTGAAAAATATCATGCCAGATGTAATACATATAGATCAGGTGGGGTTTATTACAGGAAGGGAAGGGAGAGACAACGGAATCCGTTCGCTTATGATTATAGAAGAAACCAAAAGAAGGGGAATTCCAGGTCTGTTAATGTCTGTAGACGCAGAAAAGGCCTTTGATCGAGTGGACTGGGGATTTACACAGAACACTTTAGAAAAACTAGGAATTGGCCTTAGAATGAGGCAGTGGATAGGAGCCCTGTATAATAAACCGACGGCAAGGATTAAAATCAATGGGAAGATATCAGATCCTTTTGAACTAAGGAATGGGACTCGACAGGGTTGCCCACTGTCGCCGTTGCTGTTTACGCTTGTATTAGAACCCCTTCTGAATATAATAAGGCGAAACTCGGATATCAAGGGGATAATGGTGGGAGGAGAGATACATAAAGTAGCAGCATACGCCGACGACATCCTATTCTATATATCAAACCCTAGGACAAGCTTGCCGAGCATAATTAAAACAATAAAAGAATACGGTATGCTGTCTAACTTTAAGATGAACCCAACTAAATCTGAAATATTGAACATCAATTTTTCTAAAAAAGAGGAGAAGGCCTTGCAGAAAGATTTCCCATTTTGTTGGAAAAAAGAGTTAAACTACCTGGGGATTAGACTAGGAAATTCTAAAGAGACCCTGTACAAATCCAATTTCATACCATTATTGAATAATATTAAAGAAGATCTTAATAGAATAGCACCAGGACAATTAACATGGACAGGGAGGATAAATATTTTTAAAATGATAATATTACCAAAAATTATTTACAAAATTCAGATGCTCCCAATACGAATCCCGCAAGCATTCTTCAAAAAACTGCAAGCAATGTTTCTTAAATTTATATGGAGGGGGAAAAAACCACGAATTAAGTTAACACTTTTAACAAAAGATAAGACACAAGGGGGGCTGGGAGCACCGGATTTCAAAAATTATTATTATTCAATTATTCTATCACGAATTATAGATTGGGCAAAAAATAATGTAGAAAAAAGATGGGTAGTTATGGAAAATAAATTAAGTAAATCTGCACTAGGGAAAATGATCTGGATCCCACCACAACATAGAGGACTAAGCCATGAAGCCCAAGATATCACAAAACACGCTTTAGCACTATGGGACCAGATTCACAGGAAAGAAAGATGGAGCTTTAACTCACCATTTATACCCCTAAAAAACACAAAATTTTTCCCTCCAGGAGAAACTTTAATGTTTGGTAATTGGATCAAGAAAGAGGACACTCAACTAAAAGATTTCATGGAACAAAATAGATTATTAACATTGCAGGAGATGGAAGAAAAGAGAGACACAGTGGTGATAGATGAATGGAGATACGCTCAATTAAGACACTTCTTTGAAGGTCTCTCACAGCCTATAAGATCCGAAACAAACTTGCGGCCATTTGAGAGACTTTGTACAAAGAAATTTGATAAGGGAACAATTTCGATGATATACGAAACTTTGAATGCCTTAAAAAAACAGAGCGTACCCCCATTCATCAAAAAATGGGAAGAAGAAACAGGCACATTAATAAATGAACTTGAAACCAGACAGATAATAAATAGGGTTCATGTCACCTCTATAAATAACAAAGTAATGGAACAGAATTATAAATGTCTGGTAAGATGGTACCTTACACCAGACAAATTACATTCAGCTCTAGGAAATAATTCGCGCTTATGTTGGAGAGGTTGTAGAGAGGTAGGCACAATGATACACATCTGGTGGTCTTGCCCAAAAATAAAAAATTTTTGGTTAAAAATAAGACAAAAAATTAAAGAAATAATAAACACAAATATACCGGAGGACTTTTGGGTTTGCGTTTTACATGGGGCTCGAATGCCAACTAAGAAATATCTAAAGACCCTAATCCCAGACTTTCTCAACGCCGCAAAAAGCCAGATCTCGAGTAACTGGAAACAAGAAAAGAGTCCTACATTAAGAGAATGGGGGAAAAAGGTGGACGAAATTTATTACAACGAATACTTAAGACATAGAGAGGAAGAAACCTGGGGTGAATTTGAAGAAAAATGGGATGTCTGGAAAAAATATAAAGTTAAGTTGGAATACGCCGAAATGATGGAAGTTTAAGTAATAAAGAAGAGAGGGAATTATTAATTATTAAATATTAAATAGAAGAGACGATAGAGGCCCAGGGGGAGGATGGGTGGGAGGCTGGGGGGGGGGGGGGGGGGGGGGGAAGGAGGGGGAGGGGGGAAGAAAGGGTGGAAAGAAAGGGAAGGGGGGGAAAAAAAAAAAACACAAATAAATATATACATATTCCCACTTATGATGCAAAACCAAAGTCGAGACATAACCATCGAAAGTAACCATGAGCAGGTCTCAAGCTACGGTTAAGACTGAAGTGGAAAAAAAAAAAAGTTTCATGTGCTTAGAACTGTCCCTGCACAAATACTGACAATACTTGCTGACAGGGGGCGGACTGACCATTGAGGCTCTCGGGCACTGCCCGAGGGCCCCATGCCACTAAGGGGCCCCATCAGGGTTGCCAGGCTCAGTAAAACCAGGGACAGTATGTACAAATCTGTGTTTTTTTTACATCTGTCCCTGATATGTCCGAAACCGATATGCTTTTAAAGTGAAACTCCTGAGATTTTAGCTGCCTTGCCTCTGCAATGCCTCCTGGCATGGTGGCCATCTGTAAGCCCGGGGGCCCCCATAATCTTATATTGCCCGGGGGCCCCATGAGTTGTCAGTCTGCCCCTGCTTGCTGATCAGTCACTGCCTGTGGTATTAATATGAGAACAACAGCAAATGTATTCACGTAGCTTTAGGTGCACACTGTCCAGAGGACACAGTACACCACGTGAAAACACTTGCTGATCAGTCACTGCCTGTGGTATTAAAATGAGAACACCAGCAAATGTATTCACGTAGCTTTAGGTGCACACTGTGCAGAGGACACAGTACACCAAGTGAAAATACTTGCTGATCAGTCACTGCCTGTGGTATTAATATGAGAACACCAGCAAATGTATTCACGTAGCTTTAGGTGCACACTGTGCAGAGGACACAGTACCCCAAGTGAAAATACTGCAGCTAGCACAATCGCCTGCCTGCCTGTCAGTATATTAGGAAGAGCATACAGGAACGGATCTATCTAAATGCAATACAGTGTATACATATATATACAACACCTGGGATGCATATATATCCTCTACACACTGTAACTGACTTGCCTGCCTGCCTGCTCTATCTAACTCAAAATAAATGACTCTCTCTCTCTCTCTCTCTCTCTCTATCTGTCTTTAACCACCGCAACACACTACACAAGGCCACCACGGAGGCGGCCTTATATAGTGTGTGGCGTGCACTAAGCCCCCTGAGCCTTTGGCCAATTATGGCTCTCCGTTTTTTCTGCGCTGTGATTGGCCAAAGCATGCGGGTCATAGTGCATACTTGGCCAATCATCAGCCAGCCCATAACGTTCATAATTAGACACACGGTCGAACATACGATGTTCGAGTTGAACATGAGTTTGACTCGAACATGAAACTCATCCCTAATAGTAATGAAATCTCCAGAGGTTTCCAACCATTTTGCTTTCTGTTTGTCTGTCAGCTTGTGCATCACAAACTAGTAACAGATGTTCTGCTTATCCAACTCTTTGCGGACGGTGGTGCGCACCCTGTTCTTGCTTATGCCCAATTCCTCAGCCATTAATTGTAGAGTCAGTTGTTGATCTCGTGCCAGCATTTATCGTCCTCGCTAGATCATGTTTGGGGTTATGCCAACCCGAATGTGGCTCATCCTCAGTTGTTTCTTTCCTGTTGCGAAAGCATTTGACACATTATCTGCTCACAATCTTCCGTCCCACACACTTGCATCAACATTTCATGCAGCTCTGTTGCCGTTTTCCCCAATTTGTAGAAGAACTTGATGTTCACTCGTTGTTCCATTGCACTGAGACCCTACCTCTCACATTGACTATGTTTGACTGCCCGCAGCAAGTTTATCTTAATGGTCACGTGTACTCCATGCTAGGTGGTGCTTCTCAACATGTCTCTGGATAGCCATGTGCATGCGCAGGCACCTGGTCTATGTTGCCGTTGAGATATCGGAACATTCACCAAACTTTCCAGACACACCTAATATGTCACATTCCTCTTCTTTTTAAATTCAAGGAGGTACACTATGCCTTGTGTTATATGTTAGTTTTTTGTTTAAGTTTTACTGATGCATAACCAAATCTTAATATTTGGAAAGCTATATCAAAGTTAATCTTTGGGGTAATTTCAGTAATTGGAAGTGTATCCATTTATACTGCCACATAAAAAGTCTCAGAGAAAAAAAATTAACGTTGCAGATAATATCCTTTTTACCAGGTAGCAGAACCACACATTCAGTAACCAATAACCCTGCATTTATATGGAGTGGTACTAATGTGAAAAAATATCAAATCTCCCAGTTGACAAATGATTAAACTTCATTACTTTTAATACCAGGAAAGCCAATTATCTGCTGACACTGAGCAGCAGTATCTTCTGTATATTGTATATATTGCCTTCTCTTTGTGTCATGGTCTTACCTCCTTTGCAGCCATCTCATCACTGTCCTGTGCTGGCGGCCATCTTGCTTCCTGTGCTTCTGGTAACTTCCTACATCCTGTGGCTCCTCCTTCCCACTGGGAGGAGCTGGATGCTCAGCTCATATATACACGGCTGCTGCAGTAGTCCATTGCTCGGTCCTTGTCTTAATAGCCTCCTGTGACCTTGCTGCTGTTTGGATCACTGACTCTGCTCCTACGGACGTTCCTTCTGGTGCCTGATCCCGGTTTCGTCTCACCACCCTTTGGCTAGTGACTCCGGCTTGGCTGACTTCCATCCCTGGCTATCGACCCTGGCTTCGGCGGAGGACCCTTCTGGCTGTTGATCATTTGTATGGACTTTACCTTGCTGTTTGGTTTTTTAATAAAGACCTTCTTCTTCATTTACATCTGTGTACGTCTGATTCATGCATCCTGACACTTTGTCATTGTCTCTGGGTGCTTTCTGGCTATGCACTAAAGCTCCCATAACTCTAAACACCATCAGTTTTCTTAAATATAAGATGGCCAAGAACTAGTAGAATAGTGTTAGAAATGCTTTATTTTAAGAACGTTCAAACAATTTTCTAATCAATAATGGCATCAAATTGAAACCTGCACAGATGTCTCTTAAATCGCAGCCAAAATCGGGACTGCCAGCGGGAGTGAAATCATGCGAGTTCAGCCAAACTCGCGTGGCTTCACTCCCGCAGCCCAGTGTGAACCTGGGCGGAAAATCATTTTTAAAAGAACAAATATCTTAGGCCCCGTACACACGAGCAAATAGATTTGTTCAAATCGGTCGGACAGACCGATTTGAACAAATCTGTCTGCTGGGATGTATTGGTTTGATCGTGTACACACGATCAAACCAAAATCCCCGCCGGCAGACAGCGCGCTGACGTGTCAGTGACGTGGTGGTGACGTTGACGCCACCACGTCACCGCACCAGGAAGTAAAACACTTCCGTGCACGCGTCGAAACCATTCGACGTGTGTGCGAGCAGATATGTCTGCTGGTTAGCATACTAACCAGCAGACACATCGGGCGGACGGGTTCCCAGCCGACAGATTTGAAAGCATGCTTTCAAATCTGTCGCCTGGCCAAATCCGTCTGTTTGCCCATACATACGATCGAATCTGTCTGCTGAAACGCTCTGGCAGACCGTTTCCAGCAGACAGATTTGATCGTGTGTACGCGGCCTTACAGTGTGTGTACATCACATCATAATGAACATCAGTGTACATTACTGTAGATCGTCAGTCTGAATTGACCAATCTATTATATAATCCAGAGTCTATGATACAAATATTAATGTGGGCCCAAACTAAGTTATTTCAACTTGGACACTTTACCAACTCAACATCCTGCAAACTTTTCACTTTTGATGATTGAAGGTCCACAAAGAAATGACCACTTGTTTTACTTCTACTTACAACTTTAACATTGTTTCTTATCTACACAACTCACTTTAACCTCAGTTCAACCTACGAAATGTGACCATATCTGTACACAGGCCCCACCCAAATGCAATTGATTATCTTTATCTATAAGCGTCTACTCCAGGGTGCTCAACTATTTGAAGAGCGAGGGCTACATGTGATTTAGGAAGCGGTTGGGGGCCACCATGAAATGGTTCAGAATTTAATTTTTATTTTTATTTTGAATAGCATAATGAAGGTAATACCGGTTCAATACTGGACACTTTTACCCCATTCCTGCTCAGGCCAATTTTAAGCTTTCAGCACTGTCACATTTTGAATGACAATTACGCGGTCAAGCAACGCTGTACCCAAATGACAAATTTACACAAATGGAGCTTTCTTTTGGTGGCAGAATAGTAGCAGGATATGGAGCTCATAAGGAGACACATTTCCACATAATAACTACTCTGGAAAAAACTACCCAATAGGTGGAAAGATTCTGGGTGGACTGGGAGGAGGCGAAAGGCCGGTAGTAGCAGAGGTTGTTGATTTCCTTATAATAAGTTCAACATGTTTTAGTGAAGATATTTAATGGATTGTTAAGGATCCCTATCCCTTACTACAGTATCTACTACAGTGGTGTTGCTTAATTTTCCAAATCACCATACCCTCCAATAGAATAGTATGGTATGGGTGATATTTTGACAGAAGTATAGTAATGTAGTTTGGGGAACAGTTGTAGATGTCTTTGTATCTTTGGAGGGGAAAGAGGCAATATTTTGATACAGAATGAATGTGGGGCCAGAGGGAAAGGCCAACTCAATGTCCGCCAACAGGGGGGATGCACCTGCAGACCTCAGGAGAGAAAGAGTTGCATCAAAAGGAGGCATATTGAACCCGGGACTCCTCCTTGTCAATACCATTGTTAATTGAAGCTGGGTGAGCCTCACAGCATATGGAACACTTGTGTTTGAAGCAACACGCAGTGTATACAACAGAAGCCTCGCTTGGACACTGCCGATGCTCCGGCTGAAGCGCCAGCAGGGGGCTAAAAGGAAGTTGGTCTATGTGGACACATGAACAGCAGCCAAAGACTACAGTCTTGGCAGTCAAAACTTAACTCCTTCTGGGCAGCCATCCTTTGACGGAACTGGGTATCATAATTAAACCAGCACTGCCCACAATACATTTTGTAGGCCCCCCAAATGAGATCCACATAACCAAAGATCGAAGAGCCTAACTGCAGAAATGTTTCACAGCTGCTGCTAAAAATGTGGAGGTGTGCTGCGGTGGGAGGTGCTCCTTGATCTTCAGGTAGAGCTGCGGGAAAGGGGGTGATGAGAGAAGCCAGGGCCATCAGTGCCAGTGGCTTCAGCAGGGCATGCAGACCTTGCCACATGTGCTGTGGCCCTGGGAGGACTGGGACTCAGTCTGTAGGGAAGGCAGGTAGGCCTACCAGCCCCCTGAATAAAGCAACCTAATATCTGAGATAAAGTCAGTGGGAGCAGGGGCAACAGTACCACCAGCAAGGAGAGGAAAAAGCCAGTCCAGCTGGCCTCTTAATAGAAGATTCTGGACCTGGGCAACAACACACATCCGCATCCATCATAAATTCAGATAGGGCCACAGGGGAAGGAAACAAGTAGCACTGGTCCAACTCTTGTGACGTCAAAATCTCTTCAGAGTGGTTGGACGTGCCCATATGTAGCCTTTTTCTAGAGTTCGGACTCCACCCAGTCACCTCGTGCCTCAATGGCCAATCCCCTCGGAGCCACTAAAACTCCCTGTTTTTGGATTACTCCCATATAGCTGGAAAGCTTCAAGCAGTCAGGGCTCCCTTTTCCTAGGAGGGTCAAGGGGCCTTCATTATTATCTAACTGAAAGATGACAATTTATTTTTCCAAAATGTTTGATCCTAGGAAAAAAAATTAATAAAGACATTTATACAAAACACTATTCATTCCTTTCAAGTTGGCCTCATTTCTCTAAAAATACAATTGATTTGTCAAAAATCACCAAGATACAAAACATAATAAGGTAAAATGCATTTACTTATTTAGTTCAAAATGTAGTATCCCACAAGACAAAAGGCTTACAAAATAGTTGTAAGGTTTTTATTCATGGTTTGGTCAGCAGTTATACTGTATAAAAGGTGTGATTTTCAAATCAAAAAGACTGGGCCAGATTCTCAAAAGAGATACGACAGTGTATCTCAGATACACCGTCGTATCGCAGTTTTTTTTCAATGGGTATCTATGCGAGTGATTCTTAGAAGCACTTACGCATAGATACACTAAAGATCTGACAGGTGTAAAGCAATTACACAGTCGGATCTTAGATGTAATGACAACGCCGGCCGCTAGGTGGCCTTTACGTTGTTTTCTCATTTGCCTATGCAAATGAGCCTAATACGCCAATTCCCGAACGTTTTTACGCCGTCCCGTCGTCATTTATGTAGGTTGTGTACGTGTAAGGTTACCCCTGCTGTATGAGGGGTATGTTTCCGAAGTGCCGTCATATGCCATGTTAAGTATTGCATCGGGCCAGCGTCGTCTTTTTCCATCGGTTACGTCGTTTTACTAAGTCGTTCGCGAATAGGGAATTGCATAAGTGACGATCACGTCGTTTTGATGTCGGTTTCAACGATGCTTTCCGACGTGAGCTGGAGCATGCGCACTGGGCTTTTTTCCCGGCCTGCGCATGCGCACTTAGTTTGACGCGGGGGCGCGCCTAATTTAAATACAGCATGCCCCCTCCTTCAGTATTTGAATTACGCATTTAAGCAACGCCGCCGAAAATTACGGAGCAAGTGCTTTGAGAATACGGCACTTGCTCCAGTAATTTGCGTAGACGTAGTGTAACTGCGATACGATACGCAACGCCGCCAGATCCGCAATTTTTTGAGAATCTGGCCCAATGTTTTTTGTATGACTGTTTAAACATTGCAAATGTAATGAAATGAAGAGGCTGAACACATCCAGAATACATCAATCAAATGTTTATTTTATTCCTTGATTCATGTATAACTGTTGTAATTACTGACTGGTACTGTGTACAACACATACCGAAGGCAGTGACTTTGATCTTTAAATATTTCCCTATCTAGCCTTGCTAAATTTACATCAAATGACCTTGTTAAATATTAACCAACGAGAAAACATACACATTCCTTTTTTATTAAAACTGTTAATATGCAGGTTGAAAGCAAAAGACTTTTAAACTCACTCAATTAATGAATATCAATTTTATGGTATGCTGCAATCAAGTATGGTTGTCATGAAATATATGACGCATGCAAAAAATGTATCCAAAGACTGGGGTACCAATCCAGGTTAAAAATAAATAAATAACATGTGATGTATATAAGATTCTGTTTTCAACAAAGAAATAAAACTTATAGACCTGGATTCACAAAGCACATACGCCAACGTATCTCCAGATACACCGCCTAAGTGCAAATATGCACCGTCATATCTGTGCGCCGGACCCACAAACTAAGATACGCCTAAAAACAGACTTCATCCCACCGACGTAACTTGCCTACGCCGGCATAGAGTGGGCGCATATTTACGCTGGACGCATGTGGCGCTCCCATTGATTTTCTATTCAAATATGCAAATGAGGGAGATACAGCGATTCAGGAACGTACATGCGCCCAACGCAGGCTACTCGATGTGCGCGTAAGTTGTACGTCTGGCGCAAAGTTATTCCCATTAAAGGAGGTGTAACTCAGCAAGAGACATGCACAGGTCAGCTGGAGAGCTGCAGCAGCACCGTTACGGAGGAGCTGAGAAACCACACTTGCAGGACAACACATCTGTATGCCAACATGCCAGGGGCAGCCATGGTCATAGCACTACTGCGTCCACAGGCACGGAGGAGGGCACGGGGGAGGATATACCGAACACGCATGAACGTCTTTGGCATAGGGGAATCGGAGGTGTATCGCATCTTCCGATTCAGCTCTGATGTCATCCTGGAAATAGCCACAGCCCTGCATGATGAAATCACCAGCCAGACAGAACGCTCACATGCAGTGCAGCCACTGGTCAAGATACTGGCAACACTCCATTTCCTTGCGGGGTCCATTTCTGGTAAGGGTCAGTGTGTATAGTGGTGGTGGTTTTGCACTATCCCCTCCCCCGTTTGCATGACTGCCCCACACGGGTGACGATATAATAGTTGTCCATAAGGTTTCACACTATGCAAGTCTCTCTGTTTCTGTTTTGTTTTTGGTGCTGAGACTCTACATTTTCAAATCTGTGAAAACCCATGTGTGATCGACATCCCGGAGACTGATGCATTTGTACCATCTTGAGACTTTTTCTCCCCGTTTATACATACATCATAAGTGTGGAGAGGGTACATCCATTCTCATCTGAAGACTTTATTGCACAGATCCATCTTAGTATATCATAGACTATTAGTTGGCTTCTCTGTGACTATTAGGTGGACTTTATATTTTGATATATTTTTCCTCCAATTCATTTTGACAATTTTTCTGTGGCTTCATTAGTCCAACACTATTCACTGAACTTAGGTCTGTGTTTTTTTCACTTGATCACAGCTGCTCAGCATCAGCAGGTCTTTTTGTGATCATTAGGTGGATTTTACATACAAGTTTCACACTTGTGTGATATATTATTAATTAATAAATTTTTTCTTGTGGGTTTTTATGATTTGCATTTTTTTTTGCTTATAATAATCACATCACGTACTGTGCCCTTTATTGGTCATAGACATACGATTAGCGCGATTCCAACCTCCTTTTGTATAATTGTTTTATGTTGTATAACATTTTTGAATCGCAGCTTTCACCTGTTAGTCATTCACTGGGTATGCGCACTTTTTTCCTTTGTTATTATATATATATATATATATATATATAAATATATATTGGAGCCTTTTTAGCATAAAACAGTGTTGAGATGGATTTGCTGGACCAGCCAGTTATTAACAAATTTGCAGTAGTTTGAAACCTAAACAATTTGTACAATATTTTTCTTACAGTGGAATAATTGATTTCAAATATTTTGACAAACCTTTTATATCATTGTCAGTCTTAGCTATCCAAAACTTTCTAATTGAGGACCCTAGAGAGCTCTTTTGATCACAGTGAGATGATACCACACAGCAATAGTAGTGGTGTTGTGGTCAAGGTTTGGTCCTAACACAAGTTCAGACTGAACTTAGGCTGTTTTGGCATTCTTCTGGATGTGGGAAATTTCACTTGTTCAGTGGGAAGTAGAGCAACTATACATGATAGCTTACTTGCTGTCGATGGGTTGCTGGGTTATTAGCAACCAACCAAATCACCTGGCCCAATTCATTTACTGGCTTGGCATCTTCAGCCATGTAAACAAAAAGGCAGGCTTAGCAGATTACTGACCGAAAACAGTCATGTATCCCTCAGTTGGAATGATTTTTTTTATTTTGGTGTACATTGGGCATAAATCATGTTTATTCATGTGGATCTGCATCGTTGGATGACTGAATTGACAATGGATTTACATTGTGGGCCTTTTTGTTTAAGGAATTTAATTTAGGAATGGTTTGTGTTTATTTATTTTTCGCCTTTTTTGTTTGCATGTTGTATGCTTATATGCATGTCATCATTCTGCTGCATTAACACAAGATACAATAAATAAACTGCTTTAATGATACCTCTATGCCAAACCCTTAAGGGTTAAAATAACCTTTTCTGGAAATAAAGATTTAGCATTGTTACTGGCAATAAAGCATCCATAAAAAAAAAAACTGTCAGAGAAATTATCTGAAGCAATACCTTTTGTTAAATATCTCATGCATCAAAATAATATAAAGATAAAAGACAACAATATGTGTCTGTGCATCTCCCAGCAACAATGTTTTTAATCAGATTTCAATTAAAATGAACCTATGTTAAACTTGATGCAATTAACTTAAACATACAATATATTACAGCAAAATTATGACACACATCAAATTAATCCTACCATTTTTAATATATTTGAGGACAAGGACAGAAGAGAGAGAGAGAGAGAGAGAGAGAGAGAGAGAGAGAGAGAGAGAGTCTTCCTGTTGTATCTCTGAACACAGAGTTTAAGAAAAAAGAGTTTTACAGAAGGTTCAATCATTTTCTACTCCTCTAGTGCCCAAGCTGCAGCTCAAGGGTGACGGCCCGTAATGTAGGTGGCAGGGGCGCTGTCCTCACATTCCATGCATCCGGCCCCCTAATCTACATTCACAATGCTCAATTTTTTTTAAGCACGTGATTAGAGCCAGAGGCACTAATGGCCTTCAAAAACGGGTAGGCTTAGGGTGCAGAGCACTGCACCCGAGCCCATTCAGTTCTGTGACAAACTGCCTTAGGCCGCGTACACACGATCAAATCTATCTGCTGGAAACGGTCGGCCCGACAGTCCCAGCAGACAGATTCGATCGTGTGTACGGGCGAGCAGACGGATTTGGCCAGCCGACAGATTTTAAAGCATGCTTTAAAATCTGTCGGCTGGGAATCCGTCCGCCCGATATGTCTGCTGGTTAGTATGCTAGCCAGCAGACATATCTTCTCGCACATGCGTCGAATGGATTCGACGCATGCGCGGAAGTAATTTATTTCCTGGTGCAGTGACGTGGCGGCGTCAACGTCACCGCCACGTCACCGCGCTGTCTGCTGGCGGGGATTTTGGTTTGATCGTGTGTACAGCAATCAAACCAAAATGGCCAGCAGACAGATTTGTTAAAATCGGTCGGTCCGACCGATTTGAACAAATCTATTTGCTCGTGTGTACGGGGCCTTACAGAATCTGACCAGGTGACTAAGTGTAACAGCACTGGTAAACGGAGTGAACCACAACTGCGGTAGCAAGGACTTCGAAGTGATACTCTATGTGACAACTCAGTATTAAGCCCCAGGCATCACTCCTCGCAACAGGAGTTTGAGGGACCTATACATAATTTCTCTGTCACATAAAGAAAAGCGTTGAGCTACTAAGCATGGACTCATTACAGCATGCAACCAAAGCTTAGCGTTAAAAATTAGTTCAAGGACAATATCCCAATACACTACATGCAGGTGATTATCAGTAAGGACCCCAGGCAGCTCTTCTCGTAACAGGAGTTTGGGGGTTCTTTACATCATATCACCTTGGCATGTAGAGATGCTATGGAATAACATCAACCCCTAGCATAGAAAAGTTAGAGAGAACAAGTTCAAGTTCTCCCCCCTCAGTGCCAGGCGTGCGCGGTTCAGTGTAATGATACATGCCTACATGCTGTGCCACAGAACTAGATGCTGTAGCTTGACAGCAGTGCCTATACATCATCAATCCAACCAAGATTCAAGCTACCAAGGTCACCATTGTTCCAGGAGCTCTTCCTGTTGGGTCTGAAAGAGTGACCCTCCCCCAGGGCGAGAACTGTCCCAGTAGTAATCGGCGCACGTACCTACCAGTAGGACGTGTGGCTCCTGGGCTCCAGACAGGCAGGGTTTTCCACCCCCCCGCCTCAGCAGGCCTTCTCATCCGCCTTCTCTGGCCGCTTCTCACCCTCCAGGTAAGCCCCTGCTACTCAGGGCGATCTACACCTCCCCAGGACCCGTAGGTGGCCGTCCTTGTTAGGACAGCCAAGGCGGCAGCCTAATCTCCCCCAGCGGAGATACAACTCCCCCGCGATCCGCTTCCTCCAGCTCCGGCCCCCCCCAACAACCAGCCGCTCCCCCGCTCCTTCACTCTGGTCCATACGCCCCCCATACAGCCATCACCATTCAGAGGCACCTACTTGCCACCTCTCCACGGCAATTTTCGTCATTCCAGGTCGTTTTTCGGGACCTCCGCGCCAGGCCTCTCTCATACGCGGGGCCGCGATCCAGGAAAGTCCGCGGCTTCATCTGCGGCCTAACACCGCGCCGCAATTTCACACACAGAATCCCCTCCAAGCCACCAGAAACCTCCCAGGAGTTCGCCCCCAGCCCCCTGCAGGACTCATCCACCCCTCAACAACCAGTCCCCCCCCCATCCCAGTCCTTCCAGCTGACTATACATCAGCCTGGGTCCCTGGTCCTGCTCCCGGTCGGCGGCCATCTTGGTACACCCCAGCAGCAGTGACAGCTCTCACCCCCCTGTTTCATAATTTAATAATACTTGATCCAGGGGCTTCGCCCGATCGCCATTCAGGGATCAGGAAGGAATTTTTTCCCCTACCAAAGCAAATTGGCACAGCACGGCTAGGGGTTTTTTGCCTTCCTCTGGATCAAGCTGGGAGGATTCACTGAATCCTCCCCCCATCGTCACCAAAAAATAACTACTTTGCCCCGGTGATTGGCTACCATGGCTAATCTGCGGTACTCTGCAGAAACCATTTGGGATCTGAGGAGTTGCGCCGCAATACTGCCAGCCATCACCAAAAAGACCCTAAGAATGGAGCAACTTTTGAGGATCGATCGACGATCGACCATCAAAAATTTTAGACGTTTACCCCAGCCCAAGCACATTTTATGTGCTTTGATCAACACAAGATCGGCAGTAAAACATAGACTTGAAATCCATGACTTCATTCTACAACACGATTTAGACTGCCTCTTTATTACAGAGAGCTGGCTCGCAGCCGACTGTAACACCATTCTAGGAGAACTGGTGCCAGAAAACTACCGTATTATCACAGAAAACAGAATAGGGCAAAGAGGGGGAGGCCTGGCGGTGATCCACAAGACTCATCTTGCAATCACAAAACCAGCCCTTCAAAACCCTCTTCCATTCATGGAAACCCTTACTCTGCAACTGCAAGCAAATTCAAAGGAGACCGTCCACATTCTGCTCTGCTATAGGCCACCGGGCCCAAAATCGCAGCTGCTATCACCATGGACGGAGTTCTTCTCCACTTATACCCTCAACAGCAAACACCTGTTGCTGTTAGGGGATTTCAATCTCTGGGCCAACTCCTCACAAGGCATCGTTGCGGATGCCTGTATTGACCACCTGGAAGATTTAGGGTTACAGCAACTAGTATGTGGGCCCACACATGCTTCAGGCCACACACTTGATCTTATTTTCAGACAAGATCTGGAAATAAAAATTTTGAAAAATGAAAAGTTGCCATGGACAGACCACCATGCAATTAAATTCATTTCCACAATCCCCCCCACAACAAAAACATCAAATCCAGTGACAACACACTGGACTAGATGTCAGAAGAAGCTCCACTCGGAACTCTTCAGAACGACTTTAAGGAAAAAAATAGAAACAACTCAGCCGCGTCGAACGGCCGTTGAAACATTGGAAGCCATCAACTCGGCCATGCTACAGTCAGCCGATTTGGTAGCGCCGAAACGAAGAACCCGCATTCGGAAAAACAACCGCAGCTGGTTTAACAACCAGCTGTCGTTACTGAAGCAAGAACGCAGAAGGGCAGAATCTGCCTGGAAAAGATGTTCTTCAGAGCTAAACCTATCCATCTACAAGGCGACAACAAGAAAATACCACAAAGGAATTTTCCAAGCCAAGAAGAATTATTTCTCGGAGGCTATCAACGGGGCCCTTAACCGCCCCCGCGAACTCTTCAAGATGGTCACCCAGACCATGAAACCAGGATGTATTGAAGCCCCCAGTTCTGACACACAAGAATTTTGCAATGAGCTATCGGATTATTTTGTTGATAAAATCGAGGCAATCCGTGAAAGCATTCAGCAAAACTATTCTCCCCTCAGCCCCCCCTGTAGCCTCTCACACAGCACCCATAGTAATTCTTCGATATCAGGTAAGTTTACCCTAGAACCCATCTCCGTTGAGTCCACTAAAAATGTCATTTGTACTCTGCGCAATGGCGCAGCGCCAAATGACATTATCCCCACAAAACTGCTGAAGGAATGCGCCGACATCCTGGCTCCTCCCATTACGCAGCTTATCAACCAGTCTTTCTTGGAGGGCATAGTGCCCTCACAGTTGAAAGAGGGTATAATCCAACCCATCCTGAAGAAACCCTCCCTGGACCCCAAGGACCCACTCCACCGCCGTCCCATAACAAGCCTCAACGTATTCTCTAAGATAATGGAAAAAGTAGTGGTACAACAGCTGCAACAGCATCTAGATACCCACAAGCTACTTGATCCATTGCAATCAGGCTTCCGTCCCGGACATGGGACGGAAACAGCATTGCTGAAAGTATGGGACGATGTTCTCAAGGCCGCAGACGAAGGAGAATCTTGTCTCCTGGTTCTGTTGGACCTAAGTGCAGCTTTTGACACTGTAGACCACAATCTGTTACTGACTCGGCTTACTGAAGTAGCCAGGGTCGCAGAAGGCGATTTATCTTGGTTCTCCTCTTTTTTGGAAAACCGATCGCAAACAGTGAAGCTAGGACCGTTTACGTCTGAAAAACGCACAGTAACATGCGGAGTCCCTCAAGGATCGCCTCTGTCACCAGTGCTATTTAACATCTACCTTCGTCCCCTTTTTGAGATTATTAGCAGCCAAAAACTGCTTTATCACTCTTATGCAGATGACACGCAACTGTATTTCCACATCTGCAACAGACAGGATCACCACCTCAATCTAGAGACATGTCTCTCTTTGATAGAGGATTGGATGACAAAGAGTTATCTTAAACTCAATGGAGCGAAAACAGAACTTCTTCTGTTTCACGCCAAGCGTAGGAATCAACTTTCAACAGCGTGGACCCCCCCGCCTATTTTGGGCAAACTCATCACCCCTAGCGCCAAAGTCAAAAGCCTAGGGGTCATTTTTGACTCCTTTATGACAATGGACGCACAAATAGGGTCAGTGGTCAGCGGATCTCACCATCTACTGCGCCTACTACGCAGACTCACTCCGTTCATCCCTAAAGAAGACCTAGCGGTCGTGGTGGGAGCTATTGTAAACTCCAGGCTGGATTATGCAAATGCCCTTTACCTCGGCCTCCCCAAGTACCAAATCGCTCGTCTGCAAGTCGTTCAGAATACGGCCGTCAGACTTGTGACTGGGAAAAAACCCTGGGAATCCATCTCACCTTCACTGAGATCCCTTCATTGGCTGCCAGTTAAAGACAGAATTGCTTTTAAAGCTCTCTGTCTTACGCATAGATGTGTCCATGAGAGTGCCCCCCTTTACTTATGCGAATTAATAAAAGCGCATAATCCAAATCGCGTTTTGCGATCCACGAATCAGAACCTGCTCCAGGTTCCGAAAGCCAACTCCAAGTCCAAAGGAGAGAGAAGATTTGCGATCCAGGGTCCCAGACTATGGAACGCTTTACCAACCAGCATTCGGTTGGAGGAGAACCACCTAGCATTTAGGAAAAAGGTCAAGACTTTTCTCTTTTGATATCAAAGGAGACAGGAACAACAAGCGCCCAGAGGCGATTCAGTTCGCATGTGCCGCGCTATATAAGTTTTCATTCATTCATTCATTCATTCATTCATTCAATTAGGACGAGGATTTATACTCATGTCAGGCACATAGTAATAGAAGTTGTAGTAACAACTGTAGCTTGCAAATAAGTTCTTAATTGAGTAGTAGTACTTGTATATGAGAGGCAGTATAACTCAGGTAGTTATAGTAGCAAACTTGAGGTAAATTGGTAGATGTAATACTATTGCTTATACGAGGCAGTATTGCTCAGGTAATTATAGTAGCATACTTGAGGTATTTATTTGTAGTAGAATATGAGAGGCAGTATAGCTCAGGTAAATATAGTTGTAGACATGAGCTATAATTATAGATGTAGCAATGCACACATATGAGAGGAGGTATAGCTCAGGTAATTATAGTAGCATACTTGAGGTAACTTGCTATAATGATTTAGAGGTAGCTGTCCCTTTTAGGTACTCCTTTTGCAATAAGCTTTAGCACATTATTATCTCCCAGAAGATAAAGTAATATCCACATGGTATTTGTAATAGTACAATAGTAATAGATGAATCATTAGCATTAGATCTTCCTATAGAACTACAAGTGAAGGAATGTCTATTTATCCGTTTGTAGATCTCTATGCAGGAGATGGAATGTCCATAGTGCAAAATGTTCATGGCATGAAGGTGGTTCCCAGCTATGCAGTTGTTGTAGGAAGTCTTAGCAGCAAAGTAGTAGTTGTTTCCTGGAGCGGTGTTGCGGCAAAGTGAGTAAGGACAGCAGCATGGCTGAGCTGACAGGCTAAGCCTGCCTCTACGGCTGACATTACGGCTGGCAATAATAGAACAACGCCTGTATCTCCTATGCATGCCTTTATAGGCAGGAGATCAGGTTTAGTGCACTGCAGTGAGATTTGAATAGAGCGCCGTATAAGACGCACTTCCACTTTCCAAGCTGGAAAGCAACATGGTGCCGGGCGATGACGTAATCGCGTGAGCGCCGTATGCGTTTCACCCATAGAGAGAGAGAGGAGCAGTGGCGCAATGGCGCCTGTTACACTGAGGGACTGCCTTTTAAAGAGCTATGAGCAATGTGTTTTGTATCCAGTGGGAGGAGCTCCATCTCACAAGGGCTGTCCTGGAAGATGACTGGGGAAAAACTTCCTTCCTGATTACCCATGAGGCAATTAGATATTCCTTGGATCAACTTTACACATAAATGTTAGTACCCAGGAAAAAATCCAGGCCTTTTTTAAAGCAATCTACTGAGCTGGCCAGGACCGCCAGCTCTTACTGTGAAGAAACCTTTCTGTATTTGGAGATGAAATCTCTTTTCCTCTAGATGTAAAGATTGCTCCCTTGTCATCTGTGATAATTTTGAAGTGAATAACTCAATACCCAGTTCACTATGGATTCCCCCAGTTGTATTTACCCTAATATGTATGATGAATACATTTTCTTAGCCCCCAAGTGCATAAATTTACATTTATCAAAATGTAACCTCATTTGCCGCATAGTTGCCCAATTAAACAGTGCTTAGAGGTTGTCTTGTAAGTTGAAGACCTCTTGTAAGGATATTAATCCACTGCATAGCTTGATGTGATCTGCAAAGACCAGACGCTATCAGGGTTATAGTTAAAATTAAGTATATTTTATTGCAATTTTTTTTTCCATATGTGCTTTTTTGCATGTAAATGCAGAGTTTACTTTAAATAAAAATTCACAAAATATAAATAAACCTTTTAGAGCCATGAATCAATAATAAGAGGTATCATTTTAGTGAATGTTTAATAAACTTTACACAGGAATGTTTAAGGTAAGATTAATGAGTAACCCGTGCATGATTTGGTGAAAACCCTAGACGTAGACAAAATTGATTAATGTGCTACACTTATACTAAAGTCACATCGTAATTAATCTGGGTAAATTTTAGTCACCTTTTTTATATATATTTTACAAATAAACACCATAAAACAAATATACACAAATCACAAAAGAATTTCCAGTGCTATTTTAAGCTACTTTGTGAACTGAAAGCAAGCTTTATAGCCCAACTATAATAGACAAACATGTTTTAGTTTTTTTTAAAGTAGGGAAGGTTTATATTTTTATTGTGTGTTTGCCCCCACTGAGGAAATTCTTGGATGACCACTATAATGAGTCTCAGTTTGATCAGATGCTTTTGAGGGCAGAGAAAAGATCTGAGGTCTAATAGACCTCAGGTCTCTCAGTTAAGTAGACCTGTCATAGCCCATGCTATCACAAGGGATGTTTCTCAACCTTTGTGATAGCAATAAAGTTTACAAAAAAAATAAAGGGGTGGTTTAAAAAAGTGTGACATTAAAATTGCAGCAAACACCATTTTATTCTCCATGGTCTCTGCTTTCAAAAATATATACAGTGTGGGGGTTCTAAGTAAATCTCTAGCAAAAAAAATCTTGTTTTAACATGTATGTAAGAAATGTCAGAATTGGCCTAGTTTTTACGTTTTTAAAGGGAAAAAAACATGTGCATGTATTCTAGAGATGTACAGTACTAGTTGTGTTGTGTTTCCCCCCACCCACACAGCCAGACTACATAAATACAGTAATTTCTGTGTGACATATTTGTAACATTGTAAGACAGTAAACAATCACAACAGTTATAACAAATCTGCTCACGGAGACAAAAGAATAAGCAAAGATAAATGCACACTTAATTTATGAGAGATCTGGTTCAAGAGAGGCAAGTGTGAGTGGATTGAACCTATGGCATTTCAAATTTCATCAAACAATTGTGCTTGTTTATAGCTCATAAGTAAGTTTATACACAGACAGGTTTGAATTAATTTTTTTTAGATGTCTATGGTGGGGGATGAGGGTCCTTTTCACATTAAAATTATTCATTTTTGGCATAAAATCAGAGGGTGTATAGAAGCAACTGGGAATTTTTAGATAACAGTAGTTCTCTAATGATACCTAATAATACATTTTTAGAGTGGGAAATATTATGGAGACAGTGTTGAAGAATTCATGTTATTAACCTTGATTCAGAATTCATAAATGTAACGACCAGAAACACTGAAATAATCATCAGTTTCTCCACAGACCAAGTAGTGTAGACTTACTAATGGCATATAACAGGTATAGTGAGACTGGTGAAATGGTTTCGTGTTTATCACTTTATCTTTGGGGGATATCACAGAGCCTTTATATTTGCCCTCAAATTCAAATTCTGACCAATCCTAGCCTGTGTCAGGATCCAAGGGGTTAACAGGCAGCTGGAAGAGACAGTTAAGTCAACTTGGGCTTAAAGTACACGGGACACTTTACAACCTCTCCTGTGCATAGTAACCAATCAGCTTCTTTTGTCAAAGCTTAATTGAACAAGCTGAAGCTGATGGTTACTATGCACAGCTACACCAGATTCTGTGAACACCAGCTTTAGTAAATCAACCCCATAGATACCTGTCCAAAAGCAAGAACGAAAATAAACCAAAAAAACTAAAAATATAGAGAGCTTAAGTACCCAGAACAAAACAAAAACATGGCATTTGCCTTAAACATGCAAGAAGCAGAAATAGCCAACATTTACGGAGCCCCACATGCCTCCTCCAATTCAGAGAGATTTGAGTGTGATATATAGGAGTGAGGATTCAATTCAATAGAAAATTAAAGTAAGAATAATAAGGCAGAGGATATAATGCCCATTTAGGTTACTGTGAAAGCAAAAGCACACTTAATTCCCGGGGTCTAAGATGGAATACAGAAAAGGGGACTACTCCTATGCACCGGCCAGGGCGGAGGAGTTTCAAATTCACGGTCACATATGGCAGAAAGTCACTGCATAGACAATAATTTAGACTTCAGGAAGGGTGCCAAGGCAAGGATGTGTATTTGCAGTATTTTTTTCTGTTATAAGATTTAATTAATAACAATAAAATAAATATAACAACAAAACAGTGTGTAACCCCCAGTCTTGGGCATGGGCAAATCGGCCAAGACACAGGCTTAGAAGTCCATATGAGGACATAAATGTACTACATAAGGGATTTTTATTTTCAGATAAAGTACTCATTTGGTCATTTATGAGCATCTGCTACAAGAAATACAAGAATTGGTGCCAAACAAATCATCCAGCCAGGCCATACTCTCCTTTCGATATGAAAATATTTTTTTTTTTTTTTACCAATGGAGGCCACACTTAGCTTAGAAGGATATTAGGCTCCATGCACACTGAAGCTGATAAACTGCAGTTTATTGGTGTTTTGGCTTTTTTTTTTTAAAGCCCATAAACTGAACTCTATGTTAGCCTATGTGCCCATGCACACCTGGGCATTTTTCAGTGTTAATGATCTTTGGAGTTTATTGGCTTTTTTCTGAACGCCCGAAATTTGCATTCAAAGTGCCGTTTTTCAGTGGGAAAAAACGCAAAAAATGCAAAACGCCGAAAAATGACGAAAAACTCTGGCGCCAGCATTATTTGCGTTTTTTTATCCATTAAAAAAAAGTAAAAAAAAAAAAAAAGCTGATAAAAGCTACACTGAAAAACGCTGATTAAAGCTATTGCAAAAACGCTAAAATACGTTGCAAGGCTCCCTGCAAAGCTACTGGTATTTTTTTTTATAGCTTTTAACAGCTTCAGTGTGCATGGAGCCTAATATTGTTTACTGCAGTCTTTTTTTCTGAAGATGCCTTTTAACCTTGTGTGGGAATATTTCTGACTACAAAGCAAATTGCACTTCAAGGTATATGAACAGCTGCTACCACATCAAACAATATAAGCTGACAAAAAAGAATAACCAAAAAGTGCAGTGCTGCATAATAAATGTACATGTTAGTCACCACTCACCACATGTGAATAAAAAAAAAAAAAGTCCACTATGATAATAAACACAAATGAGCAAAAAGGTCCACAATCCCAAGTGTAAAGTGACCGTAAATGGTTCTCTTCATAGTAAACGGTGACTAATCAACTGTATCCTCTGGAAATTGCATCTCTGTGTTTAGGTTTCCCCATTATAATTTCCAAGGGTGCAAAACAGATATAAATATAGGTGCCGTATACAATCATAGAAATTGAAATACAAATCAGGTCAGTACCACAAACATGTATGTCAATGAAAGAAAAGGAAAACGACAAGAAACTCTACATGTCACCAAAATATCTTAAATTACATAATATATCTCCCTATTTCTGTTTCTGGACTTCAACTGAGAAACTCAGAAAAGGTCCCTTTAGCTTCTCCTGGAAACAGTGGTGCTTGCATCTTGACCTGTCTCTCAGGTAATTTGGTTTAGGCCTGAGAGATTTCCTAGGAAGACTGTGGCATATAGAGGCAAGAGTGCATTTTTAAGGCTGCTGATACATTCTTCTTCTGCTGCAGTTTTTTTTTCCCCCTCAAATTTTGCACATCCTGTTTCAGGAATGAGAAATCATCACAGATGTATTCTATTTAGGAAGTTAGGGAGGTTCTACAATTTCAATGGCCTTTATGATTTGTAACAGAATTGGCTTTGCTGGATCTGCTTGATCATTCACCAGAGAGCTTTAGGTATAGGATGGATCAGAGGAGACAAAGCACTGGAAGATTTTTTTTTTTACTTTAATAATAAAAGGATATTCTGTATTTCTTCTTTAAACATATTTTTAACACAACATAGCAGGGGTGAAATTCATTGGTATGCTTCTTCAAAAATAATCTTTATGTGAAGTATTGTAATTTTAGATTTAGCTACCAATAAGAACAAGCAGTTCACACAAAACATAAAATTACAATGGTGTTAGTTCAAACTGAGATTTCCTGAGGTCTTTTTATGCTGTTTCAATAACCTTCCATACAAATGTGGTAGCAATTATATGTAAAATATGTTAATGGAATTGTCTGCTGTAACAAAATGTAAATTGAACAGAATCTTACCTACCTAATCCTAAGGGTGAGTCAATCTTGTTAACTGAACAATAATTCAGTCTTTAGATCTATAAGTATTATACAGTTACCAAAACTGAAGCCAGCAGCTGTATTCATTTTTATGTGATAAATCCATTTTTTTTTTATTATTTGCTTAATTGAATATATATATTACATTCCATATTGTACGTATTATGTCTTTTTATACAAAATATTGTAATAATGGATGTTAAAATGTATAGCAATTCCTGAAATTAAAGACACAGGGCCAGATTCACGTACCTTCTGCAGCGGCGTCACGTAAGCTATTTACACTACGCCGCCGCAACTTACTGGAGCAAGTGCCGTATTCTCAAAGCACTTGCTCCGTAAGTTGCGGCGGCGTAGTGTAAATGGCCCGGCGTATCCCCGCGTAAATGAAAGGGGGCGGCTTGTATTTAAATTAAGTGCGCCCCCGCGTCGATCGAACTGCGCATGCGCCGGCCGGGGAAAAAGCCCAGTGCACATGCTCCAGCTCACGTAGAAAAACGTAGTTGAAACCGACATGAAAACAACGTGATCGTCACTTACGCAATTCCCTATTCACGAACAACTTAATAAAACGACGTAAACAATGGAAAAAGACGACGCTGACCCGACGCCATACTTAACATGGCATACAACGGAACTTCGTAAGCCTACCCCTCCTATAGATGGGGTAGGTTTACGCTTACGGAAACGACGACGAGGCGGCGTAAAAACGTTCGGGAATCAGCGTATTAGGATCATTTGCATAGGCAAATGAGAAATCAACGTAAAGGCCACCTAGCGGCCAGCGAAGGAATTACATCTAAGATCCGACGGTGTAAGTGTCTTACACCTGTCGGATCTACGCCGTATCTATGCGTAAGTGATTCTAGGAATCACAAGCATAGATACCCGGGCAAAAAAACAGAGATACGACTGTGTTTCCTGCGATACACCGTTGTATCTCTTTTGAGAATCTAGCCCACAATCTTTTTATGTAAAAAACATGGCAGGTGTAGTTATTGTTTAAAATCTATCTATAAAATTCTGAACTTTTGAAGAAAACCTGTTTCAAACATGGTCATATACTGTAAATCTGACAATGGAATAAAAAATGCATCAGATGCTACCTTGAGGGAAAACTGCATGTCAAAATTGACAGCAGATCCAGAGATGTAGGTATCCAACATTATAAGCAAATCTTTTCTTTTCCTGTTTGTAGTCAAGCTCAGTCCTCATCACCAAAGCCCCACTACTTGTTGCCAAAATAATGGACAATTGTACTGACCAATAGGGAAGCTCAGGTGTTTTTCTGTCCACTAAACATTTTATACAAACTTCCCGGACACATGTCTATAGTCCTGCAGGCATTGTAGGTCCCAGTTTTACTGTTGCAACTAGGTGTGCAAAGTTAAGTGTCACAATACTGCAACTGAACCGAAAACTCTATTGAAAAGGAAATGACTGGTGTGATTTAACTAAATAAATATAAAAAATAAATACAAATAATGCATTATTTGGCATTACATTAACTAGGGTCATTGGTTTGAATCCCAAACACAACACTACCTGCCTGGAGTTTGCCATTGTGCCCGCATGAGTTTCATCTGGGTACTCTGGTTTCCTGCTACACTCCAAAGACATGCTGGTAGATTAATTGGATCCTGTCTAAATTGGCCCTACTATGTGTATGTATGAATGTGATTTGGGGGCCCTAGCTTGTAAGTTCCTCAAGGGCAGAAACTGATGTGAATGTATAATATACAGTATATGTAAAGCACTGTGTAAATTGACTGCTATATAAATACCTATAATAAATAAATAAACTTATAAAACATATTTGGTTTATTTGGGTTTAGTTACACTTTAAAATATTCCTAATAGTGAATACTAGCAAATTATTGTTTTATTTAATATATTTATTACATTCTTGACTCCTAAAAGAGGCAGATGTGTAAATTATTTTCATAGTGATAAAATGGGCATGGGATGTAATATTATTCTTTGCGCAGAAACACCACTAATATAAATTAAAATGTGTGTTGTAATTTCCACCAATTACTCATGGAATAGAATTCTGCAATTTATGTAGGATGAATTTTCAGAAAAAATTATAATGCAGTAATATTCAATAGCATAGTGAGTATTTCTTATCTGGCATCAACAGTAGGGTAAAACTTAATTAATTTAAATTAAATCTTAGTCTGTATAGGAAAAATAGTACTGTACACAATTATAGGTGTTGTTTCTTGCCCTGAAAACAAATGTGTTTCTCCATTAGCAATAGTATGCAAATATGAATAGGAGAGCATATATATAAATTGGACTAAAATAATGCAAGAGACATTTTATCCCCATTGCAACAAACGTGGAATATAATTTTCATATAAAACAGCATTTCTTGGCCAAAAGTAGTAAATTAAAGCTAAGCATATGACCCTTGAGATCATTTCTGCTTATCCATCTTAAGCTACTAAAAAGTATTATCCAATGAAACAATAATATTGCTTTACCACTGATCGGCTCTGGTCAAATAGGCTTCAAGTTTGGTAAAGTCACTGATATCATTACTTATCAAAGTACAGGGGCATAGCTACATGGGTCACAAAGGTTGCATTTGCGACCTGGACCCATAATGCAGGGAGCTTGCGCGCCCCCCCTGGGCGCTTGGATAGAAGGGGCAGCTCGGCTGCATATGAATGAGTCGATCTCTCCTTATACCTCCTGCAGCCGCTGAAATCCTGCAAGAGGGAGAGAAGGAGGAGCAAGCATTCAGCCGCTGCAGGAGGTATATGGAGAGATCGATATATCTATATGCAGCTGAGCTGCTACTCCTATCCATCTCCTTCCACTGCAGAACCTCCGGGCACCCTGTACTTGCCAGTCTCTAGTGACAGTGCTCTACCCTCGGCATCTCCACAGGATCCACCCTCCCTCCTATAGCACTCTACAGTGATCTCAATGACTGTGCTCTCCCTAGTGTTGCCATGGCCACTGGGTGAGCTCAGAGGCGGAAGCGGAGCCACCTCTACTGCCTTCTGCTGTTTTCAATATGTGCCGGTGGGAGGAGTGATGACTGCTCAGCCTCGAAGATCCCGCCGGTAGAGATGACAACTACAGTAGTTATTTCCAGGATGTGTTTTGGGAGGTAAGCTGTGGGGAGCACAGAAGGGGGTGAGTGTGCAGGAAGGTGGTAGGAAGATGTTTGCAGCTAACACCAGTTGCTGCCTCTACATGATGATGCCACTGTCCAATGGCCTTGCAGCGATGGAGCATTGATTTAGGACACTCCGCACTTCTCTCCTTTGCATACTAACCACTGCCATTCACCTCGCACTTCTTGCTTTGCATACTAACCACCATACACTCAGCATGTAGCCAAGTCCCTATAGGGGTTGCTGAATCTTGTGGTTGACCTGTCACCCTGCCCAACTCGGCATCCATCTCACAGACACTCCAAGACAATAAACAGTCTATACGCTTTTTTTTTTTTTTGTAATTGAGGGGGTTGAACTTGGATGGGAAAGAAAAATGATGGGATGTCCAGAGCATTAAATTTAACTTGCTTGGGACTACTATATACACTCCTGTATTTACACTCCAATCTTCTCTCCAGCACCAACACTTGCTTAAAACCCATTTCCTTCTCTCCTCCAGCACTTCACTTGCTGCAGACTGTTACTCCTCCAGCACTTCCCTTGCTACAGACCATTACTCCTCCAGACTAGCTAGCACCGCATGCTTAGGCCTGATGCTAACTCTGCCAGACATTAGTGGATTGTCTTTTGCAGGCAGAGGCCTCGGGCCCCTATGGTGTGGAAATAGTTCTGGTGCTAACTGTCTATTCATCTACCAATCCCAGATAGCTCTCTTCCGGTCCTGCCAGCAAGCCTGACTGCAATGACCTCTTTACACTCCCCTTTCACAGTCCTCTCTTCTGAGGACACAAACTGCAAACTCCCAGTTCTCTCAGGCATGCTTCCCCAGTGCTCCCAACTGAGCTTCACTCACCAGCCCTCCTGGCTGTGACCAGTTGTCTTTCCTGGAGTCTATTAGCAGTGTTCTCTCCTGCTGTCCTCTCCTTGCTCTCTCATGTGCCTCTCCTCAAGGATCTTCTCTCCTCCTGGATGCAACTAAACCCTGGCCCAAGGTCACCAGCCCCCAGACTGGGGAGCTCCCCCGTGGGCCTCGACAACCTCCACACTCACTCACTCCAGCCTCTCCACCCAACAACTCCTGCCCAGTTGGGCTGACCCAAAGTATTTTAGGAGGCCTATCCCCTTTCCATTCCAAATTGGTGATTGGTAAAGCGTCTTTCAAACACCCCAGACAGCTCCACCTCACCACTCCTTCTCTCTTTCTAGCACCTTCTAGAAAGAAGAGGGAGGTGACAGTGATGCTATTTGTGAGTCACCCAGCCATGCCCTGAGCCACTCCCATCTCAGGATAAAAACAAACAGGCCTAGCCATCAGCTAGTCATGGCTTCCCTTTGAGCTTACCACTGCTTCTGTTCCCTGTCTTGTTTCCTTCCTTGTATGGTTCCATCGCCAAGGCAACGCTGACGTCATCTAAGCATGCCTGGCTCCCCATTGGTTTGTTCCTATCCTTGCTGTGCTTCCATCAAGTGGCATGGTTGTATTACACGGCGCTGTATGCCACCTACTGCAATCGTTTCTGGGGCTCCACGCGGTCATTGGCCGATTTCAGCACCAAGCCCATTTCCATTTATAGTCCTCATACCGCACTTCCCTTCTTCCACCTGGGACAACTTTATCCTCTATTTTGGAGCTGTGGCAGCCCCATCCAAGGGATCCTTGCAATCGATGGACTGATGTTAACCCCTTGCCTTTTGGACTCAGCAGTGGTATCGTTCAAATAATTGTATCCATTTTTATTGCTGACTCCATTGAGTGCTATCCTTGTGTTTGTTGCTTTTTGATGTCCATTTTCCAGTGGTTGGTAGCTGCTCTGTTTTTTTTAGCTGTTTTTGAATTATCCCAGGTCGCATATATACACGTGCAAGTCTGGAAGTTTGTAGCGCCAACAGGAACTAAATTCTTCTAGCCACCAGCTAGGCCTGCCTAAATGTTCCTACTCTAGCACCTAATTAGAAGGTGCTACATGCGCATACTAATACCATACAATCCACACTCCTCTCTTGCGCATACTAACCACCACCATACACGCCACACTCCTCTCCCACACATCTACTCCTCTCTGGCACAAACTACCATCCATAATAGAAAAATAAATAACTCTGCACTCCTCTCCCTTCACATCCTACCTGCCGTCATACACTCTGCACTCCTATCCCTGCACATCCTACTTGCCGTTATACACTCCACACTCCTCGGTTGTATAGTGAGAGACTATAAAATGTGAAAATAAAGAACATATGCTGGCCAGTGTTACACTCTTCTTAACTCAGTGTGGATATGCATATATAATCTGGCACAAACTACAAACCAATAACTGAATTACATAATGAAAAATAAATAATTCCGGCCAAAAAAAACTTAAATAGGGTGAGCTCCATGCTAGGTGGAAATAGTTAAATATTGGAAAATAGTGGTGTGCTGCTAAACCTCGGTTGTATAGTGAGAGACTATAAAATGTGAAAATAAAGAACGATAGAGGGCGCCACTGGGACTATATGAGAAACCTCACTAACATAACAGTGTGGATATGCATATATAATCAGTGAATACAAACAACAATAACTGAATTACTGTGATGGATAACTTTGTGTAATCAAATGCTAATTGGAAAAATAAAATAAACCTCAGTGAAGTGATACAAAAATTAATTCTGGTGTATTATTTGACAAACAAAAATAAGATTATACTGGTAACCTGGTTCAGAAAAAATAAAAAGATAAAACGATGAGGGAAACCTTCACCTTTGTGTAAGTTTGTTCTTGATTGGGTTCCACCAAAAGGTCTGTGAACAGAAATACTATATTCTGTGACAAGATTATAGTGTGCTGGTTCTGGGGTGTGAGGGAACCTCTCTGTTACCTTCAAGTAGGTCAGATGAGCAAAAAGTTTGTTCAGGATAAGTCCACCAAAAGTGTTACTAGGGAAATACTATATTGAGGCATTACCAGATGATATGAACCACCTCTCAGTGGTACAAGTAGTGTACTCAGTGAGCGGGACAGACAGAAAAATAAATGGAAAAAAATCATGGTTACACTGCAATGAGGCGTTTGTTAATGCTGGAACGCTAGAACCAAGTGGTAAAATGAGTTGCACATAAACAGCATGTGTGGACAGAAAAATAAATGGAAAAAAATGGCCTGGTGCAATACTCTGGCTGGTGCCTGCCTGGCACTGGGACAAAAGTTAAAATCAATAAAATTTGCACATAAACAGCTCCAATTGGCCCACTCTGGCTGGTGCCTGCCTGGCACTGACAAAAGCGTGTCAAAGCTCCTCCACGGGATGGCAGGGAAGTGTCTCAGGGTTTGGTAGGCGGGATGGCAGGGAAGTCAGGGTTTGTAGGCTTAGCGTGCGGGGAGCCAGATGGAGCCGCCGCTTGTTTAGCGTGCGGGGAGCCAGATGGAGCCGCCGACATACGCCCCCCTGAAGACGCACACACGCCCCCCTGAAGACGCACACACGTGCGAAACATATGTCGGCGGATCCATCTGGCTCCCCGCACGCTAAACAAGCCTTAACCAAGCCTACCAAACCCTGACTTCCCTGCCATCCCGAACCATCAGTGAGACACTCGAGTGGAGGAGCTTTGACACGCTTTTGTCCCAGTGCCAGGCAGGCACCAGCCAGAGTAAGAGGCCAATTGGCTGTTTATGTGCAAATTTTATTGATTTTAATAAACGGTATTGCACCATGATTTTTTCCATTTATTTTTCTGTCCACACATGAGTACACTCAGTACCACTGTGGTTCTAGCGTCATCCAGCTTGCCTCAAGTGTAACAGGCACTTATCCTGTCCCGCTCATCTGACCTACTTGTAACAGAGAGGTCATATCATCTGGTAAGAATATAGTATTTCCCTAGCACTTTTGATGGAACACGAACAAACTTTTTGGTGAAGGTTTCCCTCACACCCCAGAACCAGCACACTATAATCTTGTCACAGATCTGTTCACAGACCTTGCCCAATCAAGATTACACAAAGAAGACCATCGTTTTATCGTTTTATCTTTTTATTTTTTCTGGGTTACCAGTTGGACTTATTTTTGTTTGTCAAATAATACACCAGAATTAATTTTTGGATCACTTCACTGAGGTTTATTTTATTTTCCAATTAGCATTTGTTGTTATCCATCACAGTAATTCAGTTATTGTGGTTTGTATTCACTGATTATATATGCATATCCACACTATGTTATGTTAGTGAGGTTTCTCATATAGTCCCAGTGGCGTACCTACCATAATACCTGTGCTAATTTGTTACACATACCGCCATACACACTGCACTGCATTCCTACACACAACAACAAACACATTACACTCCTTTCCTGAAAATACCACTATACACTCCATACTCCATGAATGTCCCCCACATAAATTACACTCAACAGTGTCTTGCTGTAAGCACAATTAAAAATAGTGTCAGTGGAAAACTATTTGAAATGTTGGCAACTCTGCATTCTGTACATATGAAATAGGCTGTGCACACCTATGCGTCGGTTTATGAATAGGCAGGAAGCTCTGTAATCTACTGAACTTTTCCTGTCCATTCATTCTGTGCAGCTGAGGCTACAGAGAAGGGGATTGAGGGCCATGTCTGCAGCAGACCCAACAATGCAGATGAAGCATCAAAGCAACCAGGGCTTTTATAAGACCTCAGTAGTGCCACAGGCTGATCGCCTCCATGCCATGCCGCATTGATCCACTAATTCATGCAAAAGTAGCCAGGTATTGAGTGCATACTACACTGTACATGGACATACTTTTCAGTAAGCCAACATTTCTGTATTAAAAAACTTTTTTTTTATTGGTCTTGTGTAATATTCATTTTTTTTTAGATATTGAATTTTGGTTTTTCTCTAGCTGTATACAGTAACCGTCAAAATTAAAAGAAAGAAATGCTTGAAATATATCATGCTGTGTGTAATGAATCTATATAGTATACAAGTTTCACTTTTAGATTATTTTTTAATGCACCTGAGATAGATAGATAGATAGATAGATAGATAGATATATAGATAGATAGATAGATAGATAGATAGATAGATAGATAGATAGATAGATAGATAGATAGATAGATAGATAGATAGATAGATAGATAGATAGATAGATAGATAGATAGATAGATAGATATTAGTACATCCCCACCCCCACCCCCCCCAAACAAAAAGTGCTTGTGTTATCACCAAACTGCTTTATTCTGAAAACTGCACAAGTCCTATTAGGCCGCATACACACGATCAGACCGGTCCGATGAAACTGGTCTGAAGACTAGTTTCATCTGACCAATTTGATGGTGTGTACGGCCCATCGGACCGTTGTCCGGCGGACGAAGGTTTTAAAACTTGCTTTAAAATCTGTCCGTCGGACAGATTCGATGGTTAGTATGCCAAAGCATCGGACCAAAAACCTGCGCATGCTCAGAATCAAGTCGACGCATGCTTGGAAGCATTGAACTTTCTTTTTTTCAGCACGTCGTTGTGTTCTATGTCACTACGTTCTGGTCTGATCAGATTTTTGGTCCAATGGTGTGTACACACATCAGACCATCAGACCACTTCAGCCGGGTCCGATGAAAACGGTCCGTCGGACGAGTTTCATCGGACCAGTCTGATCGTGTGTACGTGGCCTTACATATCCCCTATAACATACTTTATATTTTTTAAGCAATACTTTCTATGACTCATTCTTGCCTAAAGGGATGCAGACAGTACAGAATTGTTATCGCAACACTGATATTACACAGGTGATTATATTAAAGGATCTAAAAATATAAATTTGTACATCTGAAAATTATGATGCAATATATCAAGTGTGATAACTATTCTTCTACTGAATATGCTGCAATAATATTGGGGTTACTTACAAATTATGTCTCTTTTCTGTAATGAGGCATGGAGAATTGCTGGAAGTCAAAGGGTCCATCCATAGTTTCCATTGCACTTATTTTTAATGAAATAGGACGAATCACTCCAGGCTTTGTCTTCTTTAAAGCACATATGAAAAAATAAAACACATACTACATGAAACTTTAATTATGTTCATTCACTCATACCTACAACTCATTTCAGAATAGGTGTTGCAACAATCACGGAAATAAATGTTCCTGGGTGATTCACCTCATCACTTTAAATTTCATCCAAAATTATAAACTGTAAACATCATAACACAATATGCCTTGTATGTATGACATCACAGTATCTCATAGGAAAACATTATAACGTCATACACAAGAAAATGTTCAGCTTGCTGCTTCTTGGTTTCCAAATGTATATATATGCTTGTATTGTGGTACTTGCATATGTTCATAAAATAACATTTATGTGATTGAATTATAGATAATTTATACAACCACTTATATACTGATACATAATTGTGCAGGTGTATAACTCTGGAGCAAAATAATCTGAAGAACTGTAGAACATATGCATGTTGCTACTAACAAAGTTTCACTATTTATTTACTGAAAAAATTGTATTCGTATGTACTTTTCCACTTTTTTTAGATGCTTTTTACTCTTTTCTTTTACTAATGTAAATTACATGCTTGCTATATACCATTTTGATTAAATTAATGGTGACCTTCTAAATTCAAACACATAGCTATAAAGCCGCATACACATGACCATTTTTCATGACGTGAAAAATGCAATTTTTTAAAATGGTCATTAAAAACGATCGTGTGTAGGCTCCAGAGCATTTTTCACGATGTGAAAAATGGGCAATTAAAAATTAAAAAATGCTCTAATTTTTCTCATCGTTTTTCAAACAAAACACGCATGCTCAGAAGCAAGTTATGAGACAGGAGCACTCGTTCTGGTAAAACTAGCATTTGTAATGGAGATAGCACATTCATCACGCTGTAACAGACTGAAAAGCATGAAGACTGAAAAGCGCGAATCGTCTCTCACCAAACTTTTACTAACACGAAAACAGCAAAAGCAGCCCAAAGAGTAGCACCATCTGAATGCAACTTCCCCTTTATAGTGCCATTGTGCGCATTGTACGTCACCGCGCTTTGCTCGAGCATTTTTTTTCATGATCGTGTGAATGCAAGGCTGGCTTGACAAGAATCACGTTGAGAAAAACATCGTTTTTTCTAGCACATTAAAAACGGTTATGTGTATGCGGCATAACCATTTTTAAACATTGCCGACTGCAAATATTGTCTTTTATGTTTGATGAGCTAGATTGTTGCCACACTCCTTTATAAAAATAATAATACTAATAATATTAATAAATACAGCAACCTTCCCATATCACTTTAGCCTCTTGATATCTCATGTTCACAAGGAAACTTCCTCTCCATGTATAGACTACCAATTTTTTAAGGAAAGCCAGAGCTCTTCCAAAAGTTTTTGTGCTACTCCTTTAGATGCCTGAGCTCCTGCATCTTCACATGAACACAAAATAGCATCCCCTAGCCCAGTGTTTTTCAATTCCAGTCCTCAAGGCACACCAATAGGTCAAGTTTTCAGGATTTCCCTCAGATGAAATGGCTGTGGTGATTACTAAGGCAGTGAAACTGATCAAATCACCTGTGCAAAATAATGGAAAGCCTGAAAACATGACCTGTTGGTGTGCCTTGAGGACTGGAGTTGAAAAACACTGCCCTAGCCCACCAATTGACACTGAAAACAATGCAACACTTTTCTTTGCAACTTAGTGCCCCAAGCAGGGTTTGAATCAAGTGTTTCCTGGATTGCACTACTGTAGCCAGAGGCAACAGAGAAAATCAATATATGTCTGTCTCAAAGTTCAACAGAGGATCTAAAAGTCTTTGTAAAATATTAAAGTTATTCCAATACAAATTCTCTAGCTAGGAAAGAGTTAATGGGGAGAGTTTGGGACAAAAAGGGGAAAATACAATTAATCCTGTGTAAGAGGAATATTTGCATTGCAATTAGCTGCTTCTAAGAGGTGCAAATACAGTAGCTACAAAATAATTTTTCTGTTTACAGTTTAATAAACTTTGCTGTTACAGTGATCTGTGCAAAATGAACTGCCTATCACAGCCTTCCTAACAGGCTTAAGCTTCAACAATCAAACTGACAGAGCATCCCAGCATTTACATCTGAACACATGAGTTCAGCGGGGAAGGACAAGGGAAAGATACGTTGTTGGTTCCCAACTGTTTAATTGGACATTAAGATTTTACATACCTTTGAATTTCATCTAATCCATCTCTCAAAGGCCAAAAATTGTACATTTAGGAGTAAATGTTATTTATTGTTTGTTTGTTTTTGTTTTTTTTTTTTTTTTTTTATTTCTTAATTACTCGCTTTACAACAAATTTAATGGTTTCGTTGCGAGGCCATCAGAAACAAAATCAACATAGTTCAGACATATAGGTACACAAAAAACATAGAAAATGTAAAACATGATTAAAGGAGGAAAAAAATTTGTCACATTGAGTCCATTAATATACATTTAGGTTAATTAACTTTTCATTCATCTAGGGCATCCATATCTAAAATAGTTCGGGGCAGATTCACGTAGATCGGCGCATTATCATTCCGGCGTAGCGCACCACTTTTCCGTTAGACTTGCGCAATCTAGCCGCGTAATCCGGCGATTCACGTAGCTTTTACGCAAGAGCTTGCGCAAACGTAAGGTTTTTTCCGTAGGCGTAAGGAGGAGTAATACAAATTGGGAGGGACGTGGGCGTGTTACATTGAAATGAGCCATGACCCCATGCAAATGAAGGGCCGGCCGACTCGCGCATGCGCGCGTGAAGGAAACCATGTCAGCTCCGTTGTGCGCATGCTCACAACTCGGGAGCGGCGCAATCATTGAAATTGGAAATGGACTAGGGCAATGTTGTGAACTACGCAGACAGCATAAATAGACACACACAAACGCCCTTCCATTGCAAAAGTACATCCCTTTGTGTCCCTTCCCATTGAATCAAGTGCTTTTGCTCTGTTGTTCGTTAGAGTGTGTTTTGTAGTTGTCAGATTAGTGTTCTGTGTGATCTTGTGCTTGTTGGTAGTTTTGTGAAAGTGTATTTTGATAAGTGTTTGAGACTGTTTGTTTGATTGATAGATTTCTGAGCGTTTGTTTTCTTGCTTTTTTTTTTCATCTGATTTTTTTGTGTGTGTGTTTCTTGCTGAGTGCTAGTGTGATTTTTGGCTGTTCTTTTTCTCTTTGTGTGTGTTCTTGTCTGATTGGTTGTGCTTGTATTTGTGACAGATTTTTGGTGACTGCTAGTGAGTTTGTTTGGAAGTATGACTGAGAGAAAAAGAAAGCTCAATTTTACTGTGGGGGAAAAAAGAATTCTTGCCCGGGCCATTACCGACTATGGGCGTTTTCTCCACGGCCCGCAGAGTGCCACCACCACCCCGGCCAGGAGGAGGGAGATCTTGGATAGGATCACGGAGCAGGTGAATTCATCGGGGGAGGGGGAGACACGGACCCGCTCTGGGATAGAAAAGAAAATAAATGACCTCCGGCGTGAGGTGAAAAAAAAACTGGCCGCAATAAATGCCCATGCCAGGGGCACAGGAGGGGGCCCACCATGCCGGGTTAGATTTTCAGAGACGGAGCGTGTGGTGGCCCTGACCTTTCACCGGCATGAAGTGGAGGGCCTGCCAGGCTTTGACACAAGTCCGGTCCCCGCGGTGCCAGGTAAGGTTTTTATTTCTCTCAGGTGTGTAGCATGTGTGGGGGAGGGGGTGAAAGGGAATATGTGGCAAGTGTGTGGATCCTCCAACCTGTGAATGTTTTGTGTCATCCACAGCTGTGCAGGAGGGTGCAGGGCCATCTGGACTGACCGCTCCAACCCCAGGACAGCAGCCTAATGAGGCCCCCCCAACAAGGCCAGAGTCCGCAGAGGAGGAACAAGAGGAGGGGGAGGATCATGCGGAGGACGATCATGAGGAGGAGCAGAATCATGAGGAGGAGGAGTCCATGGAAGGCACTGGCCCTTTGGTTTCTGCGGACTCTTCCCCTCTGGCTGCAAGAAGCCTGCCCTCCCTAAGGGTCAGCCCCCCCCCCTCCTCCCCCAACATGGCTCCCCTCACAAGGGCCTCCCCTTCTCCCCGGCCACAACCATCAGCTGGAGCCAGGAGGTCATCCCCAAGCACCAGGGGGGCGCCCAATCTCATGCCCGCCTGTCTGAGAAGGAACCTGGCCACCCAGACCCGCCTTCTGAGACAGCTCTGCCAGACTATGGGGCGGGTGGATCAGAGCCTGTCCTCCATTAATGATAGCCTGGGTAACCTGGACTCCCACTCCCGGGCCTCCACAACCTGCCTAAATGACCTGCAAACTACAGCAGCAGGCGTTGGGCAGGATGTGAGGGCCCTTACCCAGGCTATCCAGGGCAACACGGCAACACTTGGTGCTGCCCTGGACAGAATAGCCGTGGCCTTGGAGGGCAGGCCGCCAGGTGGGCAGATCTCAGGGGCTGCTCCTCCTTCCCCGGCTTTTCCCCTCCCCCATGCGTCTCCCCTGAGGGTCCGGGGCCGTGGCCGGGGGCGCCCCAGGCGTGGCTCAGGCAGAGGGCAATAATTTTTTTTTCCCCCTTTTGTTTGTTTTGAAAGCTTTTTTATTTTTGTTCTCTGCTTTTTTTTGTTTTTTCTAAGCATTTTTTTTTTCCTATGCATTTTTTGTTTCTATGCATTTTTGTTTGTTTGACTTTTTTGGCATATTTTGGGTTGTGAATGATGTTTGAATGTGGGGGTGACATTCCTGCTGGAAAAGGGGTGTCACCCTCAATTTTGGTGGAGAAGGGTTCCCCAGGACCAGGGAGAAGTGATTCCCAGGTCCGTGTGAATGGTGTATGAATGTACAGTGACATAATTGGAGCCTTGACGTGGCGTTACTGCTCACCAGTCTTGCATGGTGGACTGGTGCCAATCCAATTTGATGAGGATGTGGGGTGTGTGTGCTAGGGACCATAGTGGTGTGCATGCATGCATTCTCATTGTGCCATGATTAATGTGTGTGTTTAACGTGCAAAGATGCATAATGTGAGCTGGCATGAGATGGGGGTCATGAGATGGGGTTCCAGTTCATATGCAGAGTCACCTTGAAGGGAAAAGACAGGTGGATGTTAGTCATGCATGTGCCACTTGTGAGGTGTGCATCACGGGAGGGGATAGTCATGCCTGACTCCCATGTCACTCACCAACCAGCCAGCTGTCCCCATACATGTTCTGTTCGCAATCTGTGGGGATGGGGCTCTGATTGTATATGTAGCTGTCATGGGTGTCATGGGTAGTGCCATGTGTTGGCTGCTGATGTCCTCCTGCAAGGTTGTGGTAATTCCACGATGGCATGAGGGGTGAATCTGAAGATGCGAGACACCTCAGAATCTCTCATGCCAAAGATGTCTATGCGTGTGTGATATATCAAGTGAAGAGTGAGGGGCTTGTATCAGATAAGAATATTGTATTAGATTAGATTAAATTGTAAATTTGATATAAGCCAAAAAAAAAAAAAAAAAAACCATCTCCCGTGCCCTCCTTAGTGCCATCCTCCGTGCCCTCATCCTTCTTTGTTCATCTAAAGTCAGTAGTATAGCTATGCGCGACGATGCCCTGGCATGTTGGCATACAGATTGTTGGGCAACACGTGTGACTGCTGAACTCCTCACTAACAGTGTTGCTTTATCTGACAATTAGACTTTTTTTCAAAATTTAGACCAGCTTTTAGGTCCTCTAACTTTAGACAGAACATTTTGCAGTTGCGCACATCGCGTAGCCTGCGCAGCAACTGCGTTTTTTTGTGAATCCCCGTAACTCCCTCATTAGCATATTTGACTAGCAAATCAATGGTGTGTCTAGCGCAGTTTTGCGCGAAGGCAAGCGAAGGTCTAATTCAATTACGCCGGACCAAAAAACGTAGATTTCTGGCGTATATTGTTTTGTGAATCGCGTCCAACTATACGCACGCGCACATTTAGACTTACGCACGCGCAACAGCAGTTGCGCAGGCGTAATCGCTCTGTGAATCTGGGCCTTCATTTTTAGAGTTAGATTACAAAATTCACATACCAAATATCACTGACTACATTTTTCTATATACAGTACTCAATCAAACTACATAATCTAATCAGATCCAGGGTTGCGTAGGTGACCTTTCATCATTTTTTTGAATTGGTTAAAAGTTTTTGCCCTTCTAATATCAATCGGCAGAGCATTCCATTGCACCGCCGCTTGGTATGAGAATGAGCGACCACCAATTCGGATATTTTTTATTTTTGGGATGTTTACGCGATAATATCCATCTTCGCGTAACTGTCGCGTTGGAACATGTTTGACAACCTTATCCATTATATATTTTGGCGTCATAGCATTAAATGTTTTATACATTAAACATGATATTTTTAATTCAATGCGTTTATCGACAGTTAATCACCCCAGACTGTTTAATTGTTCTGATGTTGGATCTCTTTTTCTCAGTCCAGTTGCAATACGAACTGCAAAATTTTGTAATTTTTGTAGTTTTTGTATATATGTTCCCGGGATGCCCACTAGAAGTGCATTACCATAGTCTAAATGAGGGAAGACCAGGGCAGCAACAACTTTAGGGCGATCCATAGGAGCTAAATACACAAGGATATACATTCTCTATAGCTCTTTAGAGACAATTACTAGATAAATCTCAAAGCCCTTGTGTGTTATAAGCCATATAAAAGTCCATCCTCCCCAAATTCTAAGTATCTAATAAAATATCACAGATTTATATAAAGGAAACTATTTTGCTGAGCAACCTAACACATAGACATTCAAGAATGCCAATAGCCATGTATATGCGAAATGTGGATTCACTAATGTTATTACTCTGCTGAGCTAACTAAAAAGAGCAATGGTTGCAGTGATATTTTATTTCCGGAATCAGTAGATGACTTGAACTTGTTTTCAGGTCACAGCAAGCTTACTTATTTTCATTGCTTATTATAACTGCAACCCTAAATAACTTTCTTCAACTTTATGGCTTAACCAGGTTAGAAACTGCATATCATCAGTGTGGGTTGCTTTGATAGCAAAGTGATGCTTAATAAACCATAAAATACAAACCTGTAGGTTATTTGTTCTTGTGTTTGCTAGTTGCTGAATCGAAGCCTGTGGACATAACATAAAAATGAACTCTTGTTATACACAAATTCAAATCAAAAATAAATTAAATCAATAAACAAAGGGACCACATGGCAGCAATAACAGAAGAGGAATGGATAGTATTACATATACCTTAATTCTTAACAATAATTTTATAGTAATATAATTATAATATAATTGATTATTTTATTGTAAACACCAACTCTTGCTAAATAAAACAGCAAACTTTGTCTAATACCCCTTGATGCAAGAATGTAACTTTTCTTTAAAATACTACTGAAATCTGCATAGTTATAAACATACAGTTAAAAGACAACATTACTTTAATAAAGACACCCAAACCCCTGAGGGCAGGCAGCCTTCTAGTCTGTGCCAGGCCTGGTACAGAGGCACAAGAGGCATCTGCCTTATTTTCCCTAGTCACTGTGTTGATCCAGATGCTATCAGTTACCATTAATATGCATTTGTATTGGTCTCCAAAAACACATAGCTACTCTGGGGTAGTGTGTGGCACATACAGCTGGAACTTGTTTGGCTCAGATGGAGGCATATTTTTTTTTTACAACATTAATGTTCTCTTTTTGGTGCTGCATGAGATAGGAGGAGGATTGTGATGCAAGCACTCTCCTTTTCTGCTGTTCCCCAATGCACACACAAATTACACAGAGCACCCCTTCAAACAACAGAGGTGATTTGAAGTAATTGGACTCTATCCCTGCACACTTTTTATTGTCCATTACACAGCGTGAGCTGTTAAGCCTGTTTTATGGCATCCTCACGGCAGAAAACTCAAATACTGCACAGTCAGATATACAAAACTGAACCTTGTACACCATGAGTGCATCACACACTTTTAGGGAGGCTTTTTTTTTTTTATCAATTTAAAGCTTTATTTATTTTTTAAAACAACCTGTCAAGAGAGTACTATGATGGCTAGCTGTAATTATTTACAACTATTACAATAAAATACTAATTACTTGGCTGAGGTTTGTATTGTTTTATTGTTGTTAAACAATAATTACCGTATTTATCGGCGTATAACACGCACAGGCGTATAACACGCACCCTAACTTTAAGAGGGAAGTTTCAGGAAAAAAACTTTCCACAGCCCCCTGCGTATAACACGCAGGCACAGTTTACCCTCTATTTTCAGGGTAAAAAAGTGAGTGTTATACGCCAATAAATACAGTAAATAGTTTAACCTTTAGTTAATCTAGTTGATTTTAATACCTCCTGCATCCCCTTTTCCCTTTGCAATTTTTTTTTATTATTATTATTATTATTATTATTACTGTGCATAAGTATATTTTTAGGACAATTTACACTGTTGTCATGTGTTAACACCCACATGTAAGTGTATGTTATACACGTTATGTGTTGTATTAAGGAACCATATTTATTTGGAATGGGTTGTCAATACACCACAACACAGGCTGTAACGCCACTTGACCCTTTTCTCCTTCTGTGAATTGTGGTGTATTGTCTTTGTGACTTGGTGTGCCAACATGAAAAGCATGTTAAGGTATTTTATTGTTGCAAAGTAAATTGTGAAAGTGTAATTTGACCCTTTAAATTTGCTTTAATTTGTGATTGTAGCAATACACTAAAAATAATTGTTACTAAAAACTTAGGGCCAGATTCACGTACACTGGCGCATATATTGACCGGCGTAGCACATCTCCTTTACGTTAGACCTGCTCAATTTAGAGGCACAAGTACCATATCCTCGTAGTATTTGCGCACACATTTGCGCCGGTGCAATGTAAATTCCGAGGCGTAAGGCGTTGTAATTCAAATTGGGAAGGACGTGGGTGTGTTCCATTGAAATGAGCCGTGACCCCATGCAAATGAAGGGCCGGCCGGATTGCGCATGCACTCAAGAAGCAGACTATGGTCAGCACCTCTCTGCGCATGCTCAGAACTCGGCGCGGCGCAATCAGTGAGATTGGAACTAGGCCCGGTCAACTTAGTGAGCTACGCACAGTGCTTAAATAGACCGAGAGAAACGCCCTTCCTTTGCAAAAGTACATCCATTTGTTTCCCTTCCTACAGCAAGGTGATTTTGTTCTGTTGTTTGTTAGTGTTTGTTGGTTTGCGACGTGTCTTTGAAATTTTTGGTGAGTGTTTTGGAGAGTGTTTTGGAGAGTGTTTTGGAGAGTGTTTTGGAGAGTGATTTGGAGAGTGATTTTTAGTTAGTGTTTGGAGAGTGAACATGAGTGAGAGGAAGAGAAAATTGAATTTTTCCTTGCGGGAGAAGGAAATAATTATCAGGGCCATTACCTAATATGGGCGATTCCTGCACGGCCCGGATAGTGCCAACACCCCCTGGCCAGGAAGAGTCCGATTTTCCAGGACATCGCCGACGAGGTAAATGCTTTGGGGGGTGAGACCCGGACACGCCAGGGGATCCAAAAGAAGATCAATGATCTCCGGCGTGTGGTCCATGGGAAGCTAGCCAAGATTGCCGCACATGGCAGGGGCACTGGAGGGGGCCCACCATGCACTGTTAGGCTGACTGAGGAGGAGCGTGCGGTGGCCCAGACCTTCAACAGGCAGCAAGTGGAGGGGCTGCCTGGCTTTGACTCCATTGAGGAGGCCGTGAGGACAGGTAAGGTTTTTTTTTTTTCTATCTGGTGTGTAGCATGTGTGGGGGGAAGGGAATATGTGGCAAGTGTGTGGATCCTTCAACCTGTGAATGTTTTGTGTCATCCACAGATGTGCAGGAGGGTGCTGGGCCATCTGGCCTGTCCGCACCATCCCCGGGACAACAGTCTTAGGAAGACCCCCAGACAAGGCCGGAGTCCTCTGAGGTGGTTGAGGAGGAGGTCATGTCAGGGAATGACTTCATGTTAATTTTGGAGGAGTCTTCCCCTATGGCTGGCAGCAGCCAGGCCTCCATCAGGGGTAGCCCCTCCTACTCCTCCCCCAACAGGGCTCCCCCCAAGGGGCTCCCCTTCTCCCCGGCCACAAGCCTTATCTGGAGGCAGGAAGGTGACCCACAAGACCAGGGGGGTGGCCGAGGTTCTGCCTGAAAATCTGAGAAGGGACCAGGCCCTTTAGGCCCGCCATCTGGGACAGGTCAGCCAGACTTTGGGGTGGATGGAGGAGAGCCTGTCCTCCATAAAGGATTCAGTTGGGGACATGGCCTGCAACTCCCTGGCTCTGATCAATTGCCAAAATGAAATGCAGGCTACCACAGCAGGCGTTGGTCAGGATGTGTGGGCCCTCGGTCAGGATGTGCGGGCCCTCACCCAGGCTATCCAGGCCAATACGGCAACCCTCAATGCTGGCCTGACCAGAATTGCCGTGGCCTTGGAGGGCAGGCCGCCAGGTGGGCAGAGATCAGGGGATGCTCCTCCTTCCCCAGATTGTCCAAATTTAAACCTGCTTTTATAAGGACTAACTTTAATGTGAAAAGTGCAGCGCCAATTAAACCGAGGTATCCCACAATGGGAATACCCAACATAAATAGGTGATAACCCCAAATAGGGTATAGAGATCCGGTTATGTGAGAGTGTCAATCCCCACCAGAAAAACTATTCAAAAATTGTGATATATGTCAAAGTAACAATGCCGCCATTATTACAAACAGTGTGCAAATCATAATGGTGAAATAAACTAATCCAATATTAAATTGTAAATATCCTTAAACAGTCTTCTAAGCAGTCCAAATTCAATGATGGATATATGCAAATGATAATGTCCTCTATTAAATAACTTTCCAGCATATAGGGATTGCATGTAACCTGTCCCAATTGGAACCGGAAGGAGACTTTTAGTACTGGTCAGTGTCACACAACTCTTCTACACTCTTCTAAACTCCACATTCCTGTATAGTAAGCGTAAGGTAAAGATGAAATTGCTACGCTTACCGACTGCTGTAGACCTGCAGCTCACCATACGGTGGGGGGTCCCTTGAGCTTGGATGAGCTGGATACCCGATCACTATCACCGTGCAGATCTTTCTGTGGATGATCCAGAAGTCCTCGCAAGGAAACAGCCAGGGTTTTCAATAAAGTTGTATCCTCATGCAAGATTGATCCAAACAGGAAATGGGAGATAGGAAAAAAAGGGAGAAAATCGTCTCCTCATAGTGTAAAAAAATGTATTTAAAAAGTAGGTACACGTTAAAAACAAATCAAAAAAAGACTTCCTTAGTACAAGAAGGAAAAAACTTGTAAAGGTGTACGCCAAATAAAAACTTAAATGTCCCAACACACCACAGCACTATTCCACATCTAGGAACAACAAATGAACAAAAAAGTCCAGGAAGCGCAAAGAAATTCAGGTAAATTCCAGTGATAACCCGACCGGTTTCGTCTAACAAGACATCAACTGGGGTGTAGGACTGGATAACATGAGTCCCTTTGCGCTATAAGTAGTCATCACAATTAATCCCATGAGACCATCACTACCGCCTGGTGAAAGGACGGCGTGCGTTCCAAATCCCTCCATTTCCTGGTCGTATGCGTTCCAGGCGTCAGGAAGTGACACCTACAAGCGCGTCAAGCGCACGGAAGTGATCCCTCATATTGAGGTGGTGTAATTTCACATACCTCTTCCAATCAGCAACCACGCTATCACCGAGGGGAGGAGCCTGAGATCGGCATCAATAGAAGCTCTGCATAGCGTCTAGGGGAGGAGACAAGTGACGCTGCGCTGCGCTCCACCAATCACGTCGTCGATAGGGTAGAAAAATGGGGAGGTGCCCCCACAAGCACTCCGCCCATCTCCACCCCAGCAACATGACGGATGTCAATGCGTGCCCATAGTACGCACCGTCATCTCTGTGTATCACGGCGCGGCGGGGCGTCTCCTAATGTCTGCGCTCCACCAGTGCGTGCCAATAGGATTAATTCGGTCACTTCAAGATTGGGGAAATATATTGACTTTCACCTTCAGCCAATAGTTAGAAGCATTCCTTCATATTTGAAGGACACGAGACACACTATTGCCAGGCTACAAGAAGTAGAATATACTGAAGACATCCTACTGGTAACAGCGGACGTCACGTCCCTCTACACTAGTATAGCCCATCATTTGGGCTTTCAGGCTGTAGAATGTTTCTTGGATAGAGTTGTAGAACTCCACATGGTACAGAAAATGTTCATTATGGATCTATTGAGATTTGCGACATCACATAACTACTTTTGGCATGAAGGGGAATTCTATCTCCAGCAAAAAGGAGTGGCCATGGGGGCCAAATTTGCCCCCAGTCTGGCCAATATTTTCATGGCCAAGTGGGAGGAGGATGTCGTCCGTGTCCCTGAACGCCCAGAGATAGCTCTCTGGGCTCGGTACATAGATGACATCCTCCTCCTATGGAAGGGAGATAGACAGTCACTGGACTTATTTATGGCTGACCTCAACCAGAATGAGGTGGGTATAGATCTCACATATGAAGCCAGCTTCTCCAATATTCATTTCCTAGATCTGGAAATTTTTGTACATAACAAACAATTGAAAACTAAGACCTTTTTCAAAAGCACCGATCGGAATGGTTTCATTCCGATCGATAGCTGCCACCATCCCTCGTGGTTGAGGTCCGTACCCCGGAGCCAACTATTGAGGATCAGACGCAATTGTTCCAATTTGGAAGATTTCCAGATTCAGGCCAAAACCCTTAAAACCCGATTTGTGGATAAGGGTTATTGTAGTGAGACCATTGATGAGGAGATTGGGAAAATCTCAACCATGGATAGATCTACTTTAACCTTAGAAAAACCCAAGACAGCCCAAGACTCCAGATTTAGGAATTCCTTTTTCACGACCTTCTCCACCCAACATAAACAAATCAAAAATATTATTCGAAAACATTGGAACATCTTGAAAAATGACCCTATCTTGGGTCCAGCCCTCCCAATACAAGCAGGTGTGATCTATAGGGGAGCGATGTCTCTGAAGAACCAAATCGCACCGAACGTCCCTGACCCCCCAGTTAAGCCGTCCTTTTTTCCATTGTCTAAAGGGTATTACCCCTGTAGAAGGTGCAAGGTATGCTTGCACAATATCCATCGCAAGAAATTGACGAATTTCTGATCCTCTGTTACAGGTGCGGAATTCCCTATCAAGCATTTTTCCACATGTGCAACTAAGTATGTGGTCTACCTCATTACCTGCCCTTGTGGGAAACAATACGTGGGTCGCACCAAGCGTAGTTTTTCCACAAGGGTAGGGGAGCACATTGCTAAAATTAAGAAAGGTTGTACTAAACATACAGTACCAAGACATTTTCTGGAAAAACATAACAAAAAGGTAGAAGGAACTGCTTTCCAGATTATTGACCACTTTGTCCCCAATTGGAGAGGGGAACCATGCATCAGAGGTGTCTCCAGATTAGAAGTCTTCTGGATCTATCAATTAAAGAGCTATGTGCCCTCGGGTCTAAACGTTGATTGGGATTTAAACGCCTTTATCAACCAATCTTGATTTAATTGGTTTCCGATACATTTATGTCTGCTTTGATGATTAAATGGGTTATTATATATTTACTTTATTCACTCCTCAAATATTATATGTTCAAATCCCATTACTTCTATGAGACCGTTTTCATCTAAATTCAAGTCCTCGCTCTTTTTTGTCTATAGATAACCTGTGAACATATATAGAGGGGCTTGCATTTATGCTTAACCACCTCTATTCTGTGAGGTTTTCTTTTTCTTTTTTTTTCAAGGCGTATACTTTATAAACTCCACAGATTTGCACCTTGACCTATGATCCTATTGGCACCCACTGGTGGAGCGCAGACATTAGGAGACGCCACGCCGCGCCGTGATACACAGAGATGACGGTGCGTACTATGGGCACGCATTGACATCCGTCATGTTGCTGGGGTGGAGATGGGCGGAGTGCTTGTGGGGGCACCTCCCCATGTTTCTACCCTATCGACGACGTGATTGGTGGAGCGCAGCGCAGCGTCACTTGTCTCCTCCCCTAGACGCTATGCAGAGCTTCTATTGATGCCGATCTCAGGCTCCTCCCCTCGGTGATAGCGTGGTTGCTGATTGGAAGAGGTATGTGAAATTACACCACCTCAATATGAGGGATCACTTCCGTGCGCTTGACGCGCTTGTAGGTGTCACTTCCTGGCGCCTGGAACGCATACGACCAGGAAATGGAGGGATTTGGAACGCACGCCGTCCTTTCACCAGGCGGTAGTGATGGTCTCATGGGATTAATTGTGATGACTACTTATAGCGCAAAGGGACTCATGTTATCCAGTCCTACACCCCAGTTGATGTCTTGTTAGACGAAACCGGTCGGGTTATCACTGGAATTTACCTGAATTTCTTTGCGCTTCCTGGACTTTTTTGTTCATTTGTTGTTGCTAGATGTGGAATAGTGCTGTGGTGTGTTGGGACATTTAAGTTTTTATTTGGCGTACACCTTTACAAGTTTTTCCTTCTTGTACTAAGGAAGTCTTTTTTTGATTTGTTTTTAACGTGTACCTACTTTTTAAATACATTTTTTTACACTATGAGGAGACGATTATCTCCCATTTCCTGTTTGGATCAATCTTGCATGAGGATACAACTTTATTGAAAACCCTGGCTGTTTCCTTGCGAGGACTTCTGGATCATCCACAGAAAGATCTGCACGGTGATAGTGATCGGGTATCCAGCCCATCCAAGCTCAAGGGACCCCCCACCGTATGGTGAGCTGCGGGTCTACAGCAGTCGGTAAGTGTAGCAATTTCATCTTTACCTTACGCTTACTATACAGGAATGTGGAGTTTAGAAGAGTGTAGAAGAGTTGTGTGACACTGACCAGTACTAAAAGTCTCCTTCCGGTTCCAATTGGGACAGGTTACATGCAATCCCTATATGCTGGAAAGTTATTTAATAGAGGACATTATCATTTGCATATATCCATCATTGCATTTGGACTGCTTAGAAGACTGTTTAAGGATATTTACAATTTAATATTGGATTCGTTTATTTCACCATTATGATTTGCACACTGTTTGTAATAATGGCGGCATTGTTACTTTGACATATATCACTATTTTTGAATAGTTTTTCTGGTGGGGATTGACACTCTCACATAACCGGATATCTATACCCTATTTGGGGTTATCACCTATTTATGTTGGGTATTCCCATTGTGGGATACCTCGGTTTAATTGGCGCTGCACTTTTCACATTATCCACTTACAATATTTTCCATTGTTGTGTTGGCTGCCTCTACCCCTTTTTATTTTTCACGTATTTTGCATAATACTATTGTATGTCACATATTTTTATTTTTATTTTTTTCACTTTGGATTAGCGCAATATATTTTCATTTAACAAGGACTAACTTTAGACCGGACGTGCAGCTGATGCGCATAGCGCGTATCTCCCTCATTTGCATATTTGCATAGCAAATCAATGGTGTGTCTAGCGCATTTTTGCGCGCACGATGCGCCCGTCTATCGAAATTACGTTGGTCGAAAAATTATAGATTTCAGGCGTACATCGTTTTGGTGATACGGCGCATAGATATGCAGGCGCATATTAAGACTTACGCCGCGCATCTCGTGAAAGGACGGCTTAAGTGCTTTGTGGATCTGGCCCTTAATTTTAGTCCCATGATAAATGATAAAATTCACAGAATAACATTCACAATTCTAATAAGATAAAATATTTTAGTTCCTGGATGCAAGAACACATAATGCTTATCATGATGGCATGCTGGTAATCTTAGAGCTAGAGAGCAGCAGCTGTTAGGTCTGCACCCCCTATCCTGCATCACATTGCATGTGTGGATATGCTAGTCTTTCTTAGCTCAGGTGTGTGTGTGTGTTGGTGGGGGGTACACTGGCATCTTCGTCTTGGGTTCAGAAGTATCATGGCACTATCTAGATGAGGGATCTTAAAACTATGATCCATCCAGCTGTTGCGAAACTACACGCCCCAGAGGCATTGTAAAACTCTGTAAAACTCTGACATTCACAGACATGACTAGGCATGCTGGGAATTGTAGTTCCTAATCAACTGGAGGGCCATAGTTTGGTGACCCCTGATCTAGACTAAAGCCTCATACACACGATTGGACTTCAAACAAACTTTTCCATGGATTTTTGTTTGAAGGGAGTTGGCCAGGCACACCCATAGCATACACACGGCAGAATTGTTCTGCAAACTTTCCAAAAACTTTCCCAACATCATATGTTTTGTCTGCTCTTTACCGCTACCCTTTGGTCAAGTTCTGCTATTGTAGGTTGATATTAACATTGGTTCTGGACATGCGTGTTTGTACTTCGGACAAAAGTCTGATGGATTTCTGTACACACGATAGGACTTTGCACCGTAGCACTTTTTTTGCCAAAAAGTTTGTCCGTTTGCAGAGCGAACTTTTGTCTGATGAAAACCGAAAAAGTTTGTCCGAGCGTACACACGGTAGGATTTTTTTGAAAACGTGCTCATTTTGAAGTTTGTTGTCAAAAGATCCTACCGTGTGTATGGGGCTTTACACTTACCTTCAGCCTCAGCACAGTTATTTTATAGCAGACATGATCCAAGCCAACTATTCTTCATTCTACACATGCATGCCGTCGCCCCATTCATTTCCTTGTTTAGTTATGATCATGATTTTCTCCAGCAATTGCTTTCTCTTTAGGACTGAAAAGGGGTTATAGTGTGCATATGCATAGCTCCCAACTGTCCCTGATTTGGAGCAATGTCCATTTGTCCCTCTTTCCCAGCTCAGAGGTGGACAATATGGGTGAGAATCTGCTGTGATGTGAGGAAGGAGGCCTCTTTCTTCCTAATATCCTAATATCTTCCTAATCTTCCTAATATCAGCAACAGCAAGTTTAAAGGTTGATATAAATAATAACTATATACAGTATGTTTATGTGTTTATTTATGTGTTATATATATATATATATATATATATATATATATATATATATTTGCAATATATATATATATATATATATATATATATATATATATATATACACACACACACACATAGTACAAACACACACACACACAGTATAGTTATAATGTATTTTCTTTTAGGATCCATTCATATCTGAGCAATGAAGAATTGCTGACAGAATTTTGCAATTCTTGCCACGATTCCAAATTGCTAAAAAAAAATTGTGTCAAAATACGCATTGCGCTTTTGGGTGCCATTCATTGTTAATGACACCCCAAATGCAGTTAGCAGACATGCATTTTACCACATATGTTGTGGAGGATAAAAGTATATAATAAATGTTACTTTACACTTCACCAAAGGGGATGAGCAGCTGCAACAAAATACTCACGCACGTAATCTGACCACGCTATCAGGGATCAGCAGTCATGATAAGCGTGATCAGTACACACAAGGTAAGACAGGAATGGGAAAGATGAATCAGGTATCGTAGAACATAAAAAGGGACAATTGACATGGCAAATATACTGTGCTACAGTATCTCACAAAAGTGAAAACACCCCTCATATTTTTGTAAATATTTTATTCTATCTTTTCATGTGACAATTAATTGGAACGGGTAGGGTGGATAGGAGGGCCACCTTAAGGGAGGGAATGAGAGAGTCATCATACGTGTCATTGTATATGTCAGAAATCCAGTTCCAGAAAGGCCGAATTCGATCGCACTCCCACCACAAATGGAGGGCCACATTTTATTATATCTTTTGATGTGACAACACTGAAGAAATTACCCTTTGCTACAGTGTAAAGTAGTGAGTGTACAGCTTTATAACAGTGTAAATGTGCTGTCCCCTCAAAATAACGCAACACACAGTCATTAATGTCTAAACCGCTGGCAACAAAAGTGAGTACACCCCAAGGGAAAATTTCCAAATTGGGCCCAATTAGACATTTTCCCTCACCGTTGTGATGTGACTCGTTAGTGTTACAAGGTCTCAGGTGTGATTGGGGAACTGGTGTGGTAAATTTAGTGTTATCGCTCTCACTTTCTCATTCTGGTCACTGGAAGTTCAACATGGCACCTCATGGCAAAGAACTCTCTGAGGATCTGAAAAAAATAATTGTTTCTCTACATAAAGATGGTATAGGCTATAAGAAGATTGCCAAGACCCTGAAACTAAGCTGCAGCATGGTGTCCAAGTACATACAGTGGTTTAACAGGACAGGTTCCACTCAGGACAGGCCTCACCATGGTCGACCAAAGAAGTTAAGTGCACATTCTCAGCGTCATATCCATATCCAGTGGTTGTCTTTGGAAAATAGATAAGTGCTGCCAGCATTGCTGCAGAGGTTGAAGGGGTGGGGGGTCAGCCTTTCGGTGCTCTAAACGTATGCCGCACACTGCATCAAATTGGTTTTTATGGCTGTCATCCCAAAAGGAAACTCTTTTAAAGATGATGCACAAGAAAGCCTGTAAACCATTTGCTGAAGACAAGCAGACCAAGGACATGGATTACTGGAACCATGTCCTGTGGTCTGATGAGACCAAGGTAATCTTATTTGATTCAGATGATGTCAAGCGTGTGTGGCGGCAACCAGGTGAGGAGTACAAAGACAAGTGTGTCTTGCCTACAGTCAAGCAAGGTGCTGGGAGTGTCACGGTCTGGGGCTGTATGAGTGCTGCTGGCACTGGGAGGTACAGTTCTTTGAGTGAACCATGAATGCCAACATGTACTTTGACATACTGAAGCAGAGCATGATCCCCTCCCTTCAAAGACTGGGCCACAGGACAGTATTCCGACATGACAACCACCGCCTTACTAAAGAAGCTGAGGGTAAAGGAGATGGACTGGCCAAGCATGTCTACTTACCTAGACCCTATTTAGCATCTGTGGGGCATACTCAAATGGAAGGTGGCAACCTGTGAAGCTCTGGTGAACTCCATGCCCAAGACGGTTAAGGCTGTGCTTGAAAATAATGGTGGCCACACAAAATATTGATACTTTGGTCCCAATTTGGACATTTTCACTTAGGGGTGTACTCACTAGACATGTGCATTTGTTTTCGTTAGAATGCATTTCGTCCGAAAATCTGGTATTTTCGTTATCGTTTTAACAAACGAAAACGAAAGCGCAAGAAACGAAAACCGAAAGATCCGACATAAAAAATGCTTTATTTTCGTTTTCATTCAGATCCGATGATTTTCGATGCTTTGTCAAATTTTCGTCGTTCAATTTGTTAAAGCATCGAAAATCATCGTTCTGAATACAGTGAATAGGTAGAAATTGAATGACAAAAAATTCGACGATTTTCGATGCTATGTCGAATTTTCTTCGTTCAATTCCTACCCTATTCACTGTATTCACTGTATTTTCGGACGAAAACTTTCCCGACGAAAACGACATAAATCAAAACGAATTTCGGGAGTAACTAAATAAATGTATTTTCCAAACGAAAATGAAAAAATGAAACAAAATATTCCAGTCTGCACATGTCTAGTACTCACTTTTGTTGCCAGCGGTTTAGACATTAATGGCTGTGTGTTGAGTGATTTTGAGGGGACAGAAAATGTACACTGTTATACAAGATGTACACTCACTACTTTACATTGTAGCAAAGTGTAATTTCTTCAGTATTGTCACATGAAAAGATATCAAATATTTCCAAAAATGTGAGGGGTGTACTCAATTTGGTGAGATACTGTATATCTCATGTCTTACAGGGACAGAAGCAAGTTGTTTTTTGTTTAAGGTTACAATCACTTAAACATTTTTTCTGTTAATACATTTGTAGCTCCACCAGTATTTGGCAGCTAGAGTATATTACAGTGAGACTTCATGTAATGTTCTGAAACACTCCGGGCCAGATCCACAAAGCACTTAAGCCGGCGTTTCACGAGATGCGCTGCGTAAGTCTAAATATGCGCCTGCGTATCTATGCGCCGTATCCCCAAAACGATATACGCCTGAAATCCTACATTTTTCGACCGACGTAATTTCGATAGACCGGCGCATCGTGCGGGCAAAAATGCGCTAGACACACCATTGATTTGCTATGCAAATATGCAAATATGCAAATGAGGGAGATACAGCAATCCACAAAAGTACGTTTGTGTGGTGCAGGCTACGCGCTGTGCTCATCAGCTGCACGTCCGGTCTAAAGTTAGTCCTTATAAAAGCAGGTTTAAATTTGGACAATCCGTCTACATGTCAGCTAAAGCAACACTGTTAGGGACGAGCTGAGCAGCCACACTTGCAGGACAACAATCTGTATGCCAACATGCCAGGGGCATCCTTGCTCATAGCTATACTACTGACTTTAGATGAGCGCAGAAGTAGGAGGGCACGGAGAAGGGCACGGGAGAGGATATCGGGAGAGGATATACTACACACGCATAGACATCTTTGGCATGAGTGATTCTGAGGTGTATCGCATCTTCAGATTCACCCCTCATGCCATCATGGAATTAACCACAACCCTGCAGGAGGACATCACCAGCCCAACACAACGCTCACATGAAGTGCAGCCACTGGTCAAGGTCTTGGCAACACTCCATTTCCTTGCCAGTGGCTCTTTTCAGCGTACAAGTGGAGTGGTGGCTGGGATGGCACAATCCTCCATGAGCAGATGTGTGCACCAGGTTATCCCTGAAATTCTCAGACGCATGGCCAACCAAATCATCAAACCCACCCAGGAGGACCTGCGGCTGAAGGCAATGACAGATTTCTACAGAATTGCCAGATTCCCACGCACCGTGGGAGCCATTGATTCCACACATGTGGCACTCCAGCCCCCCCGTGAGACAGAGCACATATACCGCAAACGGAAGCATTGGCATTCCATCAACGTACAGGTGATAGTCGATGCCAAATGCCTCATATGGCACGTCCGTGCCAAACACTCCGGATCCAGCCATGACAGCTACATATACAACCATCCCAACAGAATTCGAACAGAACATGTATGGGGACAACTGGCTGGTTGGTTAGTGACATGGGAGTCAGGCTTGACTGCCCCCCCCCCCCATGATGCAGAAATCACAAGGGGCCCATGCACTACTAACATCCTCCTGTCTTTTCCCTTCCAGGTGACTCTGCATATGCACTGGGACCCCATCTCATGACTCCTATCCGGAACCCCCAAACCCTAGGAGAGGAAAGATACAATGAAGCACACGCACATACCCGTGCAGTGATGGAGCACACCTTTGGCCTCCTGAAGTCACGTTTCCGATGCCTGGATAAGTCTGGGGGTACCCTGTTGTATTCACCAAACTTTGTATGCCAGATCATCGGTGCATGTTGCATGCTGCACAACTTGGCAGTGAGAAAGGGCCTTGAGATTGACATACATGATGACCTGACCCCCGAACCAGACAATCCCCCCCCTAACCGAGGCTACCCTGTCTTCTGAGGGAGGAGCAACCAGGAGACAGCTTACATTAGGCATCTTTGCACGTTAAACACACACATTAATCATGGCACAATGAGAATGCATGCATGCACACCACTGTGGTCCCTAGATCACACACACCACATCCTTATTACATTGGATTAGTACAAGCCCACCATGCAGGACTTGTGAGCAGCAACGCCACGCCACGGCTCCAATTATGTCACTGTACATTTATATACCATTCACACGGACCTGGAGATCACTTCTCCCTGGTCCTGGGGATCCCTTCTCCACCACAACCAAGGGTGACACCCCTTTTCCGGCAGGAAAGTCACCCCCACATTAAAAAATCATTCACAAACAGAAAAAAAATCATAATCCCCCCCCCCCCCAAAAAAAAATGCCCAGCAAAAAAAAAAAATACCAAGCAAAAAAAAAAAAAAAATGCACAGCAAAGAAAACACAGAAAAGCCAAAAAAAAACGCCTGGGGCGGCCACGGCCACGGCCACCGGCTCCTCAGGGGAGACTCATGGGGGGGGTATATCCCAGGGAAGGAGGAGCATCCCCTGGTCTCTCCCCACCTGGTGGCCTGCCCTCCAAGGCCACAGCAATTCTGGTCAGGCCAGCATTGAGGGTTGCCGTATTGGCCTGGATAGCCTGGTTGAGGGCCCGCACATCCTGACCAAGGGCCCGCACATCCTGACCAACGCCTGTTGTGGTAGCCTGCATTTCATTTTGGCAATTGATCAGAGCCAGGGAGTTGCAGGCCATGTCCCCAACTGAATCCTTTATGGAGGACAGGCTCTCCTCCATCCGCCCCTGTCTGGCTGACCTGTCCCAGATGGCGGGTCTGAAGGGCCTGGTCCCTTCTCAGATTTGCAGGCAGAACCTCGGCCACCCCCCTGTTCTTGTGTGTCGCCTTCCTGCCTCCAGATGAGGCTTGTGGCCGGGGAGAAGGGGAGCCCCTTGGGGGGGGAGCCCTGTTGGGGGAGGAGTGGGAGGGGGCTACCCCTGATGGAGGCCTGGCTGCTGCCAGCCATAGGGGAAGATTCCTCCAAAATTAACATGAAGTCATTCCCTGACACGACCTCCTCCTCAAACTCCTCCTCCTCCTCCTCAACCTCCTTAGAGGACTCTGGCCTTGTCTGGGGGTCTTCCTAAGACTGTTGTCCCGGGGATGGTGCGGACAGGCCAGATGGCCCAGCACCCTCCTGCACATCTGTGGATGACACAAAACATTCACAGGTTGGAGGATCCACACACTTGCCACAAATTCTCTTCCCCCCCACACATGCTACACACCAGATAGAAAAGAAAAACTACCTGTCCTCACGGCCTCCTAACTGGACTCAAAGCCAGGCAGCCCCTCCACTTGCTGCCTGTTGAAGGTCTGGGCCACCGCACGCTCCTCCTCAGTCAGCCTAACAGGGCATGGTGGGCCCCCTCCAGTGCCCCTGGCATGGGCTGCAATCTTGCCCAGCTTCCCACAGACCACACGCCGGAGGTTATTAATCTTCTTGGCAATCCCCTGGCATGCCCGGGTCTCCCCCTCCCATCGAGTTTACCTCGTCGGTGATGGTCTGCAATATCTCAGCCTTCCTGGCCGGGTGGTGTTGGCACTCTCTGGGCCGTGCAGGAAACGGCCATATTGTGTAATGGCCCTGGCAAGAATTGCCTTCTCCCGCAAAGAAAAATTAAACTTTCACTTCCTTTCACTCATGTTCTCACAAACTGGAACCAAAACAATCAACAAAAATCAGTCACCAAAAAACAGTCACCCAAAAAGTATCAAAAACAGTCACCCAAAAAGTATCAAAAACAGTCACCCAAAAAGTATCAAAAACAGTCACCAAACAACACTCAGAAAACCACTATCCAAAACACTATACAAAACAGTCAACAAGTATATCAAACACAAGTCACAAACCCGACAAACGCGAACAGACAACAGAACAAAAGCACCTTGCTGTATATGAAGGGATACAAATGGATGTACTTTTGCAAATGAGGGGCGTTTGTCTCTGTCCATTTAAGCTCTCTGCGTAGCTCACTAAGTTGACCGGGCCTAGTTCCAATTTCACTGATTGCACCGTGCCGAGTTGTGAGCATGCGCAGAGAGGTGCTGACCGTGGTCTGCTTCATGTGCGCATGCGCAATCCGGCCGGCCCTTCATTTGCATGGGGTCTCGGCTCATTTAAATGGAACACGCCCACGTCCTTCCCAATTTGAATTACACTGCCTTACGCCTTGGAAATTACGTTGCACCGGCGCAAATTTGTGCGCAAATACTACGAGTATACGGTAATTGCGCCTCTAAATTGCGCCGGTCTAACTTAAAGGAGTTGCGCTACTCTGGTCAATATATGCGCCACTGTACGTGAATCTGGCCCAAAATGTTTGTTTGTACATGATTGGATGATAGAAATCAGCAAAGTATTCCCTCATTTCGATCTTCACCTCAAATCTACAGCGACTGCACTTCCAAGTGAACTTGTAGTGCAAAATGGATTTGCCTTTAGTAAATATGTCGCAGTTTGTTGCATATGGGACTGTATAGCCACAGACCAGTCAGTTTTCCCATGCTGGCCTGTGTCCACAGCCAAAAGTACCTACAATGAGCACATAAGCATCATAACAGGACTACAGAGCAATGAAAGAAGGTGACCTATTTTTTTTATTTGCTATTTTTTTCCCCCATGAAAGTGAAGTTATCCTTTAAGAATCCATCTATCCAAAAACAGTTAAGAAGTAAAGTTCATACCATACAATACTCATACATTACAAAGGACCTTAGAGTATGTAGCTAAAGATCAAGAGGTGTCTTATGCATAGGATAGCATTTCTGTTTAGAAGCCATAAAATAACACTGATAGAAAAAAGACATGCATCAGGTTTGATAAAGAATAAGATTTAAACCTCTCAATTAAAAAACGGGGTATAAATGGGTTAGGGAAGTACTATCATCCTAGGGAGACCCGGACATTTTTGCCCATAGGTAGGCGACACGATCTAAAAAATCCCCCCACTTATTATGCCTTTGACCTATGGAAACGGTCTACCCGACATTCCTCTACTGGTCAAAACTATAAATTTTATGTATGTTTTTCTCTGTTAATAAACTTTTTTTCTTCTATACTTCACATTTTATAGACTGTCTCCTGACGAAGCGATTTTCAAAAATCGCGAAACTAGTAGAGATCCGAGACCAACTGTCTGCTAGGGCCTTTGGTTCACCCGTACTCCCTCCTCCATCTTGAAGGGATTGCACTCCCGGTGACCCATATGCTCTATTTGTATTGTGTTTTTAAATGTACTGTATGTATTGTTGTTTTTTTTTTATGTTTTCCCATGTATATTATGTAAAATACATTTTTCAATAATCACCCTCTTGTACTACTCTTGTCGAGTATAAAACACCCTATCTGGTACCGATATAGTCCTCCCCGCCCACTCTTACACTGTCGGCTTTCAGGGTCTCTGGGGATTCCTTGAAACCGTCAATCTAAGGTTTGATAATAGTATATACTCCCATTTCCCCATATCCTCTTGCTCTACATCTACTGTATGTTACACTAGGGAGCATATCGTGAGAGAAGCTGGTAGTAGTGTCTAAATTTGTCTAGAACACTAACGTTTATTTTAAACCCATTGGAGAGCAGTGTGCAGTTTCATGTTTACTTGTGCAGGCTTAATAGGGGAGTGGGATATCCTGGAGTTTCCTGCACTTGCAGCTGAATGAAGTAGTGGTGGCCCTGGAATGGTGTCATTTACTTTTTTGATGACACCATTTGGTCCATTTCAGGACCGCCACTACCACAGTTACCACTTTAGATAAAACAAAAATGCATACAAAAAAAAAATCTAAATTGTTAGGCATGCCGGAGGGAGTAAAACAATATAGATCTGCTCTACTACTCTATGTTATAGGTTGGGTAATGGAACATGAAAATTATTCAGGAGTAATTTTAGATTGAATATACTTCTAAAATATAGTGCCATTATTTGTTGTTTAATTAGGCATGATATTCTAAAAATATCCATTATTATTATAGGTACTTATATAGCGCTGTCAATTTTTTGCAACGCTTTACAAATATATAACGTACATTCACATCAGTACCTACCCTCAATTAGCTTATAATCAAAAGTCCCCAACTCACATTCATACATATACTAGGAGCAATTTAGACAGAAACCAATTAACCTACCAACATTTCTTTAGAGCGTGCAGGCCTGGGGAGAACATGCAAACTCCAGGCAGGTAGTGTGGTGGTTGGGATTTGGATCAGCGACCCTTTTCACTGCTAGGCAAAAGTGCTATCCACTACTCCACTGTGCCACCAATTCACTTTCCATGCAGGAATGTGCTAAAATACTCAATTTTTCTATTATGCTGCATGTGTATTTTTTAAGAGAAAATAAATCTGTGTTTATTATTATAAGATGACTCTGCTGGAACTTCTGTTCCACCCAGTCAGTGAACAACTCCCATAAGGGTAACCTCTTCATTTGCAGTGATGAGCATGTGCCTTCACGTGTTGGGTAGACATAAGTGATGGGTGCATGCTGTCTGTCGGCGTATAAAAGAAGGCATGGATGCTGAATATACTGGGATTTTACCAAAAGGAGAGATTACACTTCTCACTAATAGATAGTGCACACAATTATAAAGTTTACCTTGTTTTTTTTTTTAGAACACAAATAGTTTTAAACAAGATTACATTATGTCTGATATGACATGTCATATGATTTTAGGTGGGGATGGTTGTCATATACTGTATGGTGATAGGATCACATTTTGGGAGACTTTATGCTTAAAACTAAAACAATTATATGGTCTCACACAAACTTTTTTTTTAAAACTTACATATTTTGTCTCTCGTCCAGCTGATTTTTGTGGAGACCTCAGTATCTGAACAGATAAACAAAGCGAAACATAAAATGTTAGAAACGCATAGTGCATATGAACCGATAAGCATAGGCAACACAACAGTGTCTTTAAAAAAAAACATTATTCAGACTTCTTTCCTAAAGAGGAACTGAAGTGAAGATTTTTTTTATATTGTAGTGAATATTAAGAAATGATATTTGTACCTAACCAGCACCCTGAAAAATGTACCTTTTGTCTTAAAATTCCTCTTAAAAAATAAAATCTAATACATTTTTCAAAGCTCTGAGAGTACACTGACTATAAGTAATAAGTAGCACTTAGTAGTAATTACAACTTGCAATTAATAACTTACAATTGTAAAAAGGACACTATTTTAGCAATTAAAAATGAGAAAAATAAATAAATAAAAATAAACAGATAAAGTATTTGAATAAAAAAAAAAAAGAAAAAAAAAAAACATAGCCACAGATTTGACATGCACATTTACATGTCAAATTGCATGCCAAATCAGCGTCAATTGCCAGTATTAGTACATCTGAATCGGTGCGACGCTGCACCGATTTCCAAAAGTAATTTCTGTACGACTTTTGGCGACTTCTGGGTTTTATTTGTATAGACATCTGTGCACCAACTCGCACAGGTGTCTCTTTAATCACCCCTGGAGTCGGACTGACATGCGGGAATGAAAACCCGCTGTCAGTGTGAACCTAGGCTAATGCTGATAAGTGATAATTGCTTTTTGAAAAAAATTATTTATTTCTTAATTTAATTTATAATCTGATTCAAAATAATATAATTGTATTTGACATGTTTTAAAAGAGAAGTGCAGGATATGAATAATAATAAAAAAAACATTCATACTCACTAAGGGTGCAGCATCAATCCGATGCTGCAATTGTACCCTGCTGCCTCTACACCGAGAACTAAGCAATCACAGTTTGCACAGTTCTCAGTCTTCAGTGAGCAGAGGGCCGATAACTTTCTGTCACAGGCTCTCTGCTCAGCCACTTCAGGGCTCACTGGAGTGCCAGACTGTGGAATGGGTGGGAGCAGCTGGCTCAGGCTCCCAGCAATGCACTGAGAGGCTGAGCCAGCTACTGGTCGAGCATTTTGGTGAATAATGACATTAAAGTTGGGATCTCTCAAGAGCCTGGACTGGCTGATTGACGTCAGACGACAGCTGACTTTAGCCTGCTGTCAGCGGAATCTGGGTCACAGGAGTGCAGAACCAAGTGCACTCCTGTGAACCCAGGAGAAGTAAAGCCAAAAGAACTTTAGACCTTCTCCTTAACAAATACCCACTGAGAGGTATTTATCAAGAAAGTTGTTGATGCTGCACCCTTAGTGAGTATGAATGTTTTTTTTTATTATTCATATCCTGCACTTCTCTTTTAAAACAAGTCAAATACAATTATATTATTTTGAATCAGATTATAAATTAAATTAAGAAATAAATATTTTTTTTCAAAAAGCAATTATCACTTATCAGCATTAGCCTAGGTTCACACTGACAGCGGGGTTTCATTCCCGCATGTCAGTCCGACTCCAGGGGTGATTTCAGAGACACCTGTACGAGTTGGTGCACAGATGTCTATACAAATAAAGCCCTTATCTAATATAAATCAACATATGTCTCATGAGGCAAATCAGTTACAGATTTTTAGTGTGCCTTTTCAACTCCTGGTCCTGTAATCCTGGGCAGCTGACTGTAACCGTTTTACAACATATATAAAGTATCTTCATTGAAAATATGGTTATCCTTGTAAGCCCCACAACCTGACCTAAGCTAATGTCCACTCCCCCAGCCCCCGCCCCAGATGTATATTTACCTGATTTTTTTTAGACCTCAGCCACATGAATCGTTAACACCTCTGGCCAAAATATTTTTTTACTTTGGCCAATACATGAGCTGCTTGGTTCTGAAATATTCTTGCAGGCTGCAGTTGACTTAATCAAGAAATGGGATGGGGATGCAATAGATTAACTGTCACTATACTCTTTGACAGTCCTCAGTAGCTTCCCTTTATAGTTCTTCTTTTACAGATATTTTCATTAAAGCAGTTTTCGGCCTGTTTTCATACTGTTGTATGTCTATCAGCACTTGAAGCCTTATACATTCTGGACTATCGGGTAAATATTATTGCACACATTTGATTTTCAAATGTTCTGCAGAAGTAAAATCTATAGATTATTTATACATACTCATTTTGAATTTAAGAATATACACATATATACATATTATTTATGACAACTTATTTTCTTTACTCAAGTAAAACATTTAAATTAATTTATCTTCTAACCCTTTCACTGCAAGAGCTGTTTTTTTTACACACGTTTAAAATATAATTTTGAGTCTGAAGATTAATTAAAATCCCCAAACAACATATATTTTTTAAAAAGCATATAATATGGAGAATAAAATTTGCACAACAGATTTCAATCATTAAAAAAAATAAAACTCTAAAGTAAATTTTAGAGCACACATACCTTTTTAGACCCCTGATGTCTTACCTGCCTTCCAATGAAGCCAATGGAGCAAAGATAACACTCCATTAGCTTCTTTCCTGACCGCAAAGACCAGGGAAAGTGACAACAGAAACCATTAATGATGTTTTATATGTTGCTCTCAGGTTCATTCTAGCTAGGGGAGGTCAGTGAACAGATGTTCACTGGTCTCCCTTTACTCCAATCAGCAATTCCTGCCATGTGTGTCACAGGCCATAAATGGGACAGTACAGCCCAGGAAGCATAGTGAGGATAACAAACAGTTAGACACACTCTCCTGCCTTCTGCAAAACCCCTGCTACCACCGCCATAAAACATTGCAGGTAAAAGGTTTAAATCAACTTAACTCTGTTGTGTAAATCAACCAAAAATGGTGGCTGTTTATATCATCCATAACTGACCATCAAGGCTCCTGAGAAGGAATAGGTACGCAGGAAGTGCTCTAAATATTCCAGCATTCAATACAGTTCAACCCCCTTACATTTATATAACAGTAATATGGGTATTCAATTATAGTGCTACTCTTTGTATTCAAAAAAGTGTATCACAATATATTGCCATTGTAATTGCCATTGTATTGCCATTGTAATTAGGGAAATACATAAATAACAATTCTTGGGACTGTTTTATTTATTAATTTCTATAGTATACTGTATGCCAATCAACGATTGTCACAACGATTGTCACTAAAAAAAAAACAGGTTTAGTGCACTCTTCAGTGTTGGGCCTCAAATGTAGTTATAGCACCCTCCTAGGTAAGTTCTAGGAGGTGTATATCGTTTTTGGCTTTTCTGCTTCACAGATTTAGGTGCTGTCTGCTTAACAGAGAGCAATGATTAATTAGTGAGGCCTGCTTAGTGTGCTCTGGGTGCAGCTCATGCGTCTCAAATCCAACAGCCCTGGCTAATTTGAAGGGGATGTGTCCCAAGGAATGCTGGGTGCCTGTATTTAAGTCTGAGGAGGACATGGGCTCTGAGGTTCCAATTCAGCCCACCTCTGAGGCGAGAGGTCCAAGATGAGGAGGTGGCGGCTGCCTCTCTCCAGCATGGAAGACCATGTGGCTTCAGACTGCAGATCTGAGGGCCTGAAGCCTGAAAGCTACAACACGGGGTTCCTGTGCAAGCTGACTAACGGAGAAAGTCTATGGATCTGGTTGTGTGTCACTGGTATAGAGTGTTGTTTGGAAGTTGGAAGGAGGCTAGCAGCTTTCCCTGGACATTTTGTGAGTACAGACCCTGGCCTGAAGGGATCCTTGAGACTTTGTGTGTTGCTGAAATCTCCCTCTGGTCCTAGAAGTCAGCATACTGGGTGTGTGAGCTAAAGGAGACACTGGCTAGTGTCTTGAAAACTTGAGTCTAATGACAAAGTCCGCTGAGTTTTTTCTGCTATAGATGGACTTATTCTTCCATACAGATCCTGTATGGTTCAGCAGATCATCTGTTTCCACATTTCTACAGAGAGAGTTATCCTCACCTGTGAATAGTTAAATAAAACACAAAAACAAATCCCCTAGACTAGTCATTGGAGACAACGAGCGGAGTGGGAAGTGGGAAGCCCAAGGGACAAGTATTCCAGCAGTTCCTGTGGGAACAGTGCTATACAGGCATTGACCTTTACTTACACTAAAGGATCCATACACCCAAAAGTGATATGTCAGTCATAGACTGACATATTTGGAATGACCCCTTTAATTTTTTTTGAGGTCTCCAGCAGCAAGAATCCCCTACATTGTACATTTCCAGAATCTACCAAAAAAAAAAAAAATATATATATATATATATATATATATATATATATATAATTTTGAGTAGAGTGACCTGCTATGTTGTTGATCTAGAGCAGTGGTTCTTAACCTGGGTTCGATCGAACCCCAGGGGTTCGGTGAGTCAGTCTCACGGGTTCGGCGGAGGTCAAGACACTGTACAAATTGTGTGCTGAGTGCACTGCTGCATCCAGGACCATCACCTCCCGGCTTCCTTTCCTGTCTGCTGCAGCCTGTTTACTCCCCCTATGAAGGAGTCTCTTGGTCCCTTCCAGCGGCGTGACGTCACTCCACTCACGGCTGGAAGGGGGGGGGCTCGGACCGCTGCGCAGAGAGCTGTGTGTCGGCGCTGCCTGTGATGAGCTAGAGAGGTAAGGACTAGTCTCGAGGAGCCTGCCTGACTCTAGTTTAGTGGAATTTGAACCTAGCAAACAGTGTGCTAAAAAAGACTACTGAACTTGTTTAAAAGTAAGTAGAACCTGTTGAGAGCATATAATTAAATAGCTGGATTGGGGGGAGGGGAGGAGGCTGACTGAGGTGACCAGCACTTTATTAATATAAAATGGCAGATACAAATTTTTTTTGTGTGTTATTTCAAATGAGCCTGTGCCCATCAATTGCAGCCACTGTGCAATCACACACAGCCACTGAGCAACACAGGCAGCGACTGTGCCATCAATTGCTGCCAGTGTGGGCATTTTTCCAATTAAGAAGCTCAATATTCTGGAACTCTCTACCTCTAAACTTAAGACGGGAGAAGGATTTGTTAAAGTTCAGGAAGTTTTTAAAAACTTTTTTATTCTCTCAGGTGTATGGCCCTAATTAGGGTTAGATATTAGCAGTTTTATTAGTTTTCGTTTTTAATGTTATTATGTGGTTTTATATTGTTATTATACTGTATTGTGAGATGTGTCTGTACATGTATCTGTGGTTCTATGAGCGCTTTGAGGCCTTCGGGTAATGACTGTGCTCCCAAAAAGCATTTTTATAAATAAATAAATAAGAAGGGTTCGGTGAATGCGCATATGAAACTGTTGGGGTTCAGTACCTCCAACAAGGTTAGGAACCACTGATCTAGAGTATCTATAAATCTGATTCTGCAGCTGAAACCTACCATGTTCATGCAGAGATGCAATTATTTCATAGTTTCATCTAGATAGGCAGACCAGGAAGGAATTTTATTGTTGTGGTTAAGTAACAACATTAAAAATCAACAACATTAAAAGTCAACTTTTGACACAACACTTTTAGTTTGCAATTGTATTTATGTATGTTGTAGAATACTTACACTGACAGATTTAGAATCTCTCTTCCTTATTGCAGGTTTTGATGTGGCTTTGCAATGCTCACAAGAAAAGAAAGACATATACAATTAGTTATTTTTCTGAATTGCTTCCAAACAATGAACATCTCTTAGAAAGTAAGATATGCTTTCAAAACTATTGTTTAATTTGCTAAAGGCAGATGCAGAAAAGCTTAAAGTGGATGTAAACACAATTCATGAAATTTAAAGCTGGGCACATTTATCTATAGTGTTTTATTATCTCTTTTCAAAGCATGTCCCATGGCTGTCTCCTGCTCAGTTCCTCTGCTATTAGCCTGATAACTTTTGACAAGGTTGAGTTAGGTTTGAATTAAAGTGACACTAACCAATATCCCTATTCTTGAAAATTTACTAATTAATGACTCTGTAATCTATTTTCCATGAAACTGTTTCTTACTGTGGTTTCCTCTCCCTCTTTGTAATATCCTCTGTAAGCTCCCAAACCCCTCCTTTTTGCCCTGCAGTTACATTGGTTTGGAATGAGCAGTGCATGTTAGTTGTGGTCATATGCACTGTTTAATCCAATAGTCCATAGTCCATCTCGGAAGCGAGTAAGAGAGGGTGGTTATGATCCTGCATACAGTGTGACCATGTAGAATGAATATAGCCACCTTCTAACAGGAAGTCAGATCACAGCAATAAAAGTAAAAATGTGTAAATAAGTACGTTTTCTCCTTCACTAATGGGCACTGATGGTACTGCACTAACTGGCACTGATAAGGTGGCACTGATGGGCACCGATGAGGTGGCACTGATGTGGTGGCATTGATGATGGGCACCAATATGCAGCACTGATGGGCGGCACGGATGGGCACTAATAGGCAGCATGGATGGGCATAGATGGCCACTAACTAATGTGTTGTACTAATGAATGCCAATGAGTGCCAAACAATGCCTGCCAATCAGTAATGCCCATTGTGGGCACTGATTGGCATCCATTGTGGCATCCATTATGTGGCATCCCTGGTGGTCTAGGGTGGCATACCTTTGTTTTAAATCCCTGGTGATCTATTGGAATCCCTCATGGAGACACTTTACCTAGATCGGTGTTGCGGGGTGTCAGACTGACACCCTGCAACAATGATCGCCACGATGCACACCCCCCTGGGGCGCACAGCATGCTCAATATCCTGAGGACGTCATATAACATCCAGTCAGGATTTAGCAACCACTTTGCCGCTGTCAATCTGTCATTGGCACAAGTGGTTAAAGTGGTTGTAAAGGCAGACTTTTTTTTATCTTAATGCATTCTAAGGCAAAACACACGTTTTATTTAGAAACATGCATATGTGAACAGAGCTTCATTATTCTTGTGTAAACACACTAATTTCACTTTCAGGCCCCATTCACACCTACACCACACACCAGTCTGTGCCTTGAGCACATGTCAAAAGGGATGTCAAGCCTTATTATAGGCTTACCTGTAGCTACAGGTAAAAAAAAGGCTACTACCAAAGGAGCTGATTGTGCGACATACAATTGACAGGGAAGTTGTACAGAAGTTGATCAATAGATAGTAGTAGTAAATTCCTATACTAAATGTTTTCTGCAGTGTTATGAACACTTTTAGAATGTACATGACAAGCTTTTCCTTCCACGGAGCAGAGGGCAGACAGACTTTCGTCTTTAGGTTGTGGTGGGGATTTGAATGATATGTGGGGAAGATATTTTAAGTCCATACTGTGCATTGCTTGATATCTATGTTTAATCTCAATCACAGTAAACTATCTTGTTTTATCTTTGCTGGAAGACAAGTGAAAGGCTGACCGAAGGTCAGCCTGGGTTTGTAGGAGGAGTCGGGAGATATTTAAACCCGCCCTCCATCCTCCTTCTGGGCGTGGGTTTTCTTGTGTGTGGGGTTTCTGGGTATTGCACATCACTTCCTGTTTCTGTCCAGCGCAATGGAGGCAGCTGCTGCAGGTGTCCATTGTGCTCTCCTCAGGATTCCCAGCAGACAGGACTGTCTGTACCCCATCCTCCTCTGTCAGCTGAGCACCGCTCACCCCAACCGCCCCCCCGCTTCTCCCGATGCTTGCAGGGGGGGTGCAGGTCTGTAGTTGTGGCAGGCACCATTGGGGGGGGCTGTCCACCATGTCAGCCAGGCCCTTGTCAGCATCATAGGGGCCGCCTGCTTCTCCACTCGGGCTCACGCTGTGGGGGGTCCCTCCATTCTCCCTCCTGCTCCCCTGGGCATACTCGGTGAGAGAGAACCAGCCGTCCTCCCTCTCACTCCTCCGGGCACCCACGTCCACGTGGTACAGGGCTCCATGGAGACCTACCGCCTGTTCCTCCCGCCCCCCGTTTGCTCCAATGACATCACCCGCTCCATGGCTCCTCATGCTAGTCTAGTACCTCTCATGGGGGGATGTTGGTTGGGTCAGGTGCGGTAGTTTGGTGGGCTCAGTCAGCATCGGAGGTCGCATCCCGGTGCAGGGGGAGGTGGGGTGTGTGGGCATGTGCTTTCCCTGTCCGCACTCTGCTTCCTCCTAGCTGTGTCATGTAGCTGAGCGCTGTTTGGCTAAAGGAGCATCTTCCCCAGCGCGGCCTGTTTCCTCCCCTGTGACACATGTCTCCCAGTGACAGCCCAGTGGGTGCTGAGGGCTCCCCGTCAAAGTTTGAGTTTCTCCTGCTAGTTAAGGTTCTTCTGATGGTTACGTTTCTCTGTTATGCGATTTATGTTATGCGATTCATGTCAGGCGATTACGTTTTTCATGCTAGTTATGTCCTCATGCTATGTGTTCTTATGCTAGTAATGTCCTCCTGCAATGTGTTTCTTATGCTAGTGATGTCCTCATGCGATTATGTTTCACGTGCGGTCACATTCTCATGCAATCACGTTCGCGTGCGATCATGGTCATCGTGTTACTTTTCTCATGCAATCACGATTTTCATGGTGGTTCTCATGCGATTAGGTTTCGCACGGTAGTTCTCATGCGATTAGGTTTCCCATGGTTCTCATGCAATCATGTTCATGTGCGACCACGGTCCTCGTGTGTTACGTTTCTCATGCGATCACGTTCTCATGCGATTACGTTTCTCATGGTGTCTTCCCATGCGACCATGTTTCCCATGCGATTATGTTTCCCATGGTATCATGTTTCCCATGTGACTATGTTTCCCATGGTGTGTTTCTGACTCGATTACGTTTTTCATGTGACTACGTTTTCCATGCGACTACGTTTCCCATGGTATATGTTTCTAATTCGACTATGTTTCCCATGCGGCGACTACGCTTCCCATGCGACTACGTTTCCCATGGTATGTTTCTGACTCGATTACGTTTTTCATGCGACTACGTTTCCCATGCAACTACGTTTCCCATGGTATTATGTTTCTGATACGATTACGTTTCCCATGGTATTCTGATGCGATTACTTTTTTATTTTTTTTTCCATGCGACTACGTTTCCATGCGATTACGTTTCTCATGGTGTCTTCTCATGCGGTTACGTTTCCCATGCGACTTAGTTTCCCATGGTATGTTTCTGACTCGATTACGTTTTTCATGCGACTACGTTTCCTATGGTATATGTTTCTAATTCGACTACGTTTTTTCATGCGACTGTTTTTTCATGCCACTCCATTTCCCATGGTATTATGTTTCTGATATGATTCTGTTTCCCATGGTATCATGTTTCTGATGCGATTACATTTTTTCAGGCGACTGTTTTTCATGCGACTATGTTTCCATGCGATTACGTTTCCCATGGTATTATGTTCTCATGCGATTACGTTTCTGGTGCGATTGCAGTTTCATGCGGGTTTGTTTCTCATGCGATTATGGTTTTATGTTCTCATGTGAGTTTGTTTCGGATGCGTTTATGTTTTTCATGCGACTACGTTTTTCATGCAATTACGTTTCTCATAGTTTCTCACGCAATTGCGTTCTCATGGTTCCTCATCTGATTACGTTTCTCATGCGATTACGGCTCATGTGTTTGTTACTGATGCAATTACGTTTCTCATGGTATCACGTTTTTCATGGTTCTCAGGCGATCACGTTTTTCAGGATGTCATGTTTTCATTTGATTACGTTTCTCATGGTTTACTCGTGTGTTTTCATTTCTCATGTCCATGCGGTTAAGTTTCTCATGTGCACATTTCTCGAGCTAGTTACGGTTCCCAGGCGATCACGTTTCTCATGCTGGTCATGTTCCCTTGCGATTACGTTTCTAACGCTAGTCATGTTTTTGTGCTTTGCACTTTCTTGTGTCGCATTTCTCAGGCTAGTCATGTTCTCATGCTATTTTACATTGTTTCATGCAGTTATGTCTCATGTTTTTTCGTTCCTCAGACAATTTTACGTTTCTACGGTGCGTTTTACGTTACGTTTCTCATGCTATTCATGTTTTTTCGTATTTACGTTTCTCTTGCAGGTTTTAGTTGTGATGCAATTATTGGTTATTAATGTGTGTATGTACGGTTACGCTTCTCATACGTTTTATGCTTCTCATACGTTTTACGCTTCTCATACGCTTTACGCTTCTCATACGCTTTACGCTTCTCATACGTTTTACGCTTCTCATACGTTTTACGCTTCTCATACGTTTTACGCTTCTCATACGTTTTACGCTTCTCATACGTTTACGCTGTTCTGGGTATTATGTTCTCAAGTGTATTACGCTTCTCATGCTATTCGTGTTTCTCATGTTTTTTCGTTTCTCGTACTATTCACATTTCTCGTACTATTCACGTTTCTCGTACTATTCACGTTTCTCGTACTATTCACGCTTCTCATGCTTTTTTACTTCTCATGCTATTCGTGTGCTCGGGTGCTTATGTCTCTCATGCTATTTCACGTCGCTCATGCAACTTCAGGTCTATCATATAGATTTACGCTTCTCACACGATTACGCTTCTCACACGATTACGCTTCTCACACGTTTACGCTGTTCTGGGTATTATGTTCTCAAGTGTATTACGCTTCTCATGCTATTCGTGTTTCTCATGTTTTTTCGTTTCTCGTTCTATTCACGTTTCTCGTACTGTTCACGTTTCTCGTACTGTTCACGTTTCTCGTACTGTTCACGTTTCTCGTACTGTTCACGTTTCTCGTTCTATTCACTTCTCATGCTTTTTTACTTCTCATGCTATTCAGGTGCTCGGGTGCTTATGTCTCTCATGCTACTTCCTGTTGCTCATGCAACTTCAGGTCTATCATACAGGTTTCAGTCGTGATGGTTTCTAGTTGGTAGTTTGATATCATCATTGTAGATTCATGGCGTTTCACCGCTGGGGGGTCACCCATCACGTCTATGGGTGCTTACGGATTGAGATGATCGTTTTTAATCGGCTTGTACAGTGGCAAGTCTCCTCATCCGTTTCTCATACGTTTCATGCATCTCGACATACTATGACCTGACACGTCTTCAGGTTCATCAGGCCTGAGTGTACGTTTTTAATTTGCCTGCTACGCCTCAGGTTGCTCGGCCTTTGCAATTCATGGGTTTGTCTCATTCTCAGTCCAGCTGCATTAGTCCACACTTACCTACATTTTATTTTCATAGTCTGTGCATTCATATTTGTTCATGGCCACTCTCCACTGCTGGTTACCTGTCACGTCTACGGGTACTGTCGGATTGAGATGTTCGTTTCTAATTGGCTTGTGCGGTGGCAAGTCCCCTCATCCGCTTCTCACGGCTTTCATCACGTTCATACGTCACATTATCTCACTACTTACATCACTTGCCTGACACGTCTTCAGGTTCATAGGCTTGAGTGTTACGTTTTTAATTGGCCTGATTTGCCTCAGGTTGCTCAGCCTTGCTAGTTTCTTGAGACTGACACATTTCAGTCTTCCGCTACATTTTCGTTCCTGCTCTACTTTACTGCGTGTGTTAGTCACGGACACCTACGTAGGTAGGGGTAAGGGAGGTAGGGATTTTTCCTTTTCCTAAGGTGAGTTGGGGCTCGTTGATTATGTTTTTAACAATGTTGTTCTTCTTTGCAGATTTCATGTCACAGGCAGCAGATATCGCAGAGTTTGCCGCCATCTGTCTTTCTCCGGTTACGAATTCTATGCATGGTAGTACGCTCTCCTTGAAACTCCTGATACGGCCTTCTTTTTTACAGACGTAGCTTGATCTTCAAGTCCTGGGTTCTTTTTCTCACTGACATTCAGTTCCTACTTGCCTTTTTGCTTCTTTTGCCACTTTCAGCTCAAACGGGTTTTCAAGCTGGGCCCAGGACAGTCTGGGCACTAGACTTTTGCGGATGTACTCGGGATAGGCCACTTTACTTTCCCTAGTACTCCCTTCTCTGCTAGCACATGGCATGACTCGTAGCCATACCCTGCTGCTTAACCAGGGTAGAACTTCAATATCCTCTCCGGGCCGTGCTTGCAGTACAGGTGCAGTTTCTGCTGCCATTCGTCGAGGGGTCTGTATTCTCGTTGTTGAGAAGTTAGATTGGCGGTAGTCAGCTTTCTTTTCCGGACATATGTCAGCTCCACATGTCTGTCACAGGCATTCTTACGTTGGGGCTTGTGGTTGCATACAGTTACTTTCATTTCGAATCTCTTGGCTAGCTCATCCTACTGTTTTATTTTTTGCCCCCTTTTAGGCATACTGACCACGTGACCCCGGCACACCTCAGGTCACTTTCCCACCTCAGATCAATTTCCCTGTTTTCCCCTCAGACCTTTCCTTAGCATGATTACCTGAGACTCCGAGTACAAGTGAAAGGCTGACCGAAGGTCAGCCTGGGTTTGTAGGAGGAGTCGGGAGGTATTTAAACCCGCCCTCCATCCTCCTTCTGGGCGTCGGTTTTCTTGTGTCCCACCCACCCATCCTGTTTTTTATTGCTATTTCTTCTTTTACTTCTACTTGGGTATGCCCCCTTTTAGGCATACTGACCACGTGACCCCGGCACACCTCAGGTCACTTTCCCACCTCAGATCAATTTCCCTGTTTTCCCCTCAGACCTTTCCTTAGCACGATTACCTGAGACTCCGAGTACAAAAGAAGATTTAGATAGTAGGTTTGTTCTAGTTGGTGCTAGCATTTTTTTTTTCATTTATTGTTTACTGCACACTGAAGAGCAGTGTGTTTGTACACAACAACAACAGACAAACGAGTACAGGTGGAATGGTATCATAATTCATTCAATATTCATAGTGTTCTCTTAGGCCGCGTACACACGATCATATCTATCTGCTGGAAACGGTCGGCCCGACCGTCCCAGCAGACAGATTCAATCATGTGTACGGGCGAGCCGACGAATTTGGCAAGCCGACAGATTGGAAAGCATGCTTTCCAATCTGTCGGCTGGGAACCCGTCCGGCCGACATGTCTGCTGGTTAGTACACTAACCAGCAGACATGTCTTCTCGCACGCGCATCGAATGGTTTGCCGCATGCGCGGAAGTGTTTTACTTCCTGGTGCGGTGACGTGGCGGCGTCAACGTCACCGCCACATCACCGACACGTCAGCTGGCGGGGATTTTGGTTTGATCGTGTGTACACGCGATCAAACCAAAACGGCAGCAGACAGATTTGTTCAATCTGATACAATTTGATACAAGTTGAAAAAAGAAAGGAAGAGAGGGAGGGAGAGAGAGAGAAAACAGTAACCTACAGAGACAGAAAGTAAACCAAACTATATGAATTGGGATGTGACAAAATTAAAAGTTACCATGGGCAGAGGGTCATCATGTAGCACCTCATCAATGGCAGCACATATCTCCTCCGTTTGTTGCCTAAGTAATGCAGGAGAACACATCTAAAAAACATAAATTAATATTTAATGTCGGGGAATACTTAGGATGAGGGCCAAAAAGAAATACTACTTTACCTCTTGATGTGGATCCAGGTTTTCTTTACTTGCAGTAGTTGAATTTATTTCAGGTTTATCAATCGCCTAGAAGAACAATAATTTTCTATGAGGACATAATACTGCAGGTTCTTGTATAAAAAAAATCTATATTTCCAGTCCTTGATATAATGTTCATGATTATAAATACTATAAATGTTTGGATTTATTTATTTAATATGTTTTTTTCTCAATCAAAGGTTTTATTAAAACTTATTAGAAAACATATACAGTAATAGGGCAAATGCAATACTGGAACATACATCCATGACTAACAGTTGTCACAATACATAAAATATAAACAAATTACAGATGAATGAGTAGACATTACATGGGGCATATATATGCTATAGAAATATTATAAGAAAGGAATAGGGAAAGGGAAGGTATTAGGGTAGGGAGGGGGAGTTGAAGGGAGGAGGGATAGTAGGAGCATAACGGACGGAGCCCAGAGGTAGAGGTAGAAGTGATATAGCAACATTCTATCTTTCAGGTTGAGTAACATGAGATATCGTTAACACAGTGTAGGTGTAAATTAAAGTGGGGTTGGGAAACAGTTTGACTTCCCTGGTACATGTTCAGTATAAGAACATTATTTGGCATGTAATGTGTTATACATTTAATAGTTGGAATTCAGGAGAGTAGGAGAATAATAACCATGGTTACCAGGTTTCGTTAAAATTCATGCTATTCTCCTTTTTCATGGCAGCAATTTCCTCCATTTTGTAAATGTAGTTTACTTTATCCAACCAATCCCTGATTTTGGGCACATGAGTGGTCTTCCAGTGAAGGGGGATAAGTGTTTTAGCTGCTAATAAAAGATGTCTGGTAAGGGACTTCTTGTATTTGAGTATGGTGAGGGTATTCACGTTAAGCAGGCAGCTGCCGTAAGTTCTAGTTTGGTTTCTGTGATGAATTTAATCCATTTTCTAACCTCATCCCAGTACTCAAGAATTAGTGGGCATTTCCACCATATGTGAAGGAAGGTGCCAGTTTCATTACCACAACACCAGCAAGAGTCTGAGGTTGTGAGGGACCACCTCCTGGACCTCTGAGGTGTAATGTACCACTGGATAAGAATTATGTATGAAATCTCTTGATATTTGGAGCTCAGAGAGCATTTGTGAGTCATAATACATGCATTTTCCCATTGTTTGGAGATATTTATATTGGTTCTAGGATTTTTGTAATTTACATGATTTTAAAGTAGTACCTGAAACCTTCCTGCAGAGGTTCCCAGTAGTAAGTAAGCACAAGACGTGTTGGGAGGAAGGATTTAGTGTTAAAGATGAATTACAGCTATGGATATTTTTACATAGTTATGTTGGTCCAGCATAGTCCACTGTAAGTTTGCATATACCATACCTGGCCGGTCCCTTTGAAAGCTGAAAATCGCCATAGTAGGCACCATTATTACAGTGATCTTGACTAGTTTCCAGGTCCCATGCTGAGTGGCTGCTCTGCTGCTTACTTAACAGAGGAGGTTGCTTTCTCTGCATGGGCGCCATTCAGAGAATGCTTTGCATTTCCTTAATGGATAAAAAGCATTCTCTGATTGCATGATGTGGTGATCGCAATATCACTGCCCTGCCTCTGCAATTAATCCATTCAGAGAATACTCTGCATTTATTGAGAAAATGTAAAATGATTTCTGACTGGCACCCACATTTTCAGCTTTCAGGGGAATCGGTCAGACATGATAAATGTATAGGTTATTGTTCCAAAACGTACAAATATCCTTTTTTTTTTTACAAGTATTTACTTTATGGGTTAGGTAAAATGCTAGGGTTAGGGAGGTTATTTTAAGGAATTGGTTAAAGGTTAAGTGTTTGTGGTATGCTAAGCAGGGCCACCATTAGAAATTATGGGGTCCCATGCAACCTACCTGAAGGGGCCCCCTTTCCCCAAGCCAAAAGTTAAACAGATCCACAACCCCTCCCCTGGCCCCTTCCACAGTCAGTGAGCAGTGACTCTGCAGCAGTTGCAGCAATAGCTTCATGTTCTTCACCTTTTGCAGAATACTCAGTTGGAGTAAAGGCTTTGTAGGCCGAGCTCCATCATCCCAGCTGGCATATATGAAAGAGGGAACTGCCATTCAGTCACAGAGTGGATTAGGCCAAACTTAGACATTAGTAGTAATAAAACAAAAGAAAAATTACAGGTATAGTTTTTCTTACTCTATGTCTAAGGCCGCGTACACACCAGTTTCATCGGTCCAAACCAAGCGTGTGTATGGCTTATCTGACCGTCGTCTGTCGGACCAAAGTTTTAAAACTTTCTTAAAAATCGGACCGCTGAACGCCTGACCATCGGACCAAACCGATAGTTAGTACGCAAAAGCATCGGACCAAAAACCCGCGCATGCTCAGAATCAAGTCGACGCATGCTTGGAAGCATTGAACTTTGTTTTTTCAGCACGTCGTTGTGTTCTACATCACCGCGTTCTGACCCAATCGGATTTTGGACTGATGGTGTGTACGCACAGACCATCAGGCCACTTCAGCGGTGAACTGATGAAAACGGTCCGTCGGACCATTCTCATCGGCTTGGACGGATCGTGTGTACGCCGCCTAAAACCCCATACACACTATGGCTGGGATTCAGATACATTGGCGTATCTTTGTGCGGGCGTAGCGTATCTTCTTTACTCTACTCCACCGCAACTTAGAGAGGCAAGTGCAGTATTCACAAAGCACTTGCTCCGTAAGTTGCGGTGGCGTAAGCCCGCCTAATTCAAAGTAAGTGGGCGTCATCTATTTAAATTAAGCGTGACCCCATGCACATGAATGGCCGGTCGAACTGGGCATGCGCGCGCATGCTCAGAATCATGTTGCATATACTCCCTAAGATACGTTGGCGCAATGCCTACGACGTGAACGTAACCTACGCACTGCCCTATTCACGTAATACTACGTAAACGGCGTACGCGACGTAAAATTAGACGGCGTCGTTCCCTGGCCCATACCTTTGCATTAAAAAAGAAAAAAAGTGCAGTGCTAAATAATATCTGGAGTGAAACCAAATATGTGATCAAGGTATTCAAATCAGGAGCCCCAATTATGGAGCAAGTATGTGAATCTATAAAATTGCACTAGACCAATACATGTAAATATCAAATATGCACAAACATTTTTATAAATGCTAAAAAATAGAAATCAAAATAAGTGAGATACCAAATGGTGCCACCAGGGTACTTCACACTGAAGTGAAAATGAATTGTATCACAAATAAATGTCCCGGAAAGATACATCAAAAGATAAAAGATCAAATGCTAATATATGTTGTAAATAGCGATGTAAAAAAGCAAGAAATGGAAACTCTGGTGATGAAAAAGTCCCAATATAAAATGAACAGAATTACATTATGGCAAATGGAATTGCAAAAACGTGTAGAATAAGTCCATCAACACAGGAATTGGATATTTCAGTGATTTAAACAGGTAGTAAAAAACCCCATCAGCGGTCAATCTCATAGGATCCACAACAACATCCAATCGATACAGATGAAAGTTGGATACTCTTACCGGATGGCGTGGACACACACGTCAGCGACGGTGTGTCAATTAAGCGTGTACGAACTCCTGGAAAGCGATGATGTCAATGGGATGTCAATGGGAGCCCTTTGAGCCAATAGACAATCGATCATCAGAAGCCGAGTGGATCCATTTGCATTAGCTATGCCTGCTATATGAGGGGTAACTTTACGCCGGACGTAAGCCTTACGCTAATCGCGTATATGAAGCGGCCGTAGGCAAGTTACGTCGGGCGGAGGAAGCCTATTTTTCGACGTATCTTGCTTTGTGTATCGACGTAAAGATAGGACGGCGCACATTTGGACTTAGGTCTGGAGATACGCCGACGTAAATCGTTTCTGAATCCAGGCCTATCAGTTTTACTGCAGGTTTTTCTCTTTAGGTTTACCAAAACCATCTAATATGAGGTCAAATCTTAAGGCCCCGTACATACGATCAAATCTGTCTGCTGGAAACGGTCTGCTAGACCGTTTCAGCAGACAGATTCGATCTTGTGTACGGGCAAACAGACGGATTTGGCCACCCGACAGATTTCAAAGCATGCTTTGAAATCTGTCGGCTGGGAACCCGTCCGCCCGACATGTCTGCTGGTTAGTATGCTAACCAGCAGACATGTCTTCTCGCACACGCGCCAAATGATTTCGACGCATGCGCGGAAGTGTTTTACTTCCTGGTGCGGTGACGTGGCGGTGTCAATGTCACCGCCACGTCACCGACACGTCAGCGCGCTGTCTGGTGGCGGGGATTTTGGTTTGCTCGTGTGTACACACGAGCAAACCAAAATCCCAGCAGACAGATCTGTTCAAATCGGTTGGTCCGACCGATTTGAACAGACTTATTTAATCGTGTGTACGAGGCCTAAGAGTTTCAATTTGTATGCAATCAGGCAGGCCCTTGCACTACATGGTTTTGGTAAACCTGAAGAGAAAAACCAGGCCCGGAGACATCGGCGCACATTTATGCCGCCATAGCGTATCTTTTACGCTACGCTGACGCAGTGCAGAGAGGCAAGCATGGAATTCACAAAGCAAATGCTCCCAACGTTGCACCAGTGTGGCGTATATTTCGTAGGCGTAAGCTGGTGTAAGTGAAAGTAGGTGGAAGTGGGCTGGAAGTGGGCGTGATCCATGCTAATAAAGCGTGACCCCATGCGAATGATGGGCCGGGCGCCAGGCAAGTACTTAAAATGAACTGCGCATGCATCGAGACGTGGACGTATCCCCGTGCGCATGCGCACAACCACGTCGGAACAGCTGCCTGAGATACGCCAGGTCACTGTGTACACCGTTAGCGTAACCTACGCCCAGCCAGACCCGCGTCGGCCCATATTCACAGACGTCCAACGTACAATGCGTAGGCTTGTGTTCCCTGGTCCATACTTTTGCATGGGTTGCGCCTCATCTTTGGGGAATAACTTTACGCCGGACGTAAAACTTACGCAAACCGCGTATATCATGCGCCGGTCGCAAATACGTTTGTGAATTGGCGTATCTCCCTCATTTGCATATTTGAATAGAAGATCAATGGGAGCGAAAATATTCGCCCACTCTACGTCGGCAAGTTACGTCGGTGGGATGAAGTCTGTTTTTAGGCGTATCTTAGTTTGTGGGTCCGGCGCACAGATACGACGGCGCATATTTGTACTTTGTACTATCTGGAGATACGTCGGTGCAAGTGCTTTGTGAATCCGGGCCATAGTGTGTATGGGGCTTAAGCCAGTGTTTATCCTGGCATTAGCCTGGTTTGAGTTCACAGCTATTATGGGTTCACAGAAAATCACTAGGATTTGTGAATTTTTTTGAATCATGAAGTTTTAACTGAAAACTTTGCTGGTTCACTGACAGAAATAAGGAACAGCCTATAGTTTTTGCCCTGGTCTCTAAACTAGTCAGACATAATGACGGATAGGTTCTTTGATGTGAAATCCAGAGCAGCACCAGAACCCCAAGTGTTGTGTTAAAGCAAAAACTTCCATCTCTGTGATACCATCAAAAGCACTGACAGACAAAGGGACTGATTTACTAAAACTGGAGAGTCTGGCACAGCTGTGCATGGTAGCCAATCAGCTTCTAACTTCATCTTGTTCAATTAAGCTTTGATACACAAAAAGAAAACAATAAAACTGGCAGCTGATGTTCCTATGCAGAGTGTCACAAACTATGGTGAACGAGAGTAAACCACAACTGCAGTTAGCAAAAGATTTCAATGCACCTCTCTATGTTTATGTGAGATTTTAGTATTGGACCCCAGGCATCACTCCAATCTGAGAACAGGAGTTTGGGGGTTCTCTACATCATATCACCATACATAAAGGAATGCATTAGGCCACTAAGGGAGTAGGTATATTAAATACCTTCTACCCTTAGCATAAAAAGTTAAAGCGAACATGTTCAATAATTAAGGGGCTTAGCCCAATTTCATTTAAGAACGTATGTCAAGCACGTAGAAAATAAGAATACTGTAGCAAGTAATATTTGCGTAAGAGAGGCAAGTATAGCTCAGTTGAGTTGAGAGTGTATGTCCCTTTAAAATATTCCACAGCGAACAACTGAAGACACAGTCATCTATCCCAAACAGTAAGTTAGTATTCAGCAATATATAAAGCAGGTAATTCTAGAGCAGTACAATAGAAGTATTTGCTACTTATCCGTCTGCAGATGATGAGTGTTGTAATATCTTAGTAGCAATGGGATTCTGTAGTGTAGGGTGTCCTGGAGGAAGATATCTTAAGAACCCTATCACACTGAAGCGTTTTTACAGCCTTTAATGTTAAAAATATTGCTATTAAAACGCTCCAAAAATGCCCCTCTCCATTGAAATGAATTGAAAGAGCTGTTAAAATGTGTTGCACTGGCAGGAGTTGAGAAAAGTCCTGCAAGCAACATCTTTGGAGCAGCTTTTTGGAGCTAAAAAAAATGCTCCAAAAACGCCCCCCTCCATTGAAATGAATTGAAAGCGCTGTAAAAATGCCTTACCCTTTCACACTGAGGCACTGCAAAAACGCCCTAAAACGTTAGGGTCTTAGCGGTGCTTTACCAGCACATTGGGATTACAGATGAGACTTCGCTCCAATAACGCTTGAATAACGCTTGAATAATGCTGGAAAAATGCCCCAGTGTGAAAGGGGACTTAGGGTGTCCCCAGTAATGACAGCATGGATCCAATGAAGGCATAGGCTAGGTACTGATAGAGGCCCAGCGTAGCATGGTCTGCAGCTAGGGGATCGATGGTACCTGTAGCTTGTGGCGTGGCTGGCTACAGCTGATACTAATAGAACAGCGTGTGTATTACACGCTGTTCTATTTATAGGTGAGAGGCTGATCGGGCTCGCCACTTCGGCGTTCCAAGCTGGAACACACATGGTGCCGGGCAATGATGTCATTGTGCAGTCGCCGTATGCGCTCCAGCGTGGAACACAATACGACAACACCGATTACACAGAGCTGCACAACACATTGCAATCTTCAGTTTTAGTAAATCAACCCCAATATCTTTTTTTAATCTTGGAATCGCAATGCTTTTACCATTTTACAATCCAGGAGCACAAAATGATGGGTAATTCAGGGCTGCCTTACCACGGGATAAATTAACAGCACTGTAAGTGAATGACATATGCGTGTCCACTCCGCTGATGCAGAGCATACATGGACACAGCCCGCTGTTCTCTATGGACTGTCTGATGGAAACTAACCTCCTGTCCATTTCCATCCGACTGTCACCTGATGGACATGATGGAGAACAGATGATCAGTTTTTCAGGCAGCAGGAAGCAGCAATTTCACTTACATGTCAGTGACCCTACATGCAAACAAGGCTGGCAACATTGCAACAAACTGTGATAAGAATTAAATGTGCTGTTTTGTTTAACCACTTGTCTACCCATGTACATTTAAATCCATTGCAGAGCAAAAGTGGTTATACAAAGCTCATAGCTCCTTTTTCTGCTGTGAGTTTGTTACGGCTTTAAGAGCTCTCTGCCCAATCACTTTTATAGGGCTGACATAGTGTTCCTCCCAATTTGCTGCACCCATGATGGTTCCTGTGCTCTTCAGTTCCTCCAGAGAGCCCAGGACCACAGGATACTGCTTCTTGAGAACAGGAGCAACTTTGGGAATATTGATTCTCTGATTCCTCCTGTGACTAATGGCCCCGGAAGCAATGTGTAATATGTCTGGGGCCACTGGTGTCATTCCTCAGCTAGTGTAACTGAGGATGCAGCTACTCAAACACAATTAGTGTTTGAATAGCTGTACATTGTCGCTACAGTATGGCTCGATTACTACAGGAATCGCTCTCCTGTGTGCCCCCTGGTGCAGCGCACACGGGAGTGTACATGACAAATCACGGATCAGGGTAAATGGCCGCTGACAAAACAAACCAGCGTCATGTCTGGTTCCTCTCTCCCCTCTCTGTACCGATCGGTACAGTGTGAGCGGAGAGGGGAAAAATCAGTTGCAGCAGCACTGTGGCCTAGATCTGTAGTGCCCACAGCACTGCTCCTTGCCCATTGCAGCTACATCCATCCATCCATCCATGCTCAGCCATCCCTCAGTAATACTCAGCCAGCCATGCTCAGCCATCCCATCCACACTCAGCCATTCCCAGCCATATTCAGCAGTACCAAGCCATACACAGCAGTACCCAGCCATACACAGCAGTACCCAGCCATACACAGCAGTACCCAGCAGTACCCAGCCATACTCGACATTACCCACCCATACTCAGCAGTTCCCAGCAGTACCCAGCCATTCTTAGCAGTATCCAGCCATACTCAGCCATACCCAGACATACTCATCCATACCCAGCAGTACTCACCTATACTCAGCAGTACCCAGCCATACTCTGCCGTATCTGGCCATACTCAGCCGTACCCAGCCATACTCAAAATTCAGCAGGTTCAGCAGGGTTCTGAATAATTTCAATCCATCTATGGGCACCCTGGCTGTACAGAAGTTGATCTATTAATTGACTTCTGTACAAGCAGCCTGTCAGGATTTTTCTGAACAATCAGTGCCTCCAGCTAAAGCCAGAAACCCTGATCATTGTGTTCTGATGGCAGGGAAGGCTCCACGCAGTAAGAACACAATAGCACAGCAGGTGTAGCACTTTTTTTCTATATTTTATAAACAATTTAAGAAAGCTCCATTGTAATTTTCTTTCAAGGTCAAATCAATATTATTATTATTGATTTATTGTCGCAGGGCCCCTAAGTGGCGTTACTCTCATAGTGAGGTGCCAACTCTGCCTATTTAGTAGTCCAGTAATGCTGGTTGATTAACAGTAATGCTGGTTGATTAACATTCATTTGTATATTTGTATGTATCATCACATGCTGTGTAACTAATGAACCTTTAAATTTTTACAGAAACCTCCCCAATTTGTTTTAATCTTTGAGCCTATGATGATGTTGTGCAATCTAATTAACTTACAATATATGTGTGCAAATAAGCAAGATGTCAGTACAAAAGCAGTTACTCTACTACTTCATCATAATGTTATTCAGCCATTTTCACATGTGAATATATTTAATTTAGTAATATTGCACAAGCCCCTTATAGATTGTATTTAATATTCTCAATTGGCTCTAAAATAATGCAGCTCAAGATAGGATAATAGTTCACAAACTCCAAAAGGTAGGGTAAGTTGTTGTTGGCTGCTAAATGATTGCATCCTGCATTTCTCAGGTTCACAATTGCTTGCAATTAAAGATGTAACCCCATGAAAAATAAACATCCTTCATCTAAAATTAGAAAAATATCCTTCATTTAAAATTGGGCTAACTTTGCACACAACCAGTCAATGATAAAAATTGTCCAGTAAAAGAAGATATTAAGTGAGGAATCAGAGTTTTCTTTCTAAAAGCAATAAGCGCTCGGTGATGCATATCAAATTGTCTTATAAAATGCTGCAAATAAAGTTCATACCGACTTCAAAGTATTACTTCTCTCCCCTGAAGTCACATCCCTTTCACAGCATAAGTAATCATTCAGCAGGGAGTTAATTTTACTTGGCGTGCTTGAAATAACTGTTCAGGATTGTCCAATACAGTACATTCTAAATAACAATCTCATGGCTTTGTCTTACCTGCATAACAAGCAGGCAATCTGGCATGTTCGTTCTAAATCACATAGACAGGTTTCACCTCAGCAGTTTTAGTAAGATGTGTGCTGAACATGTAACAACTATCCACTTATGCTGGTTTTATATTAATTCCTTCTTGTTCCACGCCTCACTTTGCATTAAATTGCACATATAAAATAAGCATAACTGATCAAATTTAGCTAACTATTTTCTTTTCTTCTAAACACTAAGACAGCCATTCTCAACCAGGGTTCTGTGGAACCCTAGGGTTCCTCCAGAGGTGGCTAGGGGTTCCTTGAGCTGTGACTGATTTACCTCCTGTTTGTTGGTGCCTACATAGTTCTGAGCCAATTCCACTTGGAGGAGCCAGTGGTATAACGCCAATGATCTTCATAGTTCTCTGTAAGGTGGCCATTTTTACCACCACTGGGCATTCTTCTCACTGACCACAAAAGTAAGGGACATTGTTCCCAATGAATGGGGTTTTATCAGGGGTTCGCCGAGACCTGAACATTATTTTAAGGGTTCCCCTGGGGTAAAAAGGTTAAGAAAGGCTGCACTAAGACAATCTACAGGAAAACTCCCAACTCAACCCAGGTCCTAATTCTATCCCAGAGGTGCCAAATCAGCACATATACATCCAATAACACTCTTTTTTCCCCATATATATATATATATATATATATATATATATATATATATAATCTGGTCAAAATCCTTAATTCTGAAACTATTGATAAGCCTCGTACACACGATCGGACCTTTGTCCAACCAAACTCACATCGGAATTCTGACGGAATTCCATTGGAGAAAAAGAGAACATGCTCTCTAGCTAAACTCCAATGAAATTCATTGGAATTCCTCAGATGGGGCATACACACAGTCGGAATTTCCGATGGAAAAAGTCTTTCCGATCGTGTATACGAGGCTTTAAGCTGCTGTTTTATGAAACTCCAAAAAAATTCCACCATAACAACTCTAAACTCCCTTTAATTCAAAATGACAAATCAACTGATAACATCTTAAATTGTTTGAAACTATCAGAGTTTGAACATATATTTCTCACCTCTACATGTCTATAAATAGGGGAAGCTCTACCACGTATACATACCTTGTTTCTTGCTCCTTCTAGTTTGACAAAAAAAGAAGTGTTACATCTAGTACATCTAGTTACATCTAGTAAGTGAACACATCTAGGAAATCTAAACAAAGGCTGAAAGATCCTGGATTTAAAGTAAATGAAGTGAGCCCTTTTAGCCTCTCTCCACCCTTAGGGTCCTTTCACACGGAGCGGACCGTTTTTCGGTCCGCTCCGTGTGCCCGTCAGCTCAGTGGGGGGCGGACGGGGCGGTCCCCGCACACTGTGCAGGGACCGCCCCGTCTCTCCTCCGCTCTCCCCTATGGGGAGTCGGATGGAAACGGACCGTCTGTCCGTTTGCATCCGATCCGTTTGGCCGGACGGAAGAAAAATAGGACATTCTTCCGTCCGCAAAAACGGATGCGGATCTAGCGGACGTTAGCGGATGCATCATCCGCTAACGGATCCGCTCCCATAGGGGTTCATTACAAGTCCGTTAACGGACAGGCGGAGCGGACGTGAGAAAGGGCCCTTAGTGGAATTGCACAAGGAAAGTCAAGATGACCGAAAATGGCTGAGAGTCAAACTGGCAGACTTAGGAGATCGGTCACAATGTTAAATTGAGGGGAATTCCAGAATCAGTACAGTCATCATAACTTAGAGTATATGCTTAAAATTGAATACATGCCTGATCTGGACAAAATGGAGGTGGTCTTTGATCGTATCCATCGCATCCCTAAACCATCCTTAATTCCTGAAAATCTACCCAGGGATGTGCTGCTGATGAGAGCGCATTTGTTCATGTCAAGGAGATGTTAATGGACAAAGCCAGATCTCTAGGTAAACTTCCAGCTCGATATGCCTCTATTCAATTGTTTACTGAACTTTCACAGTATACACTGCAGAAGCGGAAGCAATTGAACACCATCACCAAGGCATAAAGGAATCAGAGAATTGTCCACTGCTGGTGCCCCACTGCTATCTCAGTCACTAAGGACAGCAAATCTCATTTTATCACATCCTAAGGCCGTGTACACACGATGAGACATGTCCGCTAAAACATGTCCGACGGATCGTTTCCAGCGGACATGTCTCATCGGATTTTGGTTGGATAGCGTGTACACACCATCGGACGAAAATCCCCCCAGGCTGAGGACGCGGTGACGTGGCGGTGACGTTGACACCGCCACGTCACCACTCCAGGAAGTAAAATACTTCCACGCATGCGTCGAATCCATTCGACGCATGCGCAGAGATTTCTGTCCGCTGGTTAGTGTACTAACCAGGGGACATATCCGACGGACATGTCTCCGGCGGACAAATTTCAAAGCATGCTTTGAAATTTGTCCGCTGGGAAAACATGTCCGCTAGCCCGTACACATGATCGGATATGTCTGCTGAAACGGTCCGCCGGACCAGTTTCAGCAGATATATTCGATCGTGTGTACGCGGCCTTAGATTTGGGGTTACATCTTCTCCAAACATGGAATACAATTTATGATGTCCAGGAAACCTCCAACAATGACCATTTTCCTGCTAGAGTGGAAGATGGCTGGCAGTGGTATCCCATTAAGGAAACAGCCCTGGGAAACAAGCTCTCTAAATCTATTTGTCCTTGTTTTAATCATCCTAAAACATTTCCCAGATGGCAATAATTCAAAGAAATAACGATGGCGGCTGGTCGGCTAGTGGTTAAGCTTTTACATTTAGCAGGAATTTTGTAAAATTTGCTGTATTTGTATCTGCTAATAATGAATTTAGGGCTTTTTTTTTTTTTCAAAACATATTGCTAGATTAATATTTGCGCAAATATCGCTGTGTCTTTAAATCAGTAGCACTTTTTTTTTACTGCATGTGCTTTCAGAAAATATATGTTTTGGGGGGTCTTTTACTCTGAAAGCTGTAAGTAAAAAATTAAAGCCTCCAGGCTTTTAGAGAAAGTTTTCCGTATGTTCGATTTTCACCTTTTTTCAAAAAGGCTCAATTTTTTAATTTACAAATGTTGTTATTTTTCAACTCAATACAGGTTAAACGTTTATATTTAGTAGGAATTTAGCAGGAATTGTATAACATTTGCTGTGTTAGTATCTGCTAATAATAATTTTAGTGTATTTTAAGCAAATACATTGTTTTAATAAATATTTGTGCAATTTTTTTTATTCACTGGTCCTGTTATTTTAGAAAATATATGCTTTGAGGGGCATTTTTTAACTCTGAAAACTGTAAGGGAAAAATTAAAAACCTCCACATTTTTAGAGACAGTTGTTTATTTAAATTTGTGTGTTTGTTTGATTTTCACCTTTTCACAAAAAGGCACAATTTAAAATGTACAAATATTTGTTATTAATTAACTTAATACGGGTAAAGATTTTAAATTTAGTAGGAGTTTTGTAAAATTTGCTGTGTTTGTATTTGCTAATCATGATTTTAGTGTATTTTAAGCAAAAATATTGGTTTTGATAAACACTTACACAAATATTGTGGAACCTTCAAAATTACCTTCTTTTTATTCTACAGGTCATGGGCTTTCAGAAAATGTATGGTTTGGAGGTTAAACGTGAAGCACAGGGCCTGGCAGTGAAAGGATTAAAACCGATAAAGGTCCTTCCACCCCTTATAATAAAAGATATACATGTCTGTATTACTAGTACTTGAAATAAATAAATACATTAACAATATTTTGACATATAAAATAAATGTCAATCTAAGACTTTAAGCTCTCACTAACCTTTTGATCTTGAAGTAATGTATTTGTAGGAATTGCAGCAAAAGATTTGTAACTTGACTTGATCTTGTATGACTAAAAGAAACAAAATTATGTTGGGTTATTCCATTTTTTTACCCTCAGTCATTTCTTTTATATTGTTTTGAGTGTTAATCCGCAATGTGGTTGTTTATTATTTTTATCATTATTCTTGAAGTCTTGGTTTATAAAAAAAGTATGATATGATAATGTAAAAATTATTTTTACTTACATAATAAATGTTGATTCCAGTTAGTCACTTCAATGTCCTTCTACTGTATTAAAGACCAGTAAATACCCCACATCACAAAGCACCATAGCACATTATTATTAAAATGTGTACTAAACGTTTGTTGTTCTTTACTTAATTGGGTAGACAGCAAGTTTTAACTGTGGTATTCCGCATTGTAATGTGAGATGTAATGTAGTTATGGGAACAACTCCTTTTGTACTGGCCATGTTCCTGAACCATTCAGTCCTTTTTTTTTTGTATATGCACACATAAAAAAAAAATAACAAACAGGTTTATACTTACCTGCTCCTTGCACTGGATTTTCAAAGAGAGGCCCCAAGCCTTCTCTTCTCGGGTCCCTGGCTCCATCTTATTGGCGAGTGCCCCCATAGGAAGCCTCTTCCTATTGAGCCACTTATGTGGGCACACTCATGAGCCTCTCTCTCTGTGTCTATGGATGTCCCACTCCCTGCTCCCTTTGTTGTTGGCTTTGATTAACAGCAGAAGGGAGAACAATGGCTCCCACTGCTTCAGCAAAGCCTGTGAGAGCAGAAATGAAGGGGAGGGCCACTGTAGGGTAGACATGTGCAGACTGGAATGTTTCGTTTTGTTTTTTCGTTTTCGTTTGGAAAATAAATGTATTTAGTTACTCCCAAAAATCGTTTTGATTTATGTTGTTTTCGTCGGGAAAGTTTTCATCCGAAAACAAAGATTTTCGATGCTTTGTCGAATTTTCGTCATTCAATTCGACAAAGCATTGAAAATCGTCGTTCTGAATACAGTGAATAGGTAGAAATTGAACGATGAAAATTCGTCAATTTTCAATGCTTTGTCGAATTTTCGTTGTTCAATTCCTACCTATATTCACTGTATTCACTGAATACAGTGAATAGGTAGGAATTGAACGACGAAAATTTGTTAAAGCATCGAAAATCGTCGAATTTTCGTCATTCAATTTCTACCTATTCACTGTATTCAGAGCGACGATTTTCGATGCTTTTTGTAATTGAATGACGAAAATTTGTCAAAGCATCGAAAATCGTCGGATCTGAACGAAAACGAAAATAAAGCATTTTTTATGTCGGATCTTTCGGTTTTCGTTTTTTGCGCTTTCATTTTCGTTCGTTAAAACGATAACGAAAATACCAGATTTTCAGACGAAAATGCATTCTAACGAAAACGAATGCACATGTCTACTGTAAGGCACCACAATGCTAGATACTACTACTTAAATTTTTTTTATCTTAATGCAAGGTAAACAATGTTTAAGCTTTATAACCACTTTAAACCGAATTTACAAATCCCTCAATCAGCCTGTAAATATACCACCATGTACATTTTTCACATTTTACATGTTATGTAATAAAGCAAATCACACTGAGGATATAAACATGTAATTTTCCATAGCTAACAATTGGGGTAAATGATGTGAATACAGTAAGATGAAATCTGATTTTCCCATACTAATATTTGAACTTCCTAAATTAACCCTAGGATTTGTTTCGTAAGAACTCTATAATTCCTTTAAGGTATATGTAAATTGTAGAAGATTGGATGAGTGAGTGAAAGGGAAGTTGATGAGAGGGAGTAATGCGTGAGTCAGGAATGAAGATTTAACTGGAACATTAGATAGGTCCACCCACATGATCCTAACCCCCACCCACCTCTTACCAAAGACTCTAATATTTTAATAATCCTTCTTTCTAATGGGGGTGGGAAGAATGGGAGATGGGAGAGGGTCTATGCAGGGATGACTGTTTTGTTGTATTTTGTATAAATAAGAGAAAGACTTTAATAAAGAAAAAAAGTATATGTAAACAGAAGAAAAAATATATAATATTTCAGCTTACCAGTCCTTGTGGGGGTAGCTTTAATAGCTTTACATTTCTGATATACAATACATGAAAAGACAATACATGAAAAAAATACAGAAAATACTTTTTGATCCTGCCAGAAATGCAGAAATGCAGGGTCCTTGTACCGCTGTAAATTTAATGTCATCTATCTTCAAACTACCTTCTGTAAACTACATATTCCCTCACCTCCTATATAATTAAAATCAAGAGAGGAGGGGGTGTTTGGAGTCTTAATCAGGGAAACAGCCTGGGGTGAAAATGCTGATTCTGTTAGATATAGCATATACTGTACTATACTGTATAGTAATACAATTAGCATGGTCTCCCTAGGTGTTTTACCTGTGTCACCTAGTGTGTTACACTAGGTGAAAATTAAGAAGAAAACAGGGAAAAAAAATACAGCCACCACCTAAATATGCAATGAACTATTGCATATTTTTATTACATTTTTTCATTACTTTTTTCTTTTGGGTTAAGATTCCAAAATATATATATTTAATTTCATCCTACACATTGAATCTTTTTACCTTTTATGGCAAAATAAAAATATAGTACAACAATTTGCTATAAACTATAGAAATACATTCATATTGTTGGGTTTTCCCTAAGGTTTTGAAAAATAACCACGTTTTTAAATGTTGTCACATTACTGGTGAATGTGAGAATTGTTTACGGAAAAAATAATATTTCAATGTATCTGTGTGATAGATAGATAGATAGATAGATAGATAGATAGATAGATAGATAGATAGATAGATAGATAGATAGATAGATAGATAGAGTAAATGCATACGCATACATACATATTTAGAGTTTGCCGTTTTGAACTCTATCATGTAAAACCCAGTTAAGATTGTTATTGACAGTAAGTAGATTTGCTGTGAGTAAATTGGAAGTAAAATGTCAGAAAGCTGGTACACTCTTGTTTACTGAGCTCATTCCTTTTCTATTTTTAAAATGCAATTTAAAAAAAAACCTCAACTGAAACCTTGTAATACTCACCTTAATGACCCCTTTCTCTTTGACCGATTATTGAGTGATTACTGTTAATTATACCAGTGTGGTTTTATCTCCTGCTATGTGCATGGACAATCAACATCTGCCTTGATACATATGACAGTATAGTATTTGGACTATTGTGGCTATAAACACTGGGGTATATTTTTCCTTATTGATCTGAGGAAGTCCCTTGGATCAGTGGTGAAATGTCATAATGTGTTACTACTACCTGCTAGTGGTCTTCCTTGGCAAGTCTGCTAACTAGTAGGTGTCTTCCTCTGGTCATTACTGCCTCTTGGACATTTTGGTGTGAGACAATTTTTCACAATCTCATTGAGATTTTTTACAATCTCATTGAGTCATCTGCTTCAGCATTTTGCTAGTTAGTCTATAACTTGCTAAAGCCTATGCTCTATACCCCCTTCTTCTTGAATCATGCATTCTTGTGACTTTTAGGCCGCGTACACACGATCAAATCTGTCTGCTGGAAATGGTCTGCCACGTCAGCGCACCGTCTGCCGGCGGGGATTTTGGTTTGATCGTGTGTACACGATCAAACCAATACATCCCCAGCAGACAGATTTGTTCAAATCGGTCTGTCCGACCGATTTGAACAAATCTGTCTGCTCGTGTGTATGGGGCCTTAGACAGAGCCCTGAACCCTAGTCTTGTCATGTTGTTATCTTGTGTATTGTAATTTTCCCTGGTACCTTTACTGTTAGCTTTGTAGCAGCACTGGCGTCTGTCTGGAGTTTGCAAGTTCTCCCTGTGCCAGTATGGCTATGCTTCGAGTACTCCAATTTCCCTCCATGCTCCAAAGACATGCTGGTAGGTTAATTGGCACCTGTCTAAGTGGACCCTAGTATGTGTCTGTATGAATGTGAGAACCTCTGTGAACCTTAGATTGTAAGGTCCTTAAGAGCAGGGACTAATGTGAATGTACGATATATGAATATATATATATATATATATATATATATATATATATATATATATATATATGTACAAAGTGCTGTGTAAATTGACAGGGCTATATAATACCTGTAATAATAATAATATAGCTGCTTTTGTATGTATTGTGTACTTTGCTTCACTGCTGTTTTTACAGTTGTATTTACTATTGCTGTACTTGCTTTTTTGCTGAATTACATTTTTTTTTTATTCAACAATTTCCAGTTATTTATTGCATGGCATCCTCACCACAGCCACTTAAAGCGGAGCTCCACCCAAAAAAACCCGCTTTTCGGAACCCTCTCCCCTCCGGTCTCACATATGGCACATTTTGGCACCTATTTGCACCCACTTACGGGAACAACTCGTGCGGCAGACATGCCCCTACCCGCACCCCCCACTGTCTCCAATACACTGTTCCCAGGAGAGAGCGGGGACCAGTGATGGCGTGACACGCTACTCACGCATGCGCAGTAGGGAACCGGGCAGTGAAGGCGCAATGCTTCACTTCCCGATTCCCTACTTGAGAATGGCGGCGACATCGCTGGCCGGCTGGACAGGTAAGTGTCCTTATTTTAAAAGTCAGCAGCTGCAGTATTTGTAAAAAAAAAAAAAATGTCAGAACCTCTGATTTAACTGTAACCGCCCTATGAGCGTGGTTACCCATGTAGGGTGTCATTATACATCTGGCTGCCGTGTAAACTTGATGTAATAAACAAAGCAAAGGAACAAAGAACTGTCTCTCATATTGGATACTGGAGCTGTGGAGAGCAGTACCTTTCACCTCAAAGAAGGTGTGCTTTGACCTAACAAACCTACCTTATGCTAAAGAGCAAATTGGTTAATAAAAGAATTGGTCTACACACTAATTAGCAAAAAAATAAGAATTTGTGGACTAAGTTCAAGAGGTCCTATAATACTAGTAAGCCTTATCCATAATAAGTAATAGTAGTATTAATTTTAGCGCAAAACAAAGCTTGTCATTATTAATACTAGAATTTACCACACAAGATGAAGTCAATATGCACAATATATACCTGATTATTTTCCTGGTCAGAGTTTTGCATTAATGAATTTATAGATCGCAGTTTGCAGGATCTTGACAGATTTGACCTTGGGGATCTCAAAATGCTAGAAGGTGATGTGCACGCTGGGCTGTAGTTCCTTGATAACTCTTCAGTACTGTCAAAATGGTGTGTGTAGTTTGAAAGTAATGATGGGGAAATGTCAAATTCTGAATCTGCATGTTCATTAAATAACGGGTAAGTGTTGGGATAAGATGGAGGAAACCTGCAGCTTTCTGTGATTTCCATGGGTGAAGTAGATCTTGCACGGTTCTGCTCTAAATTCTCACTCAAGCTTAAATATGGCCTTAAATTGTTTTTGTCTGGCACATATCTTTTTACATATGGCATTACATTTTCTTTTTGGCTAGTAGCATTTGAGAGTGATTCGTGAAAAGGTATTGGAGATGGAAATAATGTAACTCTTCTTGATTTGCCCAGAACAGAATATTTTTTTAAAGGTGTGTAAGACGGTCTGTTTAACGGTGGTTTTTCATTTAGAGATTGAATATTTTCTCTGCTAGAGTTTAATATTGTATTTGACTGGTGAGGCAGCTCTAACAACGGTGACACAACTCCTTTTCGAGAAAAAAATGACCCTGAAGATGATTTTAATAGTATGGATTCTGGAGAAAGACTTCTAAGTGACCTTGAATAGAATGAGGATTCACTGTGTAAAACATCGGAAGATGAAAGCAGATTTTGTTTTTCATTTTTTTCTTGGGCATTTGAAATTTTAAAGACTTTTGGATTATTAAGAGCAAAACAAGATTGTGATTTTCTTGGTGGACTTGAAGTTCCTGCAGTCTTGTAGAAATGTGAGTTTGATTTAATGCCAAAATTATATTCATTTGAATCAGGAGATATGGTCCTATTATGTGCTGATTTTTTCAATTTAAGCAAAGATGTTAGAAATGAAAGCCGAGATGTAGCTTCAGGTCGTGGAACTGGAGACAAGGAGTCATTCACGCTACATATTGTTGAAGATGATCCAAAACATTGAGAGTTAAGTGGGCTAGGGCTTCGACATAAAGGGTGTTTAATAATTTTTATAGGCAGAGGAGACATAGCATTAGACCTTATACATTTACCAGGGGCAGTGTTCAGGCTCTGTATTTGTGAAGTCTCAGATTGCAGTGGTTGTGTATTTTGGGTTGAAACCTTAAAATAATTTGAATTTTGTGATAGCAATGGTTCAGGAATTCTGTTAACATCTTCAATATTTTCATTTGTATTCACAGAAGGAACAGTGCACTCTTTATACTTCGATATTCCTTTAGACGATTGTGATAGATTCGTTGATTGAAATCTGTATGAGTACACATCAGTGGGAGGCAGATACAAATGTTGCTAGAGGAAAAAAGAATCAGAGAAACAATTACAACCCTTGAAATAATGCTAATTAAAGTTCTGTGATATTCATTTTTGTGCCATGCATGGCATTTGTAATTGAAAAGGATTTAAAGATTCCTGTAATTATGGCAGATGTTGACATTTTAAACTTCTTCCTATTTTTTTTTTTACTAGATCTCTAGTATGACAATGATGCAGCTTTCAAACATAGATTATTTGTACATAGACAGTATGTATAACTGTTGAATTTGGCCTAACAACCTGGGTCAGTATAGCCCAGACCCATATTGAAGAAAAGATCTTGTAAGATATAGATATTGGCATCTCCTAAACACAATGCTGGATTATAGAAATATACCCATTAATGGAAAATCATATCTGGGGCTCAGCTATGCTCTTGGAGTTAACTGGCCCCAGTAATAATCACTATCAATCTTTTGGAACTTAAATCGATGTTTCATGATCTGAAAAACTCTCTGCAGTCTCAGAGTGCTATAATCATAAAGGCAAGCTGCATTATAGTACATTTTTGTTTGGGGGTTTAGATATGCTTAAAAGCAGAACCCAGGCAGATAAAGGTACAAAGTCATGAAAGTATACCGTACATTCATTAAAAAGCATTAAGTTTATTTCTAAACGTGTCTATATGTAAGTACCTAAATTTGACTTTGCATCAGTTCCTTGCAAATGCCCTGTGTGAAGAGCTCAGACTGGGAGAGGGAGAAGCAGTATAAAGTGATAATAAATCAGGCTACATTGTTATAACACAAACAGGTTCACAGTGTGCTTCTTCGCTTTTTACTCTCCAGTCAAAGACTTGGGGAAGGGACAAGTCATAGCTAATTGCATCAGAAGAAGAATGAGTAAAACAATTACAGATCTTTTGGCAGGTAAAACAGCTCTTATATACATATTTTATCTGTATGTTTAGCTATTTCTCTGGTGTTAAGCTTTAGGGCCCTTTCACACGTACGGATCGTTCGTCCGTTTTTTACAAGTCCGTTTATGGACTTGTAATGCATCCCTATGGGATCACGTCTGTTAGCGGATGATGCATCCGCTACCGTCCGCAAAGATCCGCGTTCGCAAAGATCCGTTTTTTCGGATGGAAGAAAACCCTATTTTTCTTCCGTCTGGCGGATCGGATGAATACGGACACACGGTCCGTATTCATCCGATTCCCCATAGGGGAGAGCGGAGGAGAGACAGGGCGGTCTTTGCACAGTGTGCGGGGACCGCCCTCTCCGCCGACAGCTCAGCGGGGATTTACGGATGATCCCTGCTGAGCCGACGGACACACACGGAGCGGATCAAAAACGGTCCGCTCCGCGTGAAAGGACCCTAAATGTACATATTATGAGCAGTGATACCCATTTTAAGGCTTAATAATGCACAATGTTTTATCATTTATATGCAATCGATATAGGACAGTTTAAGATTGAAACATTACTAGGTAGAGAATAGTTACTATGGTCAACATTGCACAATTCCATTAATTTAATTTTTGGGTCTGTTTGATAAGGCATGCCATAATTTTTCTGAATGTGTTTGATATCCATGTAATTTATCTCACAAAACAGAGGTCCTATATTTAACTATACATACATATATTGTTATGTTATTCCTATGCACATTTGTCAAAAGTCTGAAATTTTGTGATTTTATCTAGACATTGCACACAAAAAACAAATGCGCAGATTGTATTAAGTATCAAATCTTTTCAACTAAATTATTGCAAGTTCAAGAAATAAATTGTACCTGCAGCTCCTGGTGCCCCAAGTCAGGGTTAAACTCATGTAGTGCTGTAGGGTCAATAAGGTCATTAGCATATGCTTCCACTAGAGCCGCTTTGGGCTTTGCTATTGTTGATTGCTGTGCTCTTATGAATTCATTGTCCTTTGCTGCTTTCTTCTTTTTTGGATTTTTTTCATCTTCCCCATCTTCAGAGTCCATTACTACAACAAATTCTGCTATGAAAAGGTCATTATGTTTTATTTCCTCCAAACTGTTTGATGTAGCCGCTTCCTTTGAAAAACGGTCTCCAGATCTCTGTTTGTGAAACACATCCAACAAACTTTCAGAAGGTTGATGTGGTTTTATCTTTGAGTTCCTTTCACTTTCAGCCTTTAAACAAAATTAGTAGCTTGTTAAACATTATGATGTGATTGAAAGCTAGTGCAAAATGTTTTTAAGATTTTTTTAGTGACACACTTCATAATCTTTTTAGTTTTAATATGTCATTACATTATTATTTTATACAGGTTGTGCATACATAGAATTGAATAGGATTTTTGATCGATTTAACTAGAATTATATCAGGATATTTAGGTTGTGATTCAGCTGGACATAATTATCACCCTTGTGAATTGTATATGGAATAGATATTTAAGGTTCATGTATGTACATGTAGTTGTAGTAACAGGTAGATGTAAGTAAACTGTAATGAACATGCCAGAATTTGACCCAGCTCACCCTGATACACAATTGTGTTGATCAAGGTAGTACCCATTTAACCATTTCATGCCTAAGCCTATTTCAGAAATGTGGGCCCAGATTCACAGAGCGATCACGCCTGCGCAACAGGAGATGCGCGTGCGTAAGTCTAAATGTGCGCGTGCGTTTCGTTGCGCGGCATCCCCAGAACGAGATACGCAAAAAATTGTCTTTTTTTTGTCCCGCGTAATTTCATTAGACTGGCGCATCCGTCCGCGCAAAAGTGCGATAGACACACCATTGATTTGCTAGTCAAATATGCTAATGAGGGACTTACGGGGATCCACAAAACAACGTTGGGGCAGCGCAGGCGACGCAGTGTGCGCAACAGCAAAATGTCCTGTCTAAAATTAGAGCTGATAAAAGCTGGTCTAAAAAAAGAAAAAAAGTCTACTTGTCAGATAAAGCAACACTGTTAGTGAGGAGTTCAGCAGTCACACGTGTTGCTCAACAATCTGTATGCCAACATGCCAGGGGCATCGTCGCGCATAGCTATACTACTGACTTTAGATGAACAAAGAAGGAGGAGGGCACGGAGGATGGCACTAAGGAGGGCACGGGAGATGTTTTTTTATTTTTTTTTATTTGCTTATATAAAATTTACAATTTAATCTAATCTAATACAATATTCTTATCTGATACAAGCCCCTCACTCTTCACTTGATATATCACACACGCATAGACATCTTTGGCATGAGTGATTCTGAGGTGTCTCGCATCTTCAGATTCACCCCTCATGCCATCATGGAATTACCACAACCTTGCAGGAGGACATCAGCAGCCCAACACATGGCACCACCCATGACACCCATGACAGCTACATATACAATCAGAGCCCCATCCCCACAGATTTCGAACAGAACATGTATGGGGACAGCTGGCTGGTTGGTGAGTGACATGGGTGGCAGGCACGACTATCCCCTCCCGTGATGCACACCTCACAAGTGGCACATGCAGACTAACATCCTCCTGTCTTTTCCCTTCAAGGTGACTCTGCATATGCACTGGTACCCCATCTCATGACCCCATCTCATGCCAGCTCACATTATGCATCTTTGCACGTTAAACACACACATTAATCATGGCACAATGCGAATGCATGCATGCACACCACTGTGGTCCCTAGCACAGACACCCCACATCGTCATCACATTGGATTGGCACCAGTCCACCATGCAGGACTTGTGAGCTGCAACGCCATGCCACGGCTCCAATTATGTCACTGTACATTCATACACCATTCACACAGACCTGGGGATCACTTCTCCACCACAAATGAGGGTGACACCCCTTTTCCCGCAGGAATATCACCCCCACATTCCAAAATCATACACAAACAGAACCAAAAAAATTAAATAAATGACGAGCAAAAAAAAAAATGCCCAGCAAAAATATAATTTAAACAAAATAACAACAAAGAAAACCCATAAAAGACAAAAATCACTCTGCAAAACAGTCCCCAAATATCTCAAAGACACGTCACAAACAAACAAAAGCACCTTGCTGTAGAGGGAGGGATACAAAGGGATGTACTTTTGCAAAGGAAGTGCATTTGTGTCTGTCTATTTATGCTGTCTGCGTAGTTCACAAAGTTGCCCTAGTCCATTTCCAATTTCAATGATTGCGCCGCTCCCGAGTTGTGAGCATGCGCACAGCGGAGCTGACCATGGTCTCCTTCAAGCGCGCATGCGCGAGCCGGCCGGCCCTTTATTTGCATGGGGTCACGGCTCATTTCAATGTAACACGCCCACGTCCTTCCCAATTTGTATTACTCCTCCTTACGCCTCGGAAAAAACGTTACGCTTGCGCAATTTCCTGCGCAAAAGCTACGAGAATAGGGTGATTACGCGGCTACATTGCGCAAGTCTAACGTAAAGGCGGTGCGCTACGCCGGTCCAATAATGCGCAGATGTACGTGAATCTGGGCCGTGGTGTTTACAAGCTAAAATCCATTTTCTTTGCTAGAAAATCACTTAGAACCCCCAAACATTATATATATTTTTTAGCAGAGAATCTAGAGAATAAAATGGCGATTGTTGCAATATTTTATGTCACAGCAGTGTTTTAAGGAGGACAAGGACAGGAGGCCCGGTAAGAGCAGCAGAAGGCAGCTGGAGGGGGGATGTCCCCTCCCAATCCTCCAGGATAACAACAAAACGCTGCTTTTAGCTGCATCGGTTGTTATCCCTGGAAAGCCAACCGCTGGCTCTAAAAAACAGTACCAGGATGATGCCTGCAGCGGTGGGCATCATCCTGGTATAACCCCCTAAAGCCAAGGCCGCATATATGCGTATGCTCGGCAGGAAGGGTTTAAAAGGGTTATCCTTTAACCAGTTAAGGACCCCCGCACGCCTATGTACGTCCACAACATGGCTCGTACAGGCACAAGGGCGTAAATTTACGTCCTCGCCTTAGTGCGGTTCGGGGGTCCCATCGGGACCCCCTCCGCGGCGTGCGGCGGTCCCCCTGGCTCTGGGAGCGATCGCCGACGAGCGGGCGGATGTCCGTGTTTTCCGCCCCCCCCGCGATCGCTCCCAGCCAATGGGAGCGCGCTCCCAGCCTGTCACTTCCTCCTCCTGTGTTTACACAGGAAGGAGGAAATGATGTAATCTCTCATCGCAGCGCTGTTTCCCAGCGCTGCTGATGAGAGAAGACATCCACAGTAAGTGTGCACCAACACAACACTGACACACACTCACATAGGCATATTAACCCCTTGTGATCGCCCCCCCCACCCCCCTGTCACAGTGTCACTGAATGCAGTGATTTAATCACTGCATTTAGTGTCAGTGTGACAGGCACTGTAAAAAACAGTTAGTGTTAGGTTCAGGATAGCCCCCCCACCCCCCCTAATAAAGTTTTAACCCCCTGATCACCGCCCTAGTTAACCCTTTCACTCCCTATTGCCAGCGTCACTAAGCGATCATTTTTCTGATCGCTGTATTAGTGTCGCTGTTCCCGCTAGGTAGCTATTTTTTTTATTACGATTTTTTTTTTTTACTAAAGACATGTGGCTAAATAAATTTTGGCCTAAATGTTTTACTAAAATTTAGTTTATTTGATTTTTTTTATAACAAATAGTAAAAAAATAGTGATTTTTTTCAAAATTGTCGCTCTATTTTAGTTTATAGCGCAAAAAATAAAAATCGCACAGGCGATCAAATACCACCGAAAGAAAGCTCTATTTGTGGGAAGAAAAGGACGCAAATTTTGTTTGGGAGCCACGTCGCACGACCGCGCAATTGTCTGTTAAAGCGACGCAGCGCCGAATTGTAAAAACACCTTGGGTCATTTAGCAGCGTAAGTGTCCGGGTCTTAAGTGGTTAATATCAATTTCAGTATTAGTTATTTGATACAAAACTCAATAAAGATAGTATACTTTACCATAGTAATCTAGCTTCTGTTGCTTATGTGTAATGTTTATTTGCACACCACTTATCTAATGCCTACACAGCTTTAATGGCTCTTCTGTCATTATTTTAATGTTTTAATAACATTAAATATGACATGGATCTGCTACAGACCTCCCATACAGAGCTTTAACAATTGAAAAATTCAGGGACATTCTTCTGCTCAGCCTGTGAAATTATGCCATCATAAATAACTATGAAGCATCATATTATATTTAGGAGATATGATTATTAAGCTGAAATCTAAATAACATTTGGCATCCATATGTAGAAATTGAGTGGAACCGCTTGGTAATACTAAACGCTAAAGACACATCACATTTTTGAAAGCCATAGTAAAATGGCAGCTCTGTCTATACTTTCACTTCACAGATAGGGATGAGCAATTCAAATGCATTCTTGGGGTGACCTTAGGTCCCTTGTCAGGATCCCAAAAAGATATCACTATGAATTGCCTCAGGAAGTTAGGGAGGACAAAAGAACAATTTATATGATACACAACAGGTTAAGTATACTTCTATATTTGGTCCTATGCAACTAAGAAATGTAGTACTTCCTCATCATTGCTGCTTTAATAATAAAAAAAATAAAAAATAAAACGAATTATATTTAGCTCAAGAGAGGTTTTAGCTGATATTTTTTAACCACTTCCTTACTGGTTACTTATAACCCTTCCTGACCAGGTGAAATTTCAGCTTCTGGCACTGCGTCGCTTTAACTGACAATTGCGCGGTCGTGCGACGTGGCTCCCAAACAAAATTGGCGTCCTTTTTTTCCCCACAAATAGAGCTTTCTTTTGGTGGTATTTGATCATCTCTGCGGTTTTTATTTTTTGCGCTATAAACAAAAAAAGAGCGACAATTTTGAAAAAAAGTCAATATTTTTTACTTGTTACTACAATAAATAGCCCATTTAAAAAAAATAAAAAAAAAAAAAAAAATTCTCAGTTTAGGCCGATACGTATTATTCTGCATATTTTTGGTAAAAAAAAAAAAAAAAAAATCGCAATAAGCGACTGGTTTGTGCAAAAGTTATAGCGCATACAAAATAGGGGACAGAATTATTATTAATTTTTATAATTTTTTTTATCTAGTAATGGCGGCAATCTGCGATTTTTATTGGGACTGCGACGTTATGGTGGACACATCGGACACTTTTGACACATTTTTGGCGCCATTCACACTTATACTGCGATCAGTGCTATAAAAATGCACCGATTACTGTATAAATGTGACTGGCAGTGAAGGGGTTAACACTAGGGGGGCATGGAAGGGGTTAAATGTATTCTGGGTGTGTTCTAACTGTGTGGGGGGAGGGGGGGTGACTGGGGGAGGTGACCGATGCTGTGTCCCTATGTACAAGAGACACAGATCGGTCACCTCACTCCCTGACAGGACATGGATCTCTGTGTTTACACACAGAGATCCATGTCTTGTCCCTGTAACCGCCAATTGCGAGTGCCTGGCGGACATCGCGGCCGCCGGGCACGCGCATCGGCATCTCAGGAATGCAGCGGCCACGCGTGCCGCCGGCGGCGCTCGCGCGCCGCCGGCGGAGCTCGCGCGCCCTCTAGTGGCCATTAAAAGCACAGGGCGCATATATGCGCCCTGTCAGAGATTCAGGACAACCCGACGGCCGCATATATTCGTACGGCCGTCGGGAAGTGGTTAAACAGTTGTCTCGCACTGAAATAGAGTGCTCACCGCATTATAAAAATATTAACCTTAGAGACACATGTCAATGTAACCAATGTTAGACAATCCAATTTTTCTGTGCATGTTTAATCACAGTCTCCACACGTGTTGTCCAATATGATCCTGCATTGCTGGTATACATTTAAATAAATACTTCCGCACCCCTACAGCTTTATATCTGAATCTTAGATGGTGGTATAGATAGAGATCAAAAGTGCTTAGAAATATCTGTGGCTGCAGGAAGAAGGCATATACAAATAATTCAGAACACAAGTACTATAAAAAACATTAAAATTGTAAAAGTATCTAAAAGAAATTTGAAAGAACCTGCTATATACTGTACTTATTCCATATACAGTATGTTTATCACCCGTAGAAGAAAATGGTCTGCAGAATGTAAGATAGTGAAAAGTAATGAGTAAGTAGAAACATGTTATGGAATTGGCACCTTGCCCAACAATTAATTCAGTTTTCATATAGTAATACCTTCTGTGTTACTGTTACTTCTGGGCCTATAAGAATTTTAGGCAGTTCATCCTTTCCAACCGACACCTGACTGGGAAGTGTTCCAATGGCAGGTACAAAGGTAAATGTCAATTGGTTTGTTCCCTTTTCTGTCGATGAAGCCTAGAATAAAATAAATAACAATGATGATGTTGATAATAATAATACAAATGATATTATTAATACAGATAAGGATGATCATAATAATAATGATACTTTGAAGAAACAAGTATGTTTAACCATTTAAGCCCTGAACCATTTTGCTGGCCAAAGACCAGGCTACTTTTTGCGATTCGGCACTACATCGCTTTAACTGTCAATTGCGCGCCCATGCAACGTGGCTCCCAAACAAAATTGACATCCTTTTTTTCTCACAAATAGAGCTTTCTTTTGGTGGTATTTGATCCCCTCTGAGGTTTTAATTTTTTGTGTTATAAATAAAAACAGAGCGACAATTTTGAAAAAAAATCTATATTATTTACTTTTTGCAAAATATTCCTCATATTTTTGGTTAACAAAATGCAATAAGCGTATATTGATTGGTTTTCACAAAATGTATAGCCTCTACAAAATAGAGGATAGAATTATGCCATTTTTATCATTATCATTTTTTTTTACTAGTAATGGCGACGATGTGAGATTTTTATCGGGACTGCGACATTATGGCAAACACATCAGATACTTTTGACACATTTTTGGGATCATTGTCATTTTTACAGCGATCAGTGCTATACAAATGACACTGGCAGTGAAGAGGTTAACCACTAGGTGGCGCTAAAGTAGTTAAGTGTGCCCTAGAGAGTGCTTCTAACTGTTAGCAGGTGGGCTGTGTATAACACGACAGTGATGACCCCTTCCGATTACAGGAACACTGTCCTGTCACTAGAAAGACTGGGGAAATGCTTGTTTACATCAGCATTTCCCCGATCTTCCTCACTGTGACATGATCGCGGGTATGCCCGCAGACATCCCGCAGTCAGAGTTACGGAGCTTGCAGCGGGTGCACGCCCACAATGCCGCTGTCTTAAAGGGGACGAATATATATTTTGCCTGCCTGTGCCATGCTGCAGACGTATATCTACTGTATATAGCGGTTAATTCTATTAAAAATAATTTTATCAATAAAATATTGATAAAATCACATCAATCGTTTTAAAAAATCATTCATCTGCACCATTTGTGTAAAAAAATGCATTATTTAATGCAGTAATATTAAAAAGACTTAACTCTCTAACCCCTAAAACAACCTTCACTAAATAGTGGACCAGATCTGGATCTGGACCAACTGACAGCCAAGTTCGGACCATCAGCCCACCAGTCTGCAGCACTGGATACCCACTGGGCAGCAGTAAGGCCTTGTACACACGATGAGATTTATCCGATGGAAACGGTCCGACGGACCGTTTCCATCGGATATGTCCGCCGGACTGTTTGATCCGATGGCTGTACACACCATCGGATCAAATTCCCCGCCGGCGGACAGCGCGGTGACTCGGCGGTGACGTTGACGCCGCCACGTCACCGCTACGTCACCGCACCAGGAAGTAAACACTTCCGCGCGCATGCGTCGGATCCATTCACAGGATACGACGCATGTGCGGGCAGATATGTCCGCTGGTTTGCGTACTAACCAGCGGACATATCTGACGGGCAGCTATCCGGCAGAAAAATTCCAAAGCATGCTTTGAAATTTTTCCGCCGGAGGAATCCGGCCAGAACGGTCCGTTTGCCCCTACACACGAGCAGATTTTTCGGCTGAAATGGTCCGTCGGACCATGTTCAGCGGATTTATTCCCTCGTGTGTACAAGGCCTAATGGGTTACTAGGACCACCAGCATCCTAGCAATCAATGACATAATGTGTGTGCTCCACCCCCTGCAGCTTGTTTGTTCTCCCAGCCCCTGCCCAGCTGCAGGGACATGTCAGTTAGGTACAGTGGGCATGCTGATGTACTTTACTAATGTATAGGGAGACTCTGATGGGGCAACTGATATATATGGGGAACACTGATAGGGAAACCAGATGTAAGGGGGCACTCTGATGGGGACACCTGATGAAAGGGGGTATTTTGATGGGGCATTTGATCTAAGAGGGCACTCTGATGGGGGACACCTGATGTAAGTTGGGACCCTGATGGGAACACCCTATGCAAAGGGACACTCTGATGGGGGGAATTGATCTAAGGTGGTACACTGAAGGAGACACATTATGTATGGAGGCACTCTGATGGGGGAACTTGAAGTTTGTACCGAACTCTGAGAGGGTCACCTAAAGTAAGGTGGGCACTCTGATTGGGGCTATCAATTCTGAGAGAGTTTTCGGATTAGGGATCCTTTATGAGGTAATCTGATTGGGGCACCTGATATAATGAGGTACTTTGATAGGGGCACCTGATTTAAGGTTGCACGCTGATGGGGTCACTTTATGTAAGAGGACAATTTTATGGGACACCTGATGTAAGGGGGAACTCTGATGGGGATGCCTTATTTAAGGGGCACTCTGATGGACACTACTCATCTAAGGGGGTGCTCTGATGGGGCACTTTATGTAAGGGGGCATGGTGGTGGGGACTCCTGATGTAAGCGGGTCTCTTATGGTGGAAACTTGATGTTTGGGGACACTTTAATGGGGACACCTTATGTAAGGGGGTACTCTTATGGGGTCATCTGATCTAAGGGGTTACTCTAATTTGGACACCTTATGTAAGGGGGCACTCTGATAGAGACACTTGATGAATGGGAACACTCTGAAGGGAACATCTAAAGTGAAGGATACTCTGATGGGGCAACTGATTTAAGGGTTACTCTAATGAGGTACTGATCTAAGGTGGTACACTGTGGGGGCACCTGATTTAAGGGGGGTACTCTGAAGGGGATATCTTAACATCATATGTAAGGGGGCACTCTAATGGGCTCATCTTATGTAATGGAACACTCTGATGGGGAAACATGATGTAAGGGGGACTCTGATGGGGCCCCCAGATGTTTAAGGGCACTCTGATGGGGATACCTCAAGTAACAGGGCACTCTGGGGACATCTGATGTAAGGGGGTACACTGAAGGGGACACCTGAGGCAAAGGGGTACTCTGATGGAGGCAACCGATCTAAGGGGTTACTCTAATACTCTAATGGGGACACCCTATGTAAGGGGGGCACTCTAAAGCGGGCACCTGATGTAAGGTGCTTCAATTTTTTTTTACTTGGAATGTGGAAGTGATTGGCCTACATTTTATTAAATAGTTATTTAAAGTCGTCCAAGTTCAAACATTCTATATTTCCAGGTCATAACTGAAAATTGACAATAAATATTGTTGAATTGCAATGGAAATTGTTCATGTCAAATTTTTTGATAGATATACAATGACTACCAAGTACTATCAGAGTCATAGCACAAACATGAGATTAATTTCCCTGCCCTAAAACAACTACCAATTTTAAATATTTAACCACTTTAATACATTTTCACCCCCTTCCTGCCAATACAAATTTTTTGTTTTCAGCACGCCCCATAACAGGCCTAAATGTTCTCTCCAAGGTAATGGAGAAGGCAGTGGTACTGCAGCTGCAACAGCATCTAGATACCCACAACTTACTCGACCCATTGCAATCGGGATTCCGTCCCGGACACGGGACGGAAACAGCATTGCTTAAGATATGGGACGACGTTCTTGAGGCCGCAGACGAAGGAGAATCTTCTCTGCTGGTTCTGCTGGACCTAAGCGCAGCCTTTGATACAGTTGATCACAAGCTGTTATTGACTCGGCTGGCTAAAATAGCCAAAGTCGCAGAAAGCGATCTATCCTGGTTCTCCTCTTTTGTGGAAAACCGATCGCAAATAGTGAAGCTAGGACCCTTCACTTCTAAACAACGCACATTATCGTGCGGGGTCCCTCAAGGATCTCCCCTGTCGCCGATGTTATTCAACATCTATGTGCGTCCTCTTTTTGAAATCATCAGCAGCCAAAAACTGCTATATCACTCATATGCAGACGACACGCAACTGTACTTCCGCATTTGCAATAAAAAGGATCACCACCTCAATCTAGAGACATGCCTCTCTTTGATAGAGGATTGGATGACAAAGAGTTATCTCAAACTCAACGGAGCGAAAACAGAACTTCTTCTGTTTCACGCCAAGCGTAGCAATCAATCGATAACAACCTGGATCCCCCCGCCCATTCTGGGCAAAGTCATCACCCCTAGCGCCAAAGTCAAAAGTCTGGGGGTCATCTTTGACTCCGACATGACAATGAACGCACAAATAGGGGCAGTAGTCAGCGGATCTCACTATCTGCTGCGCCTACTACGCAGACTCACGCCTTTTATTCCCAAGAAAGACATAGCGGTCGTGGTGGGAGCGATTGTAAACTCCAGATTGGACTATGCAAATGCCCTTTACCTCGGACTTCCCAAGTACCAAATCGCTCGTCTTCAAGTCGTACAAAATACGGCCGCCAGACTTGTGACTGGGAAAAAACCCTGGGAATCAATCTCACCCTCGTTGAGATCCCTTCACTGGCTACCAGTCAAAGACAGAATCACCTTTAAAGCACTCTGTCTAACGCATAGATGTATCCATGGGAATGCTCCCCATTATCTATGCGAAAAATAAAAATTTACAATCCCAATCGTATTCTACGATCCAATAACCAAAATCGGCTTTAGATACCGAAAGCCAGATACAAGTCCAAAGGAGACAGGAGATTCGCTGTCCAAGGTCCCAGACTATGGAACGCCTTACCAGCCAGCATTCGACTGGAGGAGAACTACTTGGTCTTCAGGAGAAAGATCAAGACTCATCTCTTTTGATCTCAAAGGAGAAAGGAACAACAAGCGCCCAGAGGCGATTTATTTCGCATGTGCTGCGCTATACAAGTTCTTCATTCATTCATTCATTCATTCACTGTCGCACTTTGAATGACAATTGCGCGGTCATGGAACACTGCACCCAAATGAAATCTTTATGTTTTTTTTTCCACAAATAGAGCTTTCATTTAAAGGTATTTGATCACCTCTGCGGTTTTTGTTTTTTGCGCTATAAACAAAAGAAGAGCGAAAAAAAATGTTTCCCTCAGACTTCTATATATTTTTGGTAAAAAAATCGCAATAAGCGTATATTGATTGATTTGCGCAAAAGTTATAGAGGAGTCTACAAAATAGGGGATAGTTTTATTGCATTGTTATTTTATTTTTATTTTTTTACTAGTAATGGCAGCGATCTGCGATTTTTATTGTGACCGTGACATTGCGATGGACATATCAGACACTTTTGACACATTTTTGGGACCATTCACATTTATACAGCGATTAGTGCTATAAAACTGCACTGATTACTGTGTTAATGTGACTGGCAGGGAAGGGGTTAACACTAGGGCACGGGGAAGGGGTTAAATATGTTCCCTGGGAGTGGTTCTTACTGTAGGGGGAGGAGACCCTCAAGGGGAGGAGACCCATCTGTGTTCCTCTGAACTGGGAACACACATCGGTCTCCTCACCTCTGACAGGAGGTGGATCTGGGTGTTTATACACCCAGACCACACTCCTGCCATGATCACAGACAATTGCAGGTGCTCCGGGTCCCAAGCGATTCCGTGGGTGTGTGTGCCCCCTAGCAGCTACAGATCCCAGGACGTCATATGTCGTTCCGCCCGGAGGGAGACAGGGTTCCTGCCGACGTCATATTACTATGGCTCGGTAGGGAACTGGTTAAAGTGGTTGTAAAGGCTCAAGGTTTTTTACCTTTATGCATTCTATGCATGAAGGTAAAAAAAACATTCTGTGTGCAGCAGCCCACCAAATACCTATTTGAGTCCCATCGTAATCTAGCTATATGCACTAAAGCCTCAGCCCCTCGGGGACTCTCCCTCCTCATTGGCTGTGACAGCAGTAGGAGCCATTGACTCCAGCTGCTTTCAATCACAGCCAGTGAACCAATGAGGAGAAAGAAGGGACGGGGTTAATCATGGTTCTGGGTGTGAATAAACATGCAGAACAACAGCTCAGAAAAGAGCCTACTTGGTACCCCCATAGCTGTTTGCTCTGGGGGCACTCAGTAGGAAGGAGGGGCCAGGGGTACCGGTGGAGGACCTGAGAAGATGGGAGACACAAAAAGGTGGCATTGTTACATCCCCAGTTATCCAAAAGGATATGCTTCTGGTTTTGGTTACCCTTTCTTGGTCTGAGTCGTCTATCGTGATACAGGCTCTAATTAACTCTGTGGCTGCAGTCCTGTTCATAGATGGTGCCATTGTGTCTAAGCACTCAATGCCACTGCCGCTTTATGCCAATCCAATTGCTATTGAGGCTATTGATGGGAGCCCTCTACAGCCTGCCCATGTGACTCACGAGATGGTCTGTAGGGGCTCTTCACCATGAGACAATCCAATTCCAAGTAATTTCCTCTCCTCATTTCCCAGTGGTTATTGGTTATCCTTGGTTAGGGTTACAGAGGCACAAACCCTCTTTTGATTGGCTTTAAGCTGAGGTTCTTTCCTGGTCACCTAAATGGAGTAAGACATGTTTTCAGAAAGTGGCTTAAGTCTTGTGTACCTCTTCACTCTCCTCCCTGCCAGAGGAACACTGCGATTTTTGCAATGTCTTTGACAAAGGTCAAGCCGGAGTTTGCCTCCACACTGATCGTATGATTGCACAATTGACCTTCAATCCGGTGTCATACCCCCTCGTGGCTGGTTTACACTTTGTCTTTCTGTGCTGCGGATTGGAGGTGCACATCGAGTGAGTACAGAGCAGAGCTGTGTTTGGCCCCTTTTACACTGGTGGACTGATCGTGTCCGCTTGTCCATTTTTCTGGCAGACCCAATCTGTCCATCTATAGCTCTCTATGGAGTGGTGGATGTCAGCGGACATGTGTCCACTGACCCCCGCCACCATACCATCAGGTCTACTAAAAACAGATGGATGGGAGATTCATTCCCCATCCATCTGGCAGATTGGATCAGATGACAGTTGGATGGAAATAGACAGGTGATGGTGACATTCGACAGCCCCATAGAAAGAAGCCGGCTCTGTCCATGTCCACTCTGCATCAGGGTAGCGGAGTGTGCTGAAGGTTACAAATGCTTCCTGAGGGTATGGAGGCATACTGGGGAATAAAGAGGATTCTAGGAGGTGTAGAGGTGTGTGGGGAGTGCAGAGGTGTGCTGGTGGTTACAGAGGATGCTGGGAGTTGCAGAGGTGTGTGTAGAAGGTGCAGCGATGTGCAAAGGGATACATAAGTGTGCTAGGGGAGGGGTACCAGGGTATACTAGGGGTACAGGGGTTATTCTGGAGGTACAGAAATGTGCACTGGTTATAGGGGCATGATGAGGTCTACAGAGGCATTCTGGGGGGACTAGAGCTGTGCAAAGGGGAAAGATTCACACCCATTTTAAATGACCCACCCCCAATTAAGATACGTTCTCCCCCCGGCGCCTACAATCCCCCTTTCATCAGTGCCTCTTTTATGTTGTTACCTGGGCTGTTTATCTTTTTACTAGTCTAGTTTTTGAATTTACCTTAAATCCATATTGTTGAATAAAGTATGAATATATAGTAGATTATATCATCACTTAGGTCTGGCTGTACTATTTCATATATTTTTAACTTGCATATTTTGTATATATAGTCTTGTATTATTACTTTTACACTTCATTATTTGTTTTTTTTATGAATTGTTTTTTAACCACTTCATTACTGGGCACTTAAACCCCCTTCGTGCCCAGAATAATTTTCAGCTTTCAGCGCTGACGCATTTTGAATGACAATTGCGCGGTCATATAACACTGTACCCCAATTATATTTTTATCATTTTTTCCCCACAAATAGAGCTTTCTTTTGGTGGTATTTGATCATCTCTGCGATTTTTATTTTTTGCGCTATAAACAGAAAAAGACAGACAATTTTGAAAAAAAAAACACAATATTTTTTACTTTGTGTCATAATAATATCCCAATTTTTTTTTTTTTTTTAAATATTTTTCCCTCAGTTTAAGCTGATACGTCTTCTTCTACATATTTTTGTTAAAAAAAAATCGCAATAAGCGTTTATTGATTGGTTTGCGCAAAAGTTATAGCGCCTACAAAATAGGGGATAGATTTATGATTTATTTTCTATTTTTTACTAGTAATGGCGGAGATCTGCGATTTTTTTTTGTCAGGCCTGCGATATTGCGGCGGACATATCAGACACTTTTGACACAATTTTGGGACCATTCACATTTATACAGCGATCAGTGCTATAAAAATGCACTAATTACTGTATAAATGTGACTGGCAGGGAAGGGGTTAACACTAGGGGGTGAGTAAGGGGTTAAATGTATTTCCTGGGTTTGTTCTAACTATGTGGGGGGAGGGGGTGACTGGGGGAGGTGACCGATGCTGTGTCCCTATGTACAAGGGACATAGATCGGTCTCCTCTCTCCCTGACGGCACGTGGAGCTATGTGTTTACACACAGAGCTCCACGTCCCTGCTGTCACCTGCTGGGACCGCCAATCGCGTGTACCCACAGACATCGCGGCCACCAGGCACACGCATCGGCTTCCCAGCGATGCAACGGCACAGTGTTTACCCACTGCGCACCCCCCAGTGGCGCGTGCGGGTAATGTAAACAAAAGCCGTCCAAAGAGGTCCACCTGGCACTTCAGGTTCATGCTGCAGACGTCTTTTGACGATAGCGCGGACCTGTAGTGGTTAAAAGGTTGGCAACTATGTAGGAATCGGTCCTGCTGCAGAACATGTGAAAGGGTCCCACTGTGGGACCGCAATAAAGGGCCCCGCAATGGGAGTAAAGGGCCCTGGATCAATTGCAAGGGCCTTGGGACAGGGTCAGGTGGTCCCTTCATGGTTTCTTGCATCAGGCCCCTGAAGGTTCTAGTTAAGACACTGATTTTGTCCTTGGCTAGCACAAAGATGGTTGGGTTATACTGTAATTTAGGGTAAAAATAACATATTATTAAAACCATAGTCTAAAATGTAGTATTAGTTTAAAATGTCAACTAAAATAAACAGTGATATGCATATTTAACATTTGACTATTAGCAAGTTGTTTTACTCTGATTATTCAATAAACTATGCAAAAAACATCGATTCTACAGGCGTTTGATGTTTTTTTTCTCCTGCCTCTAGAAGCACTTCTATTGTGCTCTAGGTGTCTTTGCACATTATTGACTGCAAAAGGCGTTTTCTGTCAGGGAGGCAGGAAAAAAAAACCTTCTCTATCGCGTTTCCTAGAAGCTGTAAAAACGTCAGTCTCTCCTAAACTCCTCTTATCTCTTCTGAACGTCAAGTGCCAATGTTTTTTTAGGTGTGTTGTGGGAGTAAAAACTTTTGCAGAGGGGAGTGTAGTGCAAAAAATGCCTATAAACTAAACTCTCATAGACTCGCCTAAACTTTGTACAATATGCTTTCATTTTGCGTCTTTTATGCCACGTTTTTCAAGCTAAAAACTTTGAAGTTTTTTCTGCTTCTAGTGTGCATGGAGCCTAAATTATAAAATGCTAAGAAGCAAGAGCAGATACTTTTCTACCAACCTTTAGTTCATTTTAGAATATTTGAGAAAATTATACATGTTAAAGGGTGAAGAGGGCACATTATAATGTTTACTAATGATTATTATTTATTACATGTCTTGTCAAATGGATCAAGATTTTACCATTTCAAAGGTCCAAAGTTCAATAATGAATAAAACAACTTGCACTTATCTCTAAATCAGATTACTCACCCAGCTTTTTTTTTGCAGTTACAATAATAATAATAATTTTGAAGAAATATTTACATTTAATAAAAACAATTCTTACACTTTTAAAACTATTGTTGTAAATGCAGCTAATTAGTTAAAATGTTGAACTAAAACAAACTGCAACACGTGTATTGGGCATTTGACAATTAGCAAGCTGTTTTATTCTATTAACATGATTATTCAATAAACCTTTAATTATAAAACGCTAAGAAGCAAGAGTAGGGACATTTCCAGTAACCTTTAGTTCTTTTTAGAATATTTAAAAAAAGATAAATGTTAAAGGGTGAAGAGGACTCACACATTAAAATGTTTACCGATGATCATTATTTTTGACATGACTTGTCAAATGGATCTAGTTTTTACACTTTCAAAGGTTCAAAGTTCTATTCCATATAAAAGTACTTGTACGTAGACATGTGCATTCGTTTTCGTTAGAATGCATTTTCGTCCGAAAATCAGTTTTTTTCGTTATCGTTTTAACAAACGATAATAAAAAAGTGCAAGAAACGAAAACCGAAAGATCCGACATAAAAAATGCTTTATTTTAGTTTTCGTTGAGGTAAAAATTTGATATAGAGAGATTCGACATTATAGGGAAAAGATTTGACATAGGGAAAAGATTCGACATCATAGAGAAAAGATTCAACATTATAGAGAAAAGATTTGACACTATAGAAATAATAGATTCGACATTACAGAGAATAGATTTCGATTTATGAGAAAATAGATTCGACATTATAGAGAATAGATTCGAAATTATCACTAGTCATACAACATTATAATTCTTGTAGGCGGAATATTCGAACGGAAATGTACGATTCGTAAAGATTCGACGTTCCGTCGAATATTCTTTTGACCAATCGACAGAAACCAAGTATTATTGGATTTTCGGACGAAAGCTATTCCCCAACGAAAAACGAAATAAATCAAAACGATTTTCAGGAGTAACTAAATAAATTTATTTTCCAAACGAAAATGAAAAAACGAAACAAAATATTTCAGTCTGCACATGTCTACTTGTACGTATTTCCTGCTCATATCACTCATAAAGCTTTGTTTGCACTTTTAATCATTAAAATAACATTGCATACAACAGACTTCTGATTGTGAAGCAAAGCTGAATTGACATCAGTACCTAAGCTATTTGGCTGGAATGGGTAATGGAATTATGGTGTGCCCCCCAATAAACAAATATTTTCATGGCTAAAATAGAGGAGTATAGGTATGTGCACCATAAGATTCATGGCCTACTGTTACTTCACTAATGAAATTGTGTTTATCTGGACTGAAAGTGAAGAGTAGGGATCAGTATTGGCTCCTCAGGTGTTCAGCTGAACCCTGAATGTTTAGGATATGGGTTCTCAATCTGTTGCCCTTCCAGCTGTTGCAGAACTTCAAGTCCCATCCTGCCTCAGCCTTTGGGAGTCATGCTTGTAACTGTCAGCCCTGTAATGCATCATGGGAATTGTAGTTCCGCATCAGCTGGAGGGCCACAGATTGACCACCCATGGTTTAGGGCATTTAGCTTGGACAAATGTGACAGCTTCTGGTTGTTAATGGTTGCTAAAAAAGCAAAAGTTGTTTGCAGCTGCTGTTTCCCTATGAATGACTGATGTCACCTGGTCCTTTCATTCTCATGGCTGGAATTTCCCAACCATGTAATCAAATGGGCAGGATATGGAGCAAGTGGGCAATGATATCACCAATATCACTGCACCTTTCTTCACATATCCAATGACAGCTCAGAAAGCTGTCATTTCGCTAGTATTGCTGTCAGGGACTGGTCATGTGCAGTGGGTCAGTGTGAGTCATCAGCTGCGAGTATTGTGATTTAGGGGGAAGCACAACCAAGGACATTTTGGGGAATTTTTATTTATGTCTTTATTTCTAGGTTCCTTTTTTTATGAATGAGTGAGGGTAATATGTCCCTAAAGCTCATTCACATTAAGGGGGGCAGTATTTGGAAGCCCACATATTATTAAAGGAGGCTTCAAGATTCTGATAAGACCTCCACCCAAGGACCCCCAAAGCCATTGGTCTAGGGTTGAGAGGGGGAGGTCCTTGTCCTCATTACATGGAGACAAGGTGCTTTGCCTGGGTGGTAAAACAAAAAAATATATATATCTGATTGATATATTGTCTTTTATAGTACTAAAACAGCTTGCTGTGCACTAAAAAGATATACACACTAGCTATTCTTTATTAGGTATAAACTTTCCAATCCGGTCAAGGTTGGATTTACAGTTTGCTTACACAGAATACTAATGAAGTCATTCACAGCCTTAGCAACCAACTACCAGTCATGTACTTTCTGGCCTCTGAAGTTTGGATAGATGGCTTAAAAAGGCCAATAATGGTGGCTTTGTTATGTCTCAGTCCCTCATTATAGAAAGGCAGAATTTCCAACAACCACACTGACGGTGTGTGTAGATAAGGGGAACTTAGGTAATGCTGCTGATAAAGTGCGTAGGCACAGATTTGTTTATGCATTGGTCTCTCAAAGTAGATGCAAGCCTTTCACTGAATGTCATTTAGGCATCAAAATGTTGCGAAAGGATAGTAAATGAGTGCTGATGCTGATGTGTGTGTCCTGACACTTCTTTGCAGCCTCTCCACTTGCACTGTCTACAGTGATAACAGTCTGAATGTGCTTTTTAAAAGAACATATTTTCTATTTTTTTCTAGCTGTAATGTATTTTTTTCCACAGCTTGTTCATGAGTCCATTTGTGCTTTACTGCTAATGGGCTACACGTGTATTTTTAGAGTCGGTTCACACTGGGGCGACACGACTTCCAGCACGACTTTCAGAAGCAACTTCAACACGATTTGAGCATGAACCACAGGGCGATCTGGGGCGATTTACAACACGACTTGAAGTCCTTTTCAGGTCAGGAGACATTCCAGTGGCCAATAAAACAACAATCAGCTCTGGGAGAGGGAGGGGAGGGAGGGGTTTGCCTGAGAAATGTATGTTACCTTGCTGGGAAGTAGCTTCAATTAAAACAGTGATCAGACTTGGAAGTGATTACCATTGAAATCAATGGGTACAAATCGCCTAGAAGTCGGATTGAAGTAGTACAGGAACCTCTTCTGAAGTCGGAGCGACATGAGTAGTGTGTATTAACACCGCTCCCATTCACTTACATTGCTTTTCTGGACAGCACGACTTGGGACGACTTGAGACGACTTCAAGTCTGATCCCAAGTCGCCCCAGTGTGAACCGACTCTCACAGAGTATATTTTGAAATTGTTGCTGGCTGGACTTTGTTCAAAGGCCTATTTTTTTAAAACAATGTGGCATTCCTGGGATAAGGTCAGCACATAAGGTTGTTTTTCCTTCGTTTAAGAAGACATGTGATAGGGCAATTTGCAGGCAGGGCATTGTGGGAGACAGGAAAGTGTTTTCACACTAAGTGCCCGAACAAGGAGGCATATCAGTACAACAGCTGTTAAAACTTAGATGGTATTTTAATGGTTGTGTTTAAATTTAATTCAGCAAACTATGCTTAAAGTGTTCCTAAACCCACACTAGTAAAATCAGTCTGTATATTCATCATAGCATGCTTGTTATACTCACTGTGAAACTTAAGGGGTTAATCCCCTGCATTGTGTAAAAAGGCTGTTTTATCCTGTATGCACAGATCCTCCCCCTCCTGCACTGTCTATCTGGGGAAGGCCAGCTAAAACAGGCAGGGTAGCCAACCTGCACATGCTCAGTTGTGTCTTTTATGCTGGAGAGAACATTTATTCGTTCTCAGAACTAGCCAGGTCACATGATATTGACATTACACATGTGGGCGTGTATACAGGTTGCAGTGGAAATTTCCTCCAACCTGAACTCAGCACTAGAGAAACTGTGCAGTTTACCATGACACTGTGGTATACAGATCATCCAAAAGGGAATATAGTGGCATTATTTTGATGTAAAAAGAAGATTTATAAGCTGTGGGCACTGTGGTGGGTGGGGTACGATGAACTATTTTACTTTTTACTGGGTTTAGTTACACTTTAAGTTCCAGAGTTATGCTTAAATTTCATAGATCTGCACACCTAAAAATCCTTTTAACTACATGCCGACCGTCCGCTGTCATATTACTGCGGAGCGGTGGCTCTGTCTCGCGGGAGCACGTAGCTCTACGTCTTCCCTTTAGAGACTTGTAGCGCACGCGCCGCCGCCGGTGCGCGCGCACCCCTGCGCGCCCCCCGAGTCCCACGCGTGTGCCCGGCGGGAACGATCGCCGCCGGGCACCCGCGATTGCTCGTTACAGAGCGGGGAACAGGAGCTGTATGTGTAAACACGTACCTCTCATTCCTGTCAGCGGGGGAAACGCTGATCTTCTGGTCATACAATGTATGAACAGAAGATCAGTGATTTCCCCTAGTGAGGCCACCCCCCCATACAGTTAGAACACACCCAGCAACACACTTAACCCCTTCCCTGCCCCTAGTGTTAACCCCTTCACTACTGCCAATGGCATTTTTATAGTAATCCAATGCATTTTTATAGCATTGATCGCTATAAAAATGCCAATGGTCCCAAAAATGTGTCAAAAGTGTCCGATGTGTCTGCCATAATATCGCAGTACCAAAAAAAAACGCTGATCGCCGCCATTACTAGTAAAAAAATAATAATAATAAAAATGCCATAAAACGACCCCCTTTTTTGTAAACACTATAAATTTTGCGCAAACCAATCAATAAACGCTAATTGCGATTTTTTTTTTACGAAAAATATGTAGAAGAATACGTATTGGCCTAAACTGAGGAAAAAAAATGTTTTTTTTATATCTTTTTTGTGGATATTTATTAAAGCAAAATGTAAAAAATATTGCATTTTTTTCAGAATAGTCGCTCTATTTTTGTTTATAGCGCAAAAAATAAAAACCGCAGAGATGATCAAATACCACCAAAAGAAAGCTCTATTCGTGGGAAAAAAAGGACACCAATTTTGTTTGGGAGCCACGTCGCACGACTGCGCAATTGTCAGTTAAAGCGACGCAGTGCCGAATCACAAAAAGTGCTCTGGTCTTTGGACAGCAATATGGTCCGGGGCTAAAGTGGTTAAGGACCAATATCTGTCTACAAAAACTGATTAAGTCATTATTTACAGTACAGCTGCTAAGTTTAGGAGTAGTTGGTTATTTTTTTTTATAGCAGCCCCTGAACTCTCTTCTGTTATCTTTTATGTACATGTACACTCAGTCATTTATAGTAGTCTAGAGGCAGTTGAGGTTACAGCCATTTTGTTGAAAGCAGAAAAATCGTGTTTATTAGCATTTCAAACGCCGAAATGTTTGTAACTACAATAAATAGTGATTATGCTCATTTGGTATTATAAGCTTTTTTAAGGGAGGTAAAAATTCAGATAATTTTTGAGCATATAAAAATGTTAAAAAACACAAATTTTAACCACATGCTATTCCCTGCATCAATGGATGAGTCCAGTAGCAACGGACTCTGGTTCTCTCGCGCAATTTTCTGCATCTTCAGAGCCTCAGCAACAGCAACACCAGGAGCACATCCTCACACATGCTCATGATGGGATCCATAGTGAAAACATAAAAAAATAAGACAACTATCTACAAGCACACTGCTCTCTCTCTCTCTCTCCTGTTGCTCTCTCTTCTATCACAGAATGGATAAAATAGTTTTGCATGCACTATGGGCATTTGGGAGGTATCTCTTGAGGTCATCTTTAAAAAACATATCTAACCTCAATTGCTTATAACTGCTGCTAAACTTGCATAAAGTCGGTATGTAAAAAACTGTAAAACGGACGTTTTTCACTGTCCAGCTGTCAAGTCTCCAGCGTTCAGACATGGTTAGACAAAAAACAAGAGTATACACAGAGCTGCTGCGAGACAGACTGGTGTGCCAGATGACATCACAATATACCTCCACCCGACGCATTTCCCTCGAACAGGAGTCCTATAGGCATCTTACACACATAATTTTTTTTTTTTCTTCAAGTGCTACCTCAAAGGTTTATGACATACATGGGCTCATCTGCTCTATTCGGGGGTAGTTTATCTCCTTCAGTGCCCGAGTGGTTTGTAATATATAGGGCGAACCACACAGAATTTGAGAACATTTGGCTAACATCTGTAAGGTATTTGAAGGACATTTTTTTTTTGAAGCATTACAGTTTATATCACAATAGGAATCTATCTTTTCTACAGTTGATCGGCATACATAAATATTCTCCTCATTTGAGGGGAAGTAATCTCAGGAGAAGAGATTACTTGGCTTGAATGGTGACTGAGATATTAATTGTTATATTAACAAACAGTCGAGCCCCTATTACTTTATTTATCTGCTTAAACAAACTTATTTCACATATATCGTTTTTTTTTTATATAGTTTTTTATATATATTTTTAAAATTTTTGATTTTATTAACATTATTCAAATTTTGAAACACATTTCTACATGGTTTATACTTATATGTTTCTGTGATAAATATGCACATTTGAAAATATTTTTTATTTTGAGTATGTGTATCACTTTTGATATGAACCGCATTTTTATATGCATTGGATCTCAGGAACTAACCACAACAACTTTTTTTGTCCAGCAGATGGTGCTAATTACACTGCTCCTTTTCTTTTTTCACTAAAGTGAATGGGCGGTACCTATATTTTTTTAATGTATTTTTTATAAATTGTTTGCATAACTTTTATTTGGCCCAATGATGGATAACATTTCATGTAATAGGGTGCCTTCTGTTTATGATTTGATTTTTAAGACAATCTTTGCTGTTTGTCTTCCTTTGTACTCCGGCTTCTATTTAGTGGAAGCATCCAACGTTACAGACCGGTCTTCTTTCCTGAGGATGCCTATTCGGGAGAAACATGTCAGATGGAGCTACACTGTGACATCATGTATGCCAGCTGGTCCCACGGCCATGATGTGCATACTCTTTAAGCGATGTGTATTACTCTTTTGTTTGTTCCAACTAAATATGTGAGTGGAATACTTTTTAAAGGGTAAGTTCACCTTTACAGAAAACTCTGTAAGTTAGTGAACTTACACAGGTCCCCCTCCTTGCCCTCCGGTCCCGCTGACCTGTACCCCTGCAAACTCCGGTTCTAAGCCCCGGTATATCTGTGCCAGGTGTTTGGGGGTTTGAAATCCTCCTGAGCTGAATGTCCAAACATCCCTCATCAGGGGGACATTTGGAGCCTTCTAATTGATCAGAACCACCATATGGGCAGCGCCGACCAATCGGCAGCCGCATAGCCCGTCCTATCAGCAATGGAGAAGATGCAAGGGTGGAAAGAGGATCTCTAAGCCCTGGGTCTCCTGGCGTGGATATACCGGAGCTTGGAGCCAGAGATTGCAGCTGTACAGGTCAGGAGGATAGGGGGGGTGAGTTTTCTGTAAAGGTGAATTTACACTTTAGATGAATTCATATTTTAAGCGACTGTATACTGCACCATAAGACTTCTCCTTTGTTTTATTTGGCCATTATCTGTTAATTAAAGTGTGGGCTAAGGAGACAGATATCCTCTGTCAACATACTGGAGCTGATTGAAGGGACTCTCAGTAAAATTCAAAGCATTCCATGATCTTTTCTCTGGTGTGAGGCTGTGCATGGGGGTGTGCACCTGAACGCTGAAAGGCTGCATTCACACCTAGGCATAGGCGGTATGCGGCGTATTGCGGCGACATGAAATAGACGTTTTGTCCCCGCGATTTGCTGGAGGGGTGATTTTTACATTGTCGGCTATGCCCGAACGCCCAAGACGCCTGAAAAAAAGGGTCCGGGACTTGTTTTAAGCTTCAGGCGTACGGCGTTCGGCGTAGAGATGTGAACCATCTCCATAGCCGACAATATAAATTCGCCCCTCCAGCGTATTTCAGGCTGCTACAACGTCGGGCGTAGGGCGACCAAACGGTGTGAATGCAGCCTAAGATCCAGGCTTGCTTGATCTGTTAGTCTGTGTAATTCTTTCGAACAGTGAAGACTCTTTGGCGTTGATTAACTAAAGTAAAATAGGCTGTTAATCATAATTGCAATCATATGCAATGAAGTTACATGAAGTAATTTAAAAAAGTATTTTTGGATGATGGAAGTCAGCAGAGCTTCACCTCATTCACTAGGTTCTGGGGCAAATCTTCATGCAAAGTGAAGAGCATATTTGTGTTTAATTAATCAACAACTATGAGTGGCCTGTTTATTTGTTCATGATAGTAATTAAAGACTGCACCATTATTGTGAGGATTACACATCCTAAAAGTGAGAGGTGTATTGTTTATAAATGTAAAGGGTGTTTTTTAATACCCTTTGCTCTAAAAATAATACAAAAATAATAATAAAAATAATAAAGAATTGTGGCAGCTTTTCTCTTTATACAAATGTTTTTCGAAAATATATAGTTCTGTTGAAGAATGCAAATGACTAGATATTGCAGTTTCAGTGCTATTTCCACAACCACCCTATTGCAATTATTGAAATCACATCTTTAGAACAAAAATATTCTGTCTATAAAATACATTGTGGCAGGAAACCTGTACAGACATTAAGAGAACACACACATTTATGACTTAAACCAGGACCCTTTCTTTGCAAGGCCTTAGTACAAACCATTGTGCAGTGGTTCTATATATACAAGCTGTAATTATTTGTCAGTGGGTGATCAGTACTAAGAGGGTTAGATGGCTCCAGTTACTATTAGAGAGAGAGAGAGAGAGAGAGAGAGAGACACAGTGTACCGAGCCTGAGCTGATATCTCTGAAAGCAGTATGTTTTTAAGCATTTGTCCTTAACAACCAGAGTAAATATGAACCATACGCCATAGGAAAGGTTCAAAAACAAAACAGCACACCATTTCAGTTTAGTTGCCAATATATACCTAGTAGTGATGAGCGGAATTCGCAATTTTTTTTTTTTTTTTTTATAAAATATCACGAATATTCGATATTTACGAATATTCGCTATATTTTATATAAAAAAAAAAAAAGCGAAATTTCGCATATGCGAAAGCGAAAATGATTGCGAAATTTCGCTATTTTTCTTTGGATAAAATATCACAAATCTTTGATATTTAAGAATATTCGCTATATTTTATTAAAAAAAAAAAAAATTGCGAAATTTCGCTATAGCGAAATATCGCTATTGCGAAATTGATTGCGAAATTTATTGCGAAAATTATTGCGAAATTTGAAAAATACGAATATTCGAAATAGCGAATATTCGCCGCGATATTCGAGTTATTTGCGAATACTCGAATATGCAATATTCGTAGCGAATATTCGCAATGCGAATATTCGTGAGCAACACTAATACCTAGGTAGACGTAAAAAAAAAAGATATATATATTTCTTTTGACATTGTTTCCTTTTGTCTTCCACAACAGGCATAACAACACAAATCACACCACTGCCAAAAAATGCAGCATTCTCTAGTAAAAAAAGGTATTCTTTCTGAGCACAGCCTAGCAGCTTCTTAGAGAAAGCCTGAGTAGATAGGCTATGTATGTACATAACAACTCTGTAGGCTAAATGAGGAAAGATCTACTAAAATAGGGGGGAGGATGTGTTTTAGTATGAGAACTTTACTGTTATTGTTTGACATGTTTAACTTTGCTTTCAATTCTACTTGACGTGATTGTAGCCGTATTAGTGCAACTGTGATAGAGAAAATTGAGTACTGTCTGTGATACTTTTTTTATTTGTACTAACATACAATTTTTCAGGACAAGCTTTCGGGGTGTTACCCTTTCTTCAAGGTCCAAGCAGGACCTTGAAGAAGGGGTAGCACCCCCGAAAGCTTGTCCTGAAAAATTGTATGTTAGTGCAAATAAAAAAAGTATCATGGACAGTACTCAGTTTTCTGTGCTCAGTTTTCTCTTTCAATTCTATAAATGTACTTTGCTGATTCTAGCACAATTAGGACAGAGTACATTACGGCATACTTTTTTATGACAAGGTATTTTCTAAACATTAAAATATGATGCGCAATAAATAAATGTTAATTTAACTTGTTCCTAAGAAAACATACAAACAGAAAGGGTCACACTTCATTGATGTAATTTGTATTTATTTATGCCGTTGATCAGCATAACCCTGCCTAAGAGTGGCCCTAGGCAGGGTTATGCTGTTTGCCTTTTTTTGCAATGCACACGCGGGGTGGTGACAGGCTCCTATGATTGGCACCTGTCATCTGCAGTGAGGGGAACCGATAGCTGTTCTGTGCAGTACTTTCTTTGAAAATCTAGAAAAACATTGTTTGGATTCTTTTTATGTTACTCCTTTTTATAGAGTTGACAGTTTTCTGAAGCAATTTACATAAACAATGAACCATTCACATCAGTAGTTGTTCCTGAAGGAAGTGACAATTACATTTCTCAGCCACAGCCTTAAAGTGTATTTCTACTTTTGGCAGGCAAATTTGAGAAAGCCACACTATATGTTTTTTTGTGTTCCCATTTACACAGCATGCCCAGCAAGAAATATTTACTACCTTTTGGATATTTCTCAGAAGGAGGTGTGATGGCTGCCCCAAGTTTGTCTACATTAAAGTGGATGTAAACCCCCCCCCCCCATTTTTTTTTAAATTAAGGCTTGCACCTTGTACAGTATAGGATTTCATGTCATCTGTGCCCAGTCTTGCCACAAAGAGTTAATTCAGCTTTGAGCAATCCTCTTAGCTTTTTTCAGTGAGATAAAAACTGACACACAGAGAAATAGGAGTTAGTTCTTCCCCCTTGCTGTGAGTGACAGGTGATTTACATATCTCATGCATGAGCCTAAGAGAGGCATTCTGTGTACTTCAGATCCCCTCCTCCTTTCTTCTCCAGCTTCTCCAGGATTGGCTGCTCCACACCTCAGCATGATTGGGCATGCTGAAGTCATGTGATGACTTTTCTGGGTTTTGACTGGATGTTAGTGATCATAGCAGACGTTCAGTGTAAGGAATAGTAGAAGTGGGCGGAGAGTCTGCTGTCATCACCACTCCACCCACCGAGCTCCGGACAACAGACCCACCCACAGAATCTGCAGTTTTTCCGGTCTCATATCAGACAGAGGTGAGCTGAGTAAGTTGCTACAACGTACTGCGTACGGGGGAAGGAGCCTGAAGTCGCTTGCTGCCATCTCTGAAAACGTACATTCTGTCGTTTTGCCTTTCGGGCTAATGTGAGTAGCCTGTTAATGTCTTTTTAATAAACATAAGCCATTTTTAAAGCAGAGAGAACTTAGATCTGCCTTTTTTTCTTATCCTTAATCCCAATGCTGCGGAACCCAAAAAGTTTGCTACATATTGCACCAATTTGATTTTTGCATTACTTATGCACCTTTCATGATTAATTTGTTATCGGTATTAATACTGCGTTTTGCACTTCGGTTTAATTGTATTTATATTGCGCTGCACTATTTTTTATACATTTTTTGCATCTTCTGTATTTTGTGAGTGTCCTGTCAGTGTTAAGCTTGCATTTGTGAAGGGGGAGGTTTATTTTATTTTTTGCGCTGATTGCACCCTTTTTGCTTTCTAAATCCCTCAAATAAAACAACAAAACAAAGCAAAAGACTTATTACTGTCTACAAGTGTGACGTATGGATGTCTGGCAGCAGGGTGAATATGCAAGGATGTTAGTAACTCAAAGCAGCTAGGGATAAGCCGAACAACCCCCCCCCGTTCGGTTCGCACCCAAACCTTCGAACAGACCGTTCGTTCGCACAAACTTCAGAACCCCATTAAAGTCTATAGGACTCGAACATTCAAAATCAAAAGTGCTAATTTTAAAGGCTAATGTGCAAGTTATTGTCGTAAAACGGGGTTGGGGACCCGGGTCTTGCCCCATGGAACATGTATCAATGAAAAAAAAAAAGTTTTAAAAACTAATGTTTTTTCGGGAGCAGTGATTTTAATGATGCTTAAAGTAAAAAAAATCTGACAAATGATTTTTTTTTTTTTTTTTTAGTGGTAAAGCATCAGTGGACAGGAGACACCTCTTACGGAAGAGAATTTCCCTTCCTAGGGGTAGATTTCCTCTTACTTCCAGTTGTCTCCTTCCGTTTGCAAGTAGGAGTCGTTTGTAAGGTGAATGTTTAAAAAGTAGAGGCCTGCCATACTCTCCAGAAATGTGGGCCCTAGGTGTTGTTGCCACAACACTGTAAGCCCTCACAGTTAGTCTTGGTGGGTGCTGGAATGCCCTTCTGTGAACTATTATATCAAGAATTGTAATTACATGCCATTGTTGAACAGTGGGGAAAAAAATGGACCTATGGTGCTGGTGCCACAACACTGTAAATCCCCCAGTTACTCTTAGTGGGAGCAGGAATGGGCCCTGCTGTTAAATATTAGATCAATAATTGTAATTAAATGCCTGTGTTGAACAGAGGCAGAAAAAATGGGCCTTTGTTGGTGGTGCTGGTGCCACAACACTGTAAGCCCTCACAGTAACTCTTGGTGGGCTTAGGAATGGGCGCAGTGAAAATACTTGCTGATCAGCCACTGCCTGTGGTATTATTATGAGAACAACAGCAATTGTATTCATGTGGCTTTAGGTGCACACTGTGCAGAGGACACAGTACACCAAGTGAAAATACTTGCTGATCAGCCACTGCCTGTGGTATTAATATGAGAACAACAGAAATTGTATTCACATAGCTTTAGGTGCACACTGTGCAGAGGACACAGTACACCAAGTCAGAATACAGTTACTGCAGCTAGCACAATCACCTATATATAGGCATTCTTAAAGCGGATGGTTCACCCCCAAAAAATATTAAAAGCCAGCAGCAACAAATACTGCAGCTGCTGACTTTTAATATTAGGACACTTACCTGTCCTGGAGTCCAGCGGCGTCCGTAGCAGAGGACGAGCGATCGCTCGTCACCCTGCTGCTCCCCCCTCCATCCACGGTGAGGGAACCAGGAAGTGAAGCGCTGCGGCTTCACTGCCCGGTTCCCTACGGTGCATGCGCGAGTCGCGCTGCGCCCGGCGATTGGCTCCTGCTGTGTGCTGGGAGCCGAGAGTTCCCAGCACACAACGGGAAAAGCCCGTCTTTTGCCCGAGACTGCGGGCCGGAAGTGGGTGCAGAAACCTGTCTTTAGACAGGTATCTGCACCCCCCTCCCCCCTGAAAGGTGTCAAATGTGACGCCGGAGGGGGGGAGGGTTCCGATCAGCGGATCTTCACTTTAGGGTGGAGATCCGCTTTAACTCAAAAAAGTACCTTCTATTGCTGTCATTCTCCTCCGTGTTTTTTTTTTTTAAACCACTTCCCGCCCGGTCATAGGCGTGCGCACGGGGTGTGCCGGGTGTGCCTGGGCACACCCTAATGCCCAGGCACATCCAACACACCCCATCACTTTTTAGCAGAATGTGCAGCAGATGTTCAGGTTCTCTATTTCAGCACATCGGGTAATAAACATAGGCAGCACTGCTACTCTGTGGCCTCGTACACACGATCAAATCTGTCTGCTGGAAACGGTCTGCTAGACCGTCCCAGCAGACAGATTCGATCGTGTGTACGGCCGAGCCGATGGATTTGGCCACCCGACATGCATGCTTTGAAATCTATCGGGTGGGAATCCGTCCGCCCGACATTATCTGCTGGTTAGTACACTTACCAGCAGACATGTCGTCTCGCACCGCCGCCGAATGTATTCGGCGCATGCGCGGAAGTGTTTTACTTCCTGGTGCGGTGACGTGGCGGCGTCAACGTCACCGCCACATCACCGACACGTCAGCGCGCCGTCTGCTGGTGGGGATTTTGGTTTGCTCGTGTGTACACGCGAGCAAACCAAAATCCTATCAGACAGATTTGTTCAAATCGGTCGGTCCGAGCGATTTGAACAAATAGATTGCCTCGTGTGTACGAGGCCTGTGAGTGGGACTACTTTTAAGTTTGCTGTTTGTGCAGTCCCTGATCGCGGCGTGAGCAGGCAAGAGGCCGCCGATGCTACTTCTATAGTTCCGGCTACAGCACCACTGACAGCTGAATATCACTCCGCTCCCTGCTATCAGGGGTGCTGTAGCGGGAACTAGAGAAGTAACATCAGGGCTGAATTAACCCCACTGATTTTGTCATCTACCCTCTGCCACCGCTGGGCTTCCGCAGCCCACCACTGCCTTTTCTCAGCTGCAGAGAAAACATTGTTTGCCAGGACCAACCCAGGCATAGGGGGAGGATGTGACTTTCTCATCTCTTCTATGCCTCTGAGTGCCCCACCTCCCGGCTTCTGCCTTGCAGTGAATACCGACAATGGTGAAGGAGACCTGCTGGGACTTGGGACTCAGGACGTGTCACTCCAATCTCCTCTCTGATGCAGCATTTGAGGGAAAACTGTCTCTCTCCTCGGGTTCCTATCTGGCTTTTAGTCGGGGCTTTCACAGATGAAGGACAGGTGGAAGGAGCAGGAAGAGGAAGAGGTCATCACAGTGCACCCTCCATCTCTTTCCTCCTGTCCAGCAGACAGCACAGCTCTCTTTGGGGATGACTGAAAATGTCAGCCTTTACCTGTGAGTACTCACCTTCGTTCTCTGCATTTTCCACAATATAATTCTGTGCTGTAAACATGCCCTGTACTTTGCAGGAGGGGGTTACTGAAAGAGAAAGTAAAATTCTTCAACAGGTTAGGAATTCCTGGGACTTCTGAGGTGTTACATAAATGGATTCCACATACACATTATATCCTGTTAAAATCATTCTTTTTTAATAACATACAGCGTGTGTGTATGTAGAATACATCTATGCAGCACCTCAGAAGTCCCAGGAATTCCTAAACTATCAAAAAGCTATCATAATAATACAGCCCAACTCCAGGACAGTAAAAAAAGTCCAGCCTTGCAGTGTGTGGGGGTAGGGGGGGTAACCTCTTTCACTTACCTGATTCTAATCTCTCTTCCTTCACCCCAAAGCTGTGACATCATCACATACCATACAGAGACATTAACCCTGTATGGTATGATGGGGAGGTTAGAGTGTGACCACAGCTAGTAACTTAACATCCCTTTTCACACTGGGGTATTTTTCAGGTGTTTTAGCGCCTGAAAAATGCCTCCTCAGTATGAAAGCCTGCTTTTACACTGGAGCTGTGATCTTGCAGGACGTTAGAAAAGGTCCTGCAAGCAGCATCTTTGGGGTGGTTTGGTAGCGCTGTATACAACGCTTCTAAACTCACCCATGCCCATTGGAATGAATAAGCAGCGCTGGCGAAGTGCCTGCAAAGCGCTTCGGCAGCGCTGCAACACGGCCAGTTTTAACCTTTTCTTCACCCACTAGCGGGAGTTAAAAGTGCCCCGCTAGCGTCTAAAAAGAGCTGCTTAAAACAGCAGTAAAGCGCCGCTAAAAGTTCCAGCACTTTACTGCTGATGAAGCCCACACCCCAGTGTGAAAGGGGTCTAAGACCTGAGGGGACAAGTCGCAGTAGTGGAGGGGGCCTGCTGGAGCAAGTCCAGTACGGCAGGCATAGCCTTAATTTCAGTTTGGGTTAAGCCCTCCCTGTAAGACAGAACCTTTTTTAATTAGTGGCTTGCAGCCGATCGCATACAGCACTAATCAGTGTATTCTGACAGTGGGGAGTCCCCCCATCAGAATACAGTGTCCCAGCATCACTTGTGTAGATGCAAGCACCTGTCAGCTAGTGATCTGAACAAAAAACTTGTGTACATATAGCATCTTTAGGCCTGGTTCACACCTATGCATTTTTTCTTGCAGAAACACACTACAGTCCATTTAACATGTGATAGTTGCCCCCTCCCCTCCACCCACACAGCTTCATCATTAAGGCTACTTTCACACTGAGGCGTTGCACCGTAATTTTTTGCGGCGCTATTCGATTGCTAGTGGGGCACTTTTAACCCCCGCTAGCAGCTGAAAAAGGGTTAAAACCGCCCGCAAAGTGCTGCTGCAGCAGCGTTTTGCAGGCGGTTCAGCGATGCTGCCCATTGATTTCAATGGGCAGGGGCGCTTTAGGAACAGTGTATTACACCGCTCTTACAGCCCCTCAAAGATGTGGCTGGCAGGACTTTTTTGAGCGTCCTGCCAGCACACTGCTCCAGTGTGTAAGCACTCGGGCCTTCACATTGCAGTGAAGCTGGAGCAGTGCGCTGGTAGGACGAGTGTGAAAGTAGCCTAAGTCATAGGAATCTGAGAATGTTTAAACTACAAGTTCAATCCAACACTGCAGCTGGCACACTGATCAGCACACCTGTAATTCATTCACACTGCCTACAACTCAGCAATGACAGCCATACAGGTACGGGCAATGGAACTGTGGGCAGTGTCTGCATGAGCTTGACCTTCACCCGCACTCTTCTGAGTGTAATACTTTGCAGTCTCCAGTTTAAAAAAATAATAAATGCCCTAGCAAAAATCTATCCATTTATTATTTTTTAATAAAAATGTGAACGTAGGCGCTTGGACAAGGCAGGCACATAAATGAGTGTGTGTATGTATATACAGTATATATATATAAATATGTTTTTTGGGGTGCACACCCTAATTCAATAGGCTGCGCACGCCTATGCACCCGGTAAATAGGAAATTGACGTCCGGGAAGTGGTTGTGAAATCCTGACTGGACATCTATTAATGTCCTGCAGGATTTCATGCCGGGCAAGCCCGTGGGGGCGCGCAGCGCGGCGATCGGTGATGCGGGGTGTCAGTCTGACACCCTGCATCTCCGATCTCGGTAATAAGCCTCCGGCGGGGGCTCGTTACCACGTGATCAGCCGTGTCCAATCACGGCTGATCACGATGTAAACAGGAAGAGCCAGTGACCGGCTCTTCCTCACTCGCGTCCGATAGACGTGAGTAAAGGAGAGCCGATTGGCGGCTCTCCTGACGGGGGGGTTCGCGCTGATTGTTTATCAGCGCAGCCCCGTCTCGGATCCACACACTGGACCACCAGTAGAGCACAAATAGTAAAAAAAAAAAACAATATAAATAAATAAATTAATGCAATTGATGCCAATCAGTGCCCACAAATGGGCACTGACTGGCAATATGGGCACTGACTGTGCCTAGCAATGTCATCAGTATCACCCCAGTGTCCATCAGTGCCACCCAGTGTCCATCAGTGCCGCCTCTTAGTGCCCATCTATGCCCAGTGCCCACCTATCAGTGCCCATCAGTGCCGCCTATGAGTGCCCATCAGTGCCGCCTATGAGTGCCCATCAGTGCCGCCTATGAGTGCCCATCAGTGCAGCATACCAGTGCCGCCTATCATTGCCCATCAGTGCTGCCTATCGGTGCCCATCAGTGCCACCTCATCAGTGCCCACCAGTGCCACCTCATCGGTGCCCACCAGTGCCACCTCATCGGTGCCCATAATTGAAGAAAAAAACATACTTATTTACAAAAAAATAAGAGAAAAAAATAAAAACGTATGTTTTTTTCCAAAAATGCCGGTCTTTTATTGGTTGTTGCGCAAAAAATAAAAACCGCAGAGGTGATAAAATACCACCAAAAGAAAGCTCTATTTGTGGGTAAAAAAAGGCGCCAATTTTGTTTGGGTACAGTGTAGCATGACCGCGCAATTGTCATTCAAATTGCGACAGTGCTGAAAGCTGAAAATTGGCTTGGGCGGGAAGGTGCGTAAGTGCCTGGTATGGAAGTGGTTAAGCTGCTATGATCCAACTTTCTGACAAAGGGTGGCTACGTTCCTTCTCTGTGGTCTCACTGTGTGTAGGGACACCCTCCCTTGGAATTAGTAGTGTGCATAGAGCAGTGCACATGCTCATAACTAATGTGCACTGCTTGTTCCAAAACAATGGAGTGAGGTGGAAAACTTAAAGTTCAGAAACCCACAGAGGGCGTTACAAGAGGCAAAACACAGTACAAGACAATTTATAAAACAAAATAGAATATAGGAACATCTCAAAATTTACTTGCATGATGTAATTTTGTATTTAAATCATTCGCGCTGCTCAAACTTACCCAATGTCTCTACTATGACAAATGGACTCACTATACTACTGTATGTGATGGTATTTTGCTTGTATTATGTACACACGATCGAGCTTCTCGGCAGAATATGGATCCCAGCGAGCTTCTCGCTGGATTCTGCCGAGAAACTCGGTCGTGTGTACGGGGCCTCACACGTGTGGTATCGCCATACTCGGGAGGAATAGCAGAATGTGTTTTGGGGTGTAATTTGTGGTATGCATATGAGGTGTGTGAGAAATAACCTGCTAATATTAAAAGTTTGTGGGAAAAAAAAAATGAAAAAAATCTTGATTTTGCAAAAAATTGTGGGAAAAAAATGACAACTTCAAAAAACTCACAATGCCTCTTTCCAAATACCTTGGAATGTCTTCTTTCCAAAAAGGGGTCATTTGGGGGGTATTTGTACTTTTCTGGCATGTTAGGGTCTCAAGAAATGAGAGATGCTGTCAGTACATCAGATGTGATCAAATTGATCAACTTTCAGTAATTGGTACCATAGATTGTAGACCTTATAACTTTCACCCAGACTAAATAATATCTATTTTTTTTTGTTTTGTTACCAAACATATGTAGCAGTATACATTTTAGGCCAAATTTATGAAGAAAAATTATTTTTTTGCAAAATGTTATAATAGAAATGAAGAAAAATTCATTTTTTTTACAAAATTTTCGTTCTTTAAAAATTAAAACCGCAGAGGTGATCAAATACCACCAAAAGAAAGCTCTATTTGTGGGGAAAAAGGGACAAAAATTTCATTTGGTTACAGTGTTGTATGACTGAGTTATTGTCATTCAAAATGTGAGAGCACCGAAAGCTGAAAATTGGTCTGGTTATTAACCTCTTGCCCACCGCGCCATAGGCATTTTACTGCTACGGCGCGGTGGAGTTATTTTGGGACGACGTCCCTGGGACGTCGTCCTTCACTTCCGCGATTGTGCGTCCCCTGGGACGCGCTCGCGGAAGTGTTCGTGCTCGCCGGGTCTAGAAGACCCCGCGCATCACGGTAAATTGCCGCTGATAGCGGCCGTTTACCACGTGATCGCGCCGTCAAATGATGGAGAGGTTCCTCCCTCTCCTGAGTCTCCTCTCTGTACCGTTCGGTACAGTGTGAGAGGAGAGGGGGGAGCGGGGTGTCAGCAGCTGCGCTGTGGCTGGATCTGTGACAAATGCAGTCACAGATCCAGCCATCCCTCCATCCATCCCAGCTCTGCAATACCCCAGTACTCTGCAATACCCCAGTACCCTGCAGTACCCCAATACTCTGCAGTACCCCAGTACCCTGCAGTACCCCAGTATTCTGCAATACCCCAGTACCCTGCAGTACCCCAGTACTCTGCAATACCCCAGAACTCTGCAGTACCCCAATACTCTGCAATACCCCAGTACTCTGCAGTACCCCAATACTCTGCAATACCCCAGTACTCTGCAGTACCCCAGTACCCTGCAATACCCCAGTACTCTGCAGTGCCCCAATACTCTGCAGTACCCCAATACTCTGCAGTACCCCAATACTCTGCAATACCCTGTGCAATACTCTGCAATACGCCAATACCCTGCGCGATACTCTGCAATACCTCAATACCCTGCAGTACGCCAATACCATGCAGTACCCCAATACTCTGCAGTACCCCAATACTGTGCAATACCCTGCGCAATACTCTGCAATACGCCAATACCCTGCGCGATACTCTGCAATACCTCAATACCCTGCAGTACCCCAATACCCTGCAGTACCCCAATACTCTTCAGTACCCCAATACTCTGCAATACCCCAATACCCTGCGCGATACTCTGCAATACCCCAATACTCTGCAGTACCCCAATACTCTGCAGTACCCCAATACCCTGCAATACCCCAATACCCTGCGCGATACTCTGCAATACCCCAATACTCTGCAATACCCTGCGCAATACTCTGCAATACCCCAATACCCTGCGCAATACTCTGCAATACCCCAATACTTTGCAATACCCTGCGCGATACTCTGCAATACCCCAATACTCTGCAATACCCAAATACTCTGCAATACCCATTTTTTTAAAGCACCCCTGTCCCCGTGTGCTCGCATGCTGAAGCGAACGCATACGTAAGTCCCGCCCACATATGAAAACGGTGTTCAAGCTACACATGTGAGGTATCTCTGCGAACGTTAGAGCGAGAGCAATCATTTTGGCCCTGGACCTCCTCTGTAACTAAAAACATGTAACCAATAAAAGTAATTAAAGCGTCGCCTATGGGGATTTTTAAGTAGCAAAGTTTGGCGCCATTCCATGAGTGTGCGCAATTTTGAAGGGTGACATGTTGGGTATCTATTTACTCGGCGTAGCGTCATCTTTCACATTATGAAAAAAAATTGGGCTAACTTTACTGTTTTGTTTTTTTTTAGCACAAAACAGTTTTTTTTTTTTTTTAAAACACGCGTTCAAAAAATTTCTACCAAAATACCATGCGAGATAAAAAGTTGTAACCACCGTCATTGTATTCTCTAGGGTCTTTGCTAAAAAAGCATATATAATGTTTTGGGGTTCTATGTAATTTTCTAGCAAATAAATGATGATTTTTACATGTAGGAGAGGAATGTCAGAATTGGTCTGGGTGTTCCAGAACGCCTGATGGCGTTCCCTGCATGTTGGGCCTCTGTATGTGGCCACGCTGTGTAAAAGTCTCACACATGAGGTATCGTCATACTCGGGAGGAATAGCAGAATGTGTTTTGGGGTGTAATTTGTGGTATGCATATGCTGTGTGTGAGAAATAACCCGCTAATATGACAGAAACAAGATTGTTTTAGTTTTTTTTACAGAATTTTCAGTCGTTTTTCTTTTATAGCGCAAAAAATGAAAAACCCAGAGGTGATCAAATACCACCAAAAGAAAGCTCAATTTGTGTGAAAAAAAGGACAAAAAATTCAAATGGGTACAATGTTGTATGTCATTGTCATTCAAATTGTGAGAGCGCCGAAAGCTAAAAATTGGTCTGGTTAGGAAGGGGGTTTAAGTGCCCAGTGGTCAAGTGGTTAAGGGTGTTTAAGTGCCCAGTGGTCAAGTGGTTAAAAAGGGGGCCCCCGGATCCCAGCCCCTACCCTATGTGAATGAATATGGGTACACTGTACTCCTACCCATTCATCTGGAAAAAAGTGTCAAAAATAAAACACACTTCCCAGGTTTTTAAAGTAATTTATTAGGCAGTTCCGGGGTCTTTTCCACCTTCTTCTCCCCTCTCTGGCTCGTCTCCGCTCTCTCTTCGGTTATTCTCCCACTGTCTGGTGTCACCTGCTCTTTTGCTAGCTCTTGCCTGGTCTTCTCCGTTGTCTTTTTCCCTCTTTTTCCGATGTTGACACGATGCTCTCTCCCGCTGGTAATTCCGTGTGCACGGTGTGCAGCGACTTATATTGCCATGGGGCGGGGTCACCGGGTGATGTCATATGGTGACCCTGCCCCTTATGACATCACCGTCCCATCATGCACCGGGCGGTGACATCATAAGGAGCTGGTCATCTGATGACATCACCCGGTGACCCTGCCCCATGTCAATATAAATCGTTTCACACCGCATACACGGCATTACAGCAGGAGAGAAACCTGTGCAGTATGTTTTATTTTTGACACTTTTTTTTCAGGTGAATGCTTAGGAGTATAGTGTACCCCATACTCAGTCACATAGGGTGGGCCCCCCCTTCCCCAAAGCACCCACCCCCCCATGTTGAGGGCATGCGGCCTGGTAAGGTTCTGGAGGGTTGTGATCGCTCGTCCCCACACCACCCCCTTTCCTGACCAGCCAGGCTGCGTGCTCGGATAAGGGTCTGGTATGGCTTTTGGGGGGACATCCACGCTGTCTTTTTCTGTCCCAGACCGAAGGGCCTGGTATGCTTTTAGAGGTGGGAACCATGCCATTTTTTTATTTGGCGTGGAGTTCCCCCTCAAGATTCATACCAGACAAAGTGCCTGGTATTTTTGGATCCCTGTTTATTGAAGCCGGACTCATGTCGGACTTCAAGACGCAGGGCAAAGTCGGAACCAAAGTAGTTTGACTGTCATGTTGTACCAGTGTGAACCCAGCCTCAGAGTTAAAGTGAATAACCCCCCCAAGTAGGCCCCTTCTATGTTCTAAAGCAGATATTTGATGCTTTCTAGCATCTTACTTATGGTTCTACTGAATTTATGTAAGATCATTTAGGTTTGTAACACTAGTTAAAACAGATGCTCAATCGTATAAATCTTATGTTTTAAAACCATTTCCAAAACTCTCAACGCTATTAAAATTAAACCAGTTGTCATATTACCACCATAATTAGTTTACAAAAACGATAGAACATTGAGTCTGCCTAAAATGAGCATGCTTATCCAGGCATAATTATGTGTACTCGTATTGAATCAAAAATGACATCTTAGTTGACAGCAAAACTTAAATAAAGTATCAAGGAAACAGCAATCAATATGCAAGGATATTATTAAAATGTATGATCAAAAATCTGTGTTAAAAAAAGATACTAATCTTTAAATGATGTTTTTAAGCATCAAAGGGAGAAAATGCAAATGCCCAGAGTTTCAGCTTCCAATAAATGTTCAAACATTTAGAAAGCAGTGGGAAAGTTAGTTAGAGTGCTGTTTATAACATCAGGGCACACGCCGCATATAACCCAATAAAGGTTTAACCCCCTGATCGCACGGCGGGTGATATCAATAAAGTGTTAGCGTCAGTCAGGGTCTGCGTCGCCCCAGACAGCGTTAGGTTAGTGCGAGAAACGCTTACACTCACGTGCAAAGCATACACCCCCCTTAGTGGTATAGTATCTGAACTGATCGATACCTGATCTAATCAGATCTATACTAGCGTACCCAGCAGGGTACGCAAAAATGCATTGTTAGCGGAATCAGCCCAGATACCCGCTAGTACCTGCATTTTGCCCCTCCGCCCAGCCCAGCCCAACCCACCCAAGTGCAGTATCGATCTATCACTGTCACTTCCAAAACACAACACACATAACTGCATTGTTCGCAGAGACATGCCTGATCCCTGCGATCGCTAACAGTTTTTTTTTAAGCGTTTTCTATATTTGCTGACAGTCAGGTGCTTTTTTTTACCTGTAAATCATCACCAGTGTACCACTAAATTTAGAGCCAAAATGGCAAAGCGAATGTACACTGGTGAAGAATACGATCCTATTTACGACAGCGGCTCCATGTCAGCTCTGACGACAAAGTTGTGGTCCCTGCTAAGGCCAGGCGTACCCGACCCTTGTATGGAGCAGAGAAGTACTAGTGCAGCTATTCCTTCTGGTGAACTGGCAAGCACCAGCGGCCTAGTACACCGTGGTCGTTCATCCAGCACTGCAGTATCATGTGGTGACGTGGCGAGTCCCATAAGTGCAGTTCAATTTGGCGAGGTGGCAAGCACAAGTAGTATCCCGTTGCCACCAAGAAGAAGAAGACAAAGACAGGCCCGTCGTGCCCATAGTGCCCTTCCTGCAGAATTCGCCTATCCTGATTGGAACCCCACCACTTCTGCAGCACCCGTACTTCCCCCATTCACTGGCCAACCCGGTATTCAGGTAGATACAGCGAATTTTATGCCACTTGATTTTTATTCGCTGTATTTCACGGAAGAAGACACCCCAAGCTATTTGCTGAGAGGCATGTTGAGTCCATGAAATATTACATTTTTTGCCCCAAGTGATTGAATAATGACCAAAAAAAATAAAAATTTACAAAACGTTGTCACTAAATTATATATTTCTCACACGTGCCATGGTTATATGTGGAATTACACCCCAAAATACATTCTGCTGCTTCTCCTGAGTACGGGGATACCACATGTGTGGGACTTTTTTGGAGCCTAGCAGCGTACGGGACCCCGAAAACCAAGCAGCAGAATGTATTTTGAGGTGCAATTCCACATTAGCCCATGGCAATTCCACATATGCCCATGGCATGTGTGAGAAATATATCATTTAGTGACAACGTTTTGTAAAAAAAAAAAAATTTTGATCATTATTTAATCACTTGGGACAATAAAATTAAATATTCATTGGACTTAACATGCCTCTCAGCAAATAGCTTGGGGTGTCTTCTTTCCAAAATTGGGTCATTTGGGGGGGTTGTGTGATAGGTAGTGATAGTGAGGAGTGAAATCAAAAATGTATGCCCTTAGAAATCTTGAAGGTATCCCTGTACTCAGGAGAAGCAGCAGAATGTATTTTGGGGTGCAATTCCACATATAACCATGGCATGTGTGAGAAATATATAATTTAGTGACAACTTTGTGCAAAAAAAAATCAGTTTGTCACATTCCCGCAACTTGTGTCAAAATATAAAATATTCCATGGACTTGACATGCCTCTCAGCAAATAGCTTGGGGTGTCTACTTTCCAAAATGGGGTCATTTGGGGGGGGGTTGTGCTATTTTGGCACTTTATGGCCTTCAAAACTGTGATAGGTAGTAAGGAGTGAAATAAAAAATTTGCACCCTTAGAAATGCTGAAGGAGGTGCTTGGTTTTCGGGGTCCCGTACGCGGCTAGGCTCCCAAAAAGTCCCAAACATGTGGTATCCTCGTACTCAAGAGAAGCAGCAGAATGTATTTTGGGGTGCAATTCCACATATAACCATGGCATGTGTGAGCAATATATCATTTAATTTTTTAATTTGTTTTGTCATTATTCAATCACTTGGGACAACAAAAAAATATTCAATGGACTCAACATGGCTGTCAGCAGTTTCCTTGGGGTGTCTACTTTCCAAAATGGGGTGATTTGGGGGGGGGGTTGTACTGCCCTGCCATTTTAGCACCTCAAGAAATGAGATAGGCAGTCATAAAATAAAAGCTGTGTAAATTCCAGAAAATGTACCCTAGTTTGTAGACGCTATAACTTTTGCGAAAACCAATAAATATACGCTTATTGCGATTTTTTTTTTACTAAAGACATGTGGCTGAATACATTTTGGCCTAAATGTTGGACTAAAATGTAGTTTATTCGATATTTTTTACTTTTTGTTATAAGAAAAATCATCTTTTTCCGTTTATATCGCAAAAAATAAAAATCGCAGAGGCAATCAAATACCATCAAAAGAAATCTCTATTTGTGGGAAGAAAAGGACGCAAATTTCGTTTGGATACAACATTGCATGAATGAATGAATGAATGAAAACTTATATAGCGCAGCACATGCAAATTAATTGTTCCTTTCTCCTTTGGTATCAAAAGAGATGAGTCTTGATCTTTCTCCTGAATGCTGAGTGGTTCTCCTCCAACCGATTGTTGGTTGGTAAAGCGTTCCATAGTCTGGGACCTTGGACCGCAAATCTTTTTTTTCCCTTGGACTTGTATCTGGCTTTCGGTATCTGCAGCAGATTTTGGTTGGTGGATCGCAGAACGCGATTGGGATTGTGAACTTTTATTTTGTCGCATAGATAATGGGGAGCATTGCCATGGATACATCTATGCGTTAGACAGAGTGCTTTAAAAGTGATTCTGTCTTTTACTGGTAACCAGTGAAGAGCTCTCAGTGAAGGTGAGATTGATTCCCAGAGTTTTTTCCCAGTCGCAAGTCTAACGGCCGTATTCTGAACGACTTGTAGACGAGCGATTTGGTACTTGGGGAGTCCGAGGTAAAGGGCATTTGCATAGTCCAGTCTGGAGTTAACAACTGCTCCCACCACGACCGCTATATCTTCTTTGGGAATAAAAGGAGTAAGTATGCGTAGTAGGCGCAGCAGATGATGAGATCCGCTGACTACTGACCCTATTTGTGCGTCCATTGTCATGTAGGAGTCGAAGATGACCCCAAGGCTTTTGACTTTGGCACTAGGGGTGATGATTTTGCCCAGAATGGGCGGGGGTATCCAGATTGTTGCAGGTTGATTCATACGCTTGGCGTGAAACAGGAGAAGTTCTGTTTTCGCTCCATTGAGTTTAAGATAACTCTTTGTCATCCAGTCCTCTACCAAAGAGAGACATGTCTCTAGATTAAGGTGGTGATCCTTTTTATTGCAAATACGGAAATACAGTTGCGTGTCCTCTGCATATGAATGATAGAGCAGTTTTTGACTGCTAATGATTTAAAAAAGAGGGCGAAGATAGATGTTAAATAACACCGGTGACAGAGGGGATCCTTGAGGGACTCCGCACGATAATGTGCGTTTTTCAGAAGTGAAAGGTCCTAACTTCACTATTTGCGATCGGTTTTCCAAAAAAGAGAAAAACCAAGATAAATCGCCTTCTGCAACTTTGGCTACTTCAGCTAGCAGAGTCAATAAAAGCTTGTGGTCTACTGTATCGAAAGCTGCGCTGAGGTCCAACAGAACCAGAAGACAAGATTCTCCTTCGTCTGCGGCCTCGAGAGCGTCGTCCCATATCTTGAGCAGTGCTGTTTCCGTCCCGTGTCCGGGACGGAATCCCGATTGGAATGGATCAAGTAGGTTGTGGGTATCTAGATGCTGTTGCAGCTGTTGTACCACTACTTTTTCCATTACTTTTGAGAGTACATTTAGGCCTGTTATGGGGCGGCGGTGGAGAGGGTCCTTAGGGTCCAGGGTGGGTTTCTTCAGAATGGGTCGAATTATGCCCTCCTTCAACCGGGAGGGCATTGTGCCCTCCCTGAATGATTGGTTGATAAGCTGCGTGATAGGAGGTGCCAGGATGCCGGCGCATTCCTTCAGCAGTTTAGTGGGGATGATATCATTCGCAGCAGTGCTGTTACGCAGAGCCCCGATGATATTTCCAATGGCATCGGTAGAGATAAATTCCAGCGTGAATTCACCAGGTTGTGGTGAGTTGCTGCAGGTGTTGTGTGAATAATTACGGGGGGGGGGCTACGGGGGGGATTGTTTTGCTGAATGCTTTGCCGGATTTACTCTATTTTATTAATGAAGTGATCCGATAATTCATTGCAAAATTCTTGTGTGTCCGAATTGGGGGCTTCAAGACAGGCTGGATTCATGGTCTGAGTGACCAGCTTGAAGAGTTCGCGGGGACGGTTTAGGGCCCTGTTGATAGCCTCAGAAAAATAGTTTTTCTTGGCTTTGAAGATTTCTTTGTAATATTTTCTAGTTATTGCTTTAAAGATGAGGAGGTTCTCATCTGAAGAGCTTCTTTTCCAAGCGGATTCCGCCCTTCTACGCTCTTGCTTCAGTAACGCCAGTTGGTTGTTGAACCAGCTGGAGTTATTTTTCCGGATGTGAGTTTTTCGTTTCGGCGCTATTAAGTCAGCTGACTGTAATAGGGCTGTGTTTATGGCCTCCAGTGTTTCTTCAGCCGTTTTTGATTCGGCTGAATAGTTTTTATTTTTTCACTTAACGTGGCTTTGAAGAGTTCCGAGTGGAGCTTCTTCTGACATCTAGTCCAGTGTGTTGTCACTGGATTTGATGTTTTTGATAAGGGGGGGAGTTCGGAAATAATGAATTTAATTGCATGGTGATCTGTCCATGGCAACGGTTCATTATCCAAGATTTTCATTTCCAGATTTTGTCTGAAAATGAGATCGAGTGTGTGACCTGAAGCATGTGTGGGCCCACATACTAGTTGTTGTAGCCCTAATCCTTCAAGGTGATCGATGCAGGCATCGGCAACGGGATCTTGCGGGGAGTTGGCCCAGAGGTTGAAGTCCCCAAGCAGCAAAAGGTGTTTGCTGTTCAGGGTATATGTGGAGATAAAGTCCATCAATGATGGGAGAAGTTGCGATTTTGGGCCAGGTGGCCTATAGCAGAGTATAATAGGCATGTGCAAAAGTGAAAAATTCGTTTTGTTTCGTTTCAATTCGTCATTTAATAAATTTCGTTATGTTAGGTTCGTTACATGTGTTGAATTCGTTTTCGGAATTCGTTCGTTTTCGACCGAATTTCGAAAAATCCGGTCGAAATCGAAAATATTTTGACCGTTTTTCGAATTCGTTCGTTTTCGACCGAATTTCGAAAAAAAACAGTCGAAATCGAAAATATTTCAACCAGATTAGAAAACAAATAGTCTCTTTTCGAATAGAATTTTTTTCGAATTAAATCCGAAAATATTTTTTATTTTTTTTTTATTTTTTTCGAATTCCGATCGAATTTAGTCCGCGGGTATTCGATTCGGAATTCGAAAAAAAAATTTTCGATTTCGACCAAATTTTTTTTTTTCGAAATTCGGTCGAAAACTAACGAATTCCGAAAACGGTCGAAATTTTTCGCTATTATAGCAATTCGGGAATTCGTATGCATCCGAATGTCCGAATAATGGAAAATTCGTCCGAATTTCGATTCGGAACAAAACGAAATGCACATGCCTAGAGTATAATCCGGACGGTCTCCTGTGAGTTTACTTGGAGTTGCAGAGTAAGGGTTTCCATGAATGGAAGAGGGTTTTGAAGGACTGATTTGGTGATTGCAAGATGAGTCTTGCAAATCACTGCCAGGCCTCCTCCTCTTTATCCTATTCTGTTTTCCGTTATAATACGGTAGTTTTCTGGCACCAATTCTCCTAGAATGGTGTTACAGTCGGCTGTGAGCCAGCTCTCTGTAATGAAGAGGCAATCTAGATCGTGTTGTAGAATGAAATCACGGATTTCAAGTCTGTGTTTTACTGCCGATCTCATGTTGATCAAAGCACATAAAATGTGCTTAGGCTGGGGTAAACGGCTGAAATTTTTGATCGTCGATCGACTCTCAATAGTCGCTCCGTTTCCTTGTTTTTTTTTGGTGCTGGCTGGTAGTATAGCGGCAAATCGCCTGAGACCCCAAATGGTTTCTGTAGAATATTGACGATTCGCCATGGTCGCCAATCACCGGGGGGGATTCCTGGGCAATGGAAAGAGGAGTTTAGCTTAATCCTCTATCCTGGCTTGGTCCAGAGGAAGGCAAAAAAACCTGGCAATGCTGTGCCAATATGCTGCGGCAGGGGCAAAAAAAATCCTTCCTGACCACTTTGAGAGGCAATCGGGTGAACCCTGGATCAAGTTCTGTTATGTTGAGACGGTAGTTGAGTGGGGATGACCGTTGGGTGTAGCAAGATGCTAAGTGCTGCTGCTGATTGGATGGATCGGGGATGCCGAGGGGTGCTGGATCAATACCCAGGAGGAGAGAAGGTATCCACCTGGGGTAATGGGGGGTTCCTTGACCTATTAGGGGGTGCTGGCAGTGTGTGGGAAGCGGCGCGGCGTTTAGACCGCGGCGCCCGCGATTCCCTACAGGCTGGCGCGGGTGTCAGAAAAAAAGCCCCCGAGATAGCGGATTGTGGCGGGCCGGTTGTGGGGGTGATAATGGCGATGAGGGGGCAACCGAGGAGGGGGGAAAGGAGCAGGAGAGAGCCGTGGGGCGTAGATGTTTTTCGGTGGCTTGTCCTAACAAGGATGCCCGCCAATGGTCCCAGTGAGGCTCTTACCTGAAAAGGAGCCAGGGGGAGCCTGGGTCAGCGGGCAGAGGTGATCAGAGCTAGAGGATGGCGGCAGCAGATGAACAGGGAGGTGGAATCCCTGCCTGTCTGTGAGGCCTGGAGCCGCACATTGGGAGGATCCTGCCTAGATGAGTTATCCCTGAGAGAGTGACTCGTTTGAGAGCGTCCTGCTCTCTCAACCACTGACTAGCAACTGACTGAGGAGACTGATATTTTTAATTAAAAAAAGTGCATGACCGTGCAATTACCAGTTAAAGCAGCGCAGTGCCAAATTGTAAAAACACCTTTGGGCATTTAGCAGCATATTGGTCCGGGGCTTAAGTAGTTAAAGCAGCGCAATGCCAAATTGTTAAAACACCTCTGGTCTTTTAGCTGGATATTGGTCCGGGTCTTGAGTGGTTAAGCATCATTAAAATCGTTGCTCCAGAAGAAACTACCGTTTTTAAAACTTTTTTTTCCATTGATACATGTTCCCTGGGGCAAGACCCAGGTTCTCAAAGACGTTTTCCAACAATAACTTGAATATTGGGCTTTAAAATTAGCCCTTTTGAATTCGAACGTTCGAGTCCCATAGACTTCAATGGGGTTCGAAATGTTCGTGCGAACGTTCGGTCCGTTCGAAGGTTCTGGTCCGAACCGAGCGCGGGGGTGTTCGGCTCATCCCTATTCTACAGTAACACAAAGCATAGAAGACCGCATCAGCTCTTCAATGTATTCTTCCAACACCTGCACGGCATACTCAAATGGCTTAAAGACACCCCTGTAATTGAGTGATACCATGTCTACACCAGAGCTCAGGATGTGGCACCATACAAAGGAAATGATCTAATTTGCTCAAGTGCAGTGTGAAAATTTTCCCTCAGAATATCCCCCAGCTTTACACATTCTGTCGCTTTAGAATGTATTAAATTAAAAGTCAACAGCTACACAAACTGTAGCTGTTGACTTTCAACATTAGGACACTTACCTGTCCTGGAGTCCAACAATGTCAGCACAGCAGCTGATGTTTCCATCGGCTGGTCAAGTGCTGCCGCCATTGTGGCTTTTCTTCTGATTTTTTGCTGTGATATGTTCATGTTGTGACCAGTTTTATTAAAAGGAACCATTTTTTTGGAGTGCGGCCATCCCGGTTTTTCTCCATACATTTTTGCATATTATTGCAGTGCCTGCGCCCAGGTGTTTGGACTCCACCTTGCAGTTCCCTGGAACCTCTGAGCGGTAAACTTTCTTTCTCATCCCATACTGGACTTCGCAAAATTTTAGCTGCGGATAGATGAAGTTATCTACCGTACCTAAACTCACACAATTCTTTCCTATGTCCCCATTCACACACTGCGTTTAGCAAAGGTTTCATTACATAGGGTTTTGTGCGGTTAGAAAAAATTAATTTGACTGCGTCCATGCCCGGTTTAGCGCAGATATCTGCACACAACCGCAGGTAATCACAGTGTACTATTTCTCCTGCGGATAGCATTGGCAATGTTGAAAGAAAAACAGCAGGAAGCACATCAGAAATTGCAAGAAACGCTGCTAATCAAGTGCAAGTCATCCATGTGCCTGGAATCCTGGAATTTCTAAATAACAAAACATGCTTTTAACAGCGGCAGAACAGCCATCCATGTGAAAGAGACCTAATACTATACTGTGCATTACATTTTGTACTTGAACAAAGATTGACTTATGTCTGTACTTTGTGTTATTTCTGTCTTATATAAACTACAGTACAAGGTGAACTTAAAAAATAAAAACTTTGCAAAAAAACTGTGTTCAATATCAACTTGATTTTGTAATATGTTGTACAGACACAAACTATCCTTTAACTATGACTGTATCCAAGAACAAAAATGTTCGATGTAGCAGTTGCATTTATTTTTCAGAAAATGTTCCCTTTTTTTTGACCTGGTAATCCTGTCTGTCCTAGGATGACAATGCTCTTTCACTGTACTTGGCATGGAGGAGGCAACAATTTCACCCTAAGGACCAGCTTCCCTTCTTGTCAATTCCATGGGGTAGGGTGAGGTACTCTGTGGTCCATAGACGAGAATGTGACAGGGCTGATAACACTGGCTATGATGTCAGTGAAGTACAGCCAGAGTAAAATAACAAAAATCAATCTGCGCAATTTTCACAATCACACCAGGTGTGATGTGATCACAGTGTGGTGTGATCACTATTTACATATAGTAAAAAAGAAAATACTGCAGCACGGAGCGGGGTCTCACGTACACACAATAATTGGTACCCTTATTTAAGCGCAATGGTAGTGGGGGCTAGATGTATGCCCCTGTTGAAGTCTTTTTAGACTAAACTGGTCGGGCACATACACTTGGTCCACACCACTTCCATACTGCGCGAATTGTGTATGAATTGATGACATTTACCCTTTTTTTGCCTGTGGCGTGAGATGATTATTTTATATTTTTTATTTGACATTTTTGGATTTAATGTCTGGACTTTTTGCATTTTAAGAATACAATTTTAAGCTTTTTTTATGTTATGAGGAGTCGTTTTCCTTGTTTTTTCCTGTTTCCCCCCATGATTGGAGTCCATCGGATCTAGTACTAGCTGGTTTTGCTTTACCCACTGTTCTCATCCTGAATTGGAGCTGAGTGAGTCACCTGGAGGTTGATTCACACAGCTTTCTGTCGAGGAGATTACCAGTCCCAGTCCATTGGAAGCGAGGAACACTATTACAGCAGTGACCAGATCGGGCAATCGGCCCTCCATGCATGTATGACCCACCACCATACGGTGTGGTTTGGGTCCACCCTATTCGGTAAGGGTATTTCATCTGATTATTTGTTTCTGAAGGGATCACGTTTCCTTGAAGGGAAATTTTCCACATTGATTCTACAAAGATTGCTCCATTTGGATTTTTTTTCACTTTTATGGACACTTATATATTGATGTCATGTATATTAAGTCGCAAATCACATTTTCACTTTGATACGTTTGAATTTGTTTATTACACTTCACTATATAGAACTCTGGTTATAGGAGCTCCTTTTATAGGTGCTGCACTTTTATTCAACATTTACATATGTGTGTAGGATGTATGGATTCTCATTTGTGTGTGAGCACTGAAGGACAAAAACTTTTTTTTTCACTGTCCCTTTTACTTTTTTTCAGAACTTTATTGCTATCACAAGGGATGAACATGTCCTCTTTATGGTGAGATCTGGGGTCTAGTTGACCACAGATGTCTCCTCTGGCCTCCAAGGCATCAGATCAAACCGAGATTTGTTTGATCAGTTGCTTGTACAAGCCGGTAATGACTTGTAAATGTCGCTTCTGGTTTCTAATCTCACAGGGAGGGAGTAACATGTCAGTTTCCCTCTTTCTTTGCAGTGAACAGGATGCCACCAGTTGGAGACAGGGACAGGAGATCCGGGTAAAGGTGGCAGCATTGGCAGGAGGGGGACCCCCTTCCACAACCTCAAATCACTTCTACATTAAAGCGCATTAAATGCTGAAAAATTTGATACCAGGACGATGCCTGCAGGTGTAGCCATCATCCCAATATCATTACTTAAATTTGAGGATGTCCACCCAGGGAGGAGCGGATAATAAAAAAGAATATTGCTCAACAGAAACAACTGATCAGACAAGACAGGAAGCCTATCCCATTCACCTGCAATAAGCCTACACCTCACTCCACATTTGTTTTAACCCCTCCTCTCTTCATAGCAATTGTGTAAGCTGTACAAAGCTAAATTTCTAGTAATGTGCCACCATCTGCCTAGTTTTCATAAACAAATTTTCTTCTGAAGTGTTTGTAAAATAAATTATCTGAAATGTGGTGTTAAATTTTAAGACTGGATCAGATGAATTTGTTTTATGGATCAGCATGGACTGATCAGCATGTCACAGATATTAGGGATCACATATGTCAGTCTACTTCTTACTTTATAAAAATGACCATGGCCATCTGTTCTGCTGAAAACAGCAAATCACTTTAATTTCTGCTCAAGTTACTTTTTGTAATCGTCCCAGCTGCTTTCTAGTTGCTTTATTTTCTGGCTCATATTTTCACGTGTGTTGTGATCCATCTTTCCATAGATTTGTATTACATCTCAGCATTACCCAGCCAACAGTTAATCTTGTCTGTTGTTTTCTGTGTGCTATTTTTTCCAATCTAGATGAAGGAATGGGGAAATGGCACTGGGAATTCACTGTCATCATGTAATGACAACAGGCATATGTGCATTCAATTTTGTCATCAGAACTTGAATAGGTCTCCAATTGGCTGACACTGTTCCTCTTAAGTTCATTTGCAAATTCATTTATCTTATCAGCCACTGACAACAGGCCCACCTTGAGTTCCTTTGGGTAATGGCTAATTTGTGGGGAATAGTATGAGATTGGCTTCTCTACATTAAATCAATGTGAACGCATGATAAATGCTATCTCAAACTGATTTCAGTGTAAGACATTTTTCCGTAAAACACCTGAAAGCCTGCTACATTTATTTTCATCTGATTATGATGTTCATGTACAGTACATTATAACTAGGTTTACTTGTTCGAGTTGATTGTAGCATCAAAATCAAAATGTGCAATCAATCTAGTTTATACAGTATGATACATTTGAAATTACATATTTTTTCACAGTGCAGCAGTAATACAGATCAGATCACTTGTTGCTGCTATTCACAGTAATTTAACAAAAACCTAAAACACAGTTGGCAGCACATGTCACTCAACACAGGACCATTCCACACTTCTTCAGATTCAGACTAAATAAAAAAAATGTAAAATCTAAATCCTTCTGATTTGAATAAAACATGATAACAAAATAGAATCCAATGTTTAGTTCTATGTTTAGCTATTGTAAATAGATACATCTTTGTCTTAATTCACATTCAATTACCCTAAAACACACTTTTGTAAAAAGTGCTTGACAAACTCAGGAAGTCTTTTTGCTATGCAGTGGAGAATAGGTACACTTACTGCCCCAACCCTACGCTACAATGACCTGTACTTATTGGCAGGACCTGCCATTGTAACCTAGGGATAGGAAAGGGTGGCCATGCTTGTGGAGACAGCCACCTTGTAAACAGATGAGACAGCTGCTGCCCCAACCCAGAGGCAAAGGATTAACCTAATTTTCTTTTTTCTGTGCTCTGCCTCTTTTCTTGTGCTGTCAATAAAAGTAGGAAGGGCTCTACCCAGACACACATACAGTCTGCATGAAAATAAACACAGACAAGACACAGCATGTAATCTCCAGCCATTACACTGAACTGCTGCAGCTGCCAGAGAGAGCCTCACCTGCCTTTAGGAACCTTCCACTTGTAGGGTTATTGCTGGAACTTGTAGTCTACTCTGAAGAACACCAGCTGCTGAATACTGCCAAGATGGTCTTAACGAGTTATGGATTCTTTCCTGTGCAGGTAAGCTGGGGCAGCCACAAGCCTAAGTTAAGGACTAGGGATGTTAGGGAAAGACACTTTGTTTTGGATCTGCTATTCTGAGCGTTTTCAGTAAAGCTTTGGAAAATTGTCCTTCCCTGGTTTAAAGTTACTAAAGCAGTGTGTGTAATTAACCACTTTAGCCCCGGACCATATTGCTGTCCAAAGACCAGAGCACTTTTTGTGATTCGGCACTGCGTCGCTTTAACTGACAATTGCGCGGTCGTGCGACGTGGCTCCCAAACAAAATTGGCGTCCTTTTTTTCCCACAAATAGAGCTTTCTTTTGGTGGTATTTGATCATCTCTGCGGTTTTTATTTTTTGCGCTATAAACAAAAATAGAGCGACTATTTTGAAAAAAATGCAATATTTTTTACATTTTGCTATAATAAATATCCCCAAAAAAGATATAAAAAAACATTTTTTTCCCCAGTTTAGGCCGATACGTATTCTTCTACATATGTTTCATTAAAAAAAATCGCAAAATTTATAGCGTTTACAAAAAAGGGGGTAGTTTTATGGCATTTTTATTATTATTATTATTTTACTAGTACTGGTACTGCGATATTATGGCGGACACATCGGACACTTTTGACACATTTTTGGGACCATTGGCATTTTTATAGCGATCAATGCTATAAAAATGCATTGTATTACTATAAAAATGCCATTGGCAGTAAAGGGGTTAACACTAGGGGGCAGGGAAGGGGTTACGTGTGTTCCTGGTGTGTTCTAACTGTATGGGGGGGTGGCCTCACTAGGGGAAATCACTGATCTTCTGTTCATACATTGTATGAACAGAACATCAGCGTTTCCCCCGCTGACAGGAACGAGAGGTACGTGTTTACACACATACCTCCCGTTCCCCGCTCTGTAACGAGCAATCGCGGGTGCCCGGCGTCGATCGTACCCGCCGGGCACGCGCGCGGACTCGGGGGATGCGCGCGTGCGTGCGCGCGTGCCCTACAAGCTGCTAAAGGGAGGACGTAGATCTACGTGCTCCCGCGTAGCAGTGCCACCGTCCCGCAGTAATATGACGGCGGGCGGTCGACAAGTAGTTAACGAGCACACGGAGTCTACAGCTTGGGTCAGTTGAAACACATTGGGGTGTGAAGACAGCAGTACAAGAGTTAATGTGGTACAGCAGGAAACTGCAAGTGAGGAAGACACTGATAATTGCAAGCAATGTGGGACTGACATAGCAGCTGTGGGGGTCTTTAATTAGTGGCTAATACAACTTTATACCGAGAAGTCATCAACCCAAAAATTGGCAGCAGAAAAAAATAGAAAAGAAAAGGTTGTCCTAAGGTGACCCACTGGTATTCAAGTTACACATTGGAGCAATTAGAAATATGTAAAAAAGGAGCAGCTCAGCACCACAAAGGTCCTTAGCCTGTACATAGGTGAGGAAGAAGAAGAGGTAAGTGAGTGCATGCTTGGAGTCCATGCTAGGTGCACCCATTTGGTTACTGAGAGTGGGGTAGCGGAGATATGCTGCACAGGTGAAGAGGGCATTGGCTCTGAATACCCTTCCTAAATGCAACAATGAGGTGTACAACGGTGGTGTACATTGGCATGAGGACCTGAGAGAGATCACTAGAGTTCAGTCACCTGTTCAAGTGTACACAGTGTATGGCTATCTTTGAGTTAGAAGTCCGCATTAATGTTGAGTCATCCCTGAAAGTGACTTCCACCCTGTACCAGGGCATTGGTAAACACAGCACAAGTAAAGGTGCCCCATGTGCAAGGCTGTGACCCTAGCATATCCCAAAAGAACCCATTCCAGGGTAGGCTTTCTATGTGACCCAACGAGAAGGGGAACATGGAGGAAGTGTCCCCTGCCTACCCTACAACCTTGATAAAGCTGTCCTCTGCATAGCTTGTCTGTCAGGTCTCTATGTGATGTTGAGTGACAGAGAAAAGGAAGAGCCTGGTATCATCTTTGAGGGAAACCTCACGCCAAATTTATTTTAACATTTTGGCGGGGTTCCCCTTCAAGATTCTCAGCACACAAGAGGGGCATGGCGGCTGGACTCCAAGATGGACGCGTAACCCAGGAGCTCCTCTCGCCCACTGGAGATAACGAACAGACATCAGCTCCCACCAGCTCCATCCGCGGTCTTCGACACCACCGTCGGATAGCCAAACCATCGGTGCACCGTCCGAGATGACGAGGAACCGTAAAAAACCCCAGCAACTGCAAAAAATGGACGGCTTCCTCATCCACCCGGGGCGCGGACCTCCACAAGATGGCGGTGCCGTGCGGAAAACACAGGCGGAGAACAGACCTGGAGCGCAGCCTGCTCCACACGGACTCCCTCCTGGCTCTCTCCAACAGCTCTTTCAGGCCAGCGGCTCCTCTTCGGGGACACCTAGCCCCACCACCCGCAGCCCAGTGAAATCGAAACCGCTGAGGGATTCGCCGCCCAGGCCGCAAGCAGAGGATGGCATGGAGGTAAGCAGGCCTCAAGCTGCCACAGATACCCGACAGACACGAGGGGGGGAAACCCATGGCAGACTTCCCAACAGCTGACAGGCCCATTTCAGACACTACACTAAAAGAGATGCTGCTGTCCCTGAGGTCCTCACTAAAGGCAGACATGATAGCTGGCCTCAATAAATGCAGGAGAGAAGTACACTCCTTGGGCAATAGAGTACACCAGGTTGAATCTAAGATGGGGGACTTCACTGCCTCATACAATACGATGGTGGAGGCACACGCTGAGCATGGAAGGGACACTGAGTGGATAAAAGACAAGCTCTCGGACCTTGAGGACAGGTCCAGGAGAACCAATATCAAATTGAGGGGTACCCCTGAATCTGTCCCTCCCTCACAGCTCCTGCAATTTGCCCAAGCTCTATTCTCCTCCATCTTACCAGAGGCATCTGCCCAGGACCTACTAATTGACAGGATCCACAGGATTCCCAAACCAACATTCCTCCCTGACGATATCCCCTGAGATATACTGCTAAGGGTGCACTTTTTTCACGTCAAAGATAGACTCCTAGGCCGCGTACACACGATGAGGTATGTCCGCTCAAACTTGTCCGACGGACAGTTTAGAGCGGACATGTCTCATCGGATTTTGGTCCGATGGCGTGTACACCATCGGATCAAAATCCCCACCGGCAGACAGTGCGGTGACGTGGCGGTGACGTTGACGCCGCCACATCACCGCACCAGGAAGAAAAATACTTCCGCGCATGCGTCGAATCTATTCGACGCATGTGCGGGAAGATATGTCCGCTGGTGAGTGTACTGACCAGCGGACATATCCGCATGTTTTAAAATTTGTCCGCCGGTCAGACATGTCCGCTAGCCCATACACAGGATCGGATTTGTCCGCTGAACTGGTCCGTCGGACCAGTTTCAGCGGACAAATTCGATCGTGTGTACGCGGCCCTACAGGCCTCACGTAAACCAAGGGGTATGCCACAGCAATATGCCTCTGTTAGACTGCTGCCGGACCCCACCAGACACACGCTGCAGAAAAGACGCAACTTGCTGACCATCACCAAAGCTCTGAGGAACCATGGCATCCTGCATAAATGGAAGTACCCCGCAACTCTTACCATCACCCACAACGGGACCACCACCATGGTAACCATCTTGGACGAAGGGCTCACATGTCTCCGTAAATGGGGTATACTTCCAGACCAACAGGCTCCAATTCCATCCACATCTAGCCTGCAACCGCTGCAAGACGAGTGGCAGGTGGTCTCCCACAAACGCTCTACCAAGAAGAAAACAGGTGGGAACGCTAATCTTTGAACCACCTTCAACATCTGTTATCTCCGTTGTAGAGATAGCGCAGTTAGCTTTTTCTCTTTACCCCTCCTTTTCTAAGTAGCAGTTACGTCTGCACGAGGATCAGTTATGGATCCATTTCTTAAGATTGCTCAGTTGACTTTTGTTGTTATTTTTTTTTGTTCCTTTTTTACAGCTTTTTGATATGCACAGGAGCAGCAACGAACCACGGACAACCACTCCAGGAGAGGGTTCGACTTGCATTCCCAAAGAAGACAACTTGTCACCGGGTAGGGAGTCCCTCTTGGTCACAGTGAGTACCAGCACACGATCTTCTCAGAGACCTCCAAGTCTTGGTCACAATGACAATTACAATTTTATCCATCAACGCCCGGGGATTGAACCACCCGGCGAAGAGGTTTTCTATGTGGTCTGAAGCCTCCAGACAGGGGGCGGACATTGTATGCGTACAGGAAATGCATTTCCAGTTACACAAAGCCCCTAACTGCTTGCATAGGAATTTCCCGTTTGTGTACCTGGCATGCACACCGGACAGCAAGACTGGTGGAGTGTTACTAGCCATTAGGGACTCTCTGGCTTTTCAACCCAAAGAGGTTTTCACAGACGATGGGGGCAGATACATCATCATCACGGGGGACATTAACTCTCGACCGTACACGATTGTCACTGTTTATGCGCCCAACGCACGCCAATTACATTTCCTACGCATGGTGATAATCAAAGCTAAATCCATGCAATATGGGAACCTCCTGATATGTGGGGACTTTAACATAACCTCTGACCCAAAAGTTGACACTTCGGACGGGAAACCCAAAGGCACTCCCGCACTGCAACCCATGCTTCACATTGAAAAATTGTTCGATGCATGGCGCTGCCTTAACATGAGCGAAAGAGACTATACCTTCTTCTCGAACAGACACGGCACCTATTCCCATATAGATATGTTTTTAACGGACAGGTGGTTGTTGCAACATGTTGAAAGAGTGTTAATTCACAATATCACATGGTCAGACCATGCTGCTATCTCATTGTCAGTTGCTGAAAGAGGAGTCTCCCTCTCACCCCCCGTCTGGCGCTGCAACACTAAATTACTTCAGTAACGACATTGTTTACAACACGCTACCCTACACCTCAACACTACCTCCAAGATAATTTAGGTTCAGTGGAGAACCCAAGTGTGTTCTGGAATGCACATAAGGCCTATATGCGGGGCATCCTAATTCAATTAGGGGCCAGGGAAAAAAAGAGGAAAGCACAACAATTTGATAGGGCTCTATCAAAACTGAGGGAACTAGAATCCCAAAATAAAAAGTCACCATCAGAGACACTAACTAAACAACTGAGTAACCATAGGGAACACCTCAGGGAACTTATGTCGCAACAATATGATAAACATCTCAGTCGTCTCAAACAAAACTACTACTCCAATGCAAATAGAGCAGGCAAATATCTAGCGAATAGACTAAAAGCTGCCCGCACCAAAACTAGAATAGCATTCCTGAGGCACCCCACTTTATTACACAAAATTGTTAATCCCCAAGACATAGTGAACCAATTTTGCAGATTACTACAGTTCCTTATACAACCTGCATAAAGACCCTGACACGCCTCAACCGACAACCGACTCTATTCAATCATTCCTTAACCAAGTTTATCTCCCATCCCTGACTGTGGATCAGCTCGAGGAACTGAATTCACCCATTCAGCCCCATGAGGTGGAAAAAATCATCCACTCTCTTCCCAACGGCAAATCTCCTGGCCCTGATGGCTTTTCCACTGAATACTTCAAAACGTTTAGTGGCATACTGGCACCCCACATGACTAGAGTTTTTTGTAAAGCTGCGGCTACAGCTACCCTGCCCCATGAAATGCTTAAAGCTCATATAGTAACATTACCAAAACCAGGAAAGGACCCCAATACCCCAGCGAATTTTAAGCCCATATCCCTTCTTAACACGGATACTAAAATCTACGCGAAACTACTGGCCAAAAGACTGTCCAATTTCATCCCTTCTCTTATACAACGCGACCAGATGGGCTTTGTCAGGGGGAGACAAACCTCCGATGCAACGCGTAGAATATATAATGTAATACACCAAGCTTAGAAAACTCGAACGCCTTCTCTGTTGCTCTCGATTGACGCAGAGAAGGCGTTCGACAGGGTCCATTGGGCTTATATGAAAAGTGTATTGGATAAATTTGGCTTTACAGGGAACATTTTAATGCTGTTATGGCCTTATATTCTGCTCCGTCAGCACAGGTGTATTCCGGGGGATTTCTATCAACACCCTTCGATATTACGAATGGGACCAGGCAAGGCTGCCCACTATCTCCCACAATTTTTAACCTAATGATAGAACCGTTGGCTGAAGCAGTCCGCACACATCCCTCCATATCGGGCTTCCAGTTTGGCGATAGCACACACACTATAAATCTATTCAGACGATGTGATCCTGCTCTTGACTAACCCATTGGTATCCCTGAAATAAGCACACGCACTCCTCACATCCTACTATAAAGTCAACTTCACTAAATCCCTGATTCTAGACCTGGGAGTGGCTTCCCACACCAAAACGGCCTTGCAGACCCTACTGCCATACACCTGGAGCTCAAGAGGCATCACATACCTTGGCATAGTGTTTACAGATCGGGTGTCCGAGCTTTCTAAAGCCAACCTGCCAACCTGATCGCCAAGCTCGAAGCCCAGCTTAGAGATGTAGCGAAAAAGGAACTGTCGTGGATGGGGAGAATTTCTGCTTATAAAATGCTGATACTACCTCAAATTCTGTATGTGTTTTGCACCTTATCAGTACATATACCATTTCACTACATTAGGAAGTTAGCAGACCTTGGGTGTAAATATATCTGGAATGGCAAGAAAGCTAGATGCTCTCGCAACAACCTCATTTCCCATAAGTGGGTAAGGGGGGGGCAGGTCTAGTAGATATATATGACTACTTGTGGGTGACAGGCTTGGACCAATTGAAACACTGGGTTCTGACTACCGACATACCACCCTGGGTGGAGATTGAAACAGACATAGCACCGACCAAAGACCTCACACTATTACTTCTGAGTAACAGGTGGGATAGGTGGGACTTGATTTTACTCTCACCCCCGATGCGGGCATCCATGAGGGCATGGAGATTCCTTCTAGACCAACCATACAGTGAATTGTGCGACATTGACTACAAACTCCCCCTGGGGCTTCTGGAATCTAAGATTCCAATGTTAAAAGTAGGAGACCTGACTGATAGGGGGTAACTTCTCTCTCTGACCTGTATGGGGACTCCAGATATAAGTCAGCATGCCAACTCATGACACAATTTCAACTCCAGGAAGACAAGTTGTATAAATGCCTGCAGATAACTCACTGCATGAAACGTATGGCCTCGCCCACTGTAGCTCTACTGAGCACGATCTGGAATTTTTACTTCATAGACAAAACTGACAAGAAAGGTATCTCCTTCTTTTACAATATGCTTCAGGACAAACTAAAATTCTCTAAAACTAACGCTATGAAAAAATGGGAATCTGACCTTGGCGCTTCACTAATTGACGCCCAGTGGAAAGGTATTTTCAAAGAAATCCATAGGGCTTCCCATTGTGTTAAACACTGGGAGTCGGGGGTCAAGTTGGCCAACAGGTGGCACTATACTCCTCTAAGACTGGCATCATTCTTCCCTGGACTATCACCTGTCTGTTGGAGGGGATGCGGACAAATAGGAAACTTAATACACATGCTTTGGCAATGTCCAAACATTAAAAGCCTCTGGAACCAGGTGTTCCATCTCATTTCCTCCCTGACTGGAATACTTACTGCTCCTGACCCTGCTCTAGCAATCCTTCACTTAAATATAGAGAAGTTCCCATATAACACTAGACCGGGGTTACTCGCATACTCTTAGAATCTCGCTCATTGATCCTCAAAAGCTGGAAGTCCAACAAAGCTATAAACATCTCTGATGTTCGAATAGCGGTACATAGAAACTACACGTTTGAACATTTGTTAGCTATTAATGCTCTGAATTGCATGAAGTTTGACGATTGTTGGTCGATCTGGCCCAAACACATCTAATTGGATAACTGTTTTTTTTTTTTTATTTGCTGTACTTCTGTATTGTGGTGCTGTGCATATCACCATATTTCCTTTTCTTTTGATTTATTCTTTGTGTACTTGAAATTTTTTCAATAAAGACTATTAATTAAAAAAAATAAAAAAGATTCTCAGCACACAAGTCGCACCGTAAGTCAGATCATCTTGATCCGACTTCTGGTGTGACTTCTATTCAAATCAATGGGCTCCCATAGGAAACAATTGATTTTTAATAGAGGCAGAAAAATGCCAGATGAGGCTTACAGCGTGTATACAGCGCTAAGCCTCGTTAAACCGTGTTTAACACTTTTTACCGGCATCTGCCATTTTTACAGCTCTAGCGCTGGAGCATCAGAACGCACTGGTCCTGGGGTTTTTTCGGAGCTTAAAAACGCCAATGCATGTTACAGCTCAAAAATGACATGGTATGTATGAGGAGATTGAATAACATGGTGTGACGTTTTTAAGCTGCAAAAAAAAGCCCAAAGACGCTGCTGTAAAAACGTCTGTGTATGAGGCCTAATAGTTGCTGTGACTGTGTGTGCTGTATAAGCTGTATGTAGCTGAGCTAAGCATTGGGATGAGAAATAACATCCCACTCCTGAAACAAAAGCTTTGTAGTCTATGAATGAATACAAATCTTCCTCTGATTGGCTAAGAAAGAGTTTGTAACATCATCAGCCTGATTCTCTGCTTCAGGCAATCAAAGGTAGCTTTGTATTTATTCATTGAATACAAAGCTTTCGGTAAAAGGCTGAGTGCCACTCAGTGCAACTCAATTTTGTTCCAGAGAGGGGTGAAAGGATCTTGTCCCACTGACTGAACACAGTGCTGTATATTGTATGTAGCTGAGGCTATAGGACATGGAAACAAGGCTAAGCAAATAAAAAAAAAGCATAGTGGATACAAATTGTGTAGCGCTAAATATAGACATATATAAAATAAAATAAAATAAGTCCATATAATGTGTAGAATGTCAGTGAATCATGAATAAAATCAATAGACACCAAATAGGAAAAAAGTGTCCACACCAAAAAACACTATGAAAAGTGTCCAATGATAATCAACAAAAAGAAAGTGCTCTATGTAGGCCAATAGTGTCCTTAGATGGTATATTGCTTGGTGACAATAGAAGAGAAGACCTTCACCCACTGAAAGAATGGAGGCTTACCGAATTGCATGGACTCTACAAGCAATATAGACTTGAGAGTCAAATAAGCTTTGGAACATCCAACACTGGTCAGGATCTAATCAAGGTACAGGAAACAAGGATATACATCTGCGCCGTGATATGGAAGTAAACTTTTGCTGTTCAAGGCTTGACACTCCGTGGATGTATATGAGAAAAAGTTTTGGAGGAAGAGAAGGAGCAATATAGTGTAATATCGTCAAAGTAAAAAAATTTAATAAGTATTGCACTTACATAAATTCAGGATAAAAAAGCGCTTGTAGTCATAATGTGGCGACGGTAGGGTCTTCCCTGACGCGTTTCGTGTGCAAACACGTTATCAAAGGGGGTTAGTCCACCGTAGCCACTCGAAGTATATATATACACAATGTGTGGTCCCTTCATGAGAGTCACAATCACTTTCCGTATAGCGTCAATTACAGGTCGACTTCCGGGTTAAAGTCAAAATGGCGCCCGGGCTTGAGTTCCAAGCCTCAATATGAATAATCTAAAATGGCGCCGGAAGCTGGAAATATCGTCGGTGAACAAAACGTTCGCCCGTCTAATCTTAATACAATTTTTGTATTTTGGTACTTGTATTATGGGGGCAATACAAAAAGGACCATTAATGAATGGTAGATGTCATATTTTACCCGGTGAGCCACGATGGAAACAGCTATACAAAACGTGGCTCAACTGGATGTTTCCCACAATAGCAATGGCGTCGCAGTGTGTTCTGCATCTCATGTGGGACGCCTAGAGCGGGGTGGATGTAAAACGTCACCATAGAGCGTCATGACGCGACGGCATAAATGGTACAGCCGCGCGCATGACAGAAAACGAGCCTTACGTGCGTTCCACGGGTCGAAAGATGCGCTCCATCATGACACAGCGACGTGCGTGACGGGGGGCGGGCCCAACCTGCGATCCACCTATCGCAGGATACACATAATACGTCATGGCAAAAAATGCGTTCCACAGGTCACATGGTGCGCTCCATCTTATGCGCATCGCACCGCGCACACGGAGGCGCATTAGCATGTTATTTAACAAATAAATAAGGGGAACCACAATGTTGAAATTAATTTAAAATATATGTGTCAACAGACAGCTCGCACGAGTTGTGGGCTCTACTGAATGGATCATAATATACAGGTTAAATGAATAGCCGGTACCATACTGATAGTAGGGTCACGATTCAGAGTATTATTAAAATTTACGTTAAAGGCAAAGAGTGGAGAACAAGCCTCAATACTAACTGGAACCTCTATATATGGAAGCATATATTAGAAGTAAAAACTTAAAGTAGTTAATAGAATCAAATGCATGAACCGGAAAGTAAATGGGACTCTCAACGGGGGCACCACACGCAAATGAATTTCAGGACATGATATAAATATTATACAGTCAATATAAATATCTATACAAAAGTACATACATAATTGTTTTGTACAATAAAAAAGTAGAAAAGTGAAAAATCACAATGAGAAACAAAATAATAAATGAAAAATGAACGCATCTCAGCAGTACAATGTTTTCTAAATAAAGAACCTACCCTCGCCTCCTTTCAAAGTGACTACATTGTAGAGTTATTGGAGTTTGCGACCAAGAACAATTATTTTTGGTTTAACCAATGCTACTACCTCCAACAAAAAGGTGTAGCGATGGGGGCCAAGTTCGCACCCAGCCTCGCGAACCTGTTTATGGCCAAGTGGGAGGAGGATGTCGTCTATACACGGAACAATCCATCTCTTGTCCTATGGGCCAGGTACATAGACGACATCCTCCTCCTATGGAATGGCAGTCCTGACTCGCTGCAGGCCTTTTTTGATTACCTAAATCTGAAAGACAGAGGGATATCGCTCACATTTGAGTATAGTAACACCGAGATACATTTCCTTGACCTAGAAATTGAGTTGTCTAACCGCAAATTCAATTTCAAGACATACTTTAAACCAACTGATAGAAATGGTTTTATCCCGATTGACAGTTGTCACCACAGTTCGTGGCTTAGATCTGTACCTCGAAGTCAGTTCTATAGGCTCCGTAGAAATTGTACAGATACTGCATCTTTTCTAACCCAGGCTGAAATGCTGAAGCTGAGGTTTGTTGAAAAAGGCTACACAACGGAAGCAGTGAACTATGAAATACAGAGAGCACTCACTCTTGATAGATCATCATTAGTTACAATCAAACCTAAGCCCCCTGTAGACGAGAATTTCAAATTTGCCATGACTACGTCGTTTTCCATCCAACATAAACAGGTGGTGAATATCATTAACAAACACTGGGACATCCTAAGGAATGACAATGTACTTAATTCCATACTCCCAGAACGGGCAAAGGTAGTCTTTAGAGGAGCACCATCATTACATAATCGTATTGCTCCCAATATTATTGATCCCCCGAAAAAAAAAAATTTTTTTCATCAACTTGTCGGTTTTTTCCCTTGCAAAAAATGCAAAGTGTGTCAACACAACTCATTAGGACAACGAAAGATCACACAATTTTCCTCTACAGTCACACGTAAACAATACACTATCAAACAGTTTTGTACATGCGAAACTAGTTATATAGTGTATCTTATTACGTGCCCTTGTGGCAAACAATATGTTGGCCGCACGATCAGATCTTTCTCGATAAGAGTTGTTGAACACATCGCCCTAATTAAAAGTGGTGATGTTAATCACACTGTCCCCAGGCATTACAAACAATGCCATAACAAAGACCCTACTGGATCCCAATTTGTAATTATCGACAGATATGAGGCTCCGTGGAGGGGCGGAGCTAAAACCAGGGGTGTTTCACGTCTTGAGACATTCTGGATTTTCGAACTTCAGTCTCACCGCCCATCAGGCCTAAATGTAGAGTGGGACATTAATTATTTTATTGATAAGTCTTAAATGTGTGACATCCATTAATCATACCAATGATATAATATATGCTTCCATATATAGAGGTTCCAGTTAGTATTGAGGCTTGTTCTCCACTCTTTGCCTTTAACGTAAATTTTAATAATACTCTGAATCGTGACCCTACTATCAGTATGGTACCGGCTATTCATTTAACCTGTATATTATGATCCATTCAGTAGAGCCCACAACTCGTGCGAGCTGTCCGTTGACACATATATTTTAAATTAATTTCAACATTGTGGTTCCCCTTATTTATTTGTTAAATAACATGCTAATGCGCCTCTGTGTGCGCGGTGCGATGCGCATAAGATGGAGCGCACCATGTGACCCGTGGAACGCATTTTTTGCCATGACGTATTATGTGTATCCTGCGATAGGTGGATCGCAGGTTGGGCCAGCCCCCCCCCGTCACGCACGTCGCTGTGTCATGATGGAGCGCATCTTTCGACCCGTGGAACGCACGTAAGGCTCGTTTTCTGTCATGCGCGCGGCTGTACCATTTATGCCGTCGCGTCATGACGCTCTATGGTGACGTTTTACATCCACCCCGCTCTAGGCGTCCCACATGAGATGCAGAACACACTGCGACGCCATTGCTATTGTGGGAAACATCCAGTTGAGCCACGTTTTGTATAGCTGTTTCCATCGTGGCTCACCGGGTAAAATATGACATCTACCATTCATTAATGGTCCTTTTTGTATTGCCCCCATAATACAAGTACCAAAATACAAAAATTGTATTAAGATTAGACGGGCGAACGTTTTGTTCACCGACGATATTTCCAGCTTCCGGCGCCATTTTAGATTATTCATATTGAGGCTTGGAACTCAAGCCCGGGCGCCATTTTGACTTTAACCCGGAAGTCGACCTGTAATTGACGCCATACGGGAAGTGATTGTGATTCTCATCAAGGGACCACACATTGTGTATATATATACTTCGAGTGGCTACGGTGGACTAACCCCCTTTGATAACGTGTTTGCACACGAAACGCGTCAGGGAAGACCCTACCGTCGCCACATTATGACTACAAGCGCTTTTTTATCCTGAATTTATGTAAGTGCAATACTTATTAAATTTTTTTACTTTGACGATATTACACTATATTGCTCCTTCTCTTCCTCCAAAACTTTTTCTCATATACATCCACGGAGTGTCAAGCCTTGAACAGCAAAAGTTTACTTCCATATCACGGCGCAGATGTATATCCTTGTTTCCTGTACCTTGATGAGATCCTGACCAGTGTTGGATGTTCCAAAGCTTATTTGACTCTCAAGTCTATATTGCTTGTAGAGTCCATGCAATTCGGTAAGCCTCCATTCTTTCAGTGGGTGAAGGTCTTCTCTTCTATTGTCACCAAGCAATATACCATCTAAGGACACTATTGGCCTACATAGAGCACTTTCTTTTTGTTGATTATCATTGGACACTTTTCATAGTGTTTTTTGGTGTGGACACTTTTTTCCTATTTGGTGTTTATTGATTTTATTCATGATTCACTAACATTCTACACATTATATGGACTTATTTTATTTTATATATGTCTATATTTAGCGCTACACAATTTTTATCCACTGTACTTTTTTGCTTATTGTTTTCTATTAGCCTTGTATAGCAGCGTACCATACGCCATTTCAGCAGCGCGGTATTTACCCAACCTATCCAAATAAAAAAAGCATGAAAACATAGGGACTGGGGTGCAGAAAAATAGCAGCAGGTGCTCTGGACTGATGAGTCAAAATTTGAAATATTTTGCTGTAACAGGAGGCAGACAGCTGTTTTCAGTTCTTTCCACAGATTCTCGATTGGATTCAGGTCTGGACTTTGACTTGGCCATTCTAACACCTGGATATGTTTATTTGTGAACCATTCCATTGTAGATTTTGCTTCATGTTTTGGATCATTGTCTTGTTGGAAGACAAATCTCCGTCCCAGTCTCAGGTCTTTTGCAGACTCCATCAGGTTTTCCTCCAGAATGGTCCTGTATTTGGCTCCATCCATCTTCCCATCAATTTTAACCATCTTCCCTGACACTGCTGAAGAAAAGGAGACCCAAACCATGATGCTGCCACCACCATGTTTGACAGTGGGGATGATGTGTTCAGGGTGATGAGCTTTGTTGCTTTTACGCCAAACATAACGTTTTGCATTGTTGCCAAAAAGTTCGATTTTGGTTTCATCTGACCAGAGCACCTTCTTCCACATGTTTGGTGTGTCTCCCAGGTGGCTTGTGGCAAACTTTAAATGACATTTTTTATGGTTATCTTTAAGAAATGGCTTTCTTCTTGCCACTCTTCCATAAAGGCCAGAGTTGTGCAGTATACGACTGATTGTTGTCCTATTGACAGAGTCACCCACCTTAGCTGTAGATCTCTGCAGTTCATCCAAAATGATCATGGACCTCTTGGCTGCATCTCTGATCAGTATTCTCCTTGTATGAGCTGAAAGTTTAGAGGGACGGCCAGGTCTTCGTAGATTTGCAGTGGTCTGATACTCCTTCCATTTCAATATTATCGCTTGCACAGTGCTCCTTGGGATGTTTAAAGCTTGGGAAATCATTTTGTATCCAAATCCGGCTTTAAACTTCTCCACAACAGTATCTCTGACATGCCTGGTGTGTTCCTTGTTCTTCATGATGCTCTCTGCACTTTAAATGGACCTCTGAGACTATCACAGTTTAGGTGCATTTATACGGAGACTTGATTACACACAGGTGGATTCTATTTATCATCATTAGTAATTTAGGTCAACATTGGATCATTCAGAGATCCTCACTGAACTTCTGGAGAGAGTTTGCTGCACTAAAAGTAAAGAGGCTGAATAACTTTGCACGCCCAATTTTTCAGTTTTTTATTTGTTAAAAAAGTTTGAAATATCCAATAAATTTCATTCCACTTCATGATTGTGTGCCACTTGTTGTTGATTCTTCACAAAAAAATACAGTTTTATATCTTTATGTTTGAAGCCTGAAATGTGGCAAAAGGTTGCAAAGTTCAAGGGGGCCGAATACTTTTGCACGGCACTGTATATATATATATATATATATATATATATATATATATATATATATATATATTATATAACAAATATCTACAGACAACTTGCCGCCTGACAAGTTGTGTCCCATTCTATTCACCAGAACCGTTCTAATAGGAGCGACGCAAGTCACTCCGACTTAGAAAAAAGGTTCTTGTATGACTTCGGGGACGACTCAGGGCGATTTGCATTGACTTTTATACAGAAGTCATTTTGGTAATCGCTTCTGAAGTCGTCTTCAGGACGACTTGCCGAGTCACCCCCGAAGTCGTGCCGCCCCAGTGTGAACCGGCTCTAAACAAAAAACAATCTTTATTAATAAACAAAATGTAGTTACATAATCAAGACATTGCAAAAAAGTGCCTTTTTCACATAGGCTTGATTTTTTTATGTTTTATAGAGTGAAGTCTTTCTCATTGTCTATGTTTCACCATTTCTGTTCTTCTGGAATAGCTGTAAATAGAATAAAAACGAAATATATGGAAGCCCCAGTGTCAAGAAGATTTAAACTGGCAACATCATTATGTCATAGGTACATGAAAGTGCAGTATATCAGCCAACAAAGGGTACACGCATGCACCATAGAAGAGAATGTACAGTTCCAGAAGGAAAATTAAGCAACTAGAGTTGGTAATGAACAGAAGGGTTCATTCAGACGCTAAATAAATGTAACATACCAATTCTTTCCAGCTCATATGATTGACTTTTGATACAACTCTGGCTATCAACATCTAAACCTGTTAACAAAAATAGTCACCCAATCAACATATTAAACAGAGCACAACAATTTTGATGAGAAAGGTGTGTGCTATTAATGAAAATACACTGTATGTGTGTTAAAGGTCAAAACACCATACGCAGCGGTCTTTGGTAGTCAACAAGTCAACAAGTAGGATAAGAAACCTCCAGGGATTTAAGTAAAATCAATGTAGAAATTAGATAGTATTGATATAATGCATTCTTTTATTTTCTGCCGCTCAGGATGCATTGCACAAGGGAGGTATCTACTATTTGCAGGAATTCAGAGATCTTTAAATTGATAGATTTTAGCAGAGAGAGAAAAATGCATACTGTATATTTGCACACAAAAAAGTAGAACTGGAGCCTGGGTGCACTCATGCTACATAAAATATAGTCCAAATAGATTTGCTTACAGGATTTTTAACAATAAAAAATAAAAAATAAAACATTTAATTGCATAATCCACATTTCAGTAGTTGCAAATTTGGTTCTGCAAAAAGTATACCTTTTTCTATTTTCCACCTTGGAATGTTAAATAAGTTGGGCTTTTTTTTTTTAAACATAAAAATATTAGGGCTGTGACTGATTAAAATTTTTGTGATCGATTAATCGTTTTTTTTTTAAATCGATTAATCGACTAATTTTGATTAATTAAAGCACATACAGATACAACTACTTTTAGCTGATCTCCTTGCATTGCAACTCTGCATTAGCCAGTGGTAAATGTGGTGGGGGCAGCATGGGGGCAGATGTGTATATTCTTGCAGTATGGGGCAGATGTGTATATTACAGCATCTGCCCCCATGCTGTAATATACACACATCTGCCCCCATGCTGTAATATACACACATCTGCCCCCATGCTGTAATATACACACATCTGCCCCCATGCTGTAATATACACACATCTGCCCCCATGCTGTAATATAAACACATCTGCCCCCATGCTGTAATATACACACATCTGCTCCCATGCTGTAATATACACACATCTGCCCCCATGCTGTAATATACACACATCTGCTCCCATGCTGTAATATACACACATCTGCCCCCATGCTGTAATATACACACATCTGCCCCCATGCTGTAATATACACACATCTGCCCCCATGCTGTAATATACACACATTTGCCCCCCATGCTGTAATATACAGTTTGCCCCCATACTGCAAGAATATAAACATTTGCCCCCATACTGAAAGAATAAACACATCTGCCCCCATGTGTACATTACAACATAGGGGCAGATGTGTATATTCTTGCAGTATGGGGCAGATGTGTCTATTATAGCATGGGGGCAGATGTGTCTATTACAGCATGGGGGCAGATGTGTCTATTACAGCATGGGGGCAGATGTGCCTATTACAGCATGGGGGCAGATGTGTCTATTACAGCATGGGGGCAGATGTGTATATGAAAGCATGGGGGCAGATGTGTCTATTGCAGCATGGGGGCAGATGTGTATATGAAAGCATGGGGGCAGATGTGTCTATTGCAGCATGGGGGCAGATGTGTCTATTACAGCATGGGGGCAGATGTGTATATGAAAGCATGGGGGCAGATGTGTCTATTGCAGCATGGGGGCAGATGTGTATATTAAAGCATGGGGCAGATGCTTTTCTTTACACATCTGCCCCCATGCTTTCATGCCCCCATGCTTTCACACATCTGCCCCCATGCTTTCATATACACATCTGCCCCCATGCTTTTCTATACACATCTGCCCCCATACTTTTCTATACACATCTGCCCCCATACTTTTCTATACACATCTGCCCCCATGCTTTCTATACACATCTGCCCCCATGCTTTATTATACACTTCTGCCTCCCATACTGCTCTATACACATCTGCCCCCATGCTTTATTATACACATCTGCCTACCATACTGCTCTATACACATCTGCCCCCATACTTTTCTATACACATCTGCCCCCATACTTTTCTATACACATCTGCCCCCATGCTTTTCTATACACATCTGCCCCCATGCTTTCAAATATACGTGATGGTTGTCCTCTCTTACCTACTTAAGGCAGGAGGACCCGTCCGCAGAGTAGCTGACACTGACACGTGCTAGGGAAGATACAAGCAGGTGGGCGGGTGATGATGACGTCAGCGCGCCGCTACTTGGTTGGCGCCGGGTGGACCAAGATGGCCGCGGCTCCGGAGCTAGGCCGAAGCCGCAGCCTTTCCTATCGCCGAGACCGCGGAGCTCACTCCGTGGATCGTCGATCAAAATTATTTTAGTCGATCAAAGAAATTAACGATTAATCGAACAATTAATCGTTAATTTCCGCAGCCCTAAAAAATATATTTATATAAACATTGGGCCAGATTCAGAAAGCTATTTACGCAGCTTATGAAGAGATACGCTGCGTAAATACTAAGAATAGCCGGCGTATCTTTTTTTGCTATTCAGAAAACAAGATACGCCGGCTTTCTTCTAAGATACGAGCGGCGCAAATCTGTTACACCGTCGTATCTTAGTTGCATTATTACGCTGGCCGCTAGGTGGCGCTTACGGCGGTTTTCGCGTAATATATGCAAATTAGCTATTTACGCCGATTCCCGAACGTACTTGCGACGGCGCGTCGTCGTTTGCATAGGCGTTAGAGCGGCATAAGGTTACCCCTGCTATAGGAGGCGTAGCCAATGTTAAGTATGGACGTCGGGACAGCGTAGAATTGTACGTCGGTTACATCGTTTGCGTAAATAGTTTGTGAATGGGGCTCGACGTTACGTCGTTTACAATGAGGAAAAGCGACGTGATTTCACGCATGCGCACTGGGAACGTCCACGGACGGCGCATGCGCCGTCCAAAAAAAACGTGAATTACGTGGGGTCATGATTCATTTACATGAATCACGCCCCCACTTCATTCATTTGAATTGCGTGGCCTTACGCCGCCACACATACGCTACGCCGCCGTAAATAATGGCGCAAGTTCTTTCTGAATAAAGAACTTGCGCAAATATTTATAGCGGCGTAATGTATCGGGGATACGTTATGCCAGCAGAAAGATCCACGGATCTTTCTGAATCTGGCCCCTTATGTTTATACTAAAAAGTGCAAGTATACACAAGATCTATATAAAGATTTACTAAAATACCCTTTCATACCAAGCACGGTACAAAGCAGAAGCAGTTAGTAGTTGTAAGCAGAGGTTTACATTGTTACATTGTTACATAGTTACATAGGTAAGAATAAATAAAGACACCAGTCTATCCAGTTCAACCTGTGAGTATGTGTATGTGTTTATGTCACTACAATTTCCCATATCCCTGTATATTTCAATCACTAAGATACCCATTGTCATGAACCTTGGAATACTGAAGTATTTCTCCTTTGATTCTATTACACAGTGGTGAGTTTTCTGCCCTGTCTTAAGGCTAATCCCCCTCCAGACGGCTCCATGGTCTGGAAGAAAGGCATTGTTCTGTGTTTGACTGTTTGTTTATGTACTTTAATTAACCCCCTGGGGTTTCTCTGTGTCATTAAACATATCAGTCCTCCTATTTAAGCCATAGGACCAATCAGTGTTGACCCTGTTTCAAATCCTCATTTGCATGACCAAAAGGACCTAAGTGAGAACTAGAATGTACTTTACAATTGACCAATAGTGTGTTGTGTACATCCAATAAAAGAGATTCTTGTTTGACCTTCACAACAGGATTTGAACGGCACATAGCTGTAGTTCGAATCCCAAAGCATCGAATGACCGAACCATCAGACATTGCAATCTGCAATCTGATCCAATAGCAGCAGAGAAGTTTCAGAAGAGTGAAACCGAGCGAGCAGGGGCTTGTTACACCCATTTAAAAGTATTTTTTAAATATTGACACACCCCGCTGACACCACCAACTGTGTAATAGAGTTCCACATCCTTCCCGCTCTTTATAGTAAACTGAATGATTGCCCTGTCATGTGAAGTTATATTAACAGTATCAATAACAGAACATAAAATGGAGTGGATGCCTTTACAACAGCTATAATTGCTATAATTGCTAAATGTGGTGTGTTGATAAACAAGTTGCCATACTTCGGGTTAGAAAGACCCCTTTTCCACTCTCAAAATTGTGAGTCAAAACTTACATCATTCACTGCTACAATACAATTACAATTTCAGGGAAGATAAGCTTGTTGAAATCCCCAGAAGATTTACCCCCTTTATGACCAGGCCATTTTTTGCTATATGGCACTGTGTTACTTTAACTCAAAATTGTGTAGTCATGCTGTACTTAAATTACATTTATGTCATTTTTTCCCACAAGCAGAGTTTTCTTTTGGTGGTATTTGATCACAATTTGGTGGTATTTGACCAACAATTAAAAAATATATTTTTTTCTACTTTCTGCTATAAAACGTATCCAATAAAAACATTTTAAAAATCACATATCATCATAAATTTAGGCCAACATGTAATCTGCTACATATTTTTGGTTAAAAATCCCAATAAGTGTATATTGATTGTATATTGATTGCTTTGCGTAAAAGTTATAGCATTTACAAACTATGGTATATATACTGGAATTTTTAGTCATTTGTTTTTTATACTAGTAATGGTGGCAATCAGCGAATCAGTGGTTTGACACTAACTGACACTTTGTGGGAACCACTGACAATAATACAGTTATCAGTGCTAAAAATATGCACTGTCACTGTACTGACACTGGCTGGGAAGAGGTTAAACTTCTAGGGCAATTAAAGAGTTAAATGTGTGCCCAACCAGTGTTTTTCTGTACATAGTGTGCAACTTTTAGGGATGTGCTGGATGTTTTTCAGGGTATAAAATCCAGCACATCCCTGCTGACAGGCTGGAGCTCTGCATTGTTTACATATGCAAAGCTCCATCCAGCCTGTCTCCTCACCGATTAGTGGGTGTCGGCAGTCATTCATTGGTCAACATCTGCTGATCGGTGTTCTGGTGGTGTGTGCGCATGCATATATATATATACGTGATTCTGTACAGAATCTGCTATAGAGTGGTCTGCAAGTGGATAAGCACATATACAGTGCCTTTAAAAAGTATTCACACCAATTGAAATTTTTCGCATTTTGTCATGTTACAACCAAAAATGTAAATGTATTTTATTGGGATTTTATATGTTAGACCAACACAAATTGGCACATAATTGTGAGGTGGAAGGAAAATGATAACTGGTTTTCCAAAACTTTTACAAATAAATATGTGAAAAGTGTGGCATGCATTTGTATTAAGCCCCCTTAAGGGTCCTTTCACACTAGCGGACCGTTCGTCCGCTCATTACAAGTCCGTTTACGGACTTGTAATGGTCCCCTATGGGAGCGGATCCGTTAGCGGATGATGCATCCGCTAACGTATGCCAGATCCGCATCCGTTTTTGCGGACGGAAGAATGTCCTATTTTTCTTCCGTCCGGCCAAACGGATCGGATGCAAACGGACAGATGGTCCGTTTCCATCCGCCTCCCCATAGGGGAGAGCGGAGGAGAGACAGGGTGGTCCCTGCACATTGTGCGGGGACCGCGCTGTCTGCCCGACAGCTCAGCGGAGACCCCCCGCTGAGCTGACGGACAAACGGAGCGGACCGAAAAACGGACCGCTCCGTGTGTAAGGAGCCTTACTCTGATACCCCTAAAATCTAGTGGAACCAATTGCCTTCAGAAGTCACCTAATTAGTAAATAGTACCAGTAAATTACCTGTGTGTAATTTAATCTCAGTATAAATACAGCTGTCCTGTGAAGCCCTCAAAGGTTTGATAGAGAACCTTAGTAAACAAACAGCATCACAAAGGTCAAGGAACACAGCAGACAATTTAGGGATTAAGCATTAATCAGAGAAACAGATGTCCATGGTAACTCTGGAGGAGCTGCAGAGATCCATAGCTCAGGTGGGAGAATCTGTCCACAGGACAACTATTAGTTGTGCACTCCACAAATCTGGCTTTTATGAAATTGTAGCAAAAAAAAAACATTGTTGAAAGAAAGACATAAAAAATTCAGTTTTCAGTTTGCTAGAAGCCATGTGGGGGACACAGCAAACATGTGGAAGAAGGTGCTCTGGTCAGATGAGACAAAATTTGAACTTTTTGGCCTAAAAACAAAACGCTATGGCCCAGATTCACAGAGCGATTACGCCTGCGCAACTGCTGTTGCGCGTGCGTAAGTCTAAATGTGCGCGTGCGTATAGTTGGACGCGATTCACAAAACAATATACGCCAGAAATCTACGTTTTTTGGTCCGGCGTAATTGAATTAGACCTTCGCTTGCCTTCGCGCAAAACTGCGCTAGACACACCATTGATTTGCTAGTCAAATATGCTAATGAGGGAGTTACGGGGATTCACAAAAAAACGCAGTTGCTGCGCAGGCTACGCGATGTGCGTCAACTGCAAAATGTTCTGTCTAAAGTTAGAGGACCTAAAAGCTGGTCTAAATTTTGAAAAAAAGTCTAATTGTCAGATAAAGCAACACTGTTAGTGAGGAGTTCAGCAGTCACACGTGTTGCCCAACAATCTGTATGCCAACATGCCAGGGGCATCGTCGCGCATAGCTATACTACGTGACTTTAGATGAACAAAGAAGGATGAGGGCACGGAGGATGGCACTATAGGAGGGCACGGGAGATGGTTTTTTTTTTTTTTTTTTGGCTTATATCAAATTTAGCAATTTAATCTAATCTAATACAATATTGCCTTATCTGATACAAGCCCCTCACTCTTCACTTGATATATCACACACGCATAGACATCTTTGGCATGAGAGATTCTGAGGTGTCTCGCATCTTCAGATTCACCCCTCATGCCATCGTGGAATTACCACAACCTTGCAGGAGGACATCAGCAGCCCAACACATGGCACTACCCATGACACCCATGACAGCTACATATACAATCAGAGCCCCATCCCCACAGATTGCGAACAGAACATGTATGGGGACAGCTGGCTGGTTGGTGAGTGACATGGGAGTCAGGCATGACTATCCCCTCCCGTGATGCACACCTCACAAGTGGCACATGCATGACTAACATCCACCTGTCTTTTCCCTTCAAGGTGACTCTGCATATGAACTGGAACCCCATCTCATGACCCCATCTCATGCCAGCTCACATTATGCATCTTTGCACGTTAAACACACACATTAATCATGGCACAATGAGAATGCATGCATGCACACCACTATGGTCCCTAGCACACACACCCCACATCCTCATCAAATTGGTATTGGCACCAGTCCACCATGCAAGACTGGTGAGCAGTAACGCCACGTCAAGGCTCCAATTATGTCACTGTACATTCATACACCATTCACACGGACCTGGGAATCACTTCTCCCTGGTCCTGGGGAACCCTTCTCCACCAAAATTGAGGGTGACACCCCTTTTCCAGCAGGAATGTCACCCCCACATTCAAACATCATTCACAACCCAAAATATGTCCAAAAAAGTCAAACAAACAAAAATGCATAGAAACAAAAAATGCATAGGAAAAAAAAAATGCTTAGAAAAAACAAAAAAAAGCAGAGAACAAAAATAAAAAAGCTTTCAAAACAAACAAAAGGGGGAAAAAAAAATTATTGCCCTCTGCCTGAGCCACGCCTGGGGCGCCCCCGGCCACGGCCCCGGACCCTCAGGGGAGACGCATGGGGGAGGGGAAAAGCCGGGGAAGGAGGAGCAGCCCCTGAGATCTGCCCACCTGGCGGCCTGCCCTCCAAGGCCACGGCTATTCTGCCAGGGCATCCGCACCAAGTGTTGCCGTTTGCCCTGGATAGCCTGGGTAAGGGCCCTCACATCCTGCCCAACGCCTGCTGCTGTAGTTTGCAGGTCATTTAGGCAGGTTGTGGAGGCCCGGGAGTGGGAGTCCAGGTTACCCAAACGGCTATCATTAATGATGCAAACGGACAGATGCTCCGTTGATCCATCCGCCTCCCCATAGTCTGGGAGAGCTGTCTCAGAGGCGGGTCTGGGTGGCCAGGTTCCTTCTCAGACAGGCGGGCATGAGATTGGGCGCCCCCCTGGTGCTTGGATGACCTCCTGCTCCAGCTGATGGTTGTGCGGGGAGAAGGGGAGGCCCTTGTGAGGGGAGCTGTGGGGGAGGAGGGGGGGGGGCTGACCCTTAGGGAGGGAGGCTTCTTGCAGCAGAGGGGAAGAGTCCGCAGAAACCAAAGGGCCAGTGCCTTCCATGGACTCCTCCTCCCATGATTCTGCTCCTCCTCTGATCGTCCTCCGCATGATCCTCCCCTCCTCTTGTTCCTCCTCTGCGGACTCTGGCCTTGTTGGGGGGGCCTCATTAGGCTGCTGTCCTGGGGTTGGAGCGGTCAGTCCAGAAAAACGCCCTGCACCCTCCTGCACCGTGTGACACAAAACATTCACAGGTTGGAGGATCCACACACTTGCCACATATTCCCTTCACCCCCTCCCCCACACTGATACCCCTAAAATCTACCTGGAACGCGGGGACCGGATTGCCTGTCAGAAGTCAGGCCCTCCAATTCATGCCGGTAAAGGTAGGGCCACCACGCTCCGTCTCTGAAAATTACCATGGTGCCCCCTCCTGTGCCCCTGGCATGGGCATTTATTGCGGCCAGTTTTTTTTTCACCTCACGCCGGAGTATAAATTTTCTTTTCTATCCCAGAGCGGGTCCGTGTCTCCCCCTCCCCCGTGAATTCACCTGCTCCGTGATCCTATCAAATCTCCCTCCTCCTGGCCGGGGTGGTGGTGGCACTCTGCGGGCCGTGGAGAAAACGCCCATTCGGTAATGGCCCGGGCAAGAATTCTTTTTTCCCCCACAGTAAAATTGAGCTTTCTTTTTCTCTCAGTCATACTTCCAAACAAACTCACTAGCAGTCACCAAAAATCTGTCACAAATACAAGCACAACCATCAGACAAGAACACAGCAGACAAAGGAAAAAGATTACAGCCAAAAATCACACTAACTCAGCAAGAAACAGATGTCCAAAAAAACACTGGAGGAAAAAAAAAAGCTGCAGAGAAAATCCAAACGCTCAGGTGGGAAATCTATCAATCAAACAAACAGTCTCAAACACTTATCAAAATAGTTGTGCACTTTCACAAAATCTACCAACAAGCACAAGATCACACAGAACACTAATCTGACAACTAGCAAAACACACTCTAACGAACAACAGAGCAAAAGCACTTGATTCAATGGGAAGGGACACAAAGGGATGTACTTTTGCAATGGAAGGGCGTTTGTGTGTGTCTATTTATGCTGTCTGCGTAGTTCACAACATTGCCCTAGTCCATTTCCAATTTCAATGATTGCGCCGCTCCCGAGTTGTGAGCATGCGCAGCAACGGAGCTGACATGGTTTCCTTCACGCGCGCATGCGCGAGTCGGCCGGCCCTTCATTTGCATGGGGTCATGGCTCATTTCAATGTAACACGCCCACGTCCCTCCCAATTTGTATTACTCCTCCTTACGCCTACGGAAAAAACCTTACGTTTGCGCAAGCTCTTGCGTAAAAGCTACGTGAATCGCCGGATTACGCGGCTAGATTGCGCAAGTCTAACGGAAAAGTGGTGCGCTACGCCGGAATGATAATGCGCCGATCTACGTGAATCTGCCCCTATGTGTGGTGGAAAACTAACACTGCACATCACCCTGAACACACAATCCCCACATGAAACATGGTGGTGGCAGCATCATGTTGTGAGGATGCTTGTCTTCAGCAGGGACAGGGAAGCTGGTCAGAGTTGATGGAAAGATGGATGGAGCCAAATACAGGGCAATCTTAGCAGAAAACATGTTAGAGTCTGCAAAAGACTTGAGACTGGGGTGGAGGTTCACCTTCCAGCAGTACAACGACCCTAAACATACAACCAGAGCTACAATGGAAGAGCTACAATTTAGATTAAAGCACATTCATGTGGAATTCCACGTACACACGATCACTTTTCGTCATGAAAAAAAAAAAAGACATTTTTAAAACGTCATTTAAAATGATCGTGTGTGGGCTTCACATCGTTTTTCATCTTCTGAAAAACGACAAAAAAATTTTTGAGCATGCTTGTTTTAAAAAATGACGTTTTTTGGGTTGTAAAAAATGATCGTGTGTGGGCTAAAACGACGTTAAAAACAACGTTTTAAACCCGCGCATGCTCAGAAACAATGGTGTGTGGGCAACATCGTTTTTCAATGATGAAGTTGGAAAAACTTTGTTTTTTCTACATGCTGAAAAACAATGTTTTTTTTCATGCTGAAAAGTGATCGTGTGTACGCGGCATTATAATGGCCCAGTCAAAGTCCAGAAATAAATCCAATTGAGAATCTGTGGCAAGACTTGAAAATAGCTTTTTACAGATGCTCTCCATCCAATCTGACAGAGCTTAACTTATATTGCACAGAAGAATGGGCAAAACATTCACTCTCTAGATGTACAAAGCTGGTAGAGACATCCCCAAAAAAGACTTGCAGCTGTAATCTCAGAAAAAGGTGGTTCTACAAATGTATGCCACACTTTTCACATATTTATAAAAAAAAAAATTAAAACCATTTATCATTTTACTTCCACATTGTATTGGACTATCACAATACATTTACTTTTTTGATTGTAACATGAATGTAAAAAAATTCAAGGGGTATGAATACATTTTTAAGGCACTGTATATGCTATGAAACAAGTGTTGCCACTGTTTGGTAGTTTTTATGAAGTTGAAGGATTTAACCTGATTTTATTTCAAAGTGTACACCTTGTGATAGATTTTGGATCTGTTCTGTTTATTATGCAAGCAATCAATTGTGGCCTTTAACTTCTAACCATAGTCTGCCTCACTGTGCCCTTTGTGGACAGAGCTCATTTTCAAGATTCACCTTCCATTTACTCCATTAGAGTTTACTTTAAAGCTTGCAGTTTGCAAACTTTACAATGAGTTTGCCCAGAATTCATATAAATTGAACCCTGGTAGGTTCACTCATTATTAGTAGATTCCAAAATGTGTTGATTTACAAAAGGAGTGGAGCAGGTCCACTTTGCAAAGTCAATTTTTACTAGCAAATTCTACAATCTCTCTGCAAGCAAAGTAGAAGTAAGATTTTAGTACTTGATTCCTATATCCACCCCCTGCAGCTACCATTACAAAGGGGTCTTAGGCCGCGTACACACGATCGGTCAAAACCAATGAAAACGGACTAAAGGACCGTTTCATTGGTCCAAACTGATCATGTCAGTTAACCTTCAGTCAAAAAAAGAGAACTTGCTTTAAAATTTGACCGATGGACGCCTGACCAATGGGTCAAAACCGATCGTTAGTATGCAAAAGCATTGGTTAAAAGGCTGTGCATGCTCAAGAATCAAGTAGACGCATGCTTGGAAGCATTTTTTTTTTTCAGCACGTCATTGTGTTAAAACACGTAAACGTCACCACGTTCTAACACAATCGTTTTTTTAACCAATGGTATGTAGGCACATCAGACCATCAGTCAGCTTCATCGGTTAACCGATGAAAACGGTCCTTCGGACCGTTCTCATCAGATGGACTGACCGTGTGTACGCGGCCTTACTCATTTTTTGGGGGGGGGGGGGGCTGGAGACTTCATGGTAACAGCTTTTAAATTTCAAGCGAGTAGATTTCTTTATTGATGTTTCTGAGAATCACCAAAGGCTGATGGGTGTCCTTCATATGCTATCATCAAAAATAAATACATTTGTTGACCAACTGTTTTATTTATGTATATTCTAGTATGTGTTCAGAAAGGCACTGATACCTTTTCACAATTAATCTATTCCAAAATGTATTTCCTAGTAGATATAAAATGTAGTTATGTAATAGCCATAAATTATACTTGATTTAATCTGTCTGGGGACTGTATTTATAACTTTCCATTGATTATAGGGAGACACAAAGATAGTCTCTTCTACCTAATGAAAGCTAATAGATGCTGACTGATGATAACCTTTGCTCCGGTCAATATACTGTATAATTTGTTTGAATAATCAGAGTTATAGACCTAGTCAATTCACTGATTAGTAAAATTGTTGAGATAAAGGTGACACATTATACAGCTGTACTATAGTTAAATTAAAATGTCATTAAAGTTTATGTGCGTGAAAAGGCAGGCATCCCAATACTTTTGGTAATATAGTGTATATACCATAGTTTGTGGACTCTATAACTTTCCTACACACTAAATAATAAACACCTATTTGGGTTTTTTCACCAAAGAAATGTAGCAGAAAACATTTTGACCTATGTTATTGAAGACAGATTACTTATTTACAAAATTCTATAACAGAAACAAAGAAAAACTTTTTTTTTCAAACCTTTCCGTCTTTTTAGTTTATTTACCTAAAAATGCAAAAACACAGTGATAATTAAAGGGGTTGTAAAGGTTTGTTTTATTATTTTCTAAATCGGTTCCTTTAAGCTAGTGCATTGTTGGTTCACTTGCCTTTTCCTTCAATTTCCCTTCTAAATTTTTTTTTTTTCTTTGTCTGAATTTCTCAATTCCTGTTTCTCCTCAGTTAGCTTGCCTCCATCATCCATGGAGGTTAGTCAGCCAGAACAGCGTACTTAGGAGGAACAGGAAGTGAGAAATTCACTCAAAGAAAACAAAGAAACATTTTTTTAGAAAGGAAATCGAAGGAAAAGGTTAGTGAACCAACAATGTACTAGCTTAACCACTTCCATACCGGGCCTATTCTGGCACTTCTCTCCTTCATGTAAAAATCATAATTGTTTTGCTAGAAAATTACATAGAACCCCCAAATATTATATATATTTTTTTAGCATACACCCTAGGGAATAAATTGCCGGCCATTGCAACTTTTTATCTTGCACGGTATTTGCCCAATAATTTTACAAATGGCTTTTTTGGGGGAAAAAAACGGTTACATAAATTAAAAAATAACAAACAGTAAAGTAAGTCCAATTCTTTTGTATAATGTGAAAGATGATGTTACGTTGAGTAAATAGATGGAAAGTGGGAAAAACAACTGCGCTAATTATCAAAGAAAAACAAAAAACAATGTAGCAGCCAGCACACAGACAAACAAAGTCAAAGTGAACGTGGAGAAAGAAAGTGCAGCGCTATACTAATTAGTTTTGTGAAAATGCTGCCAAATTCACATGACATAACAATGTGAAATCAAACAAAAATTGTATGTAAAAGCATAGTAAAAGACAATTGTAAAGACAAATGGGTAACATCCATAGTACCCCATACTGCTTTTAGATATATTTTTCACGTGATTTTATTCATTTATTTTAAATAAAGCCTTCATTGGTTTTTTGATCTGCACCATTGGGAGCATTTCTTTTTTCTTTTTCCCATGCCACACATGTTGTGTTGATACATGAGCCTGGCCATCCCTCCATTGGCCTTTTGTTATCCGGGTTCCTGTCCCTGAAGTGAGGTATCCGACCAAGATTAAATCCATCATCTCAGCTGGAGTAACCATCGCTGCAAAACCTTTCACGCACATAGCCCAGGGTCCGCTGTGACCACCATGCCTGATCTGACTTGCTGTTAGTACTAACATGTGAGTCCACCACAGCTGGTAAGAGTATCCATTTCAATTGATTTTGATAGTCTGAAGGTTGCTACAGACAAGCCATCATTGTTGTTTCAATTTCCTTGAACTGGCATCATATGTGAAGATTTCATTCATCCATTTGGGACACACCTATGAACTATTCATTTTTGTTTATTTTGTTTGGTTGGTTTTTTCACTCATCAGTTTGCCAACATATGTATGGACTATATCAGTATTTCACACATGTTGAGTAAATAGATACCTAACTTGTCACGCTTTAAAATTGCGCACACTCATGGAATGGCGCCAAACTTTGGTACTTAAAATCTCCATAGGCGACGCTTTAATTTTTTTTACAGGTTACCAGTTTAGATATATAGAGGAGGTCTAGTGCTATTATTATTGCTCTCGCTCTAACGCACTCGGCGATACCTCACATGTGTGGTTTGAATGGCTTTTACATACGTGGGCGGGACTTACAAAGCGTGAGGGCCAGGTGATAAAGAGATTAAATAATTTTAAGAGATATATCAATAATATTAGAGGGAGAAACTATTATGTGTATTTAACTGTAATTACCGTACATTATTCCATAGTGTTTATGTGAGGTGCATGGTTCATTTAGTCCTTTTATTTCCCCTGCAGTGCCCCAAAATTATCTGGGAATATTCAGACACACACACCAAATCACATATTTGTTGTAAGTACATAGTGTAACGGTCACCACTGTTTACGACCTTCCATCCAACCACGACAAGCTTATCCGACACACTCTGACAATCTTGCATACACGATCCATATCAATTCCCCAGAAAATGAGACTGACTCTTCTATCTTCTGGTTTCCAAATATATTGGTTTCTTCTCAGCTTTTTATACAGTAGAATATGTTACAGCCAATCACAGGACAATGCCATCTCCACCCCCCTATTCACACACTGAGATTAATTATCTAATCAGTAGCTAGACATTTCGGCACCGATACTGACGAGATCGTATTACATTCCAAAATACAATTACACAATGCCTTGACCTCAATCACATTATCTAGACAGACGTACTGTCTCTAAAGGGCTTGACACCTTTGTACCATAGACAATGTATTGTCTAGGAGTTGATGCAATTAACACCTTTCAACAGAATGAAATGTCTTTCACAAGCCGGGCCACTTAGCATTTTAAAAGCAGATGTCTAGTAGGAACACCTTAATATCTCTGTATCCTGCAAACATGAATTATTATTAATGTCCCATCTTCTGCAATACATGATATAATTCCTTTGTCACCCTCTGGCCCTAGTGGACATAAGGTGACCCTAGACATAGGATAATCTGAGTCTGTCACGGGTCATGCCGTTACACATAGTATGAAACATGCTGTGGTATTGAATTATGAATCAAAATAGTTGTATAATGTTTGTAATGATATTATAATTGCCATAATCATTGTGGACAATAATAATAATTTTACATTATAGATAATTTCAAATGTGTAACTGCCATTCTACAAACAGCATTTCTTTGTAACCAGCAGGATAAAAAGCCTGTGTTTAATGTGATGAAGATCGTTTGGGTGATGGTAAATGTATGGAAACATCACAGTGGGGAGATTTACTGAAACTGGAGCATGCAAAATCTGGTGCTGCTCTGCATAAGAACCAATCAACTTACAGGTTTTCCTGTCAAAGTTTAATTGAACAAGGTAAAAGTTGATTGGTTTTAGTAAATTACCCCAATTATGTATATAGTTGTGTTACTACTAGTATTTACAATATCTTAGGACCATTGTTTTATGTACACTCACCAGCCGCTTTAATAGGTGCATCTTGATAGTACTGGGTTGGCCCCCCTATTTACCTTCAGAACTGCCTTAATGCTTCATTATATAGATTCAACAAGGTATTAGAAAAATTTCTCAGAGATTTTGGCCCATATTGACATGATAGCAGCACGCAGTTGCTGCAAATTTGTCGGCTGCACATCCATGATGCAAAAAATATCCCCCACACCATTACACTCCCACCATCAGCCTGTTGATACAAGACAGGATGGATCCATGCTTTCATGTTGGTTACGCAAAGTTCTGACCCTATAATATGAATGTTGCAGCTGAAATTGAGACTCATCAGACCAGGCACCATTTTACTGTTCTTAGCTGACAGGAGTGTGGTCTTCGGCTGCTGCAGCCCATCTGCTTCAAGGTTTGATGTGTTGTGCTTTCAGAGAGGGTATTCTGCATACCTTGATTGTAACAAGTGTTTTTTGAGTTACTGTTTCCTTTCTATAAACTCGAACCAGTTTGCCCATTCTCCTCTGACCTCCGATATTAACAAGGCATTTTCATCCACACTGGATGTGTTCTCTTTTTCGGACCATTCTTTTTAAACCCTAAAGATGGTTGTTTGTGAAAATCCCAGTAGTTCAGCAGTTTTTTAAATATACAGACCAGCCCATTAGGCACCAACAACCATACCATGTTTTATGAGATTTTTTACTGATTTGTAAAAAAATTGAGATTATATATTTTTGTACTTTGTGTATATACATATTCTGTGATGAGTGTTGTGACACTTTAAAAGTTCTATTTTAAAAATGCAATTAAATCATCACTACTGTGCTGTTATCATCGCACATATGGAAAAAGATCATAACTGCTGAGATCTTCCGAGCAGATCTAGGGGTTCCAGTGGCCTGCATACATGGAGTAGTGCCATATGAGGAAATAAGACAGTTGCATCCTTCACTTGTATGCAAGCTGCCCATAAACTGCAACTGCAGGAACATCACTGGTAGTTCTCCCTTTTTGTCCCCTTCCTCTATGCCAGTAGTTCTCAACCTGGGGGTCGAATGATGATTTGCCAGGGGTCACCAAATCCTGGGCTGTTCCTGAAGTCTGCACCACTCTCCCAGCCTTTTTGAGGCTGTCCAGCAGGGCTGTCCCTGAAGCCTATGGCTGCCCAGCTGGGCTGTTCCTGGAGCCCACAGCTTCCGACCGGGCCACCTTCTTCCATTGTTCCGTGGTCCAGCTTTGATACTCACATGCCTATTGTAAGTGCTTTTGGTAGTGGACATGAGTCAGCATGGGTACCCTGACCATTATTCAGCTACACAGCCCCATACATTTTTTCAGAAATTTGAGCTACAGTAGCTCTTCTAATGGAAAGGTTTACATGAGCCAGCCTTCACTCCCTATGCAGATCAATGTGTCCATAACCCTGTCTCAAGTTCACCAGTTTTTCTTCCTTGGATTACTTTTGGCAGGTCCTCACCACTGCAGACCAGGCACATTCTTTAAGAGCTGCAGTTTCAAAGTCTCTGCGACCCAGTCGTCTAGCCATTACAAATTGTCACTTTTGAAGGTTGCTGTCCTTTACTACTCTAGCTCCAATGGACACTGACAAAAGCTTATTAGGCCGCGTACACACGATCGAATCTATCTGCTGGAAACGGTGCGACGGACCGTTTCAGCAGACAAATTCGATCGTGTGTACGGGCGGACAGACGGGTTTTTCCAGCAGACAGATTTTAAACCATGCTTTAAAATCTGTCTGCTGGGAACCCGTTCGTCCGACATGTCTGCTGGTTAGTACGCTAAGGCCCCGTACACACGAGCAAATAGATTTGTTCAAATCGGTCTGACAGACCGATTTGAACAAATCTGTCTGCTGGGATGTATTGGTTTGATTGTGTACACACGATCAAACCAAAATCCCTGCCGGCAGACAGCGCTGACGTGTCGGTGACGTTGACGCCGCTACGTCACTGCACCAGGAAGTAAATTACTTCCACGCATGCGTCGGATCCATTCGACGCATGTGCGACCAGATATGTCTGCTGGTTAGCGTACTAACCAGCAGACATATCGGTCCGACAGGTTCCCAGCAGACAGATTTTAAAGCATGCTTTAAAATCTGTCGGCTGGCCAAATCCGTTGGCTCGCCCATACACACGATCAAATCTGTCTGCTGAGACGGTCTGTCAGACCGTTTTCAGCAGATAGATTTGATCGTGTGTACGCGGCCTAACCAGCAGACATGCGCATGCGCGGAAGTGTTTTACTTCCTGGTGCGTTCAAATCTGTCAGACCGATTTGAACAAATTTATTTGGTCGTGTGTACGCGGCCTTAGAGAACTGAATTTTATAGGGTGGGGGTGGCACATTTTAAGATCTTATTATTGGTCATACTTCTGTAGCTGACCACATATGCAAAAGTATTATCAGTTTACTTTTGTTGCCTAGGCAAATTCCCCCGATAAGTTCTTCATTCAGGAGTACCACAAACATGCAAAATTTGCTGTAAATGCAACCCAATTGTCAACCCAAACCTCATCCATAGAACCTAATTACCAGAATTAATATATTTTAAATGTGGAATGACTTCTTAACTTTATACAATTATACATAAGAAAATCTCTCAAAACCAACTTGAGCAAACATTCACTAAATTCAACCACCGATCCTATTTGTGATTAAAGGAAAATACAAAATTGGGTAAATCATTACATTTTTTTTCACTTCTGGAAAATCCTCCCTACTGAATTCCCAAATATATATTTTTTTATTACATTCATTTAGAAATATCTCCAGATGGAAATACTATAGTTAAATGGGTTTTACTAAATTACTTTTTTGGACAGTTTACTTTTCTAGGTGTTGTACTTTGGATATTGGGATAAGTAAAAGACTGAACTTAATTTTGTTTTTCTTAAGAGCATCAACTTTGGAGAAGCAAATAGTCAGTGTCTTCCTATATTCAATAATTATTTATTACAATTAAGGAAAATGGTGCTATCCACCTCAGTAATAACTAATTTAGAAGAGGCATTTGAGGTCAGGCAAGTAAATTGAAAACAATATTTTCACTCTGAATATTCCAGTTATGGTTTAAATTTTTAGGCACCATTCTAAGGCCCCTTTCACATTGAGGAGTTTTTCAGGTGGTACATCGCTAAAAATAGCGCTGCTATACCGCCTGAAAAACTCCTTCACTGCATCCTCAATGTGAAAGCCCGAAGGCTTTCACACTGAGGCAATGCGCTGGCGGGAGATAAAAAAATCTCCTGTCAACAGCATCTTTGGAGCGGTGAGAGGAGCGGCGTGTATACTGCTCCTTCACCGCTCCTTCCCATTGAAAACAATGGAAAACCGTGGCAATACCACCCGCAATGCGCCTCTATAGAGGCACATTGTGGGCGGTATTAGCCCTTTTATGGCCACTAGCGGGAGTTAATACCGCACCGCTAGTGGCCGCAACTCGCAGCAAATCTGACTGTATAGCTATTTTTAGCGGCGCTATACCGCCAGCGCGGCTCCCGCCGCAATGTGAAAGGGGCCTAAGTCTAAGTAATATCTGACCATCTTTTTCAGACAATGCTTATGACTTTCAGGTGGTGTCTGTGACGCACAATTGCACTGTTTGCACCATGTTCCTTCAAGTTTAGTAGGCTGCTTCTACTAGTGCTGCTCTTGGATGGCTTCCTAGAGCTTGTTTTGCTATGTAGTGTTCTGGCTCGGCTAGAAAATGTAATCAGCACTCAGCACCTGTTTGCTTACAATGGCATGTGACACTTCAAGCAATGGGCAAGAGCCAGGATAAGTGAAACTGGGTAAACCCTTGTAAGTGTGTGCTTTATAGTGGTGTATTCTAGATGAACATTGAGATCAAAATATAGATCTGCTCTCACTAGGACTAGCAGACTTAAAAGTTTGATTATCAAAATTACCATGTGACCGTCATATGGGGTTGTTCAGACATTAGCTATATATTATTGGAGCTGAGAAGATGATGTTCAGACTGCTTAGTAATTCTGCACATTTAACAGATACTGTATGTGGTATGGTGGGAGATATACACTCAGACTCTGCATGAAGGCAGGTGATGTAACAAATTCTACTGTAGAATTAGAGATTAACCTGTATTCATTTAGTATTTAATATGTATTGGGACTTTAAAAAGGACAACACTCACAGATGTTTAATTCTTGTGGTGAGTGGGTGTTCCCTGTCATGTGTTGCACTAATTTATTTGAATTTATGTATCTATTTATTTAATTCCTTTGTATAATAATTGTTCACATTTTTCATTTTATACTTAAATAACAGCTGCATCAGAAAGTTCACAGGTTATTCACAGTGAATCTTTTCATTTGAATACATGAGGAAGTAATACAACAAAACATGTGCATTATTATAATAATAAAAAACTTAACAATATGATCACATGCTCTTCTTGAGTTTGGTTATCGTTATAATGTGTTTGTGTAATCCTGTGATGCCCTTATGAGTCCTTTTGGGTAAGTGTATTATTCTTCAGATGTGTATGGGAGTGTAAGATAAGGGGGTAATGGTGGAAAAGGGGGGCATGTGGAATAGGGCAGTGGTCAACCCCTTTTTACATTCAGACGCAGGTCTGGTAGTAGCTGTCACGAGCAATTAGGCGTGGATTGTCTCAGCAGGTAGGCATGTTTTCTTTGGACGGGTTGGATTCATAAAGTATCCTTCATCACAATTAACAATGGATTGACATGATTTATGATAAATTTACCTTGCGTATTCCTTTTTAAAACAAAGGACTTTAAAAGTTGTGTGTTTTTTTTAATAGTTGTTTTTTTTTTTGAGGGGGGGTTGTAAATGAGTAGGGGTAGTAGGTTCTGTAGGTGAGATATCTGAAGGCTTGTTTTTTGAAGCATAAGTTTCATTTTGAAGTCAGACAAGGCACCAATTTTACCTCCGCACTTTTCTTTATCTCCAAGCTCTTGCCTACTTGCCTTAACATTTTAGGTGACAGGCCCCCTTTCTCTGCATTCTTTGTGAGACACTTAACTCAGGCAAGTTCCAGAGATAAGTGCCATCTGTCAAAGCAGTGATCCTCTTGCTAGTTGTGTTGTTGAATGCCCATGAAACTTCTTTTTTATTCACTTTGCGTCCAGGGCAATTGTAACATTTTCCACACGCACATGTTACAATTAGCATTTTTTACTAGAAAATTTATTAGAAGCCCCCTAAAGATTATATTAAAAACAAACAGAACATCTGCATATTGATGTATATGTCTGATCTGTTTCGAGTTTCCTCTTTATTGGCAGAATTGAACACAATCAATTACATTTTAAAGACTGAGAATTACAGAAAAACATGATTTTTTTTCTTTCAGAATGTGTCAAGGATTTTAGGCAATTATTTGTTTTATAAGCTAGAGTTGGGCATAAATTAGGTTAATAAGTAACATTTAAAAATATTTTAAAATTAGCACTTATCAAGTACGAGCAGTGGCTTTCTGGAGGCTGATCTAAAGTGGTCTTGTGAACCATATCTGAAAAGGATTGAAAGCAGGTTACACAGGCTGCAGAGTGAGTTATACAGTTGGGTGTTCTCTCTCAGAGATGGGATAGGCTAGCCTAGTAAGTTTTAAAAATATGAAAAAATTCTAAAACTAGATATGCTTAACACAATAATTCAGTCAATATATAAATTTCAAGACCAAATCAGCAGATTTAACAACTTCTCATATTTACCCAGTAAAGCTGCAAATACATATCTGTATCTTTTTCATTTTTATTTTTACAAGCTTTCCCAACCTACATCTCATACTGTAAACTAAATTCCTTTTTCACAAAAAAGGACACATTTGGGTGCTTATTATTCCAGACTCGAAAATCTGTCAACTTATTTTCTTCAAATATTAAAGGAAAGTCTGCTGTCTCACAAATCTGCTTTGGTTTATTTTGCTTGCAAGTTCAAAGAACATATCAAAAATTCACAAATTGCTAACTGTAGTACAAACGTCTTTGAAGTCAGTAGAAGCATAATCTTGAAAATCTAAATTTTCAAGGCTAATATGCAAAAGATTGTCACACAAAGGCATTGGAAGCTAGGCACTGCCATAAAAGGGGACATATACTACTGCAAAAAAATGTTTAAAATACTATTTGGTGGGGAGCAACTCTTAAAAAGGCTTAATGGGCAACATTAAAAATTAAAAATTCATTCAAATAACAGTTTAAGGGGATGCCTTTAACTTGCCCATGTAGTGGTACACCTGTAGAAAAAGTGACATCACCTTTTTTTATACCAGACCCTTCTCTTAGATGAGGGTTTAGTGTTAATTGTAGGAGGGACCCAAACAGAATAAAAACCTGTGTGGGGTTCCCACTAAAAGTACAAACTTTGCAGAGTCTGGAAGCCCCTTTAATATAGAAGGTCTCCAGATATTGCCCCCCATGATTGAGTAAGGGATACACAGTACCCCTTGTTATTCACGTAATTATAAAAAGACAACATCATTTCTCACAAGGGACTTTTTTTTAAAGTGTTTATTTAGACTGTAATGTTTTTGTGAATGAATAACTAAGGGTACTATGTCACATTTAGGACCATGTAAAGATTATAGGGAAGTATATAATACCAGTGATGTATATAATACCACATAACAGTGATGCACATATAGCCAGGGGTCTTCCACATTAAACCACATGGGTCTCTGACCCACCTCGGGTGTTGAGGTTTCTGCCTCTGTTTTGATGCCACTGCCCTTTTCTCCAGATAATTTTTTAGTAAAAAAGGGTTACATGTATGATATTAGCCACAGTCATATTCCTGATGAAGAGGAATTAATTACCAGAAAACGTGTTGAGGGAAGTCTCCACCCCATTACTTGTCTAGCAGAATCACAAAATATAGTCATTTGACCACTGTATTAAATCTATATGACAATGTAGAGAGTGGGGAGTGTGAGCTGGAGATAGTTACAATATTGAAGCATTTCATACTGAGCCCTAAGATGTGTTATTATATTTTATTGTGATAATAATGCAAACTAATTGATTTTAACTGAAACTTTTTGGTTTGGTCGTTTTGGTACCTATTTTTGTTCAGTCTCAGTACCATAAAATACAAAAAAGTAATTAGGTAAAACTGACTACTAATATCAGCTTGCTTTGTGTCAAAATTGTCACACAGATAGTGCTAATTATATAATGCAAATCACTCAAGGATAGAATAATATGCCTACTAGTCTATGAATTAGCTCATAGGCATACCTTGTTTGTCATACCCTAGAGCTGTGAAATCCATATACGCATTTCTATTCAGTTAAATTGCCATTTAATATGAGTGCTCAACAAAGTCATTTAAAATTCAAAATTAAACACTGATATATGACAGTCCTTAGAGATCATATTTTTGTTGAAATTACTTCATTGATACGCTATTTAACTGACATTTAACTACTTAAGACCCGGACCAATATGCTGGTAAATGCCCAGAGATGTTTTTACAATTTGGCACTGCGCTGCTTTAACTGGTAATTGCACAGTCATGCAATGTTGTACCGAAACAAAATTTGCGTCCTTTTCTTCCCACAAATAGAGCTTTCTTTTGATGGTATTTGATTGCCTCTGCGATTTTTATTTTTTGCGATATAAATGGAAAAAGACCGTCAATTTTGAAAAAAAATGAATTTTCTTATAACAAAAAGTAAAAAAATATCGAATAATCTAGATTTTAGTCAAACATTTAGGCCAAAATGTATTCAGCCACATGTCTTTAGTAAAAAAAAAATGCAATAAGCGTATATTTATTTTTTGCAAAAGTTATAGCGTGTTTTTATAGCGTTGGGTACCCCTAAAAAATTTCTAACGCTATAAAAACATGGCGGCGAACCTCAAAAAATAACTAGCTACCTAGTGGCACCAGCGACACTAATACAGCGATCAGAAAAACGATCGCTTAGTGACGCTGGGAAAAGGGGGGTGAAAGGGTTAACTAGGGGGTGATCAAGGGGTTAAAACCTTTATTGGGGGGGTAGGGGGCTATCCTGGACCTAACACTAACTGCCTGACACAAAGGCGGCGTACACACGACCGAGGTTCTCGCTAGAAACCAGCGAGAACCTCGCTGGGAGCTGCATTCCAGCGAGAACCTCGGCCGTGTGTACGCTCCTGGCTCGCCCCGCCCGTCAGGAATCCCGTCGAGCGAATAGAGAGCAGGCTCTCTATTTGCTCTACGGCCCGTCGGGATGAATGGCTGGTTGCCATTCCCGACGGGCGGGTCGCCGATTTCGACGGCCGGCCGAGAACCTCGACGGGCGGAACGATGTGTTCCGCCCGTCGAGGTTCTCGTACGTGTGTACGCCACCTAACTGCCTGTCACACTGACACTAAATGCAGTGATCAGTAAATAAATGATCACTGCTATTAGTGACACTGTGACAGGGGGCTGGGGGGGTGATCGGGGGGTGACTGGGGGGGATTTGTGTGCCTATGTGTACTGGTGTCAGTGTAGTGCTTGTGTACTCACTGTGTGATGTCTCCTCTCTTCCGCCGGATGAAAATACCGGCGGGAGGAGAGGTGACATCACTTCCTCCTCTGCCTGTGTTTACAGTTCAGGCAGAGGAGGAAGCGGATTGGCTGGGAGCGATCCAGAAGGGGCGGACAAAAACGAACAGCCGCCCCCTCATCCCGGATCACTCCCAGAGCCACGGGGACCGCAGCAAGTACCGGGGGGTTCCTGATTGGACCCCCGACCCACGTCTAGGCAGGGACGTACAGGTACGCCAATGTGCCTGTACGTGCCATTCTGCTGAATTATATGTACATGCGGCGGTCCTTAAGGGGTTAATGTACCTTACTTTTGATTCAACCAGATGGAACAGTACTTTATCATCTTAATTCCAGTTACTAGATGATTATTAACCACTTAAGCCCCAGACCATTTTAGTGGTGAAAGACCAGGCCACTTTTTGCGATTCGGCACTGCGCCGCTTTAACTGACAATTGCGTGGCTCCCAAACAAAATTGACGTCATGTTTTTCCCACAAATAGAGCTTTCTTTTGGTGGTATTTGATCACCTCTGTGGTTTTTATTTTTTGCACTATAAACAAATATAATGCGTCAACTTTAGAAAAAAAACAAAAAACTTTTTGCTATAATAAATATCTCCAAAAATAAAAATTTTCCTCAGTTTAGGCCAATACGTATTCTTCTACATATTTTTGGTAAAAAGAAAATGCAACAAGCGTATATTGATTGGTTTGCGCAAAAAGTTATAGCGTCTACAAAATAGGGGATAGAATTTAGGCATTTTTATTATTGTTTTTTTTTGTACTAGTAATGGCAGCGATCTGCGACTTTTATCATGACTGCGACTTTATGACGGACACATCGGACACTTTTGACACATTTTTGGAACCATTGTCATTTTTACAGCGATCAGTGCTATAAAAATGCACTGATTACTGTGAAAATGACACTGGCAGTGCTGAGGGGGTTAAGTGTGCTTAGGGGTGTGTTCTAACTGTTGAGGGGATGGGCTATATGTGACACGACAGTGATCACAGCTTTTGATTACAGGAAGCTGTGTACACTGTCCTATCACTAGGAAGACTGGGGAAATGCTTGTTTACATAAGCATTTACCCCTTCTTCCTCACTGTGATCATGGGTTTGCCCGCGGAAATTGAGTCAACGGAACCTGCGTTTTGGAGTCACAGAGCTCCCAGCAGGCATGTGTGTCCACAATGCCGGCTTTTTAAAAGGGGACGTATATATACATCCTTTTGGCTGCCAATGCCACGCTGCAGATGTATATCTGAGTGTGACATGCGGCAAGTGGTTAACTAGTGCTTGTTAAGAAAAGGAGGAACAACAACTTAAATTCCATATGAACAAGTTACCCGATACAGAACTCGAGCCATTGGCAAATGCAATAGCTTTGGGCAGGTGACAGGTACTCTTTATAAAGACATCCGGGAAATGGGAGAGTCAGTGGTGGAGAAGGATATGAATGTTCTGGTAGATCATAGATTTCATATTACCATGCAATGCCAAACTGCAGTTTCTAAAGCAAGCTAAATATTTTCTTGTACTTTCTTGTAATTTTGACCAAATTTTGTACAAATTGTTGATAAGACCTCATCTATAATATGCAGTTTAGTTTGGGCACCAGTTCATACAATAAATATTGGGTAACTGGAGAAAGTGCAAGAAAAAGGAAACCTAATTGACACAAGGCATGGAGGAGCACAGTTATGAGGAAAGAATAACTGAAGTAAATGTATTCTCTTGTAAGAGGAGGTGATTAAAAAGGGATATGATCTACATGTATAAATACATGGGTGGCCCATATAGTGAACTTGGTGTACAGTTTAAGGTCATGACAGAAGACAAGATGGGAAAAGAGATTTAATTCCCAAATACAAAAAGGCTTCTTCACTGTAAGAGCTGTAAACATTTTAAAATATACTCCCCCATGAGCTGGTTCTGGCCAGCTCAATAGATTAATTCAAAAATAAAGGCCTGGATACATTCCTAAATGCACAGAATATAACTGGATACTAATAATTATAGACATTAGCACCAGGGGTAGTTGGAACTATCCAATTGCCTCCTGGGGAATCAGGAATAATTCCCCCCTGGAGCAAATTGTATAGCTTTATTGACCTTCTTCTGGAGCAATTGTGGGTGTAGGATGCACTTAAGCCTTGTACACACAGTCCACTTATTGGCAGGGGATTGTCTGTTGACAGACTGTTGTACTAAAATCTGACCACAGGTACACTCCTTCGGACAATTGTTGTCCAACTTTCGGCCAACAAATGTTGGATGGCAGGCTAGTAAATTTTCTGTTGTCTGCTTTTCGTATCATCAGTACACAAGTCCGTCATTTAAAAGTATGACAAAAGTCGAAAGTACAAACACGCATGCTTGGAATCAATGCTCACCAAATATGAAATGAGAAGAAAGGGCACAAAGGGTGGCGCTTAAGAGATGAAATTCCTCGTAGTACGTCACTACGTTCATGTTTGTTGTGCTGTTGTGATTGTGATGTTCCAACAATTGCGATTGCTCGTCCTCGTCTGCTGAATTCGCAGGCATGCTGGACAGGTAAGTGTTAATTTTTTAAAGTCAGCAGCTGTTGTATTTGTAATTTCTGGCTTTTAAAAAAAAAAAATTGGGGGGTCCTCCGCTTTAAGGAAGTAACACATGTGTAGGATTTATACAATCTACGGCAACAAAACTGACATTTACAAGGGAAAAATGCTGTTTAAGTTGCTGGCAAATGACAGCTTTGTTTGTAAACAAACAGTCGGGCATTCCCTTCATCTAAACAAGATCCTTATCCTAGATGAGGGTCTGATAAAGATGTTAATTGGGAAACCCAAACAGAAAACAAAAACAGTATGGGGTTCTTCCTAAAAATAAATTCCAGACTCTTAGGCTCCATTCACACCTTGGCGTTTTGTCGCCTGTAGCGCGACGCTCAGATACGCTAGAGGGACAAAAATACATTACAGCCTATGGAGATGGTTCACATCTGCACGCCGATGCGCCTGACGCCAATCTCCTGTAGCTCAAACAAGTCCCGGACCCTTTTTTGTCGCGCGAATCGCGCGGTTTCGGCGTATTTGAGCATTTTTTGTTTTCATTGAAAGTAATGTAAAACGCCCGATTTGCGCGTATAGCGCGACAACAAGCGTTTGTACGAGCGTTTTGACGCCTATTCAGCTCAAATGAAATAGAGGAAATGACACAAAAATGAAATAATTTACACAGGAAGTCCAAAAATCTCCATTTTACATTATAAAAAGACATAGGAGTACAGCATCATGGAGGATGAGGATCAACTCGATGAAACCGTGTCTCTCCTGGATCAGGAAAAATTCATCCAGGTGGTGAAGGAGAAACCCTGTCTATATGACACTAGGGATCCGTCCTATAAACTGCGAACTGTTCGGAGAAAGGCATGGAACCAAATTGGCAATCAGGTGTACCCGAACTGGGCACACATCCTGGACAAGGATAACAAAGGTAAACTCCTGCAAACAGAAAAATGACAATAGGGAGATAACAGAATGATTGTTTTTTATTACATTAAGGTTTGTAAACCCACTTTTTGTACTTTTGCCTACAGATAAGCCTATAATAAGGCTTACCTGTAAGTCTATTTTTATTAAAAATGCCACATTATGGCGGACACATTGGACACTTTTGACACATTTTTAACACCATTCACATTTATACTGCAATCAGTGCTATAAATATGCACTGTTTACTGTATAAATGTGACTGGCAGGGAAGTGTTTAACACTAGGGGGTGAGGAAGGGGTTAAATGTGTACCCTATATAGTGTTCTAACTGTGGGGGGAGGGGGGTGACTGGGGGGATTGACCAATCTTTGTCTCTATGTACATATGTCCCTATGTAGCCTTTATCCGGCACAATGTCATGAGGCACAATTCTGACCCCAATTTGATATCGTAGGGATACTGCACCCAAAGGTAAAAACATATCTAAATAAAATCAACATGAGACTTCTGAATACATCAATCAAATTTTTTTATTTTTTCAAAACAGCGCAGCAAACAGTACAGTTATAAAAAAACAGAAAAAGTGAAATTATTAAATTGAATCAAGCTGCCATGGGACCTGTCCTGCAGGAGACATGAAGTATGCCGCATATTGATCACGGACATGTGTACCCTGTCTGTTCCCACGTACACCAGTCCAATGAGCTCTTTCCAGGTTCTCAGAAACAGGCTCCTCAAAATCAAAGCCATCACGCTCCCGTACAAAGTTGTGCAAGGCACACACAGCTTTAACAGCACTGACTGCATTCTGCATATTCAGCACTATTGGAGTGTGTAGGACCCGCCACTTATTAGCCAATATACCGAAAGCACATTCAACTACTCGCCGTGCTCTGGTTAGGCGATAGTTGAACACACTCTTCTCCACAGTCAGATTATGGCCCGAATAAGGCCGTAGAAGATGTGTACTTAGAGAAAAGGCCTCATCACCAACAAATACACTGGGTAGGGGAGGGCCATTTGTGCCCGGGAGTGGAGTGCATTCCGGTAGGTCCAGATCATCTGTACGCAGCATGTGTCCAAAAGAAGAGTTCCCAAATATAGCGGAGTCCGCGTTGCTGCTATACGACCCAATGTCTATGTATCGGAAACAATAATTGGCATCAGCCACAGCCATTAACACAAACGAAAAGTATTTTTTGTAGTTAAAGTACTGGCTTCCACTAGCCATGGGCTTCACAATACGAATGTGTTTCCCATCAATTGCTCCGAGACAATTGGGGAAGTTGCAGCGTTGCCAGAATACTTCAGAAATCTGTGCACAGTCCTCTGCTGTAGGTTTTTTAAACACAATTTCCTTGAGCACTTCCTAAATTGCAGTGCAGGTGTCACGTATAATGTAGCTCGCTGTTGACTTTCCGATACGGAAGGCATAATGTAGGCTTCCTAGGGATTGTCCAGTTGATAGATACCTACAAAGAAAATAATATATATTTTTTTATTTTGTTTTTGACAGTGAAAATGCTCAAGTCAAAGTGGAAGAGCATACGTGACGCCATGACTCGCCATTTGAGGGCACAACGAGAAAGAAGAAGTGGATCGTCAGCATGTGCCCCAAGGGACTACATCCATTCCAAAGAATTGGAGTTCTTACGACCAATTCTGGCTTTGGGGAGGTAAGCTATTATCTGTACTAAGGTCAGTAATCAAAATGTTAATAAGTAAGTTAGAATAACTCATTTATATTTTCAGTACTGAAAACTGCTGGGAGGAGGCTGCTCCAACCGCCCCTGTCGACACAGAAAATTCCAGCTTTGCTTCAGGCGATCAGGCTCTGGCAGGTCCGGAGCCGAAAAGCCAGTTGTCAACGTCGTCGAGGTCCACATCGGCTACACCGATGGGAGACGAAGAATCCACGCCAAGGGTGTTTCCTCGTGGACCTGCAAGAGGGGCGAGAAGGAAGGCTACAGATCCAGACCCCAATATCGACAGAATGTTGGACATCATGTCAGACATGTCAGACAAACTGTCAAGCAACCGTTCATATGGACAAATGTCCGCTAGATCTCTGGGGGAGCTAATAGACAGGGTTCCCAAAAATCTGCAGGCAATAATGTTGGCCCGTACCATAAGGTACATTGCAACCTTTATACCTCCTGACCAAGCCTATGAATTCTCAGAACCTCCACCACCCTATGGTCCCTATGCTACTCACCCCCCGCAGCATCTGTCAGCACCACCACTTCCTGTTTTGTCAGGACCACCTATTCCCACCCACCTACCTCGATCAACACCACCTCCGACTTACCCTCCTCAGACGACGACAACAATTTCTGGTTTTCTGGTTACACTACCACAACATCTGCACTCATCTGCCCACACCACCTCCGACTTACCCTTCTCAGACTACCACAACACTTTCTGCTTACACTCATCTGCCCACACCACCTTCTACTTACCATCCTCAGACGACGACAACAACTTCTTCTACATACCCTCATCTGCCGACACCATCTTCTACTTACCCTGCTCTGACAACATCAAATTCTTCTGTTTACCCACATCTGCCTAGACTACCACCTTATAATCCTCCACCAACACCACCACCACCACCACCACCTTCCCATTGGCCGCATGATAGCCCCTCAACCTCCAGCTGGTCACATTTTGGCCAAGCCATGACTGTGGTTATATCACCAGACGAGCGAGAGGAATCCTCGCCAACCTTTCAAAACCTCTGAAAAAAAAATTGTTCTAAAGAGCAACGTTAGCTCTATTTCTTTTGTGTTTTACATATCGAACATTAAAAATGTAAGGTACCAAATTTTTTGAATAGTTTTGAAAAAATAAAAAATAAATTAAACCTTCTAAAACGTGTGTTTGCTTTTTTTTAGATGCATATACAAATATATTAATATTGGGTAATATATGCAATAGTCTGTAACCAGACCTTGACCTAGTCAGCTAGTCAGAAGGACCCGGGCAGTTTTTTTTGCGATTAATTGCACGGTCATGCGACGTGGCTCTAAACGTAATTGGCATACTTTTTGTCATAGCTTTGTTTTGGTTTTTCATCACCTCTGTTTTTTCTTGTCTTTTGGCGCTATTAGCAGGAAGAGAGCATCAGTTTTGAACCATTTTTTAAAAAGAGACAGATATCAGCATGATAGATTTGAAAAAGAGTTTTAAAATTACCTCAGTGTGATGATAAGTCGCTCCACAGGGGGAATACTATTGCGGAAGTAGGTGTCCATCCTCTGCAATCTACTGCTGAGTAGTTCAAGCAACTCATCAAAGCTGTTATTAAAGATAAATGGGGATTTTAGTGGTCATGGAAAGGTACAATGTCAAAAAGAATGAATCCATTTAATTTTGACTAACCTTTTTATGGACATCCTGGTGTAGTCCAGAAATTTCTCCTCATGGTCACGTAGATCATTGTACATGACCCAAAATTGGCCTCTCTCTTCCCGACCAGCAATGACGGGGTGGATCCAATATCTGCGTGCACTCTTGCTTGTCCTCTCTCTCTGGTACAGCAGATATGAGGTAGCAGTGGCTGCTGCCAGCATACACGCCATCTCATCATCACTCATTTTCAGTAGTAAATATTATGGAGTAGGAGGCACAGGATGACCCGGAAGAGGTATATTCACCCAGGAAGAGGAAAAAAAAATCCTAGCATAGCAACAAATGATGACAGCGATGAACATTTTTCCTATTGGGTAAAATAAAAAACGTTGCAGTAGAAAAACGTCGGACGACGCTGTATACAAACGCGTGCAAACGCGCGAATACGCGCAAATATGCGCGACAAAACGACGGGAAAATGACGAAAAAAACGCCATAAAACGCCGCAAATCGCCTACGCCTAGGTGTGAATGCAGCCTTATAGGGGTCTGGTATAGATGTCGCGGTGGACCCTACCCAGAAAAAATGCTGGGTAACTGACATCACAAGGGGGCAGTGCAACCAGGTGATGTCACCCTGCCCTTACCTATATAAGAACTTCAAACAGCAAACCAGGCATTCAGTGGTTTGCTTAGTTGACGGCTGAGTAATTTTTTCTTATTTTTTGGGTCCGACCTATGTGTCTATGTGTTACTGTTAACTTGTTAAAACTGTTCATTTGTCACATGCTTTGTTGCATTCATATATCTGCCACTCGTGGTTTATTCAAAGATGCCCTCTTTTTTTCATTACAACTAGAAACTTACCTTGAGTTGTAGAGAGATAATTATAAACTGTACTTTTCCTGGTCCTAATGCTTCTAGCATTCACCAATAAAACAAAAAACAAAAAATTAAGAGCAATTAACATAATATTATAGAATTCAATGGCCACTATTTAATTTTGCTGTGGTACGCTAGCATTATTTCAGTGCATATAAAACTAGAAAGAGCTTCAGATAAGTGCTAGTAAAGGTTGTATAGAAAAAGAAAAACAAATAAGGCGCCTCTAAATGCAGAAGTATAAAACTTTTAATATCCCCTAAAGGGGTTAAAAACACTGAAGCTGCGTACACACGATCGGTCCAACCCGATGAGAATGGTCCGATGGACCGTTTTCATCGGTTCACAGACTGATGGTCTGATGTGCGTACACACCATCAGTTCAAAAAACTGTACGCGGTGGTGTAAAACACAACGACGTGCTGAAAAAAATGAAGTTCAATGCTTCCAAGCATGCGTCGACTTGATTCTGAGCATGCGCGGGTTTTTGGACCGATGCTTTTGCGTACTAACCATCGGTTTGGACCGATGGTCAGGCGTTCATCGGTCCGATTTTAAAGCAAGTTTTAAAACTTTGATCCGACGGACGACGGACAGATGGGCCATACGCACGGTCGGTTTGGACCGATGAAACTGGACTTAAGTCCATTTTCATCGGTTTGGACCGATCGTGTGTACGCGGCCTTACAGGTCACTGGCTGAAGAAGGAACCAATGACCTGTTCCGAAATGCATTCCACCTCTATGACACACTTCCTGTTTGTGTTTCATGCTGATTTTTGTCCCGCTTCCTCTGACATCATCCCCAGGCTCCAGCATTATTGTGTCCCCTGAACATCCACACCACAAGTTGGCTGTTATCTCGTGGACTTCCCTGGAAGCTTTACCATCAAAGACTGGGACTGCCCTGCCACTGGAACATCTTCTGGACGCACTTACCTGTTACATGCCTGTTTCATCCACCATCTTGTAAGTGTTTTTAACCCCTTTAGGGGATATTAAAAGTTTATACTTCTGCACTTAGAGGCGCCTTGTTTGTTTTTCTGTTTCTATTAGAGATTGCTTGTCTTTCTGAGTGCTGCTTACTGTAACTACTTGCCGACCGCCCGCCGTCATATTACTGCGGGACGGTGGCACTGCTACGTGGGAGCACGTAGCTCTACGTCCTCCCTTTAGCAGCTTGTAGGGCACGCGCGCGCGTGTCCCCCGAGTCCCGCGCATGTGCCCGGCGGGTACGATCGCCGCCGGGCACCCGCGATTGCTCGTTACAGAGCGTGGAACGGGAGGTATGTGTGTAAACACGTACCTCTCATTCCTGTCAGCGGGGAAACGCTGATGTTCTGTTCATACAATGTATGAACAGAAGATCAGTGATTTCCCCTAGTGAGGCCACCCCCCATACAGTTAGAACACACCAGGAACACACTTAACGCCTTCCCTGCCCCCTAGTGTTAACCTCTTCACTGCAAATGACATTTTTATAGTAATACAATGCATTTTTATTGCATTGATCGCTATAAAAATGCCAATGGTCCCAAAAATGTGTCAAAAGTGTCCGATGTGTCCGCCATAATATCGCAGTACTGAAAAAAAAACGCTGATCGCCGCCATTACTAGTAAAAAAAAATAATAATAAAAATGCCATAAAACTACCCCCTTTTTTGTAAATGCTATAAATTTTGCGCAAACCAATTAATAAACGCTAATTGCGATTTTTTTTAACTAAAAATATGTAGAAGAATACGAAAAAAAATGTTTTTTTATATCTTTTTTGGGGATATTTATTATAGCAAAATGTAAAAATTATTGCATTTTTTTCAAAATAGTCGCTCTATTTTTGTTTATAGCGCAAAAAATAAAAACCGCAGAGATGATCAAATACCACCAAAAGAAATCTCTATTTGTGGGAAAAAAAGGACGCCAATTTTGTTTGGGAGCCACGTCGCATGACCGCGCAATTGTCAGTTAAAGCGACGCAGTGCCGAATCACAAAAAGTGGTCTGGTCTTTGGACAGCAATATGGTCCGGGGCTAAAGTGGTTAAAGTGTGTGTACATTTGCCACTCTCTCCAACACAGACTTTATCTGTCAGGATTCAAATTCTTGGAGCGCCCTGGATATACACATTTTTCTGAGTAAAGGTTGTATACCCTTCAAGATACTGTATGTTTCACATGGAGAATGAAAGGAAAAGGTGGAGCCCCCCTTTCCATATGTATTGCATCAGCAAGGTTTCTAGCATCCCCTCAGGTTTTAAAAATGTGGTAAGGCTTCCGATTGGCCCCTGATTGCTGTAAAGGTCAGCTGACCACTGTATCTGGGCAGTTTAGGGGGACCTGTGAGGAGATTTTTAAATAAAAAGGGGGTTTCGAGCCCCAGATTTCTGTTGCCTCAGTAGTAGCAAGCTGTGGTGTTCATGGAGTTTTCTCTCAGAGCAAACAGCACTACTTTGGCTGAAGAGGATGTCCCTCCTAAGGCACCTGATAGAGAGAGACAGAAAATAATAGGGGGAAGATTGGATCCGGAGGTGCCTGGACCTACTTTGTTCTTCGGGTCATGCTTCGGCTTCCATTCCGGATGTTCCAACTGCCACCTCTGCCCCAGCCTTGGCAGTTCCACATACAGCAGTGGGCTCCATCAGAGAATAAGATGCCTTGGAATATGGGGAAGTCCGGAGATCTTTGATGGCATGTGAGGAAGAGGAGACTCCTCCCGCAGCAGTAGTTCCGGTTCATCGGATGACCCGACATGTTGGCGAAGAGGTGGCAAAGAGGTGGCGCTGCAGGAGCAATCGTTACTCCCCCTCACTGCCCCGCACTGTCTCTGCTGAAAGTGTTGGGGGTCCCCCCAGGTGCACCGCCACCACGACTGCAAGCAGGGTGTGGGATGTGGACGCAAGAAGAGGAACCACAGCGAGAAGAGCCCCGATCAACAGAATGGGGGCACAAGAAGTATCCGGAATTCGGGAGGCTGGTCGCCGTGTCAAGCCCCTCATGAAGGAGATCATCAGACGATAGGCAGACCTATCCTGGTGGTCTGCGCCTCAAGGGACTAGCAGGCAGGAGCTCCATATGCTGGACCAGTGTCGGGTGAGTTTGCTCCACACTTGATTGAAGTATTTTCCTCTGTGTTAGTTAGGACAGTTATGCCGCGTACACAAAAATTGGTAGTTTTTTGAAGACATAAAACTACGTTTTGCCCACATTTTAAATTACGTTTTTGAAAACGTCGTTTTTTTTATCACAAAAAGTGATCGTGTGTACACGGCATTAGAGAATTATATGCAGTTAGAGAGGCTTTAGGACCTGATTTGTTAGCGCCAGTTGTAATGAATACAGCTTAGATTGGGTCCATCTGTTGGAAAGGAGGCTGTGGCTGCAGTGTGGTGCAATCTAGTGGCGTTAACACTAACAGTCGGGTTTCTTCTGTATTTTTTTCACAGACTCATTCTTCAGCAGATACTAACATTTGTAAATCCCTGTAACATCAGAGAGACATGTAGAAAAGGAGCTCTACCATGTATTTTATCTCCTCTGGGTTTTCACCTTACCATCGGAACTAAAGAAAGAATTTGGAGGGGTGAATTTTTGGATCTACTTTCATCGCTTTCCTCCGCTAAAGGGTTTGAACATAAATCCAGTGGAAGGGATGAAAAGTCAGAAGGGGATAGGAGAAGACCTGTCAATAAATCATTCAACAATTGGATGCAGGCTTTTTATTTTTATAAGTGTATTATGCGAAAAACACCCAGAGTTGAGTCCAGTCTTTTTTAACATTTAGATATAGTGTTGTAGGCTTACAAAAGTTTTGGGGGAACAGCTTGGTACGACAAATCATTCTGTCAAAAAAAGGCAGCGCACACTACATTGCATTGGGGAACCAAGGATGTCGGCCTATTGCTGAATCTTTTTCTTCCCCAAAGGCCACATTTTCCCAAACCAGCTGCTCCTTTAAACCAACTAGCACATTCAGGTTAACAAAAAGGAGTATGTTTTAACTTCAATGAAAGCCAATGCAGATGCTACAGTACAGACACGAATGCGCATTTTGTGCAGGTACACACCCCAGTCCAAATCAGCTATCCAGCAGGGAATCCTTTTCTAAAAGCTGAGTCGCCAGTGAAACTTCTCGTCATGGCCCCATGGTTACAGGAATTCCCAGAGAGGCAGACGGCCCTTCTGCTGTTTAAGCCCTGGTTCACACTGGTGCATTTTGACATGCGATTTGGCAAGTCAAATCGCTTGTCAAAACGGCGGATTTTGCCGCAAATTTCCGGAAATGGCACTGTCCTATTCGGTGCGACGTTGCATCTGCGGCGCTGCACCGATTTCAAAAAGTAGTCTCTGTACTACTTTTTGCGATTTCAGCCTGCGATTTACATTGACATCTGTGCAGAAACCTGCACAGATGTCTCTGAAATCGCGGCTGAAATCGGGACTGCCAGCGGGAGTGAAATCGTGCAAGTTCAGCTGAACTCGCACGGCTTCACTCCCGCAGCCCAGTGTGAACCTGGGCTAAAGGTTTTGCTTCATGTTTTGCTTTGCCTCAATGTGATGGTAATGGGGTACACAATACCTTAAATCTACAGTGGGTTTAGAGAGGGTGGTGGAAGATAAAATTAATAGTAAAATTTGGTTAGGTAGAGTAGCAGGCCCTTTTAGGGACCCGCTTTTTCAAAACTTTAGGATTTTCCCATTGGACATAGTCCCAAAAAAGGAGCCAAATACATATAGGCTTATCCACTAGTTATCTTTTCCAGCAGGGTTGCTCCTTAAATGATCAGATACAGGAGGATCTTTCTCCTGTATCTTACGCTTCATTTGAGGGTGCGCTAACAATTTTAAAAAAATTGGGTCAGGGAGCCTTATTAGCCAAGGCAGATATGAAAGTCACATCCCAGTTGCTGCCAATTGACCCTGTGTCCTTCAATTCACTAGGTTTTTTCTTTAAAGATTATTTTTATTTTGACAAATTCCTGCTTATGGGCTGCTCTTTATCTTGTTGTTATTTCGAGGCTTACGCTTTTTTCCTAGAATGGGTGGTTTCCCAAGTAGTGGGTGTTCATTTCTTAATACATTATTTATTTTCCTAGGCCCCCCTAATACAAAAGTCTGTATGGATTTACTGTCATCATATTGTTTTCTGTGGGAGGATCATCATTTTAAATGCAGCCAACCTACCCAACCAAGACATTTCCTGACGCGCCAGGTTCTGGAGTGTAGCCGGTAAGGAAGACAAGAATGGCAAATAGTTAAGGGAAAATATGTTCTTTGTTGTGGTCGGTAATTTAACCCCTAAATACGTTATGTACTCGGTACTCCACCCGTAAGGAAACCGTGAACTGAGTGTGCTTTTAAGTTTAGTAGAAATACCTAGGCCCAAAATCAGGGATTTACTTTCGTTCACCTTGTAATACGAAACCTTCCCAAACATTTGGAGTGACTCATGAGCCGAAGCCAGGGAATTTCCAGGGTCCGAAAGCATCAAGATTATGTCATCCGCGAAGAGACTTATAGTATGTTCCGATCTCGCGGTTGGAAACTCCTGATATTGTTGTGGCCTCTAATATGGGACGCAAGGGGTTCTAAAACCAGAAAAAAATTAGAGGGGATAGGGGGCACCCCTGCCGTGTGCCATTGGTAATTGAGAAAGGTTTAGAGAGCACTCCAGACGTGAAAACTCTAGCGGAAGGTGACGCATATAAAGCCATGATAGCCGCCAGGATGTTTCCAACAAACCCAAACTTTTGAAGAACCGCCTCCAAGTAGCCCCAGTGGACCCTATCGAAGGCCTTCTCTGCGTCCAACGCCAGGAGCACAGAAGGCCTTCGCTGAACCTCCGCCAGATGAACTATGTTGACCAATCTTCTGGTCGCGTCTGAGGCCTGGCGGCCCTTAGTGAATCCAACCTGATCCTCGTGGATCAGTTGAGGTAGGATCTCCACCAATCTGGCCGCAATGATCTTAGCGTATAGCTTAAGGTCGTTATTTAGTAGGGAGATAGCCCTAAAATTAGCAGGGACATCTGGGGTCTTCCCCGGCTTGGGCAGAGTCACAATCAAGGCCTCTAACATATCTGAGGGGAAGAGCAAGGAGGCAGCCGCTTTGTTGAAGATTCTACAAAGAAAGGGTGATAGTTCTAACTTAAACAACCGGTAATATTCCCTCACAAAACCGTCTGGACATGGGGACTTGTTGGCTGGGAGAGTATCAATACTTTTTTGAATCTCCGAGACCGTAATGGGCGAGTTTAAAGACTCCACTTGTGAATCAGACAATCTAGGGAGGGACACTTTATCAAGGAAGTCATTGATCAGGGAGGGGTTGGTTGTTGGGTATTAATGTCATTCTTCAGGTTATATAGAGTGCTATAGTAGTGGCTGAACTCGTCAGCCACATCCTGAGGGTGGTACAGTTTGGTGTTGTGTAAGGGGTGAAGGATGTAAGGGATTTTTGTTTTAGTTCTATTACCTTTTATTCTATTTGCTATTAATTTACCTGCTCTATTCCCCTGGGCATAGTATAACATTTTCAGCCTTTTAGAGCTCTTCTCGAAATCCTCCAGCAGGAGGAGCCTGAGATCCCTTCTCAGGTTTGTAAGCTTAGAGGACAACTGACTCGTGGCCTGAATTTTATTCTCCCGTTCAACCTTTGCTATTTCCTCCGTGATATCGCTTATCTTCTTATTGCGCTGCCTCCTCACCCTGGCCCCCTGCTGAATAAGGATGCCCCTCACGTATGCTTTATGTGTTAGCCACAGGGTAAATGGGTCAATCCCTGGGGTATCATTAACTGAGAAAAATTCCCCCAAGTGCCTTTCCACCTCCTTTTTGACCTCTGGTTGTTGCAATAGGAATGTGTTCATTCTCCAGACTGGAGCAGGTTGAACTGAGAGGTCGTCTCTAAGTGTTAGGGAGATGGAGGCATGATCTGACTAGGATATAGTATTGATGGAGGTTGAGACAGTTCTAGTCAAGGTGTTAAAGTCAGTCAAAAATAAGTCTATTCTTGTGTAAACCCGGTGAGGTGCAGAAAAAAAGGTGAAATCCCTTTCGCCAGAGTGGCAGCAGCGCCACACATCAAATAGGTCAGCTGTGGAGATAGAGCCCTGTAGCGAACTCCCCTTTCTAGATACCTTAGAAGTAGAGTCTATGGTCGGGTCAGGTACCACGTTGAAGTCACCACATAATATTAGAAGACCTTTCTTAATGCTTTGGATTTTTTTCAATAGTTTGGTGAAAAAGGTGACCTGATGGGTATTCGGAGCATAGACGTTCACCACTGTGTAAGTTGTTGAGTTTATGTCACAAACTAGCGCCAGATAACAGCCTCCCGGGTCTTCCAATTTGTTATGTAGGGTGAATGCTACAGAGTCCCGTATGGCAGTTATTACTCCTTTAGTTTTATTCTCCGCGTTAGCTGAGAATATGTGAGGGTAGTTCTTGTGAGTACAACGGGGTGGGGAGCTATTACAGAAGTGGGTCTCCTGAACACAAACAATGTCCCCCTTGCGCAGGGTAGCTTCCCTCCACAGCGACCTCCGTTTGGCAGGGTGATTCAACCCTCTGGCATTGATAGATAAAATTTCAATAGCCATGTATTAGATAGGAGAAAACGATGGGGGCCGCGATTTGCATCCTGAGGTTGACAGATAATGTAAGACTTTCGTGCAAAGTATGGGTACATTGACAAGACCCCGTAGTGCAACAACTACTCACTGTGACCCAGATATTGTGAATCTTTCTGTATAGGGAAGTTCCAGTCCAGACCCACTGACCCAGGGTGTTGGTGGCGTATTCGACAGTACTCCGGTATGAGGACATGTAGAGAGCTATGACGATCCAAAAACGAAATAAAAGAAACAGAAACAGTACAAAAAAGAGAAAAAACAGTTCCAATAACGTTACACACGAACTAATGTCTAAAGCAACAGAAGAGAACGTGGGTAAAGTATACCCGAGTGCAGTTACATACTGCTCAAGTAGTGAGGGGAATAAGTTCTAGCCCATGACCGGTCACGGTCTCCACGGGCTGATTGTAGGCCCTAAAACAGCACAAATTTTATTTATGTGACTTAGCATTTCTGCGGGATACTGACTTCCAGATCTCTCTCCATAGGTTACTAACAATTTCGTGGGGAATCCCCATTTATAGGGAATATTATGATTCCTCAAAGCCTTGGTGATGGTCCCCAGGTTGCGCCTCTTCTGTAGGGTATGCTGCGAGAGGTCAGGGTAAAACTGCAGGTGCTGAAATCGGGGAGGGACACCCTCATGTCGCCGCATGGCTTGCATGAGTTGTTCTTTTACATGGTAGAAAGTCATGCAGAGAATAACATCCCTAGGTATGTTCTCAGGCAGAAACGAGGGTTTGGGAAGTCTATGAATCCTATCAATTCTATTTCAGTGAGGTCAGGCATGAGGGAGGAAAACAATTCTAGCGCGTATGTGCGCAATTCCGATGGCTGGACTGTTTCAGGGATCCCCCTTATCTTCATGTTCTGTCTCCTAGCCCTGTCTTCTAGGTCAGCTATTTTGTTTTTGAACCATTCATTGTCTTCCTCCTGGGCTTCATGAACATCTACCAGGCTGTTGATGGTGGCTGCGTATTCCCCCATTTTAACTTCCACGTGTTCCACTCTGTTCTCCACTTCCCTCAGCTCCCCACTGACCTTGTTAATGCAGCTCACTATGTCAGCCTGTATAGAGCTGCGCAGGGAAACTAGCATGTCCCTAAGGACAGTGTCCATAACTGGCTGGTTACATGTAGGGAAGGAGGCAATCGAATCGGGTAGCTCCCGTGTGTCATCTCCCTACTCTGCTGCAGGACTCGCTGCTAGGCCGCCACCCGCCCCTTCTATCCGCATCTTGGTTTTGGCTGGGCTGTGAGAGGGAGAAGGAGTGTATGGGGAACCCCCAGGTCTGATTTGGTGCTCACCTCGGCCCGATGCGTCGCCTTCCTTCCTCTTAGTCTGGCCTGTTGGAGCTGGCGTGGAGGCCGCACCCGCGCCATCTTGCTTCGTCCCCTCCCGTGGCACAGTGAACAGGTCCATGAGATGTTGTGGCTTGGCGGATCCCCGCCGCTTGTTGGTCATCGTTGTTCCCGGATCACAGGACAAGTCACCCGCCCGAGGAACCGGCTGTAGAAGCTGTTAGATAGGGTGATTAGTGCCGTTTTTCGAACGTGGAGACCGGAGCTCTTACTCTATGCTTCCATCCAGCTTCACCGCAGGCCACGCCCCCCATCATATTGTTTTCATTTGTAAGGCTTTCTGTGTTCCATTAGCACAAGAAAAAACAGTTTATTCATTTACTTGTCTATAGTTCTTAGGAATTACTATTGACACTGTGCTGATGGAATTCAGATTACCTATGGAATTCTATTTTAGAATAACAGGTAGTATTCTCTTGCCTGAGAAAAAAGAAGGTTACTTTTAAAGAAGTACAGGCACTTCTGAGTCAGCTAGCATTTGCCACTAGAATAATGCCTATGGGAAAAAAAATTAGTGTAGGCTTTATTTAGCCATTGCAGGGCTTACATCTCCATCAGCAGATGTCCATATATCACGTGATATAAGGGAGGATTTGATGGTCTGGTTAAGGTTCTTGGAATATTTTAATGGGAGGGCAGTTTGGCAACAGGACTTCATCACAGATGGGGAATTCTGCCTTCACACAGATGCATCTGCGTAGTTGGGATTCACAGCCATTTGGAACACACATTGGTGTGCAGAGCCTTGGGATCCTGCTTAGAGATTTAAGGGATATCTGCGGAAAAGTGTTTTGCTGGAATTATTTCTAATAGTATCGGCAGTAGAGATCTGGAGTAATATCTTTCAAAATAGGCGAATTCTAGTTAGAACAGATAATAAAGGTGTTATGTATGCAAAAAAACTGCTTAACCTCCAAGTCTCCGCCAGTCATTGTTCTGCTGAGGCATTTAAACTTTAAATGTTTAAAACAAAACATTTGAATCAAAGCAAGGTATATTCATGGCGAAGACAATGCATTGGTGGATGGATCTTGCTTTCAGATGTAACATTTCGCCTCCTTGGTGCCAAATGTGGACCCGGTGGGTTTAATTTTTCCAAAGCATTCGGGAGAATCATTTAGAACAAGTATTAGCCAATGTGCAACATTCTGTTGCCCCCGCCTCCACGGTGGGATACCAGTCAGCCTGGTAGTCGTGGACTACATTTTTACAGAATTTTAGTGAAACCTGGTCTCTGAGGGCTGGGTGCTGTTCTTTTTAAACTATTTGTTGATTAAAAAATACTCCTGGTCACAATAAAGTTTTATCTGGAGTTTCCTTCTTTCTTAAATTGTACAATCTGACATCACTTTTCAGTTTTGTTACAGAAAGGCAAGCATTTAAAGGAGCCAATCTCTACTGAGGTACTGAGGTTCTAGAAAGGCTTTGTGCAGCCACGGAGAAGGTTTGTTGGTCGTATTTTTAATCAACATTATTCAAAGCAGTTTTTTCTGTAGCATTTTTCGCTGCTTTAAGGATCGAATTGGTGCCACCCGCAAAACCCAAACAAGGGGACCTTAGATTGGAGGATCTGTTGATTGGGGACAGGATGTATAAGGTGGTCAAAAACTGATCAATTAGGTAAAGGGTCTTGGATAGTCTTAAATGCTTGTAATAATCCTTCCTTATGTCCAGTAACAGCATTAAAGGCTTATATTAGACAAAGATCTGCAGTGAAGGGAGAGCTTTTCATACATTTGGACGGCTCTCTGTTAACAAAAGACTAATTCATGAGTGTTTTTGACAAATGCAAAAAGATTTTAGTTTGGAACATACAAGATTGACATTGCACTCTTTCAGGATAGGGGCAGTCACAGAGGCAGTCAGGTTGGGCTTAGAGGAAAAAATGGTAAAGAAAATTGGTAGGTTGAAATCTGATAGTTTTCTACTACATGTGCATCCTAACTCCTTAATTTAATCATTTACAGGTGCTCAGAAAATAGTTTCGATTTTTGGACATTCCTTTGTGCATTGGGCAAGCTAGAGAGCTGTTGAGAGAGTCTACTCTAGGAACCTGGGTTTCGGGATTATTTGGGAACTGGGAAAGCTGTATCAAAAATGGCCAGTGCCCAATATTTTATTCTTACATTTTTTCTTACATTTGGGTGGAAATGATTTAGGAAAGGTAAAAACCCTCAGCCTGATTTTTAAATTCAGGATGACCTGGTTAGATTCCACCTCTCGTCCCCAAATACAGTCCTGATTTTTTTCAGAAATTATCCCGCGTTTAAAGTTTTCAAACTCCCCTTTCCTGCGCCCACTGGAAAATGTAATAAAAAGGGTTAATAGGGCAAGACAGACATTTTTAGGATCTTTGTTTGGGTTTTCTTATAGACACACAGAATTAGAGGGTGGTAACCCGGGGCTTTATAAGGGGATGCAGTTCATTTAACAGGTCTTAACACCTGCACTTGAAAAGGGCAGCGGTTTTGAGGCTTGGGTGAAAGGTGGTTCATGGTTTACTACCTGTGTTCTGGGTCATTCCCGTCTTCTTTTGATGATACAGCTCGAGTCGTAGTGGCTCAGCTGTTTACATGTTTTTAAATGGAAATAAAAGTCTATTTTTTTTATTAAAGCTAATAATAATAAAGGCTGCGGCCATATTTTTATCCAAAGGTAGTTTGAGTGTGTTTATTGTTTATCAAAAATTCCTGCTGTCTGCTTTCCAATGAATTTGTTTGAACATAGTTGCTTCAGCATTAAGATGTTTGGGTGATTAGAAAGATTGGGTGAATAACTTTTCTTAGCTGAGTGATCCTTCTTATGACACTGGCAAAATGGCAAAAAGACACAAATGGCTTTATTAGCACTTATAAAGCTCTATAAAGCTAAGCTAGGAACCACTGTCCTCTAACTAAATTTTAATTTGTTGTGCCAGACAATGCAAACATTTATAATGCACAGAGAATAAAATAATGCACGGATATATTGACACTTCACATTGCGTGGAATATTCTGCAAAGAAATCTGTACTGATAATGTCACACCATCTATAAATGTTTCATGTTTTCTGAAGGTCACAATAGTGTTTCCAGTAAAGTTTTATCACACCATATGTGACACTATTGAGAGACAAGAATACCTTACCAGATGTTCTGCATTCAAGTCCCTCTCATGTACTCACAATACCATTAGTTATTGTAATGTATTTGTCATTCAAGCACATGTTTTAGTGCACAACAATTTATCATGCTCTACTTTTACCATATTTACAGGTAGCACAATGGTCTGATGCGTTTCTTTTTATCAGGAAAGTAGCTTAATTCATAGATTTTTTATTTTTTTGTATTTATTTTTACTGCAACAATGCTTCTTTGTCTGAATTCTTTTAGTCGAAAATCAGATAATGGCACATAGAATAATTAAGCACAAGGCACACTGCTCATTAAGATTGCATAATTAATTCATGTTTTTCTTTCTTTGTAATGCTTTGTGAATAAAATCATACCTTTTGTTTATGCTATGTATTATTTTGCATACCATAGGGTGTTCAGTAGTTTTTCCCAGTAGACTTTAAATCAAGGATATTTCCATGTATAAAGTGGATATTCAATGGCAAATGAAAGGCCCTCTTTCCCCAAACAAAAATAGCTTTAAAAATCCATTTTAAACAAACTATTTGTACCCACCCCCCCCCCCCCCATCCTAAAAGATTTGGCTCCAGCCTTAAATGCTTCTGGGAGGTACAGCAGAGCTACTTGATTAAAACTGTGTGTACTCTTGCAACAAGCTGAACTGCATTATAGCAGGTTTTTAAGCCTCCCGCCCTGCTGAGAGGTGCAATAAGGTCACCTTCTTTGCCTCGCAAAGGCCAAGGCCTTTGTACTTTTTTTTGGAGGGGATATGGTTAAAAATACAAAAAAATATTGTTGTGCTCTAATGCCGCGTACAGACAATCAGAAATTCTGACAACAAAACCGTGGATTTTTTTTCCGACGGATGTTGGCTCAAACTAGTCTTGCATACACACGGTTGTACGCCAAGAACGCATATTAAAGGGAAGTTCAATACCAGTTGTGTTAGTAGAAGTTTGGTGAGACGATTTGCGTTTTTCAAGTGCTATATCCATTACGAACTCTAGTTTTACCAGACTGAGTGCTTCCATCTCATACTGAATTCAGAGCATGCATGGGATTTTGTGCATTGGAATTGTCCACACAAGATCGGAATTTACGAGAAAGGATTTTGTTGTCGGAAGCTTTGAGAACCAGCTCAAAAGGAAAGGGCAAAGAAAATCGCCTTAGGTAAAACCAAATGGGTTTTTTATTCAAAAAATATAAAACAAACTTGCCTGCAAGGGTATGATATACAATAAAAGGTTTTAGATCAAAAAATGTGCGGCCGGTCGGCAGCAATACAAACGCCTATGCAAACAGGACGTATAATGTGGTGACGTCAGAACGACGCTCCACCCAACGCGTTTAGTCACTAATCTGCCATTGTCCAGTTCATGTCAGACATGTGTGGTGCCAAAGAACATCTCAAAAGACAATACTCTGATAGTTGTTTGTGTGATAGGGGGCACTATAGGAGATTTATGTAATTATAGTAATTCAAGTGATTAACATATACTATGTAATCCTAAGCAGGTAAGAAAACAATAAGTGAATTGGTTAATTCCAGTGAACAAAAAATAAATATACTTAATACCCAAAATATTGGATGCTACTAATTAAAGTGCAAGATAGTCAAGGAAACTGACTAATAAGTGAGATAATTAACAAGTGCACACTCGCTATGCAAACATAAACTAAAACCAAGAGAAAAAGTCCAAAATCAGTTGGTAGTTTTCTGCCAGTGATGAACTACACAGAAAAGGTGAGTATAAATACACGGTTCTAATTATTTAAGTGCCATTGTGTGGATTTCAATAGAATCGCAGAGAAATCTTCTCAATCAATAAGTGCCTCTCAGTGCTCCTTCACCATGGTAAAAGATCGACACCCAAACGTGCTTTAATGGTGGTAATGCGCTTACCAGAGATTGTAGACCTCTTTAGTGAAAAAGATGGTTGGATTCACTTATGCAGGATAATGCCTGCATACATATCTTACGTCACATATACTAGGTAGACACCTTGTCCTCCAGTGGTTTAGAGATGAGACACTTATGTAGTGACCCGTGCCTTTACTGACAGGTCTGCAGCCCCAGTGCCGGGATGGGCACTTTTTAATGTAAGTGGCCACTTGGCCCATGCTCTTTTATTCTCCTATTTTTAATAAAAACCGGTTGCACTATGGGAGTTTTTTTCTGTTCCATGTCTCATCTAATAATAAATGTTTTGTTTCCAGAAAACTTCTGGCTAGGTGGAAGAAAAAACTTTTTTCTTGTGTTATGTTTACTCTGTGGATAGCCTGATGATAATGGGACAATGTTGTGATATTAGGTTATCTAAAAATTATTTATGAACTTCATAATTCTCATTTTAAATACAGTTTTAATTTAAATAAGATAGATTAGAACTGAAATCAGTAGAAAACAAAATGTTGCACCTTCTGCATATTAAGGAGTATATGTATACTACGGCAGCCCTCAAAATTTCCACTCGCCTACTAGCATTTGGCGAGAGGATTTAAGCTGGGGGCGAGTGATGACAGGGCTACATGACCAATCTCCCTCCAATCTGTGCCTACACTTAGAGTCCCGATGAGATTGGCGGCCGAAGAGGAAAGGTGCATGCTCGAAAAAGTAGTCTGGTGAGCCGCGCACAGGCAGAGCAGTACACAGGTGCTATCCTTACAATTCTCATTAAGCCATTGGACCTAACAGTATGACCTCTCTGAGCCTGCCCCCCTCCTCCCACCAATGTAGCTGGAGAGCAGAAAGTAATGAGTGAGGTGGAGGATTGGGAAAATTACCACTCCGGTGCAGCACTCACTGAACGTTGCCCTGACATGAGAGCGGCAGCCTTCCAGTTTGTGCAGTTTTCTTCTCCTTTTGCTCTATGTAAGTGTCCAACAGTTCAGCCTGAGCACTGTGAACAGACTGGTCTCAATGTGTGCTGTGCGGTGTCAGTGTGCGCTGTGCTATGGTGTCAATGGCTGTACAGTTGTGTGGATCTCAGCGCTGGATTGTACTCCCTCCCGCTGTGCTGCAGCTCCTCTCCTTACTGCCAGCCTGAATAAAAGGGGGAAGTGGGGACATGCAAGCGTGGAGCCGCACACACAGGCTCCTGATGATGAGATGAATGGGAGAGAGAGAGAGAGGATGGAGGGAGTTGCAGAGGAGACAGCAAGAGAATGGGGAAGAGACCCAGTTCTAGTGTCCTGTCCCTCTGGTCTGCACCCAGTGCCCTGTCCCTCTAGTCTGCCCCCAGTGCCCTGTCCCTCTGGTCTGCCCCCAGTGCCCTGTCCCATTTTGTTAAAGTTGTTGTTGGTAATATTTAATTTTGATTCTGCACAAAACATTTAACAGTGTCATTCCATGAGATAATCTACGAGGGCATGTTTACGGGTGTAATTAGGCGCATGGCAGTGTATGAATTAGGTGGGGCAACTGGTGGCGAGTTACTCTTGAGGCCTGGCTAGTAGCTCAGGACTTGAAATTTTGAGCCCTGTACTACGGTATATATAAGCATATTACCTATGTGCAAGCTTTTATACTGACTATATATAGGGTACAGCTTCATAGTTAATTTCTTTTTCACATACCCATAAAGTTAACATGTCAGTTATGGTCAGAACTGCTGTACTCAATATGCAAAGTGACTGAGAGCTCTGATCTGGAGTCTTTTGGCTGCTGGTTTTTCAAATGGTTGGCTTCTGTCAGACAGACTAACATAAACACAGGCTGAATGTCGGCCATTTTTTTTAACTGGACGTCTCCCGACATTCGGCCCGTGTGTACCCTGCTTTAGAATGTAATGCTTAGATTATCTAATATCACTCCTATATAATCTTATATCTAAGTGAATTGTTCATGTTTTTTAACAAAGATAAGACGTTCTTTCAGGTACATATGTGAATGTAAATAGTTTCCTCTTCATGTGATAGTATTCAGTGAAAAAAAAAATGCTACATCTTATTTAAAAAAAAAAAAAAAAAAAAATCAAGCCTTAAAGAATACATTCACCTTTTTCAAATAAAGATAAATGCACATGTTTTCTTAGGTGAAAATGTGCAATTTTTTTTCAGGAGCCTGCAGAGCATTGCATTCACAATCAGTGGATGTCAGGTTCCTGAAGACTCTTCCTACAACTCTGAGGCCGCGTACACACGATCAGACCAATTCAATGGTGTGTACGGCCTATCGGACTGTCGGACAGATTCAATGGTTAGTACGCCAAAGCATCAGACCAAAAACCCGCGCATGCTCAGAATCAAGTTGACCCATACTTGGAAACATTGAACTTCCTTTTTTCAGCACGTCAGTGTGTTCTACGTCACCGCGTTCTGGTCTGATCGGATTTTTGTTCCGATGGTGTGTACAGACCAGATCACTTCAGCCTGGTCCGATGAAAACGGTCTGTCAGACTAGGTTCATCGGACCTGATCGTGTGTACGTGGCCTGAGTCTGTACGTCTGCATGGGCTTTTTGTTTCAGTTACAGGAAGAGTGAATGGACTACGGGTGGGCTGATCAGCAAGTCCATCTGCCATCTTGGGAAATAGGACTCGTCAATGAATGATGCAGCTGTAAAGCCGAGCCCCACAAAACAGTTTTTTTTTTTGTATTATTATAACGTGACAGCTGGTAATGGGAGTTGGAGGGGTTGATGTAAAGTAACATGTTACACCCTAAATACTGATGTTAAATTGAATATGTTACTAAAGGTGAATTTTAAACCAAAATTTACTAAGCCCTAACCAAAACAAAAGTCTACAGTATATAGAGCAGATGCAGGTGCTGATCTTGACAGCAGTATCAAATCTCCAAAGAATTGCTTCTTTGAGGTTAGAAATGGAGAAGGTTTTCTGTGACCATCAGCTGTACATTTGCCAAAAGTACTGCCAGATAGGTAATGATATGGCATTCAAAGCTTTTAGCTTTTCAGAACAGGGTGAAGTACACAAAGCCAGAAAAACCTCACAGATCAAGTAGAAGTAAAGACCTCCACTGGCTCCCTGTGATAAAACGTGCTGATTTTAAAATCCTCTGCCAGACCTACAGGGGTTATCACCAACTGGGCCCACAGTTCCTATCAGATCTGACCCCACACTATACACTTAGGCCCAGATTCACGTAGATCGGCGCATTATCATTCCGGCGTAGCGCACCACTTTTCCGTTAGACTTGCGCAATCTAGCCGCGTAATCCGGCGATTCACGTAGCTTTTACGCAAGAGATTGCGCAAGCGTAAGGTTTTTTCCTGAGGCGTAAGGAGGAGTAATACAAATTGGGAGGGACGTGGGCGTGTTACATTGAAATGAGCCGTGACCCCATGCAAATGAAGGGCCGGCCGACTCGCGCATGCGCGCGTGAAGGAAACCATGTCAGCTCCGTTGTGCGCATGCTCACAACTCGGGAGCGGCGCAATCAGTGAAATTGGAAATGGACTAGGGCAATGTTGTGAATTACGCAGACAGCATAAATAGACACACACAAACGCCCTTCCATTGCAAAAGTACATCCCTTTGTGTCCCTTCCCATTGAATCAAGTGCTTTTGCTCTGTTGTTCGTTAGAGTGTGTTTTGTACAGTAGTTGTGAGATTAGTGTTCTGTGTGATCTAGTGCTTGTTGGTAGTTTTGTGAAAGTGTGTTTTGATAAGTGTTTTTTGACTGTTTGTTTGATTGATAGATTTCTGAGCGTTTGTTTTCTTGCTTTATTTTTTCATCTGATTTTTTTGTGTCTGTTTCTTGCTGAGTGCTAGTGTGATTTTTGGCTGTTCTTTTTCTCTTTGTGTGTGTTCTTGTCTGATTGGTTGTGCTTGTATTTGTGACAGTTTTTTGGTGACTGCTAGTGAGTTTGTTTGGAAGTATGACTGAGAGAAAAAGAAAGCTCAATTTTACTGTGGGGGAAAAAAGAATTCTTGCCCGGGCCATTACCGACTATGGGCGTTTTCTCCACGGCCCGCAGAGTGCCACCACCACCCCGGCCAGGAGGAGGGAGATATTGGATATGATCACGGAGCAGGTCAATTCATCGGGGGAGGGGGAGACACGGACCCGCTCTGGGATTGAAAAGAAAATAAATGACCTCCGGCGTGAGGTAAAAAAAAAACTGGCCGCAATAAATGCCCATGCCAGGGGCACAGGAGGGGGCCCACCATGCCGGGTTAGATTTACAGCGACGGAGCGTGTGGTGGCCCTGACCTTTCACCGGCATGAAGTGGAGGGCCTGCCAGGCTTTGACACAAGTCCGGTCCCCGCGGTGCCAGGTAAGGTTTTTATTTCTCTCAGGTGTGTAGCATGTGTGGGGGAGGGGGTGAAAGGGAATATGTGGCAAGTGTGTGGATCCTCCAACCTGTGAATGGTTTGTGTCATCCACAGATGTGCAGGAGGGTGCAGGGCCATCTGGCCTGACCGCTCCAACGCCAGGACAGCAGCCTAATGAGGCCCCCCCAACAAGGCCAGAGTCCGCGGAGGAGGAACAAGAGGAGGAGGAGGAACATGCGGAGGACGATCATGAGGAGGAGGATAATCATGAGGAGGAGGAGTCCATGGCAGGCACTGGACAATTGGTTTCTGCGGACTCTTCCCCTCTGGCTGCAAGAAGCCTGCCCTCCCTAAGGGTGAGCCCCCCCCCCTCCTCCCCCAACATGGCTCCCCTCACATGGGCCTCCCCTTCTCCCCGGCCACAACCATCAGCTGGAGCCAGGAGGTCATCCCAGAGCACCAGGGGGGCGCCCAATCTCCTGCCCGCCTGTCTGAGAAGGAACCTGGCCACCCAGACCCGCCTTCTGAGACAGCTCTGCCAGACTATGGGGCGGGTGGATCAGAGCCTGTCCTCCATTAACGATAGCCTGGGTAACCTGGACTCCCACTCCCGGGCCTCCACAACCTGCCTAAATGACCTGCAAACTACAGCAGCAGGCGTTGGGCAGGATGTGAGGGCCCTTACCCAGGCTATCCAGGGCAACACGGCAACACTTGGTGCTGCCCTGGACAGAATAGCCGTGGCCTTGGAGGGCAGGCCGCCAGGTGGGCAGATCTCAGGGGCTGCTCCTCCTTCCCCGGCTTTTCCCCTCCCCCATGCGTCTCCCCTGAGGGTCCGGGGCCGTGGCCGGGGGCGCCCCAGGCGTGGCTCAGGCAGAGGGCATTAATTTTTTTTCCCCCTTTTGTTTGTTTTGAAAGCATTTTTATTTTTGTTCTCTGCTTATTTATTTTTTTCGATGCATTTTTTGTTTCTATGCATTTTTTTTTTCCTGACATTTTTGGCATATTTTGGGTTGTGAATGATGTTTGAATGTGGGGGTGACATTCCTGCTGGAAAAGGGGTGTCATCCTCAATTTTGGTGGAGAAGGGTTCCCCAGGACCAGGGAGAAGTGATCTCCAGGTCCGTGTGAATGGTGTATGAATGTACAGTGACATAATTGGAGCCTTGACGTGGCGTTACTGCTCACCAGTCTAGCATGGTGGACTGGTGCCAATCCAATTTGATGAGGATGTGGGGTGTGTGTGCTAGGGACCATAGTGGTGTGCATGCATGCATTCTCATTGTGCCATGATTCATGTGTGTGTTTAACGTGCAAAGATGCCCAATATGAGCTGTCTCCTGACTGCTCTTCCCTCAGAAGACGGGGTATCCTCGGTTAGGGGTTGATTGTCTGGTTGGGGGGTTAGGTCATCACGTTCCTCTATCTGCAGGCCCTTCCTCACTGCGAGATTGTGCAGCATGCAACATGCAACGATGATATGGCACACGAAGTTTGGGGAATACAACAGTGTACCCCCAGACTTATCCAGGCATCGGAAACGTGACTTCAGGAGGCCAAAGGTGCGCTCCACCACTGCACGGGTTTTGATGTGTGCTTCATTGTATCGTTCCTCTCCTGGGGTTTGGGGGTTCCGGATAGGAGTCATGAGATGGGGTCCCAGGGCATATGCAGAGTCACCTGTAAAGGAAAAGACAGGAGAATGTTAGTCATGCATATGCCACTTCTGTTGTGCATCACGGGAGGGGATAGTCATGCCTGACTCCCATGTCACTCACCAACCAGCCAGGTGTTCCCATACACGTTCTGTTCGAATTCCGTTCGGATGTGGCATTGATTGTAGATGTAGCTGTCATGGGTGGATCCGGGGTGTTTGGCACGAACGTGCCATATGAGGCCTTGGGCATCGACTATCACCTGTACGTTGATGGAGTGCCAATTCTTCCGATTGCGGTACATGTGCTCGGTCTCATGGGGGGGCTGGAGTGCCACATGTGTGCAATCTATGGCCCCGATGGTGCGTGGGAATCTGGCAATTCGGTAGAAATCTGCCATTGCCTTGATTCGCAGCTCCTCAGTGGTTGGTTTTATGATTTGGATGGCCAAGCGTGTGAGGATTGCAGGGACAACCTGGTGCACACATCTGCTCATGGAGGATTGTGACATCCCAGCCACCACTCCACTTGTACGCTGAAAAGAGCCACTGGCAAGGAAATGGAGTGTTGCCAGTACCTTGACCAGTGGCTGCACTGCATGTGAGCGTTGTGTTGGGCTGGTGATGTCCTCCTGCAAGGTTGTGGTTAATTCCAGGATGGCATGAGGGGGGAATCTGAAGATGCGAAAGACCTCTGAATCATTCATGCCAAACAGGTGTATGCGGGTGCGGTATACCCTCTCCCGTGCCCTCTCCCGTGCCATCCTCCGTGCCCTCCTCCTTCTTTGGTCATCTATATTCACTAGTGCAGCTATGAGCGACGATGCCCCTAGCATGTTGGCAGTCAAATTGTAGTGCAACACGTGTGTGTGGTCTGCTCCTCAGTAACGGTGTTGCTTTCTGTGAGATGTAGACGTTTTTTCAAAAGTTAGACCAGCTTTTAGGTGCTCTAACTTTAGACAGGACATTTTGCACTTGCGCACATCGCGTAGCCTGCGCAGCAACTGCGTTTTTTTGTGGATCCCCGTAAGTCCCTCATTAGCATATTTGACTAGCAAATCAATGGTGTGTCTAGCGCAGTTTTGCGCGAAGGGAAGCGCATGTCTAACTCAATTACGCCGGACAAAAAAACGTAGATTTCTGGTGTATATTGTTTTGTGAATCGCGTCCAACTATACGCACGCGCACATTTAGACTTACGCACGCGCAACAGCAGTTGCGCACGCGTAATCGCTCTGTGAATCTGGGCCTTAGACTCTGTCTCCGATCAGTCGACAAAGCCCTAATCACTGGAAATACCGACAGGCTAATTTCCATAGGAGGAAAACGGATTGGCTCTGCGGGGGCAACTCTCTGGAACCAAACCCCGCTTAACATTCGCATCTCCCCAAGCCTATTTACGTTCAGGAAAAAGCAAAAGACCTGGCTATTCTGCCAGGCATTGCAATCCTAGGCAAATTCTCCACCGCTCACCCACTTGCTGACTTCTAAATCTTTTTCTCCCCCTCCCTTTTTCTCTTCTCCTCCTCCGCTCTGCAGCAGTTTCATTTTATTTATACTACCCTTGCCAGAACATCCGGGCAATTTATCACAAAGTGCAAAGAAAGACCACAGTGGGTGAGAAAGCCTACTGTAGGTCATGATAGTAGCAAATATTTAGATAATTTCCCTAAGCTCAATATTCAGCAGCAGATCTCTCAGGAATGTAAATCTGACAGCAGGGACACAAGTTCGTGTTTCCTCAGCTATTTGCCAAGATGAGCTGCATACATTGATTCTAATTTACCTGTCCATCTGCTGATACTCTTTGATGTGCTCTGATTTTGCTTTGTTCTCTAGTATATATTTCTTTGAGAGGATTTTGAATCAGCTGCTCAAAGCGGAAACTGCATATACAACACTTGTATGCTGAATTGCCAAGCTGCCTCATATTCTTGTGTATTTGATGAAAATAATTAGTAAACAAATATGTGCACTGAAACTTATCTTAAAAATTTCTCTGAAGTGACCAAGAAGTATATGTCCATTTATTAAAGAACTATGTAAAATATACAAAAAAAAAAAAAACATTATGGAGATACATATCTTAGGGTGCTATACAAAACATTACAGACTTCTGTAATAAAAATAATTGGCCTCAAACGCTAACATCCTGGATAGCACATTTTTGTAACGCTTTTATGATTGAAGAGGTATCATTTGTAGATGTGCAGCTGCTCTTCTCCCTGCTTATACAACATTGGATTTATTTGCACTCAGAATTAAGTAGTAGTTACCTAACTGTAAACTATGAATGTAAAGGCACAAGTTTTTTTTTTTTTTACCTTAATGTATTGTATGCATTAATATTTAAAAAAAATGTTGTGTGCAGCGGCTCCACCCAGCCTCCCTAATACCTACATGAGCTCTCTCCTGTTGAATCTTCCTCCTCATTGGCTGAGACAGCAGCTGGCACCATTCCATCCTGCTGCTGTCAGTCAAAGTCAGTAAGCCAATGAGGAGAGAGGGTGGCGGGGCCAAGCCATGGCTTTGTGCCTGAATGGACACACATAGCAGCGTCTCAGGAGCGAGCCTGTTTGGGTGCCCCCATAGGAAGCTGATTGCTCTGGGGGCACTCAGCAGGAGGGATGGGCCAGTAGCACCAGTGGTTGACCTGACAAGAGGAGAATCAGGGATGCCCTGTGCAAAACCACTAGACAGAGTTGGCAAGTATAACAGGTTTTCTATTTAAAAAAAAAAAAACAAAGAAAACAAGACATTAATATCTATTTTAGCCTAACCATAGCACAACCCACACAAAACAGTCTCCTCCTTCACAGTACCAGGGGTTTCAATAAGGGGGTGCAGTAATAAACAGGGATTAAAGTATTTCCAAAGTCCTGACACCAGGACACAGCAAGAAGTGAAAATAATTCATCTCAAAGTGGAAGGGAATCCCCTCTTAGACAGTTGTCACCAAAATAGATGTCCCTATAAATATTTCCCCTCAATTCCTGTTCTGGTGACCGTGACAACTTTAACATTTTGGATTACCCACCACATTTTGCCCTGGTAACAATGCTCACCGGACCAAATAGACAGGTTGAATTTCCCCAATGGAGACAAAGGTAAGAATAAAAAATGGGCAAAGGTTCTTACCCTTTCTACTCTACCCAAAACATGAAAGGAAATATTGGTTTAAGTATACCTTAAAGCAGAACTCCTGTGTGCAGCAATCGCAGCAATCTATTTACTTTCACTTGCACACTTACACACACACATGCTATGCAGCTTTCTACACGTTTTCAAACATTTATTAAGGTTCTATACCTTAAAACCATGACTGCCTACACTTCATTTAATTCTGTTGAATGCCATCTGGTGGGAGGAAACAATACTGCAGTAACACACACTGACTGTATTTCAAATATTTCTAGCCTACTCCTTTTCCACATATTTTCTTCCTTAAACTCTGTAACACATATTCACTATGCCCTGTAGTGTCACACCTTTCATAGAGCCTGCCTTCTGAACTACAGAGGGGCTGAGCAGAGAAGTCAGTACAAGAATCACTGACTATAGGCAACAAGATGCCATGCGATATGTAGTTCCTAGAAATTGAAAATAAACAGCAATTATAATTCAGAGATGCACAATAGGGAAGGAAGAAGATGGAAATTTAAGAACGATTTTCCAGTTTTCCACCAAGCACTAGAGGCAAAAGCAGATGGGGCAGAAATTGTGTAAGCAACGTGACAAATTTATCCGAAATCGGAAACGTAATTATTATGTTAGTGGCAACAGAGCTGGAAAATTCTTAGCTCAAAGAGTTAAAGCCAAGAGGTCAAAAACATCATACACCATATCTACAATGTAGGGCAACATAATCATTACAACATTAGCCATAGTAGATTATTTTTCTGACTACTACAAACCTCTTTATAATCTAAAAGATGATATCCTCACCCCTCAACCATTTGAAATTGGAATCAAAATAAATTGTAGCCATCCTTCAGTTTCTCAAAATATCAGCAGCCCAACTCTATTATCTTTATCAACCATTCACAATGACTAAAACTATCAAGGTTATATATAGAGATGGGCTGAACATTCCCCAGTCAGGACACAGAATGCATTGTGCAGTGCATTGTGCATTGCAGTACATTCAGCAGGGCGATCACCCACCAAAAACCCTGCAAATTTGAGTGTTCCCCAAAAGGGGTGAACAGCCAATGTTTGGCCTGAACTGATGCTTGGGCCGAACTGTTTGCCCAACTCTAGTTATAAATCAAATCTAACTTTCGTACCATTTGGTCCCATGCTTTTTCTATTGTTACATGTTTTTCTTTTCTGGTATCATCATCATCATCATCCCCACATCCTGTCCTCCAAAAATGATGTGTGGGCCTGAGGTGGGGGGGGGGGGGATCATCAGACATATATGGAAGCCTTCTTTAGAATAAAGGTGTCCCCAGGTTTTCAGAGTGTCTGTGTACATTTTTTATGAATGAGTAACAAGTGTTACTATGTACCCCTTACTTATTATTATTGTAGGGTGGATATCTAGGGGCCTCTTAGTTTAAAGGTGATTGATAAGATTGCCCCAGGTGCAATTAACACTTTAAACGAAGACACACCGTAATATCTGCTAAAATCTACTTTAACCATTTTAAAAAAGCAGACTCAATCCCACCACCTCCTCCTATTAGAAGCATAGGTTAGTCCTGTAAGATATTTTTTAAACAGTAAAACGAAGGGTAGCATAGCCTGTAGTAATTTCATCTGAAAGCTATTTCTAGTATGATTACAAAGCAATGTTTAATTACTTTGCTTTAAACTGGAGCATCAGAAATAAGGCAATGTTGTTCAATAAAGACCGTATTTTTGATGAGTTAAACAATTTGACAGGTTGGTCAGGTGACCCCTAGACCTAACTTTCACCAATAGGACCCAGAATCCCAATAGTCACCTAAATGTGTCTGTGTTTAATCCACCCTGTATATGATGCACCTCAGCAATGTAGAAGAGCAATGGACAGTTTAGCTGGTAATTGTTTGCCTCTGATCTAGTGTCTTGTACCTAATTATCCCATAAAATGTTGTAGATGTAGTATGTAAACTAGAGGACCAAAGGTTGACCACAATCATGTGTTACATTTTGATTTTTTTTTTTATAAAATGCAAATTTAAAAATGTATTGCATACATTACTTTAGATTCATACTATACATTATACAGGGTGGGCCATTTATATGGATACACCTTAATAAAATAGGAATGGTTGGTAATATTAACTTCCTGTTTGTGGCACATTAGTATATGTGAGGGGGGAAACTTTTCAAGATGGTGGCCATTTTGAAGTTGGCCATTTTGAATCCAACTTTTGTTTTAAACTACGGATACTGGAAGCCTGTGCTAGCATTTCTCCTGCGATGTTGCTATCAGTGTGTGAAGAGTGGGAGAAGAGGGTTGCATTGACAAGCCAACACAATGGGCAGCACATGGAACACATTTTATAAGTGGTCAGAAACTTGTAAATAACTCATGAAAGAATAAAGTTACATTAAAACTAAGCACACCATTGTTTTTCTTGTGAAATTCCCAATAAGTTTGTGTCAAACTTTTCCTATTGAAAAAACAAACGTTGGATTCAAAATGACCATGGCGGCCGAGTTCAAAATGGCCGCCATGGTCACCACCCATCTTGAAAAGTTTCCCCCCTCACATATACTAATGTGCCACAAACAGGAAGTTAATATCACCAACCATTCCCATTTTATTAATGTGTATTAATATAAATGGCCCACCCTGAATATCGAAGTAAATTTTGAATGTGAAACTCATCACAGAGAAAGGGCTTGTTTACTTGTAATGGTCATTTATAATTCTGTAAAATGGAAATTATGTTTACATTTTTTTTTATTTTTTTTTATGTAAATAATTTGGAAAGCAATATCAGGCTGAACATAATAAATATATAAGCATGTTTAAACATATTGCTTTTGTTGTGAGAAAAGTCTTATTAACCAATAGGCAAATGAAAGCTATTGAGATTGTCTTTGAAATGTACTGTTGTACATAATAAATAATGTCCACCTTGCCCTAATCATGAGGATCACTTCATATGGCTGTAACTTGTGTATGTCAGGAAATATATTTTCACAGTTATGATACTATGAAAAATGGTTATGTTTTACAATATGCTACGTTACTAGGGAAATTGGATACGGTGTCAGATCGTCTTTAATGTGACCATAACTATATTATGTAGTTAGAGAAAAAGCATGTGTACTGACTAACTTGACAAGCATAGTTTAACTAACCTGGCAGCATATATGCATTCACATATTATGTTTTGTGGAGTTTTATTTCTGGAAAGACTTTATTAAGAATTTGTATTTCTATAGAATTTAGACCTTTGTCATAGCTTAGAAAATATATTTTGTCTGACAAAGAAGTTTACAATACCCAATTCACCTTTGCCATCATCTGCATTTTACAGAATGTGCCAGTGATTATTTTTAACGTAAAATTAATACTTTGCAATTGTTCATTTCTAATATACCCCCATTAAAACACAAAAGACTGTCTCTGTCAGATATACAGTACATGTAGTCAAACCTGTCTAAAAATGAATACATTTTGGAACTGGGTAAAAGACAAAAAAGTCACAGGTAAAAAAGAAAACAATAGTAGGCATGGTTTTTTAGAGATAAGCGTAGCTTTAAAGACATTTTTTTCTGTCAAGGGGGTGGCGGATTGCTCATTGTTTAAATGTGCAAGACATTTTCAAGTTAATTGGTTTTGCTTTGTTACCATGGAGTGCACTATGCTACCAGAGATTATGTTGTCTTGTTTGGAGAGAGTGCTGTCATTTTAGAATAAATAAATGTGGATAAAAAATCCCCTCCTTAATATACTGTGCATTCGTTAGTGTTCTATTACCTCCTCCATTCCTCTATACCAAATCAATTAATATATTATCAAAACACAAAAACTGTATATATATATAAATGTGAGTACAAAAATTAAAGAATAAATAAATAAATATATAAAGATGGAGGATGTGTCCGTAAGTCCTCTTTTGGTCACTGTCCTATATTATTAATCAAATGTTCATATATTCGGTCAATGCTTCTCGCCGTGATGTATTTAAAACTACCACAAACTTGTCACCACTTCAGTGATATTCCCGTCACCGTTAAAAATGGCCACTCACCAGATATCATTTAAACAAGAGCCTTTGGTTCATTGCTAGGATAACCATTCCTCAAATGCGTTGTTCCGCAAACCACCAGATGCCTTATGTTTGTTAGTGGGGTCTCACCTTTTCCTATGGGAACTCACATAGAAAAAAGGATGCCCCTCATGGTGTTATACGTAAAAAATATATATTTTATTCCTTAAAAACAAGTAAGTATTACACTCACATTCAATTGTGCCCGTCAGCCGGCACCAAGCTTCTCCAGCCGTGTATGCAAAAGTGGGTAATAAACAAGCTGTTTTCTCCCATTGTTGCACAGCTATCTTACGATCAGCAAGTGTTACCGTAGTAGTCAGCAGCCTCTATGCGTTTCGCAGTATGTATTGCTCAGTACAGTATTGCTCAGTATTTTGATCAGTTTCCCACTTACCAGACTTTTGGTTAAGACACTGGTAATGTAGTCAGTGTCTTCCCACAGCCTTCTGAGAATGATACGTTACTTGAACCTGCAGATTATGTGTACGGATATATATAGCTATAGTTATAGATAGATTGATCTATCTATATCGATACATACATATAGATATAAATATAGGTATACATATATATCTATATATATATATATATATATATATATATATATATATATATATATACATGCACATACTATATTACCAAAAGTATTGGGATACCTGCCCTTACACGCACATAAACTTTAATGGCATCCCAGTGTTTGTGTGTAGGTTTCAATGTTAAGTTGGCCCATCCTTTGCAGCTATAACAGCTTCAACTTTTTTGGGAAGGTTGTCCACAAAGTTTAGGATTGTGTCTATGGGAATGTTTGACCATTCTTCCAAAAGCTCATTAGTAAGGTCAGGCACTAATGTGAAGTGGAAGGCCTGGCTCACAGTCTCTACTCTATTTCATCCCAAATGTGTTCTATCGGGTTGAGGTCAAGACTTTGTGCAGGTCACTCAAGTTACTCCACCCTAAACTTGCTCATTCATGTCTTTATGGACCTTGTTTGTGCAAAGGGTTGGCCAACTCAATATTGAACCCAGTGGACTAAGACTGGGATGCCATTACATTTCAGGCATGCATCCCAAGACTGTTGGTAATATAGTGTGTGTAAGGGAGGGTTAATGCACCTGTTTCTGTTTGGTGTGTAAAGTCATTTATTTAAACATGTATTTATTGTGTTTAATTGCAATAATAGTGCAATTATGTAACACCTGGTTATGTTTCATTAGTAAAACGATGAAAGAGACCAGTAGAACCAGTCAGTATTTCAATTGTCTAAGCAAATAAAATTGTATCCACTATGGGTCAATGCTCAATAATGAACAACACCACTATTACAACCAACAATTAAGGATGAAAGATTTCTGTTTCATTGAGAATAATTCCAAGCACTGTTCTACTCCTGATAACCCACATACACTTTTCTAGTCCTACTTGTAGATACTGAAGACCCCTGTGTCCCTTTTGGTGCATTTACCTTTACAATATATATACTTGTTGGGTCCTCTTATGAGTGTGTGTTGGTGTAGAATATTGCTTCAGTGGTATCTGAAGTTTTTAGAGGTTGTGTTGTTCGCCTTCTGCTTCCTTGTTACTGGTGGGTCTCAGCATTCACCCAGAGACGGTCACCTATGGCCTCACAGCAGGTATGCCAAAATTCATACCTTATGACTCCTTGAGCGTAATGCCCCGTACACATGATCACTTTTTGTGATGAAAAAAAAATATATTTTTAAAATGTCATTTAAAATGATTGTGTGTGGGCAAAATGTCATTTCTTTATCGTACATCACGGGACACAGAGCGGCAATCCATTACTATGTGGGTTATAGAGTCTACCTTCAGGTGTGGACACTGGTGTAATTAACTACACAGGAAATTCCCTCCCTATATAACCCCTCCCATACTGGGAGCTCCTCAGTTTTTTCATCAGTGTCTAAGGTGTTGGTCACGAGTGAACATGTGCTCTTAGGAACTCCACTGGAGGGATCCATGCTGGATGTAAAAAACCTCCATAAATCCGGATCCGTCCAAGGTGCTTCATAGCCAAAGTGGACGGTACCCGGGCCTCGGTACGAAGAACGAGGTTTAGCCTATAATGCCTCTCTGCGGAGGGCTGGATCCTGGGTTCCAGAACTTTGTGCCTTCTAAGGACCAAATGTTTTTTCTGCTGCCAGGATGCTATATAGGTCCAGGGGAGTTGGTGTTCCTGCCATGGACCCCGGTCCCTGAAGGTCTAGGACAATACCCACGGTGAAGGGGGAAGATTGGGCCTCTTGCTTGGCAATACCCTGCAGCGTGGAGAAGGTAAGAGGAGGGCCTACGGGACTTGGTTCGACAGTAGGTCCTCCGTGGGGGACTTGGGTCTCGCCTATATTATGCTTCTATGCATGGGCAATGTAAACCACTATGTCTTCTGAGACAGGATGGCTCAGGGCACCCATATACCTCCCCTAGCCGGCATGCAGCCTGGCCCACCATGTCTGTTAGACAGGATGGCTGCAGTACCTATATATCTCCCCTTGAAGGGGCCGGTACATAAATAAAAAAATAAAAAAAAATATGCCCTTAATCCTATACAAAGGATTGTCTTCCGTGAGTAGTTGCAAGTCTTATCTGTGTTTCCACTACTATAGGCAGTAGAAGACATGCCTGATGTTTTTGCTTACCATGCTTTCCAGAAAACGGAAGCTTAAGTGTTAGCTGATCTATTGTGTCCCACTTCCTCCGCTTCAGGCTCTACCATGTTGCACATGCTCACCGGCTTAGTGCAGTCGCAGAGAAGGCTCTTCAAAGGGCCCGGACGTCAGAGCTCTGTAAAGCTAGGGGGACACAAATGTAAGCACCTTGTGTGAGTTGGATACAGATTCATCTAAGACGCCTACTCGCATCTAGCTGTGCAGATTAGCAGGCATTGTGTCAGACTAAATTCAGCTATTTGATGCACCTGGGTTAAGTGCCTCTGCTTTAGCTTAGGACTTGGTCTCCCCATTGAATAAGGTCAGGGGTAGGAATATAAAGAGGGATCGCCACCTGAACCTGGTGGACCCTTATTCTCCTCTGAAGAGACTTAAACAGCTCATAGATTGAGCCATCAGACCTGTCAGGCAATGCAGCCTTCCCCCAACATTGCAATCACTCTGCATGTGTTTTGTGTTTTGCAAGAAAAAAAAAAAAGGAGGTGTCCCCCTTTTCCTGCTTTAATCCTGAAACAAAGGGATTAGAAAGCTTGGGGATAAAAGTTTCACTGTCAGAGGACAGGAGACAGGAGCTGCAGCCTAACAAGGAGAAGCTATCAAAAGCTCTACAGGTTCTGATTACACCTCTATCTTCTCCTTAGAGTGTAAAGAGAGGTTTTCCTATAGGTGGCTAGTAAGACCTCCATATAATCCTCAGCCTGGTGTCGGCTTCAGGCTACCAAATGCATCGGAGGGATGCACAGTTGCGGGCACACATTGCTAATGTCTCTTAATTGAGGAAACACACATCTGCAGAGGATAATTTCCTCTTTACCAGTCCGCATGTTGCATAACATACATGAGTTTGGAATGCATGTGGGATAAAAACAAGTAACAGAGCAGATTCTATTGTGGATCGCATAAACATACATGTTTCTGTCTATATGGTGCTGCATGTTTCCACAAAAGAGGTCGCATAAAAGATGCTTGTAATGCTGAATCGCATAAAGACGTTTGTAGGCATAAAAATGCTGAATCACACATGATTACCTGATCACCCAAGTCCTTGTTTCCCCAAGGATGTTTGGTTACACAGAAGAGGTTTGTTTCCACAGAAAGGCCTAAAATCGCATAAAGTTGCTTGGATGCAAAAAAGATGCTGGATCACACATGGTTAACTGATCATCAGCGTCCTGGTTTACCCAAGGATGTTTGGTCACAAAAATAGGCTTGTTTCCACAAAGGTACCTAAAGTCGCATAAAGATGCTTGTATGCATAAAAATGCTGAATCACACATGATTACCAGATCACCCAAGTCCTTGTTTCCCCCAAGGATGTTTGGTTACACAGAAGAGGTTTGTTTCCACAGAAAGGCCTAAAATCGCATAAAGTTGCTTGGATGCAAAAAAGATGCTGGATCACACATGGTTACCTGATCATCAGCGTCCTGCATTACCCAAGGATGTTTGGTCACACAAATAGGCTTGTTTCCACAAAAGTACCTAAAGTCGCATAAAGATGCTTGTATGCATAAAAATGCTGAATCGCATAATGGATGCTTGTATGCATAAAAAGGTTGAATCACACAGGATTACATGATCACCCAAGTCCTGGATTACTCAAGGCCTAAAGGGATGGCTTAAAGATGCTTGAATGCAAAAAGAAGCTGGATCACACATGGTTGTTGGATCAACAGAGTCCTGGATTACCCAGGGATACTTGATCACATAGAGAGGCTTGTTTCACAGAAATGCCTAAAGTCGCATTAAGATGCTTGGGTGCATAAGGATGTTGGAACGCACAGGGGTGCTTGGTCACACAAGGGTTCTTGTCCGCACAGTAGTGCTTAAAATGCATAAGATGCTGATCGCATGGAAGATGCTGAATCGCATGCATGGTTACTTTAAAGTTGCACATGGTGGCTTAATTAAGCAATACAGGATGCCTTGTGTTTGCATAGAGATACGTGTCTGCATGGGTTCATGTTGCACATTGTTGCATAACACGTTTATAGCACATGCTTGCTTGCTTGCAAGGATGCTCGTTCCAGAGCACACATGCTATATGCATGTTTGGCGTGAGACATATTTATATGATTTCATGCTTCCATGAACACACACTGCCATGTACACGCGCTTCCATTGAGGCATATGGCTTTAACACTTGCCACATACACATATGGGGAGCCAGTTGCATATGTGTTTATTTACTTGGGACTGCAGAGGTTGTCTGCATTGTGCAGGGGAACAGCACTATCTCCAGTTGGTGGTCTTGCCCTTTTGGGTTAGCCTCCGTGTCTGGGTTGTCAGGGTGCTAGGGCCCGCCTCTAGCAGGTCTGTAGGCCCAGGGTATAGCAGTAATGGCAGTACGGAAGCAGACTCCTGCTGATGGATCAGTCAGCAGCATGGCTGGACCTAAGGGTGTCCAGCATGGTCAAGTATCTGGATCTCCTGGGTTAGGATTCCAGTCTAAATATACATTCTTCATTGACAAGAAGCTGGGTATGTTTTGCACCAGGAGAGTACTTTTGGCCTAAGACAAGACCATCACTATAAGAAAGCTGGTCTAGGTGGTTACGGCAAGGAACAGTTCCTTACTTTTGGCTTTCTGCTTAAGGCACTAGAGAAGATGCTGCTTCATTCAAGACAGTTCCCTATACTTTTATTCAGGACTGTTATAAACAGTATTGTGTTGGCCTAGAAGAGTGGATCTTGACCTAGCATTATCCAAAGAACCGGTCCCAGAGATAGGCTGGAATTCCTCTTTGTGGTTCTTAACTAAAGGGTTTGCCAGGTCAGGAAGAGACCTTGGCCCAGGGGAAGTAGTCGAGCTCCAAGGGAGCCTTATCTGTCAGCTAGAGCTACCGATGGAGCATCTGGCTTAGGGGCCTGAACGTTCAGGGGCTGGTTGGTTCGGTCAGAGTTCAATCAGACTATACCATATTAAGTGATTTACTTAATTTACCAAGGAGGAGCTTGTGCCTTGCCTATTGACATTCGTCATTTCATGAAATGCAGAATTGGCAGGCGATTCGCTGTAGCCGTCAACAAGTGTCTCCAGAAGAAGGACCTCTACACCCCGACTGTTTTCCTGACCAAGGGCCACAGAAATAGTACCCTGTACAGAAGATGTATTGGCGTCCAGGCTCAACAAGAAATTGAACAGCTTGAGGTCAAGGACAAGGGATCCACCCGCATGCGGGGCAGATGTGTTAGTAATCTGGTGGGACCAGTGGTCACTGGTTATGTCTCTCCCCCCAGTGCCGCGGCGTTTGTGGCTTCCATGCAACATTAGAGGATGGCGGAAGCTGGCCTGATTACTCGGCATAGCCCTGACGACCTTTTCTGTGCAGGGACAGTAGGGGTGGTAGTAGAGGACCCACGGTCCCTTACATCTTGTCCAGGCCTACTTCGAAGGGGGTATTACATCCTGTCGTGCAACAGGTGAATTAATGGTCTGGTTATTTTAGCCCACATTCTTCAGGATCAGGGTTTTTAGAATCAACGGCACTTCCTTGATTCATACAGGAAGGCTGGCCTCCAGGACCAGATATCCCAGGATCGGGAGAGCCCATGTTCCTGGTATGAAATAGATGGTGGCATCCTTGGAAGTTTGTCAAAGATAAAATTCCTGCCTTCCTGCATTTGGAAAGGAGACGGAGCCAGCCTTAAGTTACATCAAGGATCTGATCTCGGCCTTGCCTCCAAAGGTCGCTTGCTTCACACTCTTTGTTCCGAGCCATTATACAAGGGGTGACGCACATACGTCCACCAGTTTAGTCACCCTTGTGCTTGGAGGATTGGCTCTAGTTTTGTCGGCTTACAGGGTCAGCTCTGTGGGCCGATGCACCATATTTCCCTTCAGCCTTTAACAAGGGAATTGGTGTTCTTGGTTGTGGTAGCCTCCAAGAGAGTTTCAGTATTGGCAACCTCTTGGTATAAAACCATACTTATTCTTACTAGTAGGGTGATGTTAATACTCACCCATCCTTATTTACTAGAAGGATCTAGTGTTCATTTGAATCTAGATATTCTTACCTTCCCCTTTTTCAAGACCTTGTTTTCGGAAGGAAAGGTTATTGCTTTCTCTCAGTAGAGATGAGAGCAGTTAAATATCTATCTGAGGGTTCAGATATAGAAATCTGAAGTTTTTATTGTGCTGCCAGAAGACCCTAGATGTGGGCAGGCAGTGTTCATTTCAGCTATTAAAATGGTTACACTCTCTCCTTTGGAGTAGAAGGGTCAAGGCCTATCTGAAGCGGCTGCTCGGATACGGAAAGCTGATGTTATTGCGCTACCAGGAGGCCCCAGGAAGGGGCAGGCAGCGTCTAAAATCAACTGTTTTCAAGATCGATTCATCAGGGTATTATTCAGGCTTGTGGTTCGGAGAGTGGGACTCCCCCTGTTTCTTGGGGGGGGGGGGGTGCTCCGTACCAGGATTGTAAGCGCTTTATGCGCGATGCTTTACCGAGCCTTTATGACGCAGATTTTCAGGGCCGCAACTTGGCGTCTGTGCTTAGGTTCACTGATTCTTGTCAGATGTACATAGGAGGGCAAAAGGATGCAGCTTTTTGGCGCAGTATGCATCTGGCAGCATTATAGATCCTCACATCTGATGGCGGCCTGCGTTGTTTGTGTCTCCCTCCCCTCAGTAAGCATTGCTTTCGGACATCCCACATAGTAATGGATTGCCGCTCTGTGTCCCGTGATGTACGATAAAGAAAATAGGATTTTTTATGACAGCTTACCTGTAAAATCATTTTCTTGGAGTACATCACAGGACACAGAGCTCCCGCCCCTCTTGTTTGGGGATATTGGGACACTTATTGCTTTGCTACAAAAACTGAGGAGCTCCCAGTATGGGAGGGGTTATATAGGGAGGGAATTTCCTGTGTAGTTAATTACACCAGTGTCCACACCTGAAGGTAGACTCTATAACCCACATAGTAATGGATTGCCGCTCTGTGTCCCGTGATGTACTCCCAAGAAAAGGATTTTACAGGTAAGCTGTCATAAAAAATCCTATTTTTATGTCTTCTGAAAAACGACCAAAAAAAAATTCGAACATGCTTACATTTTTTATGTCATTTTTTGTGTCATAATAAATGATCGTGTGTGGGCAAAAATTACGTTTTAAACCCGCACATGCCCAGAAGCAAGTTAGGAGATGGGAGGTCAAACTACCATTCATAATGGAGTAAGCACATTCATCACGCTGTAACAGACAAAAAAGCAGGAATCGTCTTTTACTAACAAGTAACCAGCTAAAAGCTGCCTCAAGGCAAATAGAACTTCCCCTTTAGAGTGTCGTCGTTTTGTTCATAATTTTCCAAAAATGATGGTGTGTAGGCAACATCATTTTTAATGATAAAGTTGGAAAAATTTCGTTTTTTTTCATGAAGAAAAATGAAAAAAAAAATTCATCATAAAAAGTGATCGTGTGTGTACGCGGCATCAGGGCTAATCTAGCCCCCAGATTAATTCATCATGCAGATAGCTGTATACTTTACGTTTTTCATTCATATAGTTTATTATTGGTATAATTGCACTGGGAATGACACAAGATTTAGAGAAGTGTGTTAAGTCTAAGGGCTAGTGAACCCTGTGCTCAGGTCTCCAGTTCTCCTGCTCTCCAGGATTGAGTCTGAAAGAGTGACTCCTCCCCAGGGCTAGAACTGACTCCAGTAGTAATCGGCGTGCGTCCTAACAGTAGGACGTACGGCTCCTGGAGCCAGACAGGCAGGGCTTTCCTCCCCCTGCCTCAGTCTCTGCTGTCTGATCCGTCAGATCCGCTCTGACGCTGAGCCGCCCCTGGATCCCTTGGTTCTCTTCTCTCCCACCGTGAGCCTCAAGGTAAGCCCCTGACATAGGGGCCATCTCCACCACCCCCTCCACCTCCTTGAGCACTGTTGGCGGCCGTCCTTTTCAGGACAAGCTGCAACGGAACCACGGCCGTCTCACGGCTTCCCTCTCCACCGTTTTCCTTCCTCATACCCTCACACTATCATCCCTGCCAGGGCATCCCCCCATCGCCTCTCCACCACAATTCCCGCCGATTCTGGCGTTTTTTTGGAACAACCGCGCCGGCCTGTCAACAATTGCGGCAGCCGCGATCTAGGAAAGGCCGCGGCTTCAACCGCGGCCTAGTGCCGCGGCACTTCCCACCCCCCTGCACTCACCACCAACAGCCCGAACTGCCTGGCAGGTCCCCCCTCCACCCCAGGAGAGTACCTGGTTCTGCTCCAGTCTCCCCCGGCTGCACCTAGCCACCCCCAGCTCACAGCCCCTAGCCCAGATCCTGCTAGCCGATCGGCAGCTATCTTGCTATACCTAGCCCCACTCTGCCCCTTCTCATCATTGAACTTTTTTTTTAATTAGTTTTTATTAGGAAATTTTTGTATACAAACTTTATACAGAAGTGCATAGAAGAAAACAAAACATGAGAAAACATGCATTACTGTGAAAGTACTTCAAACCTTTAACCTTCCCACAAATCCAATGAGAAAATACAAAACCAAACAGGGAATCAATCCATGAAACATCATTGAACATCAATCAACCTGTATTATCGCACGGTTTGTTCGTGGGAAAGTTGTAGGGGATATAAGTAGGGGGGAGGGAGGGGGGGGGAAGAAGAGAAGGCGGGAAGGGAATCAGAGACAAAACAAGGGGGGGGGGGGAGAGAAGAAGAAGAGGAAGGATCTCATCATTGAACTTGATCCAGGGCTTATCCGATCGCCTCTTAAGGGGTCAGGAAGGAATTTTTTACCCTGCTGGAGCATATTGGCTTAGCACTGCCAGGGTTTTTTTGCCTTCCTCTGGACCAACTGAGGATAGAGGATTCAGTTATCCTTGAACGTCCTCTCTCCCCCCCCCCCTGGTGTCTGGCGACTATGGTTAATCTGCAATATTCTGCAGAAACCATTTGGGATCTGAGGCAATTTGCCGCAATATTGCCAGCCATCACCAAAAAAGCCCTAAGAACTGAACGACTATTGAGAGTCGATCAACGATCGACTATCAAGAATTGCAGCCGTATACCCCAGCCTAAGCAAATATCATGTGCTTTGATCAACACAAGATCGGCAGTAAAACACCGACTAGAAATCCATTATTTCATTCTACAATACGATTTAGACTGCCTCTTTATTACAGAAAGCTGGCTCACAGCCGACTGTAACACCATTCTAGGAGAATTGGTGCCAGAAAACTATCGTATTATAACCAAAACAGAATAGGGCAAAGAGGAGGAGGACTGGCGGTGATCCATAAGACACATCTTGGGATCACTAAACCCGTTCTTCAAAACCCTCTTCCATTCATGGAAACCCTTACTCTACAACTACAAGCAAACTCCCAGGAGACCGTCCAGATTTTACTCTGCTATAGGCCACCTGGCCCAAAATTGCAGTTTCTCCCATCACTGATGGACTTTATCTCCACTTACACCCTGAACAGCAAACACCTTTTGCTGCTCGGGGACCTCAACCTCTGGGCCAACTCCCCGCAAGACCCCGTCGCCAACGCCTGCATTGACCACCTGGAAGGATTAGGGCTACAACAACTAGTATGCGGGCCCACACATGCCTCAGGTCATACGCTCGATCTTATTTTCAGACAAAATCTGGAAATAAAAATCTTGGAAAATGAACCATTGCCATGGACAGATCACCATGCAATTAAATTCATTATTTCCGAATTCCCCCCCCTTAACAAAAACATCAAATCCAGTGACAATACACTGGACTAGATGTCAGAAGAAGCTCCACTCGGAACTCTTCAAAGCCACGTTAAAGGAAAAAATAAAAACCATTCAGCCACATCAAACAGCTGAAGAAACCCTGGATGCCATAAACACAGCCCTGAAATAGAAGACCCTCAGACGAGAACCTCTCCATCTACAAGACAATAACAAGAAAATACCACAAAGAAATTTTTACAGCCCTCATTCGCCCCCGCGAACTCTTCAAGCTGGTCACTCAGACCATGAATCCAGGATGTCTTGAAGCCCCCAATTCAGACACACAAGAATTTTGCGATGAATTATCGGATTACTTCATTAATAAAATCGAGGGAATCCGTCAAAGCATTCAGCAAAACAATTCCCCCCCTAGCCCCCCCCCCCCCGCAATTATTTACACAGCACCTGTAGTAACTCGCCACAACCAGGTGAGTTCACGCTGGAACCCATCTCTATCCATGCCACTAAAAATATCATCGGTACTTTGCGTAACGGCACTGCACCGAATGATATTATCCCCACCAAACTGCTGAAGGAATGCGCCGACATCCTGGCACCTCCTATCACGCAGCTTATTAACCAATTAACCAATCGTTCAGGGAAGGCATAGTACCCTCCCTGTTGAAGGAGGGTATAATTCGACCCATCTTGAAGAAACTCACCCTGGACCCTAAGGACCCACTCCACCGCCGTCCCATAACAGGCCTAAATGCACTCTCTAAAGTAATGGAAAAATAGTGGTACAACAGCTGCAACAGCATCTAGCTACCCACAAGCTACTTGATCCTTTTCAATCGGGATACCGGCCCGGACACGGGACAGAAACTGCATTGCTCAAGATATGGGACGACGCTCTCGAGGCCGCAGACGAAGGAGAATCTTGTCTTCTGGTTCTGTTGGACCTAAGCGCAGCCTTCGACACTGTAGACCACAAGCTTTTATTGACTCGGCTAGCTGAAGTAGCCAGAGTCGCAGAAGGCGATTTATCTTGGTTCTCCTCTTTTTTGGAGAACCGATCGCAAATTGTGAAGTTGGGACCTTTCACTTCTGAGAAACGCACATTATCGTGCGGTGTCCCTCAAGGATCCCCCCTGTCACCAGTGTTATTCAACATCTATCTTCGTCCGCTTTTTGAAATCATCAGCAGTCAAAAACTGCTTTACCACTCATATGCAACTGTATTTCCGCATTTGCAACAAAAAGGATCACCACCTCAATCTAGAGACATGCCTCTCTTTGATAGAGGACTGGATGACAAAGAGTTATCTTAAACTCAACGGAGCGAAAACGGAACTTCTCCTGTTTAACGCCAAGCGCATGAATCATCCTGCAACAACTTGGACACCCCCGCCCATTCTGGGCAAAATCATCACCCCTAGAGCCAAAGTCAAAAGTCTTGGGGTCATTTTTGACTCCTATATGACAATGGACGCACAAATAGGGTCAGTAGTCAGCGGATCTCACCATCTGCTGCGCCTACTACGCAGACTTACTCCTTTCATCCCCAAAGAAGACTTAGCGGTCGTGGTGGGAGCAATTGTTAACTCCAGACTGGACTATGCAAATGCCCTTTACCTCGGACTCCCCAAGTACCAAATCGTTCGTCTGCAGGTCGTTCAAAACACGGCTGCTCGACTTGTGACTGACCCTGGGAATTAATCTCACCTTCACTGAGATCCCTTCACTGGTTACCAGTAAAAGACAGAATCACTTTTAAAGCACTCTGTCTAACGCATAGATGTATCCATTGGAATGCTCCCCATTATCTATGTGAAAAAATAAAAGTTCATAACCCCAATCACGTTCTGCGATCCACCAATCAAAATCTACTCCAGACGCCGAAAACAAACTACAAGTCCAAAGGAGACAGAAGATTCGCGGTCCAAGGTCCCAGACTATGGAACGCTTTACCAACCAGCATTCGGTTGGAGGAGAATCACTTAGCATTCAGGAGAAAGATTAAAACTCATCTCTTTTGATACCAAAAGAGACAGGAACAACGAGCGCCCAGAGGCGATTTGGTTCGCATGTGCCGCGCTATATAAGTTTTTATTCATTCATTCATTCATTCATTCATTCACCCTCAGATTAATGCATTATGAAGTTAGATTGCTGTATACTTTACATTTTATATCATTGATTATTGGTATGATTGCACTGATAATTTGACATACCCACTGGATAAGCTTTAGTCCCATTGCAGAGGTTTCCATTCACTTCCTGTCCCATAGCTAAACACGAAGTGGGAGGAAATTCCTGCAAATTAAGAGAATTCCTTGGGGACCCCTAGGTTACAAGAACTAGTGCCCCCATTGGAAGATTTTCCCTCTATTACTCTTTTGGGGACAACCCAAAATCCGGGATCTTCTTTTATTTTCACTTTCAATAAAAATTGTAAATGGGACAAATAGAGAGGATGAATCTCCTTATATTGACAGTAGACAGCAATAAAAACGATCTGGGGTTCTAATCCCTCAGGCGGCGTACACACGACCGAGGTTCTCGCTGGAAACCAGCGAGAACCTCGCTGGAAGCTGCATTCCAGCGAGGACCTCGGCCGTGTGTACGCTCCTGGCTCGCCCCGCCCGTCGGGAATCCCGTCGAGCGAAAAGAGAGCACGCTCTCTTTTTGCTCGACGGCCCGCCTGGATGAATGGCTGGTTGCCATTCCCGACGGACGGGTCGCCGATGTGTTCTGCCCGTCGAGGTTCTCTGCCGTGTGTACGCGGCTTCACTTTATAATTGTTTTTTTCCCCACTAAATTAGGATGTTCCACCTTTATTTTCCTAGCACAAGCCCCATCTTTTCTTCTTCATAATAACCCTCTATGAGTGACCCATAGATGGGGGGGGGGTTCTGGCTGTAACTAACATGAATAGTGTCAGTTACAGCCTGGTTGAACACAGCAAGTAAGGAGGTGTGTGCAGCTCCAGACTTTGTGTGAATCCGCGTACACACGGCAGAGAACCTCGACGGGCAGAACACATCGTTCCGCCCGTCGAGGTTCTCTGCCGGCCATCGAAATCGGCGACCCGCCCGTCGGGAATGGCAACCAGCCATTCATCCAGGCGAGCCGTCGAGCAAAAAGAGAGCGTGCACTCTTTTCGCTCGACGGGATTCCCAACGGGCGGGGCGAGCCAGGAGCGTACACACGGCCGAGGTCCTCGCTGGAATGCAGCTTCCAGCGAGGTTCTCGCTGGTTTCCAGCGAGAACCTCGGTCGTGTGTACGCCGCCTGAAGCCACGTACACACGGCAGAGAACCTCGACGGGCAGAACACATCGTTCCGCCCGTCGAGGTTCTCTTGCGGCCGTCGAAATCGGCGACCCGCCCGTCGGGAATGGCAACCAGCCATTCATCCAGGCGGGCCGTCGAGCAAAAAGAGAGCGTGCTTTCTTTTCGCTCGACGGGATTCCCGACGGGCGGGGCGAGCCAGGAGCGTACACACGGCCGAGGTCCTCGCTGGAATGCAGCTTCCAGCAAGGTACTCGCTGGTTTCCAGCGAGAACCTCGGTCGTGTGTACGCCGCCTGAAGCCGCGTACACACGGCAGAGAACCTCGACGGGCAGAACACATCGTTCCGCCCGTCGAGGTTCTTTGCCGGCCGTCGAAATCGGCGACCCGCCCGTCGGGAATGGCAACCAGCCATTCATCCAGGCGGGCTGTCGAGCAAAAAGAGAGCGTGCTCTCTTTTCGCTCGACGGGATTCCCGACGGGCGGGGCGAGCCAGGAGCGTACACACGGCCGAGGTCCTCGCTGGAATGCAGCTTCCAGCGAGGTTCTCGCTGGTTTCCAGCAAGAACCTCGGTCGTGTGTACGCCGCCTGAGATGTTTTCAGTGTATGACAGGAGTGTAGAGTTCAGCACGTTGTGAGAAGATCGGGTTCCCGACATCTGCAGCAAGGGGGATAGTATCTGTTTATGAGGTGATGGTTATAGGTTATGAGAGATGAAAGGACAGGAAATAAGAGGACTATAAACTTCTCTTGCAGCCTTCTTAAGTTTATAGAACTCTAAGTTACTAAAAATGTGGAAGTAGGGAGTCATGGCTTGCACCTTCATGTGAGCAGCAGCAACACAGATATCTCACCACAAGATCTTCTACAGTGATCTTGCACCATTATTATGAGGCATACAACCACCAGGGAGTTACTCAACATCTCCTCCCACACTCACCCAAGAGGTCGGTGATCCTTGCCAACATAACAAAGAGGAAAAAAAGGAGGCAGTGGGCACTGACCTCAAAGCCTAAGATATCACCAACTCCTCTATGCCAAGACGAGCCAATATAAACAGAGGGAGGTGGCTTAGAGGCTGGAGTGCTTTACTCATGCTTCAACTAGAGAGGGGCAGGAAAAGCCAGGCAGTGAACATCCTGCTACACCAGATGGTGTAGAGAGTCTCCATTATCACCTGATCCACAGTCTGCATGTGAATAGGATAGTATGAGTACACTCAATTAATCCTGAAACCCTGCTAATGATAAGTCCATAAGAATATAAGGATAAGGATGAGGATGATAAGGATATTAAGGGGAACCCCGCGGTCAATTTAAAAAATATTACGTGGGGTTCCCCCCAAATATCAATTCCAGACCCTTCAGGTCTTGTATGGATTTTAAGGGGAACTCCACCCCAAATAAAAAAAAATGGCGTGGAGTTCCCCCAAAAATTCACACCAGACCCCTTATCCGAGCACGCAACCTGGCCGGCCGCAGGAAAAGAGGGGGGAACGAGATTGCGACCCCCCCCTCCTGAACCGTACCAGGCCCATTGCCCTCAACATTGGGAGGATACTTTGGGGGTCTGTGACCCCTCAAAACACCATGTCCCCATGTTGATGGGGACAAGGGCCTCATCCCCACAACCCTTGCCCAGTGGTTGTCGGGGTCTGCGGGCGGGGGGCTTGTCGGAATCTGGAAGACCCCTTTAACAAAGCGGACCCCCCTTAGTCGAGTGTCTTCACCTATTCTTTAGCTATGGTCTTCCCAACGTGTGAACGATGGGAAGTTAGCCCAAATAGAAGGCTATGATTACTTGTTTTGTAGGGATGATGGGAGGAGACTTTCCTCCTCCTTTCAATTCAGACCTATATTAGGCCATTTTGTGCTGTACTCACTTCTCCTTTTTTGCACCTCCTTTAACTTTTTTTCTTCTCTTCCCACTGCACGGCTGTCTCCACCTCTCATAATTGCTCCAGGTCCCAGGTCCTACACCCAGCTGAATCATGATCCTCTTCTCACTCATCTTGGTTTGGTAAGTTATGGTAGTAACAAATTACTTTGATTCTCTCTGTTTTAGGTCCCTGTTCAGTACAGTGTGTGTTTTCCCAAAATTATAATGCTAAATACCTTCTTTGCATAGCCAAGCTGTCTTGTCTGTGACCTCCCTCTGCTTTCCTTCCTGATGTGAGTACAGTGGGAGGGGCTAATATATCCCTCTGATGAACACAAGCAGAGGGAGATCATGTGTCTGCACAGCTGGGCTCTGAAAAATAGGTATTTGGCATTATAGTTTTAGGAGAACACACACACTGTACTAAACAGGGACCTCAAATTGAGAGGATCAAAGTAAATAATACAGGTTTCTTTACTTTGAAAGCACCAAAGCAACTGCAGGGAATACATTTACACAGGGAGGAGAGGACAGGAGGGGGGAGGGGAGGGGAGAGGGGAGGTGAGGGGAGAGGGGAGGTGAGGGGCATTGAGGAGATCGGCTCTCACACAGACTATGGAACTGACAGGGAGAGAGGGAGGGGAGGGGGGAGATACAGAGATGGTGAGAAGATAGCTGGATGACAGAGGCATGTAAATTGACCACATTATCAGATATCAGCAGCCATGATAGACGTGGACAGTTTTCAAAGGGGCAGGCAGGATCAGCCAGGGACAATTGACATGGCAAAACCACTGTGCTCTATCTTGGGCTAATTGGCATACCTGTAGGTCCCCTTTAATTTGCCGTGTAGCTCCATGAGCGTGCCCACGAACCCAGCAAACTCGATGTTCGCTGGTGGCCCGTGATCATGACACAGAGAGGCAGAACGGGGAGATGCCTATGTAAACAAGGCATTTCCCTGTTCTGCCTAGTGACATGACAGGGATATACTGCTCCCTGTCATTGGGAACAGTGATCGCTGTCATATCAGTGGTAGCCCATCCCTCCACAGTTAGAATCACTCCTTAGGACTCACTTAACCCCTTGATCGCCCCTAGTGTTTAACCCCTTCCCTGCCAGTGTCATTTACACAGTAATCAGTGCATTTTTATAGCACTGATCGCTGTATAAATGACAATGGTCCTAAATAGTGTTAAAAGTGTCTGATGTGACCGCCGCAATGTCGTAGTCAGTCATGATAAAAATTGCAGATCATTGCCATAACAAGTAAAACAAATGCCATAAATCTATCCCTTATTTTGTAGACGCTATAAATTTGCTCAAACCAAACTATATACGGTTTAATTTTTTAAATATGTAGAAGAATACATATCAGCCTAAACTGAGGGAAAAAAATGTTTTTTCTATATATTTTTTGGGGATATTTATTACAGCAAAAGGTAAAAAATATAGCTTTATTTTTTCAAAATTCCCGCTCTTTTTTTGTTTATAGTGCAAAAAATAAAAATCGCAGAGGTGACAAATAGCACCAAAAGAAAGCTCTATTTGTGGGAAAAAAGGATGTCACTTTTGTTTTGGTACAACATAGTACGTACCAGTGCTCTGGTCAGGAAGGGGGTAATTTCTTCCGGGACTGAAGTGGTTAAAAAGTGTCCTTAAAAATGGTTTCATGCTTCAGTCTTAAAACTTAGAGAATAGCTCTAGATGTTTTTTTTTTTTTTTTTTACATGAAATCTGCCTACTCTCTTCCTCTGGAATAAGGCATCAGGACATCTACATTAACGTTTTAAGATTGTTAAAGTCTATAATCTGAAAAAAAAAGACATTATGGGCCAGATTCACGTACATCGGCGCATTTTTGGACCGGCGTAGTGCAACTCCTTTAAGTTAGACCGGCTAAATTTCGAGGCGCAAGTACCGTATTCTCGTAGTATTTTCGGCCAAATTTGCACCGGTGCAATGTAAATTACGAGGCGTAAGGCGGTGTAATTCAAAGTGGGAAGGACGTGGGTGTGTTCCATTGAAATGAGCCGTGACCCCATGCAAATGAAGGACCGGCCAGACTGGGCATGTGCACATGAAGCAGACTATGGTCAGCACCTCTCTGAGCATGCTCAGAATTCGGCACGGCGTAATCAGTTAGATAGGAACTAGGCCTGTCAGACTTAGTGAGCTATGCACAGTGCTTAAATAGACCGAGAGAAATGCCCTTCCATTGCAAAAGTACATCCAATTTTTTTCCCTTCCTACAGCAAGGTGCTTTTGTTCTGTTGTTTGTTAGTGTTTGTTGGTTTGTGACGTGTCTTTGAGATTTTTGGAGAGTGTTTTTTGCTGAGTTTTTTTTTTTTTTTTTGCTGTGTTTTTTTTTAATTTTGCTGTTTTTTTTTTGTTTTGTTTTTTATTTTGCTGGGCATTTTTTTTTTTTGCTGGGCATTTTTTTTTTGCTGGGCATTTTTTTTTTTTCTGTTTGTGAATGATTTTTGAATGTGGGGGTGACATTCCTGCCACCACTCCACTTGTACGCTGAAAAGAGCCACTGGCAAGGAAATGGAGTGTTGCCAGGACCTTGACCAGTGGCTGAACTGCATGTGAGCGGTGTGTTGGGCTGGTGATGTCCTCCTGCAGGGTTGTGGTTAATTGGTTAATTCCAGGATGGCATGAGGGGTGAATCTGAAGATGTGATACACCTCGGAATCACTCATGCCAAAGATGTCTATGCGTGTGCGGTATATCCTCTCCCGTGCCCTCCTCCGTGCCCTCCTCCTTCTGTGCTCATCTAAAGTCAGTAGTATAGCTATGAGCAAGGATGCCCCTGGCATGTTGGCAGGGCCGCCATCAGGAATTATGGGGCCCCTTACACAGCTTCAGGCATGGCCCCACTGGAGCAGAGAACTATAGATACGCTGCGTAAATACTAAGAATAGCCGCCGTATCTTTTTTTGCTATTCTGAAAAGAAGATAAGCCGGCTTTCTTCTTAGATACGAGCGGCGTAATTCGCTTACACCGTCGTATCTTAGTTGCATTATTACGCTGGCCGCTAGGTGGCGTTTACGTCGATTTCTTATTTCCTATGCAAATGAGAAAGATACGGCGATTCACGAGCGTACTTGCGATGGCGCGTCGTTTTTTACGTCGTTTACGTAAGCGTTAGACAGTGTAAGGATACCCCTTCTATAGCAGGCGCAGCCAATGTTAAGTATAGACGTCGGGACCGCATCGAATTTGCCGTCGGCTACGTCGTTTGCGTAACTCGTTCGGGAATGGGGCTCGACGTTCAAGTCGTTTACATTGATAAAAATCGACATGATTTCGCGCATGCGCACTGGGAACGTCCACAGAGGGCGCATGCGCCGTCCAAAGAAAACGTGAATGAGGTGGGGTCATGATTCATTTACATGAATCACGCCCCCACTCCATTAATTTGAATTGCGTGGCCTTACGCCGTGCAGTTTACACTACGCTGCCGCATAGTATGGAGCAAGTGCTTTCTGAATAAGGCACTTGCCCATAATATTTGCGGCGGCGTAGTGTAAACACCATATGCTACGCTGCCGGACAGATACGCAAAAGGTATCTGAATTGGGCCCATATGGTCTAATTTTAGACTTTCCGTGCAGCTGATAAGCACATAGGCCCAGATTCACAGAGCGATTACGCGTGCGCAACTGCTGTTGCGCGTGCGTAAGTCTAAATGTGCGCGTGCGTATAGTTGCACGCGATTCACAAAACAATATACGCCAGAAATCTACGTTTTTTGGTCCGGCGTAATTGAGTTAGACCTTCGCTTCCCTTCGCGCAAAACTGCGCTAGACACACCATTGATTTGCTAGTCAAATATGCTAATGAGGGAGTTACGGGGATTCACAAAAAAACGCAGTTGCTGCGCAGGCTACGCGATGTGCGCAACAGCAAAATGTTCTGTCTAAAGTTAGAGGACCTAAAAGCTGGTCTAAATTTTGAAAAAAAGTCTAATTGTCAGATAAAGCAACACTGTTAGTGAGGAGTTCAGCAGTCACACGTGTTGCCCAACAATCTGTATGCCAACATGCCAGGGGCATCGTCGCGCATAGCTATACTACTGACTTTAGATGAACAAAGAAGGAGGAGGGCACGGAGGATGGCACTAAGGAGGGCACGGGAGATGTTTTTTTTTTTTTTTTTTATTTGCTTATATAAAATTTACAATTTAAATTAATCTAATACAATATTCTTATCTGATACAAGCCCCTCACTCTTCACTTGATATATCACACACGCATAGACATCTTTGGCATGAGTGATTCTGAGGTGTCTCGCATCTTCAGATTCACCCCTCATGCCATCATGGAATTACCACAACCCTGCAGGAGGACATCAGCAGCCCAACACATGACACTACCCATGACACCCATGACAGCTACATATACAATCAGAGCCCCATCCCCACAGATTTCGAACAGAACATGTATGGGGACAGCTGGCTGGTTGGTGAGTGACATGGGTGGCAGGCATGACTATCCCCTCCCGTGATGCACACCTCACAAGTGGCACATGCATTACTAACATCCTCCTGTCTTTTCCCTTCAAGGTGACTCTGCATATGCACTGGTACCCCATCTCATGACCCCATCTCATGACCCCATCTCATGGCAGCTCACATTATGCATCTTTGCACGTTAAACACACACATTAATCATGGCACAATGAGAATGCATGCATGCACACCACTGTGGTCCCTAGCACACACACCCCACATCCTCATCACATTGGATTGGCACCAGTCCACCATGCAGGACTTGTGAGTTGCAACGCCATGCCACGGCTCCAATTATGTCACTGTACATTCATACACCATTCACACAGACCTGGCGATCACTTCTCCACCACAAATGAGGGTGACACCCCTTTTCCCGCAGGAATATCACCCCCACATTCCAAAATCATACACAAACAGAACCAAAAAAATTAAATAAATGACGAGCAAAAATAAAAAATGCCCAGCAAAAATATAATTTAAACAAAATAACAACAAAGAAAACACATAAAAGACAAAAATCACTCTGCAAAACAGTCCTCAAATATCTCAAAGACACGTCACAAACAAACAAAAGCACCTTGCTGTAGAGGGAGGGATACAAAGGGATGTATTTTTGCAAAGGAAGGGCATTTGTGTCTGTCTATTTATGCTGTCTGCGTAGTTCATAAAGTTGCCCTAGTCCATTTCCAATTTCACTGATTGCGCCGCTCCCGAGTTGTGAGCATGCGCACAATGGAGCTGACATGGTTTCCTTCACGCGCGCATGCGCGATTCGGCCGGCCCTTCATTTGCATGGGGTCACGGCTCATTTCAATGTAACACGCCCACGTCCCTCCCAATTTGTATTACTCCTCCTTACGCCTCAGGAAAAAACCTTACGCTTGCGCAATCTCTTGCGCAAAAGCTTCGTGAATCGCGGGATTACGCGGCTAGATTGCGCAAGTCTAACGGAAAAGTGGTGCGCTACGCCGGTCCAATAATGCGCCGATGTACGTGAATCTGGGCCATAGACTGCACCGAACAAACTTACTTTTGTGGATCGGCGTATCTCCCTCATTTTCATATTTGCATAGGAAATCAATGGTGTGGACGGAGTAAATGTGCACCTAGGATGTGCAGACGTAGGCAAGTTAGGCCGGTCGGGAGTAGCCTATTTTGGTGCGTATCTAGTTCTGTGGGTACGGTGCGAAAAATATTCTGGGCCAGATTCAGGTAGATGAGAGTATCTTTCCTCTGGAGTAACGCTTCTCATTTACGTTACTCTGAAGACCCTTTCAGCGCAAGTCCTGTAATTCACATAGCAGTTGCGCGTAAACTTGCGCCAGAGTAACGATAATGCGCTGGCGTAACCCGACGCAAGTGGAAGTGGGTGTGATCATATGTAAATGATGGGCGGAGCCCGGCGCAGAGGCTTACGTTCAGCGCATCATCCACGGAGCATGCGCAGTGAGTGCGGCTCCACTCGCCCCCTTGTGCGCATGCTCACAACTTCCGTCGGCACCACTTCCTGGGAAACGTCAGCGCAATGCGTTCCGCTGGGCGCTTAAAAGCGCTGGCGGAAACGCCATTCCGGCGCAAAAGTAGTTCCGTTTCCCCCCACCCCAGGGAAGATACTTTTGTGCTGTGATGGCTGCTCCCGCTACCCCCAGAGAGAGGAGGAACCTCAACTTTAATACCCAGGAGGTCTCAGTGATTATCTCGGCTATGGAGACGGAGAATGAATTTCTCCATGGCAAAAAAAGCCGGAAGACCAGCCGGGAGAGGAAGCAGGGCATCCTGGAGTCCATTGCTGCCAGGGTCAATGTCCTGGGCTACTCCACCCGGACTGCTGGGGACATACAAAAGAAAATAAATGACCTGCGGCGCAAGGTGAGGGACAAGGTGGCCTCCATCAGGAGGTATGAGAGGGGCACAGGTGGTGGTCCCCCATGTCCTGTCACCCTGACCGCAGAGGAGGAGGTGGTTGCTCGCTGCCTGGAGAGGGAGCAGGTGGAGGGGGTCGCAGGCTATGACTCCGTGGAGGAAGGCACAAGGACAGGTAAGTGTTTTATAATCCCCTATTTGTTGTTTTGCATTTGGGGGGGGGGGGGGGGACATGTGCCAAGTGTGTGGGACCACCAACATGTGTCTGCTTTGTGTCATCCACAGATGACGGAGCTGGGCCATCATCTGTCAGCCTGCATTCCACCCCATCCCCCCCACGCCATCATGTGCCCGAGCCACTGGGTGGTGAAGAGGTTGTGGAGGAGGAGAGTGGCCACACCACACCTGCCGAGGTGGTTGTGGAGGATCCTGCTGTGGCAGAGCAGGACTTTTCTTTGGTTTTGTCTGTCTCCTCCCCTTCTCCTGGCCCGTCTGTCGTCCCCTCCCCCATCCTTGGAAGCCCCTCAAGGGCGACTCCTTCCACCCGAGGACATCCATCTTCTGGCCCCAGGAAGGCGACCCAGAAGACCAGGGGGGTGTCTGATGGTGTCCAGGACCAGTTGGCGAGGGATCACGCCAGGCAGACGGAACAGATGGGGGCCATAGCGGTGCACTTGGAGAAAGTGGCTGACAGCCTGGGCTCCGTTGCCAACCTCAGCAACGCAGTGCAGGATGTCAGCTCTAATTGCGCTGCAGTGGTCACCACTTTGGGGGAGGTGCAGGGGGATATCCAGCACCTTACTGCAGCCGTCCAGGCCAACACTGCTGCCATCCATGGGAACAGTGCTGCCATCCGGGAGCAGGGGAGGCTGAGTCGGCGGGCCCAGCATTACCAGGTGACCCGTCAGCTCCGGATGCAGGCCCAGACGAACACATACCTTGGACGGATAGCCAGGGCCTTGGAGGGCACGCAGGCCACACCTGCCAGGAGTGGCCCACCTGGGGATCAGCCACCTCCAGATGCCCCCCCACCCCCACCCACTCCATCCAGGCAGCTGCGGAGCCAGAGAGGGGCCCCCAGAAGAAGCCCCCGGCATCCCCGATGAGGCCTTTTATTTTTTCTGGTTTTATATTATTGTTTTTGACATACTCAGGTCATGAGTTTATTTTTTATTTTTCTCAGGTTATGAGATTATTTTTCTTTTAATGATCAGGATATGATATTTCTAATTTCTTTTTGTACTGCACACGGTCAGGAGTGCAGGGGACAGTGTGAATGGTGTGTGAATGTGAGAGGGTGGCACTCCTGAAAGTAAGGGGTGTCACCCTCGGCCGTGGTGGTGAAGTGAACCCCACGGCTGAATGAATGATGTGTGAAAGGTGTGTGAATGGACAGTGACATCATTGGGGCCTTGACGCTGGCGTTACTGCTCCCAACTCCTACATGCTGGACTTGGGCTAATCCAATGCGATGTGCATGTGGTGTGTGTGATCTAGGGACATCAGTGGTGTACACGCGTGCACTGTCTGTGTTATTAATGTTTTGGTTTAGTGTCCAAAGATGCCTACGGCGAGGACCCTCCTGACTGCTCTTCCATCAGCAGACTGGTTCTCCTCTGGCAGGTGGGGACTGTGTGGGTCGGGGGTCAGGTCATCACGTATGTCAATATGCAGGCCTTTTTTCATAGCAAAGTTATGTAGTATGCAACATGCACCGATGATCTGGCACACAAAGGTAGGGGAATACAAGAGGGCCCCCCCAGACTTATCCAAGCATCGGAAACGGGACTTCAGGAGCCCAAATGTTTGCTCAACCACTGCACGGGTTTTGATGTGTGCTTCATTGTATTTTCTCTCTCCTCTGGTTTGGGGGTTCCGGAAAGGAGTCATTAGATGGGGTCCCAATGCATATGCAGAGTCACCTGTAAGGTAAAAGACAGGAGAATGTTAGTCATGCATGTGCGATTTCTGTTGTGCATCACGGGAGGGGATAGTCATGCCTGACTCCCTTGTCACTCACCAACCAGCCAGCTGTCCCCATACATGTTCTGGTTAAATTCTGCTGGGATGGGGCTCTGACGGTATATGAAACTGTCATGGCTGGACCCGGGGTGTTTGGCACGGACGTGCCATATGAGGCGTTGGGCATCGGCTATCACCTGTACGTTGATGGAGTGCCAATGCTTCCGATTGCGGTATATGTGCTCTGTGGCACTGGGGGGCTGTAGGGCCACATGTGTGCAATCAATGGCCCCCACAGTGGGTGGGAATCTGGCAATGTTGTAGAAATCTGTCATTGCCTTCTGCCGTAGCTCCTCAGTGGTTGGTCTGATGAACTGGTTGGACATGCGTCTGAGGATTGCAGGGACAACCTGGTGCACACATCTGCTTATGGAGGATTGTGACATCCCAGCCACCACTCCACTTGTACGCTGGAATGATCCACTTGCTAGGAAATGAAGTGTTGCCAGGACCTTCACCAGTGGCTGCACTGCTTGTGATCGGTGTGTTGGGCTGGTGATGTCATCCTGCAGGGTTGTGGTTAGTTCAAGTATTGCATCTGGGCTGAATCTGAATAGGCGATACACCTCCTCATCCCCCATGCCAAAGAGGTTCATACGTGTGCGGTATATCCTCTCACGTGCCCGCCTTCTTGGTTCCAGGGGACCCATCAGTAGTTCTAGGACCACAATTGCCCCTGGCATGTTGGCACACAGAGGTGTTGTCCTTGCAAGTGGGGGTGCTCAGCTAGCTCTTATCGTCGGTAACGCTGCTGTAGCTGCTCTCCTGCTGACCTGTGACCGTCTGGAGTAAAGATAAAGCAGCCTTTTGTAGAAATAACTTTGCGCCGGACAGACCAGATACGCGCAGCGCATGTATCCAGCGTATGGTGCTAATCCGTTCGTGAATTGTGAAAAATCCCTCATTTGCATATTTGCAGGGGAAATCAATGGGCGCGACTGATGCGCCCAGCGAAAATAAACGCTGACGATACTCTGGCGTCGGAACGTTCCGCCGGTCGCAAATGAGTCGTTATTGGGCGCATCTAGTTTGGTGGGTACGGGCACATAGAAACGACGGCGCATCATCACAGTTACGCGGCGCATATCCAAATACTCCAGCGCAAGTGTTCGTGAATCTGGCCCTCTGAAGCAAATTTAGACTTAGACGGCACATCTCAAGATACTCCGGCGTAAGTGCTTTGTGAATCTGGCCCTATATTTGTTCATCTCAGATCAGGTCTACCGGATTTCCCTCTGATGCAGAATCTTAGCAAATAAATAGCCCAGCTAATCAGTTCAGTTTTTCTGACTTTTTTGTCTCTAAAAAAGCATACTCTAAGTAATATTTTAGGATGACTGAATCTGCTTAGTTTCTTGCTTACATTGCAGTCTAGAAAAACACACTGATCAACTCACACATGAAATACAAACTTTTTACACAAGGTAGGTGGTATAGGTAGCAGGAGGGGGGGGGCATTAATCTAGTTAGTGTTGGGCTGGCATTCTACTTTAAATTGATAATAAAGACTCTTTCTTTCTCGTACATCACGGGACACAGAGCGGCATATTCATTACTATATGGGTTATATGGAGTACCTTCAGGTGTGGACACTGGCAATCTCAAACAGGAAGTCCCCTCCCTATATAACCCCCTCCCCTAGAGGGAGTCCCTCAGTTTTTTCGCCAGTGTCTTAGGTGTTGGTCACGGAATAGCTTTGCTCCACATCCTTGGGATTAAGGGCGGGCTAACTGGATCTGTCCAAGGAGCCTCAGTGCCAAAGTGGACAGTACCCGGGCCCCAAACCGTGGGGTTTTGCCTATAATGCTCCTCTTTGGAGGGCTGGACCCTGGGCCCAGGACTTGGAGTTTGTAAAGACCATAAGTTCCTGTTTGCCAGGGTGCTATATAGGTCCAGGACAGTGGGTACCTTCATAGGACCCCAGGGCCTGAAGGTCTATTACGCTACCCACGGAGATGGGAGAAGATTGGATCGTTTTGCTAGACAAACATCCTGCAGCATGGAGCAGGTAAGAGGGGAGCCTGCGGGACTTGGTTCAACAGCAGGCTCTCCGGGGTAACCTAAAAGGGGGGTAGCCTAAGTATGCTCTGCATTGGCAACCTTGCTCACTATGTCTGAGAAGACAGGATGATCTCATTCCCCCATCACTAGGTTCCCCTGTCTAAGAAACAATTGTGTTTGCTAGCTACCTGCTGCTTTCTTCCTAGGGCTAGTAAGGACCCCTATGGGGCCTTTTGGAGAGTCCTACCTGGCCGGGGGTTTGATTCTGCCGCCTGGTACTGCAGTCCTGGGTCTCCAGCAGCGCGGCTCCTCCATGTACTTCCTTCTCCGGCATACGCACGCGCGCGTGCGCGCGCACGTCTTATAGACGTTTTTCGCGCCGTTCGGAGGGGAGGGCGGGGGGGGGGGGGGGCGTGCCTGCAGCGTCATCAGGGGCGCGCCTTGTGTGCTGTTATAGATCAGCAGGCTATAGTCAGTGCTCAGTCTGAGGCTGATCTGAAAGGGAGAGGACGCAGAGCGGCAGAACAGTGACTCCCGGTGGCGGAAGAGGGGTAGTACATGCTGGACTTGGTTCCAATGCTTTTCTGTTAAGCCAAAAAATCCCCCTTTTTGCAACAGGTTGGAGGCTGGCAAACTAAGTTTGGGGTCGCTGTATGTTAAAAAAAAAAAAAAAAAAAAAAGACTTATATATTAAAAAAAAAAAAAGGGTTTCCCTTCCATGGAGGACGACTCTTCGGAGAGGATCTGGATAAATACATTCAGACTATTTCAAGTGGCAAAAGTACCCTTTTACCAGTCAAAAAGACATTCCGGGGTCCTACATTTAAAAGGCAGCTCTTTCCTGTCTCAGGGCCCTCAAATTCCAGGCAGTATCGATGGCCGCCTGCGCGATCCAACTTTAACAGTAGATCGCAGGGACAGGCCCCTGGGGGTAGGAGACCATGGTATCGCAAGCCGACAAAACCAGCCCCTAAGTCTGCCTTATGAAGGGGCGCCCCCACTCTCGCGGGTGGGGGGAAGGCTTCGTTTCTTCTCAGAAGTTTGGGAAGCCAAGATCCCCGACAAATGGGTCCGGGCGTCTGTAACCACAGGCTACAGACTGGAGTTTCTAAAGTTGCCTCCGCCTCATTTTCAAGAGTCAAGGCTACCAAAGGATGCAGCAAAGAAGGCCTCGATGCTGGCAGCTTTGGATCACCTGCTTTGCCAGGGCGTGATAATAGAGGTGCCAGCCCAAGAGCAGGGCTAGGTTTCTATTCCAATCTCTTTGTCATACCAAAGCCCAACGGCGATGTCAGGCCAATCTTGGACCTAAAGAGTTTAAACGTTTACCTAAGGGTTCGTTCCTTCCGGATTGAATCCATCCGGTCAGCAGTCGCCACGCTCCAGAGGGACGATTTTCTGGCTTCCATAGACATAAAGGATGCTTACCTTCATGTACCAATCTTTCAGTCGCATCAAAGATTTTTACGCTTCACAGTGGGGCAGCGACACTTCCAATTCAGGGCGCTCCCCTTCGGGCTAGCCACGGCCCCCCGGGTATTCACGAAGATCCTAGCCCCAGTTCTGGCCAATCTAAGGATCCAAGGGGTCACAGTCCTAGCATACTTGGACGACCTTTTAATCATAGATCACTCACGGCCGTGTCTGCAACAGGCAGTAAACCTCACGGTTCAGTACCTCGAAAGGTTCGGCTGGGTCCTAAACCGGGAAAAGTCAGCGTTCCAGCCTACAAAGCAGTTGGAATACCTCGGCATGAGGTTAGACACAGAACAGCAAAGGGTGTTCCTGCCCCTTGTAAAGATCGAGGCTATCAAGGGGTTGGTTCAGTTGGTTCTAAGCAAGAAAAAACCAACTATTCGCCTGTGTATGCGATTACTAGGCAAGCTAGTGGCCACGTTCGAGGCAGTACCATACGCTCAGATCCACACTCGCGTTCTACAGGCAGCCATTCTAGCAGCCTGGGGCAAGAGAGCACATGCCTTGGAGTCCCCTTTGAAGCTATCATCAAGGGTCCGACAAAGCCTGGCCTGGTGGTTGAACCCTCAGAATCTTCTAACGTAGATATAATGGCATCCAGGTTCAACAAGAAACTAGACAGGTTCGTGTCTCGAGCGAGGGACCCTATGGCCTGCGGAACCGATGCGTTGGTTTGCCCTTGGCATCAATTCAAACTTCTATATGCATTCCCTCCGCTACAGTTACTTCCTCGCCTGTTGCGCAGGATCAGAGTGGAGCACAAGCCAGTCATTCTAGTAGCTCCAGCTTGGCCCCGGAGGACATGGTACTCACTAGTCCTGAAGATGGCAGTGGGAGACCCTTGGACTCTTCCTCTACGACCAGACCTACTCTCACAAGGCCCGATCCTCCACCCTACATTACAGCGTCTAAATTTGACGGCCTGGAGGCTGAATCCCTGATTCTCAGGGGTAGAGGTCTGTCTAGGCAGGTAATTCCTACCCTGATTAGGGCTAGAAAGCCGGCCTCCAGGGTGATTTATTACAGGGTGTGGAGGAACTACGTAGGCTGGTGTGAATCCAAAAGATGGAATTCCCGCAAATATACCATTGATAGGGTGTTAAGTTTTCTCCAGCTAGGAGTGGATAAAGGCCTGGCATTAAGCACAATCAAGGGACAGATTTCAGCTCTGTCAGTGTGGTTTCAGAGGCCGCTGGCCACCCACTCACTGGTAAAGACCTTCATACAGGGGGTCTTGCGTATTAATCCTCCTGTCAAGTCACCAATTTGTCCATGGGACTTAAATCTTGTCCTGTCCACTCTACAGAGACAACCCTTTGAGCCGTTGGCTGAGATTCCTTTAGTTTTACTGACAAGAAAGTTGGTATTCTTGGTCGCCATAGTTTCGGCCAGGAGAGTGTCAGAGTTGGCAGCCTTATCGTGTAAGGAGCCATATCTCATTCTACATAAGGACAGAGCAGTTCTCCGGCCCCATCCTGCCTTTCTACCAAAGGTTATATCCAATTTTCACTTGAACCAGGATTTGGTACTTCCATCCTTCTTTCCGAAACCCACATCTAGAAAGGAGGGGTTGCTGCATACCTTGGATATTGTCCGGGCCATGAAGGCCTATCTTAAAGCTACAGAAAAGATCCGGAAAACAGATGTGTTGTTCGTTCTACCAGATGGCCCCAAGAAGGGGCAGGCAGCTGCAAAATCCACCATCTCGAGATGGATTAGACAATTAATCATTCAGGCCTACGGTTTGAAGAGGTTGCCTCCTCCTTTGTCGGTAAAGGCCCATTCTACCAGGGCCATGGGCGCCTCCTGGGCAGCACACCATCAGATCTCTATGGCTCAGATATGCAAGGCGGCGACGTGGTCATCAGTCCACACGTTTACAAGGTTTTATCAACTAGACGTGAGAAGGAATGCGGATTCAGCCTTTGGGCAGGCAGTACTACAGGCTGCGGTTTAAGCGAGAAAGAAAAAGGGATTTTTAAATACAGCTTACCTGTAAAATCCTTTTCTTGGAGTACATCACGGGACACAGAGCTCCCACCCCTCTTTTGGGGAACATTTTTGGGAGGCATACTGCTTGCTACAAAACTGAGGGACTCCCTCTAGGGGAGGGGGTTATATAGGGAGGGGACTTCCTGTTTGAGATTGCCAGTGTCCACACCTGAAGGTACTCCATATAACCCATATAGTAATGAATATGCCGCTCTGTGTCCCGTGATGTACTCCAAGAAAAGGATTTTACAGGTAAGCTGTATTTAAAAATCCCTTTTTTGTTTTTAAATAACAATAACGGCCCTGAACCTCCTCTCCTGGAGAACCCCACAGAGAACAGGATGGACACTGCTTTAATAAACATTTACTGTATATGCAACAGTCACATAGCTGGGTGTTGGAGGTGCCCAAATATCTTAAAGGGGTAATTCCCCCAAAAACCTTTTTTTAACATTGATTGAGGCTCGTTATGTCAAGGGGAATCGGGTGTTTTTTTATTAGAAACGAAGCAGTACTTACCGTTTTACAGATGCATCGTCTCCGTCGCTTCCGGGTATGATCGTCTGGTCTGGGCGTGCCTATTTGATTGACAGGCTTCCGACGGTCGCATACATCGCGTCACGAGTAGCCGAAAGAAGCCGAGCGACGGTGCGGCTCTATACTGAGCCTGCGCACCGTCGTTCGGCTACTTTCGGAAAATCGTGACGCGATGTATCCGACCTCGGAAGCCTGTCAATCAAATAGGAACGCCTAGACCCGGAGACCATACCCGGAAGCGTCGGAGACGATGCATCTCTAAAACGGTAAGTACGGCTTAATTTCTAAAAAAAAAACACCCGATTCCCCTTGACATAACGAGCCTCAATCAGTGTTAAAAAAAAGGTTTTTGGGGGAACTACCCCTTTAAGTCCACAAATAGGATCCTTCAGAACACAGGGTGGACTCTTTTTAACAGAACTCACACAATTTACAACTTTTGAACAGCTGCTAAAAAATTTGTGGTACCACATTATAATTGCTGTTGCAAAAACAGAAGCTACGGCTATACATTTGTCGCGCAATTCTGCGCCCCCCCCCCCCCGAGATTACCGCGATCCGCTATAAATCCATCGGACCCGCCAACCACCCCCCCCCCGCTCAACAACTTTGATCGTTTGATCGGCCAACCCCCCCGCTCAACAACTCCGATCCGCGAAACCCCCCCCCCAGCTCAACAACTTTGATCTGCGAACCCCCCCCCCCGCTCAACAACATCCGTGCCCCCCGGCTCCCCCCGGCTCAACAACTCCGAACCGCTTTATTCCCCCCGCTCAACAACTCCAATCCGCGGAACCCCCCCTGCTCAACAAGGTGTCCCTCATTCCCATCTCAAAAAGTTGGGAGGTATGTAACAGTGACAGGTAGAGAGGTGTGCTAACAGTGGCTGGATGTGCTTAAAGAGACTGGGCTGGACCGGCAATGGTGACAGCATGTGAGATATGTTTTGTGGTCTGTGGTGGTGAAGCTTGGTATGCATCAGGAAAAAAAAGGTTGTCAGGATGCCACAAATTTATAATCTGTTTCTGTAAAAGTATCAGTAGCAAATATACAGCACTGAATAAATATTGTATATAGCACTGTGTACTTTATAAATCACAAAGCAGTAGTAGCAAACCACTACGCAAACCAACTTTCTGTCCCTAAAAATGATTTTATCCATTCCTCACTCTCACTAAACTCCCGACACTCTGACAAAGAGATCCAGGGAAAGCAGTCCTTAAAGGGTCACTAAAGGAAAAAAATGTTTTTGCTGAAATGACTGTTTACAGCAGGGATCCTCAAACTACGGCCCTCCAGCTGTTGCAGAACTACACATCCCATGAGGCATTGTAACACACTGACATTCATAGACATGACTAGGCATGATGGGAATTGTAGTTCCTGAACAACTGGAGGGCCGTAGTTTGAAGACCCCTGGTTTACAGGGTATAGAGACATAATAGTTAACTGATTCCTTTTAAAAACGATTAAAAACAGATACAAATCAATCATATAATGTGCCTCTAGTTTCACTTTCGTTTTTGCATCTAGTTTGGTTTTTGCATGTAATTTAATGCCTCTGTGCTGGACAGTGCCATAGAGAGTGATGGTTAGGAAAACAAAACTAGAATCTCCCAGTACTGTGGTCATCAGGAAACAGACAACCAGGAAGTGTCCAGAACAGAGCAGAATTACAGCAACATCAGAGCAAAAAAAAAAAAAACGAACAATGAGGACATGAAACCAGGACTGCAGTAAGGTAAAGGAAGATATTTAGCTAAAAAAAAAATCCTTTAGTGACCCTTTAAGGCTCCATGCACACTAGTGCTTTTTTTAAACTCCTAAAAGAAAATTTTAGCATTTTAGAAGATAAATAGTGTTATCTTATGTGCCTATGCACACTACATTAAGCTATTAGCATTTTTTAACATTCAGCGTCTAGGAGCAGAAAAAAATTTACACAAAAAAGGCTAATTGCTTATAAATGCTACTAAAACGCTCCTAACAGCTTTTTTTGAGTTTTTTTCTTCACGTACTTTAAAAACGCTAATAAAATGCTAGTGCTCTTAAATGTTCCTAAAAGCTTAAAAAAGGTTACTACAAGTCGGCACAAAAACAAATCAGCATTTTTTCAACCAGCCTTTTTTCTATGCTTATAAAAAATGCTTGTGTGCATAGAGCTATAAGCCTCATACACGCGATCAGATTTTTCGACGTGTTGACAGACTGTTGGCCTAAACTCCGACCATTTGTATGCTCCATCGGACAACTGTTTTCGGATTTTCTGCTGACAAATGTTGGATGGCAGGCTTTAAAATTTTCTGCGGACAACAGTCATTTTTCAGATTTTCCGATTGCGTGTACACAAGTCCGTCAGACAAATGCCCAAAGTACAAACACGCATGCTCGGAAGCAATGCTCACCAAACACAACATTAGCATAAGGTGTCCAAAGGGTGGCGCTAAAGAGCTGAAAAAACACGTAGTATGCCACTACGCTCGTGTTTGTTGGCCGATAATTGTGTGCCGTTTGTATGCAAGACAAGTTCCTGGCCAACGCCCTTCGGACAAAAGTCTGACTCTTTGTCCGTGGAAAAAACGATCGTGTGTACGAGGCTTTACAGTGTGTGAGCTGCAACTCAGGTCAAAACCATCATTGTTCAAAGTCTTGTAGTAGAGGTCAGGTGCAAGCCTTTAGCCAATGATGGTTTTGACAATGAATGAGTCTGTGATTCATCAGACTCTCTCCCCTCCAGGGATCCTGTTACACACAGCGAAAGCAATGAAAGAACTTTTCTCAATGGATGAGAGGGTAGGAGGGACTGGTCCACAGGGAACTTTTTTATTGAACTCAGTCCAGGAGACCCAAAGCTATTAACCCCCTGTACGCTGGAAGTTAAGAGACTGGAAAGAGGATGAGGCATCCTTGAAGTTAAGATTTTCACAGCACTCAGCTGCCTTCACTCCATTACTGGTAAGTTATGTCCATAAAGCTACAGGGCTAAAAATAACTTTTAATACAATTTCAGCTTTAGCCTCCATTCACACCTAGGCGTATATATACGCCTGAAGCGCGACGCTCGTGCCGCTGGAGGGGCGAATTTGCATTGATGTCTATGAGATGGTTCACATCTCACGCCGAACGCTGAAACGCTGTACGCCTGCCGCCAGAAAACAAGTCCCGGACCCGCATAGACATCAATATAAATGTTTTGTGAAAAAAAAAAAAAGTTTACAAATTGCGGCAAAAATACGCCGCGTTATAGTGTGAATGCAGGCTTAAACAGCGAGGCAGCATACCATTTACCAACATAGATTTTTATACGTATATATTTCTGAGCAGTTGATTTAAAAATATTTAAATGGCAGCATAGTCACTCTACTAATGCAACTACTTTCAAGGCTTTCAGGAAATTCCTGTCTTTTTACATGCAAATTAGCATGGCCAGAGCTGATCACTATAGTATGAATTTGGTTACTTCAAAAGACAGCTGTTCAGCATATTAATCATGCTTATCAATTAAACTCAATAATAAAATAATTTTAAGCTAGCTACTTAAATGCATTCCATCTTCAAAGCATGACCTTGTTTCCTATGCATCCTTGTTCCATTTCAATTAGAAGTACTAGTAACTTATTTATTTTAGACATATTGCTAATTTTCCCTCCACATGCAATGAATATTAACAAAAGCAATAATGATGATGTACTGCTATATATTTATAGGTATGAAACATTTTACTGAAATAAAATATTGCTTTTCTTTCAAGATATATCTCACTAAATAAAGCTACAGGGTGCCAAGATTATATGTGATCATTTATTTGAACATTCATTTCACTATTCTGGGAAAAGAGATTCTGAATACATCTATGAAGAACATTTCCTATACAAAGTGCAAAACAGAAGTATTATTATTATTATTATACAGGATTTATATAGCGCCAACAGTTTACGCAGTGCTTTACAATATAAAAGTAACAGCTATACAGCATTTAAAAGAGATACACTGTACAGTATATGCAGTGATTTCATTGAGGAATACAGGATTCAGAATAATTTGTACAGCTGCCAAAAAAAGATTTTGGTACTATTATTCTCTTTTTTTCCTTTGGTTTCTATGGAAAGGGTTAAAACGCTAAGGAACAGGATGAAACATCACTAGGAACAGTGGCTCGGTGTTCTGTTTCTATTTTTAGTATGAAGTAGCATCTTCCCATCATAGATTGTAATCTCCATGAGCAGGGTATAAACATATATAGCAAGACATCACAGACCGATTTAAAAAACAGATGTGCTTTATGCACTACTATTTTACACCCCATTTGTGTTGTCATTCACTACAGCACATGTCGGTTACCAGGTATTTAACCTACTACAGCAAATCCAATTCATAAATAAAAAATTCCTGTTAAAATTGACAAATGACAACTTCAGACACTTTGGGCCAGATCCACATACAATTGCCCTGGCGCAGTGTATCAGAGATACACTACGCCGCCCTATCTTATCTGGCTCTAAGTCGAATCCTGGAAGATTTTGCTCCTTAAGTTACGGCGGCGTAGTGTATTTCTGGCGGCGGAATTCAAATCGGCGGGTAGGGGGCGTGAATCATTTAAATGAAGCGCGTCCCCGCGGCCATCGAACTGCGCATGCTCCATTCAGAAATTTTCCGCCATGCATTGCGCGAAATCATGTTGAAACGTCGTTTTTTTTTTTTACTAGCGTAAATTACGTACATTTCTATTCACAGACGACTTACGCAAAAATTTTAAAAAAATTGAAATTTCGATGCAGGAACGACGGCCATACTTAACATGGCAAGTCTAACTATAGACCGGATAATAGCAACTTTAACTATACGCCGGAAAAAGGCGACTAGCGACGACGTAAGAGAATGCGACGGCCGCTCGTACCTTCGTGGATCGCCGTAAAAAAAATTAATTTGCATACCCGACGCGGAAAACGACGCAAACTCCACCCAGCGGGCGCAGAAATATTGCACCTACGATCCGAAGGCGTACGAAGACGTAAGCCTGTCGGATCGAAGCCCGAAGCCGTTGTATCATGGTTTGAGGATTCAAACTAATGATACGACGCGGGTAATTTGAAAGTACGCCGGTGTATCAGTAGATACACCGGCGTACTGGCTCTGTGGATCTGGCCCTTTGATTCCATTTTTTAACACATAGCTGGGGATTCCCTTTATCTATAAGAGACCCTTATTGTAGATGTGTGGGTGGTTCCCTGTAAACAAATATGCTTATTGTATTCCGGGACCATCTTTTGTGCTCCTGGTACCTCCTTCCTGTTCAGTGCCCCCACAACAAGCAGCTTGCTATGGGGGCACCAGAGATGATTCACAACAGCTCATGCCCATTCAGACATGGAGCCCTGACCCGACCCCGTCTCCTCTCTCCCCTGATTGACTAGCTGACTTTCATTGACAGCAGCGGGAGCCAATGGTGCTGATGCTGTGTCTCAGCCAATCAGGAAGGAGAATCTTGGATGGCTGAGACACTCATGGACATCGCTGGACAGAGAGGGGCCAGACAGTCAGGTAAGTGTTAGGGGGGCAGAGGGGGGCTGCTGCACACAGAAGGCTTTTTATCTTAACCACTTGCTTACTGGGCACATAAACCCCCTTCCTGCCCAGGCGAAATTTCAGCTTCCGGCACTGCGTCGCTTTAACTGACAATTGCGCGGTAGTGCGACGTGGCACCCAAACAAAATTGGCGTCCTTTTTTTCCCCACAAATAGAGATTTCTTTTGGTGGTATTTGATCGCCCGTGCGTTTTTTATTTTTTGCGTTATAATGAAAAAAATCGCGACAATTTAAAAATATATATATATTTTTTACTTGTTGCTATAATAAATATCACATTTTTTTTTGTTTTTTTTATATTTTTTTTTCTCAGTTAAGGCCGATACGTATTCTTCTACGTATTTTTGTAAAAAAAAAAAAAAAAATCACAATAAGTGACTGCTTTGCGCAAAAGTTATAGCACCTACAAAATAGGGGACATAATTATGATTTTTTTTTTATATTTTTTTTTTACTAGTAATGGCGGCGATCTGCGATTTTTATTGGGACTGCGATATTGCGACGAACACATCGGACACTTTTGACACATTTTTGGCGCCATTCACATTTATACAGCGACCAGTGCTATAAAAATGCACTAATTACTGTATAAATGTGACTGGCATTGAAGGGGTTAACACTAGGGGGTGAGGAAGGGGTTAAATGTATTGCCTGGGTGTGTTCTGACTGTGTGGGGGGAGGGGGGTGACTGGGGGAGGTGACCGATGCTGTCTCCCTATGTACAAGACAGCATCTGTCACCTCACTGACAGGACGTGAAGCTCTGTGTTTACACTCAGAGCTCCACGTCCTTGCTCTCTCACCGACGATCGCGTGTACCTGACGGACATCGCGGCCGCCGGGTACACGCATCGGATCCTCGGTGAGGCGTCGGGACTGTTTTTCCCCGCCGCGCGCCACCCTGGGGAATTACAAGCAAATCACGTCCAAAGACGTGACCCTGGCGCCTCAGGTCCGCGCTGTTCACGTATTCTGTTAATAGCGCGGACCTGAAGTGGTTAATGCATATAATGCATTAGGATAAAAACCCTTCTGCCTTTACAACCACTTTAATGAGGGTCTAGTACAGGGGTGTCAAACTGGCGGCCCTCCAGCTGTTCCAAAACTACAAGTCCCATCATGCCTCTGCCTGTGGGAGTCATGCTTGTAACTGTTAGCCTTGCAATGCCTCATGGGACTTGTAGTTTTGCAACAGCTGGAGGGCCGCCAGTTTGACACCCCTGGTCTAGTATGTAGCCATATTTTGTCAGTAATGTCACATTTTTTCTGCCCCCTTTACATGCTGTAAGATTAAATTAAAGATTAAATTAAATAATTATGGCCAGGTAATATCACTGGTTGCAAAGAATGTGACAGGTGCTGGTACCCACTAGTTTCTTAGCAACAATTGACAGATAGAAAGCTGTTATAAAGTGCATCTGGAAAGTATTCCCAGCACTTCCCCTTTTCCACATTTTGCTATGTTACAGCCTTATTCCAAAATTGATTGATTCATTATTATTTTTTTTTTATTATTTTCTTCAAAATTCTACAAACAATACCCTATAATGACAACAAGAAAGAAGTTTGGTATATTTGCAAATTTATTAAAAATAAAAAACAAAAGAAATCGCTTGTACATAAGTATTCCCAGCCTTTGCACAATACATTGTTAAAGCACCTTTGGCACCAAATATAGCCTCAAGTCTTTTTGAGTATGATGCTACAAGCTTGGCATGCCTATTTTTGAGCAGTTTCTTCCATTCTTCTCAGCAGGACCTGTCAAGCTCTATCAGGTTGAATGGGGAGGGTTGGTGCACAGCCATTTTCAGGTCTCTGCAGAGATGTTCAATTGGGTTCAAGTCTGGGCTCTGGCTGACCTCTCAATGACATTCACAGTGTTGTCCCATAGCCACTCCTTTGTTACCTTGGCTGTGTGCTTAGGGTTATTGTCCTGTTGGAAGATGAACCTTCGCCCCAGTCTGAGGTCCAGAGCGCTGTGGAGTAGGTTTTCATCAAGGATCTCTCTGTACATTACTGCATTCATCTTTCCCTAAATCCTGACTAGTTTCCCAGTTCCTGCCACTGAAAAACACCCCTGCAGAATGATGCTGCCACCCCTATGCTGCACTGTAGGGATAGTATTGGCCAGGTGATTAGCGGTGCCTAATTTCCTCCAGACATGACGCTTGCCATTCAATATTTGTTTCATCAGACCAAAGAATTTTGTTTCTTATGGTCTGAGAGTCCTTTAGGTGCCTTTTGGCAAACTCCAGGAGGGCTGTCATGTGCCTTTTACTGAGGTGTGGCTTCCGTCTGGTCACTCTACCATACAGGCCTGATTGGTGGAGTGCTGCAGAGATGGTTGTTCTGGAAGGTTCTCCTCTCTCCACAGAGAAATGCTGGAGCTCTGTCAGAGTTACAATTTTGGTTCTTGGTCACCTCTCTGACTAAGGCTCTCCCCTGATTGCTCAGTTTGTCCGGGCACTCTAGGAAGAGTCCTGGTGGTTCCAAACTTCTTCCATTTACAGATGATGGAGGCCACTGTTGTCATTGGGACCTTCAATGATGCAGACATTTTTCCATACCCTTCCCCAAATCTGTGCCTTGATACAATCCTGTCTCGGAGGTCTACAGACAATTCTTTGGACTTCAGGGCTTGGTTTGTGGTCTGACATGTACTGTTAACTATGGGGCCTTATAAAGACAATTGTGTGCCTTTCCAAATCATATCCAATCAACTGAAGGATGATCAGTGGAAACAGGATGCACCTGAGCTCAATTTTCAGTGTCATGGCAAAGGCTGTGAATACATACAATATGTACATGTGTTTTTTTTTTTATAAATTTACAAAGATTTCAAACAAACTTCTTTCACATTGTCATTATGGGTATTGTTTGTAGAATTTTGTGGAAAATAATGAATTTAATACATTTTGGAATACGACTGTAACATAACAACATGTGGAAAAAGTGAAGCGCTGTGAATACTTTCAGGATGCACTGTATAGAGTATAGCAGTAGTAGATATACCCAGGGCCGGATTGGCTAATCGGGAGAACCGGGACAATTCCCGGTGGGCTGGTTGGGTTGCGGGCCGGTCCTATCTGGTACAAGAGGGGGGTGCAATCAGCCGCGGCCGCCATACCAGTTGTGTGTGTGTCATAGACAGCGCAGGCTGCGGCAGTGGCACTTTACAAATTGTGTGCCGGCTGGCTTCCGAGTGCGCTCATGGCTTCATTTCCTCTTCTGTGTTTTTCTCGCTCCCCCCACCCCAATGGAGGATCAGTTGGTGGATTCCGGGTGACCTCCGAGTGGTCACATGATCGCGGGACCATGTGACCTCACACCAGCCAATCATAGGAGGGAAAGGCGGGGACCGAGCGTGTCACGTGATCGCGATTCGCGAGCTACAGCGAGGTGAGAGAGGGAGGACTTGTCTCGTACTGCGCAGGAAGCTGTGTGCAAGGACAAGTCACGAGGAGCCCAGCCTGCCTACAGTTCCTACCTAGTGCCTAGTGCTACTGCATCTGCAACAGAACAGTTAAAAGTAAGCAAATAAAAAGCAAATAATTTAAATGACTGGGGAGGGGGAGGGAAGGTTGCGGACTGAGGTGACCATCATTTTTTTAATAAAAAAATGACAGTTTAAAAAAATGTTTGTTATTTTGAGCGACGCTTGCCTTCTCTGACTAAAAAAACAAAACATTAATTGCAGCCTCACTGTGCCACCAAACGCAGCCACTGTGCCCATCAAATGCAGCCACTGTGCCATCAATTGTCGCCACTGTACCCATCACGCGCAGCCACTGTGCCACCAAACGCAGCCACTGTGCCCATCAAATGCAGCCACTGTGCCATCAATTGTCGCCACTGTACCCATCACACGCAGCCACTGTGCCACCAAACGCAGCCACTGTGCCATCACATGCACCCACTGTGCCCATCAAACGCAGCCACTGTGCCATTAATTGTCGCCACTGTACCCATCACACACACAGTCACTGTGCCAGCAAACGCAGCCACTGTGCTATCACATGCAGCCACTGTGCCCATCAAACGCAGCCACTGTGCCATAAATTTTTCGCCACTATGCCCATCACACGCAGCCACTTTGCCAATCACACGCAGCCACTGTGCCACCAAATGCAGCCACTGTGCCATTACATGCAGCCACTGTGCCCATCAAACACAGCCACTGTGCCATCAATTGTCGCCACTGTGCCACCAAACGCAGCCACTGTGCCATCACATGCAGCCACTGTGCCCATCAAACGCAGCCACTGTGCCATCAATTGTCGCCACTGTACCCATCACACACACAGCCACTGTGCCAGCAAACTCAGCCACTGTGCTATCACATGCAGCCACTGTGCTATCACATGCAGCCACTGTGCCCATCAAACGCAGCCACTGTGCCTATCAAACGCAGCCACTGTGCCATAAATTGTCGCCACTGTGCCCATCACACGCGGCCACTGTGCCATCACATTCAGCCACTGAGCCAACACAAAACGGCCCATCAAACGGGGGGGGGCGCAGTTTGCCATCTTCGCCCTGGGCACCAAATGGGCTTGTCCCAGCACTGGCACTTACGCTACATACATGGGGCGTACACGTACTTGGCCAGGGGGAGGGAGCGACTGTATGACATGCACCAAGTCTGGCCAATCACCGGCCGTTTAATGCGGGCGTCAGAGAAGGAGGGGCGGGGTATGCACACTCCAGCCTCGCACCTGCAGCATCTCTCGAAGCCAGCGCCGGCAGCCTGACATGGGGTAAGGTAAGAAAAAAGTTGTTCTCTTCTGTTGTGCACTAGACAGGGAGGAAGAGAAAGGTCGGGAAAAGAGAGAGAGAGGGGCGCTCTGCACTGTGGGGGGCAGAAATTTGGGGACAGAGCTTGGTATAGGGAAGTTAAAAACTGGCCTGTGATTTATGCACACCTCCACGCTGTACATAAGCAAACCTAAACCCTTCACTCTGCATGTAAGGCAATCCTGAACCACACACTCTGCATGTAAGGCAATCCTGAACCACGCAGTCTGCATGTAAGGCAATCCTGAACCACGCACTCTGCATTTAAGGCAATCCTGAACCACGCACTCTGCATGTAAGGCACTCCTGAACCACGCACTCTGTACATCACGCACTCCTGAACCACGCACTCTGTACGTAACGCACTCCTGAACCTCGCACTCTGTACAAAATGCACTCCTAAACATAATGATGTGAACTAAAGTGGGCTGGTCTAATGCATGAAACTCCAGGGCTGAAAATGAGTCCCACTCCGGCCCTGGATATACCGCCACTATATACTGTATGATGTTCAAATTCCACTAAAAGGGCTAAAAGTCTATTGTTCAGGCAAAAGCCTGAATAGCCAAAGTCCAGTCTGAACATGTGTTCAGACCAAACATTGAGCTCATCCCTAATGAACTTCTTCTGTTTGGTTTCTTTTGATCTATTAAATTTACCATTGTACGTGTTTTGGTATAGCTATTCTTCCGCACACGGCCTCCCCAAAACACTTTTGCTGGATTCTTACTCTAACTGACTGTCATTTCTTACTTCAATACAAAACATTATTACTAAAGCTACAAAATGATAGTTGAGCTGGCAAGAAAATACATTCAGTTAAAATAATGTACAATAAGTTAACATTTATCTAGCAAAACTAAATGGTATTTGACAACGTCATCCAGAAGCAATCAATCACACAAATTGAATAGACTGCCCCAAATATCCCTTATCTAATTCCCAACACTAAACAATTTTTGACTCTCAGCAGTCATCAGTTATCTTTTATTTGGGTTTCTGACATAGTTGATGAAGGCTCTGTATTGTACTGCATTTGTATAACTATGATAAATGGAAAGGCTGCCATTGCTTTCCTTACAGCAAATATTTAAAAATCCCCAGATCGTCATTTATCTTCTAAAGATTTAAGATGCTGTAGACATGTCTTTGCGTTTTCAGTATCATACAGCACAATGTACTATAATGTGTTTTGTCCTTTAAAGCCCAAGAGCATTTTTCAAATTTCCTACCTCAGACATTCTTACCATGTTTTCTTCACTTATATGAAAAGGGGAACAAGAGTTTTTAAAAATGTTTTAGGTGTAAACCTCAAAAGACATTAGAGTTAAATTCGTTGTAACAAATTGTGTTAATTCTCACTGCAATTCTTCCTGCATAAACATCTGTCTGAATGAGAAGAAACAAGTATATGTTGTGCTAAAAAGTAAAAAAATTAAGATGTATTAATATTAACATCTGCTAGAATTGTGATATTTAATGGTAGGTATAGAGATAGTGCATCACTAATCAGAACTGTACATACTGTGTGTGTGCATATATATATATATATATATATATATATATATATATATATATATATATATATATATATATATATATATATATATATATATATATATATTTATATACAGTATATATACACAAAAATAATTTTTTACATTTTGTGAATAGTCCCAAAATCTTCTTTGGAACTATGTCCCAGAAGGCTGCGGGGGAAGGGGGGGTGGTGCATTTGCCCGGAAGTGGTAGCAGGTACCCCCCCCCCCAAATAAATCCAAATGTGGGGGGGAGGATGCAATCAAGTGGAACTTCCCCTTTTGGAGACTGCTTTAAGAAACAAGAGACCACAGATGATACAGCAGTGCAAATCTGACCAGCAGCAGGACGTTTTTAATGAAGGAGAAATGTACTAAAGTTTGTTTTACTACATTAAATTTACTACATTGAATAATAAACTGCAGGTGATACAGCAGTATAAAAATTATGTCTAAATTTACGAGGGACAGAGATCACCTGCCTGAGCTTTACTGCGAGAATTAACATACTGCATACTGCAGAGCATACAGCTGTGTAAACTAGTCAGTACATAGGCACTTTATTCATTAATAGTAGGCCATAATGTAAAGAGAAAAATAATATAGGCAGGTGTTTTACTAAAAGAAATATGTAACTTAATTAAGTGAAGGTAATTCAGTAGTGTAAATTGGCCAGCAGCAGGACATTTTAATAAGGTATAGTAGGCCTAACTGGTGTATGCCTAATTTTTATTCCATCTATTAGGGTAGAAAGGGATAGGGGGTGTCACTGATTGTGAGAGTTTAGATGAACACTGTTTAGCATATTTATTTATTTATTTTATAAAAGATGCAGTGGTGTGCTGTGAACCAAAGGTAGTTAGTTATACAAGAACTTATGGTCAAGTAACAAGTGGATGCTCTGCTTTGAGCATCCCAAACTTTAAAAAGGACCTATCAACATCAAATAAAAATAAACCTTCAAAAAAAGGAAACTCCAAAACCTCACCCTGAAAAATGACCACTTTTTAGAGTGAATCCTTACATCAAAAACCCTAACCTAAAATAAAGGCCCTATCAACATAAAATAAAAAACAGTATACCCCCAAAATAAAAATAATACAAATTGTTATCCCTAAAACAAAAGGCCATTTGCTGCCAAACACTGAATGTTATGAAAATGACTGCAGCTAAAAAGGATCAATGACTTCAAATCAACCACACATTAAAATAATTACATACAAAAAAGCTTCCATTACTTACCCTAATCTCTCCTTATGACATTTGGCATTTGGCAGTTTTCCATACTCTTTCCCTGCAACAGTTTCCAATTCATTTATTATGGTTCAAAATGTGCACATAATTTCACCAGGACTGTGAATCACAGCGCTGCAGGATTTGCCTCAAGCCCATAGTGGCAACAAAACTGGCCTTCATCCATAATGAAAATGTGTTTCTTGTAGTTAGGAAAATAGAACATCAAAAAAGATTGTCTATGCTTTGTATTATTGAAAAATTATATTTCACAGTTTTGACCAGTGCAATTAGCTCTAATAGAAGTTTCATGATCGAGACCCCATCCCATTGGCTCCTGTACAGCATCCATGACTGAAAGCTGTTACTTACAACTCAGTCAGTATTCTGGGAGCTTGTAGTGAGCACACTCTCAGCACACAACCTCAGGCCATCGCATAGTGACTGGGGTGTTAAAGTCAATTTTTGTAGCCTGCAAGGGGTTAAACTTAATTTTTGAGCACTAATCATTGTTACATCTCTTGTTTTGATACAATAGGTACAATATTAATGTTAATAATAATAACAATAATGTTCCAATAACAAAATGAATCATGAAAATAGATCATGTTTTATAATTTCTGCTTATTATAGCACATATTTAGATCCTAAAGTCAAACCATGCTTCATGGCATTGATCCTGTTGACAAACTTTCAAAAATGTTTCAAGACATTTCAACTATGCTGCAACAGAAATGTTAAACCGGGTGCTTAAGATACTGCACAAAAAAGTATCTTACAATTCTACACAAATAAAGGCTTAGCCTTACTTTGACCTATGCAGAGACTGCTCCACAGCAATATTCATCAGAATTTACCACAATACTTGTGGCCACCAGCACAAACCCTTTACTGATCTTTTCTACAAGCTGTTTGCGGAAAGAGAGAGATGTTACAGTGCAGCAAAGCTCTATTGCAAGACAGCTGACATTCATTTTGCAAAGAATACCCAATCACATGCAAGGAAACTAATAAAAACAATATTTTTGCTTAGATATGATTGAATGATGGAAGTCAAGAGAGTTTCACCGCTTTCACTAAGATAAGGAAAAAATCCCCTTGCAAAGTGAACAACCTATTTGGCTTTAGTAAATCAACCCCAACGCATCAATAATGAGAGACCTTTATTATGTAGACAAAAATCCATTATAGATTAGTTAAAGTGTTGAAGGGACCCACAGCATTAAGTTCCAAAGATATATTGCAAGGCCAAATAGCCAAGATACATAACCTTAGCAGGGGTCATTTCATTTTCTCATACAAAACATATTAGGTTTCTGTTGATGAAGTGGAGGTACATGTAATGTTGCCAGTACTCTATTTACACTAACCTACATTCTCTTGTCCACAGATATTCATCTATAAAATGTCAGTCTTATCATACTTCTAGCTACTCCCTGTTACCATGTGGTCATCTACCATTGGACGCATAGACGTTTGGCTGCACATCAACTGTGAGTGCATAAATAGATACTTTACAGGTAACCTGTAGATCATTGCACTAATACTTGATTTATCCCATTCAATAAAAGAAGCCTTCCGGACAACTACAGTATATATAGGACACAAGTACTTTCTTTGCAGTAGCAACAAAACAGTTTGCAGTTGTGAAATGAACACATCATAACACCATGAGGTAAGTGTTCGTGAATGTGATTATGCAGTTCTTAATGGAAATATGAGAGGATTTACTCCAGACGTATGTCTCATACTGTGTGATTAAAGTAAACAGCCTAGGCGTCTACTTGATGGAAAGGCCTTCCTGTCACTGCAGTGCTTTCACAACTGCACAGTTTTTTGACAGTGATGAAACCAGCAAAGAAAACGTGAGTGCAGAACAAGAAATATTCACACAGACAGTTTCATCATAAGCCACACTAAATGTAAATACAAAATAGACAGTTGTCAATAGATAATACAGTTATTAGAAACCTAACTGGATGCCGTTGTCAGAATACAATGTCCTACATAACTGGGATTTCACCATTCGCTTAATTTATGTAGATAGAGGAATCCAACAGTGTATGTCTAGCTTTACCCATCCAAGCTCCCCTACTAACTGAGTGATAGGAAGAGCATAAATTGGCAGCATGTAGCAGTTCCAGGGCCTTAATGGTCAAGCACTGGGCCCAAATACTACCATGTAGGAGTGTGCCATGACAAACCCCAAAATCCAGCCACAATGGGGAAGAGAAGTGTGAGAACATGGCTGGGTAAATCTATATTACGTTCCTCAACCATACCCCCTTGTAGTGGCAGGGAACTGCTGCATAACCCCTGTGTTTAAAGGCTGCAGGCCACAGAATGTGCCTGCTACTCCAGAAATATAGTCAGAAAGGGATCTGGTGAAGTTTGAAGACATCTTTACTAGTCATTTATCATCCCAGAACATTCTTAATTGGTACAAGGGGTCCAGTTAATATCACCTTCCCTATTAAAACCAACAAAACTAAAAAAAATAATGACACTGCCTACCTTCCCTACTGTTAAAGTTCACAGTATGTTCATTTTCATAGCATAACAATTGCTCTTTTATTGTCAAAATGTTATACCGTTAGTTATGGTCATCAAACATTTTGTCATTGTTGGAATACGTTGTTAAAGTATATTTAGATTCCAATTTTCCCCCCAGATTTATTAGGGTTACAGATAGTCAAATTGTCATTGCTTTTCTATGCCTATCAGTTAAAGTTCCCTGCACTTTTTATTCTCAGGGACAATATGGGAGGTAGGCCGAAAGCACCCAAATGTAAGGGGAAAAAGCACCTTGGACAGTGGTTACTATAAGAAATGACCTGGAATGTATCTCCCCCATTCCTGTTTTTGTGAAAACAGTAACATATTTTATTACCCCTCAAATTTGCACCACAATAAATTGCAAGGAGTATCTCCCAATGGGGATATAAACAGTGATGAAAAGCCTGACAGATCTAGAAAGCTAAATTTAGCTGGTGTACTACTTTAAATGTCATGAAAAATATGTATGACTCATTCTTTAAAGCAGCATTGCAAATTACTTTGTTCTTGCATTGTAACTGCATTTGGAAGTGTGCACTGAAAAAAAGCAGTGCATATCGCATTTATTGTACAGCATATTCTGACAATACCATTGAAGTTTAGCAAACACGACATTTTAAAAATTAAACAAAAAAATAGCACTAACAATGAATTGCAGTACAGCATGCAACATTGAACTACACACTAGTGTGTGTGTATTACATTGTAAATGCACCCTCCATGAACATTTCTACTTTAAAAAAAAGTTGCATTATCCATATTTTAGGCTTTTTTTTTTTCATTGAATGCAATTTTTCACCATATTAAGTGCTGTATTTCTTATGCAAAATTACAAAAGTACAAATTACATTGGATACAAAAATGTTTTTTTTCATTTCGCTTTTCACACTGGGGGATTTACTAATACTGGAGCACTCATAATCTAGTGTAGCTAGCTGTACATGGTAGCTAACCAGCTTCTAATTTCAGCTTGTTTAATTTAGCTTTGAAAATAAAGCCTGGAAGCTGATTGGTGAGTATCCGCATCAGATTTTGCACACTCCAGTTTTAGTAACCCCCCAGTATGTTTTAAGATATTTCACCACCTAAAAAAAATGAAAGACAGTCCACTATCTTAATATAATTGAAGACACCTCACCATCATAGCATGTTTTACTAATACATGTGCTGCTGACTATGCTGTTACTTTACAGATTTATATATATATATATATATATATATATATATATATATATATATATATATATATATATAATCCTTATTTTTTGAAACTGTATATAAGCAGGTGTGTACAGCTGTAATCACTAAACAGCAGGTCAGTAACACAAGACAAGCACTAAGCAGCAGCTGCTTGGCTTAACAAAGCATGGCTAAGTCGGTGCATAACACTAGATGAAATGTGGTCAGTCTTACCATAACCGTCTCTTTTAAGTCCTTGTTTGATATTGTTTTACTTTTATATCTTCCTAAATCCATACTCCATAGATAGTTACTTAGTGAAATAAAACCATCTTCTTGCTTCTTGGTTATCACAGTGCCTTTCAGACTCCAGCTCTCCCAGCCCGTCCTTTGGATAAATTCTTGTTAACACTACTTTCCAATTATAGGTCCATGAAGCACACAAATAGTACATAGTCTCCAGAGAAAGAAGACAGCTGGCTTCAGATAACAAGTCATGCAAAGCCAAGCTCAGTTACAAAGCTATACTTTCTTATCTATCAAGCAACTTAAACAAGTGCATTTCAAAGACTGTGATGTTATTCAGCAATCACAAGAATACTTTATGATTTTCCCTATAGGTAAAGTACATTTGTTTAGCAGGTTGCTAGGTGTGAGTGCAGACATGCAACCTAAAAATAAATAAGTAAATAAAAATGGTATTTTACATTTGGAGCCAGGGTAAAGATAAGCTGGCATTGGCATGGTCATTTGTTTATGACATTTTAGTCATATGTCACAGTCTATTTTCTTAAAGCAGTATTAAACCCAAAAGCAACCTGTTATATTGCTGCAGCTTACAAATTCTTATTGGTATCATTTATTCAATGTGATGGCTGCATTAATTTTGTTTGTTTTTTACTTTTATTTCTTCAATATTCATCTGGTGATTCAGCCAGCAGGTGTGTGGTTTTTCACAAGTTCAAGCTCTTCAGCAGAATGTATCCTTTTACATAGATTGTAAAAAACACTTAACACACTGGCAGGGGTGATTAAAATAATAAAATGATTCATGCATATCCCAAATGTCCAGTAAGAAGAGAGAGAGCAGCATAGATGCTCTTGGCACAGCACTCGATCAAGTTCAAGCTCAGGTAAGCATTTTGGGAAGCTGGAGGAATAGCTAATCTTGGAAGGTTTTTACCTTAATGTTATGGTCACTGCTACCCAGAAGTTATTTTATATGAATATTGGTAATAAGCTCTGCATGTTAGTCAAATAGCATTCTTAGAAAAGGTCAGCAATGTCAGCCCCATATTTCTCCCACTATAGGTTTCATGTACAACCATGTAACACATATATGTTGCATGCAGGAAGTGGACTTTATTCCTGGGCACTGCATATATGTGTCCCTTTTTGTGTGCTAGATACACTGGGACCGAGATTTCATCGAGAACAGGTCTCATACTAATGATCAAGAAATAAGAGCTATCGATCGCTTGATCACTGTGATTGCCTGTGACTGAATATCACAATGATCATTCACACATTCACTTAATACCAAAACATTACTTCAGTATAAAATCAACACACACAACGCTACGCAAACTAGACAGTCTTGCAGAGATTCCAAATCCCCAAAACATTTATTGAGCAACATCAGAATCCAGGGCTTGATGGCTGCTGCTAATCCTGGATTCATTTTGACAAATGTCAGCCTGTCAATGAAGTCTGTGGACAGACACACTCTTCTATCTGTCACAAAAATGTGATGGTACAGAGCTGGAATGGTCTTATGTGCAAAAAAATTGCACCTGGGAACCTTCCATTGTGGTGCAACACATTCTGCAAATTCATAGAAGGGAGCAGAATCCACCAGACTGAAACGCAGAAGTTGTAAAGTCAGCAATTTGGACAAGCTTTAATTTAGAAGCTGGGCATGTGGGTGACAGGGAGTGTATTTTTTTTCCATGTGGCAGCTAGGTCAGATACAGACATGTTGCAAGGACCTGTGAAACCCTGTGCTATACCACCATTCCTGTCATATACATCATGGAATAAAACCTTTAGATCTGGACATATCTGATCCAGTATCCCTGTAATTGTGATTTAGCAGGGATCTACATTTTATTGCAACCATGAATAATTGCAAATTGTCTATAAATTACTTACAGCATTGCTTGTCATTTTATATTTTTAACAGCTGCTGATTTTGACAAAAATGGAAAAAGAAGAAAATTACTTTTCCTAAACACTAACACAACATGATAAATGAGTACATTCCTATCGTTAGGGGAATAAAGTGCCTATAATTGAATGATGCAAATTACACTTTAGAAATGCAAAATGCTGAACACCAAACAATTTCCATAGCAACCAAGATACCTGTTACTAAAGATCTGGGTTTAAAACTTGATGAATGTTGGCTTTATCAAGACTGAAATGCTAAGCTGTCAATTTTTCCAGAAAGGGGACTTTGCAAATTCTTTAGCTTTCACCCATTGACAGATTTCTTAGATTAGTAACTACAGCATAGACATACAGCATATGGCCAAAGTTTGAAATGAAAAGGAGACTTTACACAAGCTCACCAAATGTATTAAATAAGAGTGGTAGTGTTGGGAGTGTCTCATATGCTCCTGCATCCTCTCTCTGTCCCTGATCTACATCAGTTGCCAGGCAATAGACTGCTCTGCTGGTGATGCCCCTCTGCTTTGATTGACTGGTATCAGCATTATATCAGACTTCCTTAGACAGCTGTCAGCTCAAATCATTCTGCTTCTTCCACGCTTATAGACTGGTTCAGCAGGGATCAACCAAGGTTTGAACCCTGTATGGGCAGACTGATTATGGAATGACTTGGGTACAACCAGCATGTAACATTTTTACATGCAATTATTGCCAGTGGCTATAGCCACTAGCAATAATCACTGTGTTCTCCCAGCAGGGGAGCCTCCCCAGGTACCCTGAAACTCTTCCCCCTGTGAAAAAAACACAAAAGCTCCCCGGTAGGGGTTCCCCCAATCAGCATAGTCAGACTGTAGTACTCAAATCTGGCTATAGATGATTCAAATCTCAGTCGGTTCAGCAGCCCAATGTTAATAAAAGTGTTCAATATTAAGTCTTATATATATACCAGTCTTTCTCTTATAAAGTGCTTTGTGCTCCAAATTGCCTAATATGTTTAGATTCATCTTCCTTTTTACATCTTCACAAGTGAGAGTTTGTGCCCTCCTTAAGTGTTCCCACACTCACCACAAACTATATGACACAGCAATACAGCTAAAAGAGTCTGTCAGGCTTTTGCACCACCTGATTATCCAGGTTCATGGTTCTTCCTTCTACTGACCTGTGAGCATAAACCCAGAGAGGTTGTTGCAGTCCAGCCTGATGTATATGGCCATTAGTCCCTTATAGTGGTACATTGTTGGAGAAGTGTGTGAGAGACACAGACAAGAGGTGGCTAATACTGGAGACGCTTGAGGAGGGCAAGATTTGTGGAAAGCCTAAGGAAGAAGACATCCTTCCCAACCCATTACGGTGTTGCATAAGCCTAACAGACTATTTTAGCTGTATAGCAGAGAGTCATATTCTTCCGGTGAGTGTGGAAACACTTGAGGGGGGCACAAATTCTTACCACTGAAGGTGTAGAGAAGAAGAAGTGGATCTGCACAAATTAGACACATTGGAGTACAGAGCAGTTTATCATAGAAATATTGGGATATGTATTAGACCTAATATGGAACCCTGATGCATTGGAAGTAGAGACTGTTTATTATCATATACAATAACAATTTTGTTTGTAGTGATTGTGACACAGATCGCGTTGTGAGAAATCGTTATAGTTTGCTAAAGGGACACAATGTGGTTGCTTTACTAAAACCATAGAGTGCAAAATCTGGTCCAGCGGTGCATGGTAGACAATTAGCTTCTAACTTTAGCTTGTTCAATTAAGCTTTAACAAAAAAAAATGGATAAAGGACAATCCGCAACTCCATACATGCTCTTAAATCAGTCTGAATTTAATGAATCTCCATAAAAAATACAGCAGAGATAGATGCGTTTCAGCCGCAAAGGGCTTGTTCAAAATAAAATAAAAAATACCTGCAAGCTGATTGGTTTCTATGCAGAGCTGCACCAAATTTTAAACTCTCCAGTTTTAGCAAATCAACCCCAATGTCTTTGCCCCTGTAGATGTCCTAGTAGGATGAAAAGCGTTAGGAAAGGTTCAACACTACCCACATTGCTTTACTAATCATGCTCACTTTTATTCTTGTATGTCGTTTTTCTTAAATAAACCTACTTTTTTGACCTGCAATATTGGAGCCCCCCTTTTTTCCCTACATACCGTGTTTGGATGTGAGTTGCTGTGGCGTTCCAATTGGGCTACCTGCCCTTCCAGTTCAGTTGACTCCTGCGATGTCCTTTGGAGATACCACCTGAGATCCCTGGTCCCTTTAATCGTTTGTGAGATTCATCGATATGAATATCCATGCATTAATGATTCGGTGTCGCTGACATCCGGGTCCAGCGGTCTCGGTAAGAGTATTTATTCCTAACGATCTAGAGAAGATTCACAATTGGATGTTACACATATCAGTCTTTCATATTCATTCATCTGAGGATTATCACCTTTTCCTTTTCAGAATCTGATTTGTGCCATTGGACTTATTTTGTTTTCACTAATTTCACCATGTTGGACTCTTTTATTAATTTCTTATCGAATATTTACTAGAATGTTCATCCTTTTTGTGTGCACTTTCACTGTATAACAAGTTTTAGCACTACGTTGCATTTACCTTCTCATAGGAAGTGAAGTGAAATATCCCCTATAGGATAAATATGAAAAAAAACTGACAAGGTTATAATCCTCCCTTACTCATTTTAAAATGAAAAAAAGTTATGCCTTTAGTTCTACTTTAAACACAGCTTGTCCCTGGATTATGCGTACTGTGTGAAGCCAGCTCTGATCTGAACCTGCAAACTCGGTTGTGTCTAGCAGTGTATCTTTATGCTGAGCGACTAGGAGTGCTGGACAATTCCTTGAATGATCCTGTTTTGAATCTTGTTTGTTTTGATCCGTTTGATCTAAACCTTAAACCACTAGTTACTGGCCTTTGGCTTGTTTACTGACTATGCTTCTATCCCTACCTGCTATATATGCTATTGGCCTGGCTTGCACACCTCCTGGGAGGCAATCCTGAGGACCTTAGTGAATAAACAGCATCATGAAGGCCAAGAAACAAACAAGACAGGTCAGGGATAAAGTTGTGGAGAAGTTTACAGCAGGGTTAGGATATAAAACAATATCCCAAAATGTGAACATCTCAAGGAGCAATGTTCAATCCATCATCCAAAAAGAAATGGAAAGGGCATGGCACAACTCCAAACCTACAAAGATATGGCGGTCCACCTGAACTGACAGGCTGTGCAAAAAGAGCATTAATCGGAGAAGCAGCCATGGTAACTCTGGAGGAGCTGCGGAGATCCACAGCTCAGGTGGGAGAATCTGTCCACGGGACAACTATTAGTTGAGCACTCCACAAATCTGGGCTTTATGGAAGAGTGGAAAGAAGAAAGCCATTGTAGAAAGAAAGCCAAAAGAAGTCCCATTTGCAGTTTGCGAGAAGCCATGTGGGGGATACAGCAGACATGTGGAAGAAGGTGCTCTGGTCAGATGAGACCATAATTGAACATTTCTGTCTAAAAGCAAAATGCTATGTGTAGCAGAAAACTAACACTGCACATCACCTTGAACACACCATCCCTACTGTGAAACATGGTGGTGGCAGCATCATATTATGGGGATGATTTTCTTCAGCAGGGACAGAAAAGCTGGGCAGAGTTGATGGAAAGATGGATGGAGCCAAACACATGACAATCTTAGAAGAAATCATATTAGAGTCTGCAAAAGACTTGAGACTGGGGTGGAGGTTGACCTTCCAGTGGGAAAACAGACAGACAGAGCTACAATAGAATTGTTTAGATCAAAGCATATTCATGTGTTAGAATGGCCCAGTCAATATCAAAGTCCAGACCTAAATTCAATTGAGAATATGTGGCAAAACTTGAAAATTGCTGTTTACAGATGCTCTCCATCCAATCTGACAGAACTTGGGCTATTTTGAAAAGAAGAATGGGCAAAAACATCACTCTCTAGATGTGCAAAGCTGGTATAGACATACCCAAAAAGACAGCTGTAATTGCAGCAAAAGGTGGTTCCTCAAAGTATTGACTTAGGGGGGTTAATACAAACGAATGTCACACTTTTCAGATATTTATTTGTAAAAAAATTGAAAAACATTTTTCATTTTCCTTCCACTTCACAATTGTGTGCCACTTTGTGTTGGTCTATCACATAAAATCTCAATAGAATACATTTACATTTTTGGTTGTTACATGACAAAATGTAGAAAATTGTAATGGGCATGAATATTTTTAAGGCACTGTACAGGCTCTATGCAGACAATAGGGAAGTTTTACTGAAACTGGAGCACTCAGATTCTATGGTAGCTGACCAGCTGTGCATGGTAGCCAATCAGCTTCTAATTTCAAAGGAAAAGGGAAGTAGAGTGTACACTGTTCCAAGGCGGTCTGCAAATTAAAGATCTCCTGATACAACTGTGGCAACATTACTGGCTGCCTGCCAAGGTCCGCAACCTGGAAAATCCATGCAACAAAGAGAAAAGGCGGCACATCCAGAGATGAAGAAAAATGTGTTGGTTTATTGTAGAGTCAAAAGATTTCAAAAACATGACACACGAGGGATCCACACTGTTCCACACTGTTCAGCAGACGCGTTTCACACAAATCGCTTAATCATGCCTTGTTGCATAGCTTCTAATTTCAGCTTGTTCAAAATAAAACATGGAAGCTGATTGGTTTCTATGAGTAGCTGCACCAGATTTGTCACACTCCAGTGTAGGTAGTGGATATGAATGAATGAATGAATGAAAACTTATATAGCGCAGCACATGCAAAGTAAATCGCCTCTGGGCGCTCGTTGTTCCTGTCTCCTTTGAGATCAAAAGAGATGCGTCTTAATCTTTCTCCTGAAGACCAAGTAGTTCTCCTCCAGCCGAATACTGGCTGGTAAGGCGTTCCATAGTCTGGGACCTTGGACAGCGAATCTTCTGTCCCCTTTGGACTTGTATCTGGCTTTCGGTATCTGAAGCCGATTTTGATTGGTGGATCGTAGAATACGATTGGGATTCTAAATTTTTAACTTTTCGCATAGATAATGGGGAGCATTCCCATGGATACATCTATGCGTTAGACAGAGAGCTTTAAAGGTGATTCTGTCTTTAACTGGTAACCAGTGAAGGGATCTCAGTGACGGCGAGATTGATTCCCAGGGTTTTTTCCCAGTCACAAGTCTGGCGGCCGTATTTTGAACGACTTGAAGACGAGCGATTTGGTACTTGGGGAGTCCGAGGTAAAGGGCATTTGCATAGTCCAATCTGGAGTTTACAATTGCTCCCACCACGACCGCTACGTCTTTCTTGGGAATGAAAGGAATGAGTCTGCGTAGTAGGCGCAGCAGATGGTGAGATCCGCTGACTACTGTCCCTATTTGTGCGTTCATTGTCATGTCGGAGTCAAAAATGACCCCAAGACTTTTGACTTTGGCGCTAGGGGAGATGATTTTGCCCAGAATGGGCGGGGGGAACCAGGTTGTTGCTGATTGATTCCTGCGCTTGGCGTGAAACAGAAGAAGTTCTGTTTTCACTCCGTTGAGTTTGAGATAACTCTTTGTCATCCAGTCCTCTATCAAAGAGAGGCACGTCTCTAGATTGAGGTGGTGATCCTTTTTATTGCAAATGCGGAAGTACAGTTGCATGTCATCTGCATATGAGTGATATAGCAGTTTTTGGCTGCTGATGATTTCGAAAAGAGGACGCATATAGATGTTGAATAACATCGGCGACAGGGGAGATCCTTGAGGGACCCCGCACGATAATGTGCGTTGTTCAGAAGTGAAGGGTCCTAGCTTCACTATTTGCGATCGGTTATCCAAAAAAGAGGAGAACCAGGATAGATCGCTTTCTGCGACTTTGGCTATTTTAGCCAGCCGAGTCAATAATAGCTTGTGATCTACTGTATCAAAGGCTGCGCTTAGGTCCAACAGAACCAGAAGAGAAGATTCTCCTTCGTCTGCGGCCTCGAGAACGTCGTCCCATATCTTAAGCAATGCTGTTTCCGTCCCGTGTCCGGGACGGAATACTGATTGAAATGGGTCGAGTAAGTTGTGGGTATCTAGATGCTGTTGCAGCTGCTGTACCACTGCTTTCTCCATTACCTTGGAGAGAACATTTAGGCCTGTTATGGGGCGCCAATTGAGTGGATCCTTCGGATCCAGGGAGGCTTTCTTCAAAATGGGTTGAATAAAGCCCTCCTTCAGCTGGGAGGGCATTATGCCCTCCCTGAAGGATTGGTTGATAAGCTGCGTGACAGGAGGTGCCAGGATGTCGGCGCATTCCTTCAGCAGTTTGGTGGGGATAATATCATTTGGCGCAGTGCTGTTGCGCAGAGTGCTGATGATATTTTTTGTTGTCTGAATGGAGATGGGTTCCAGCGTGAACTCACCTAACTTTGGTGAATTGCTGCCGGTGCTGTGTAACTGACTATGGGGGGGGCTAGGAGCGAAGTTGTTTTGTTGAATGCTTTGCCGGATAGCCTCAATTTTGTTAATGAAGCAATCCGATAACTCATCGCAAAATTCTTGTGTGTCCAAGTTGGGGGCTTCAAGACATCCTGGATTCATGGTCTGGGTGACCATCTTGAAGAGTTCGCGGGGGCGATTTAGGGCACCGTTGATAGCCTCAGAAAAATAGTTTTTCTTGGCTTCGAAGATTTGCTTGTGGTATTTTCTGGTTATTGCCTTGTAGATCGAGAGGTTCTCATCTGAAGAATTTATTTTCCAGGCTGCTTCTGCCCTTCTGCGCTCTTGCTTCAGTGAAGCCAGCTGGTTGTTGAACCAGCTGGAGTTATTTTTCCTGATCTGGGTCTTTCGTTTCGGCGCTATCAAGTCAGCTGACTGCAATAGTGCTGTGTTTATGGCCTCTAATGTTTCTTCCGCTGTTAGGTGCGGCTGAATTGTGTTTATTTTATCCCCTAACGTGGCTTTGAAGAGTTCCGAGTGGAGCTTCTTCTGACATCTGGTCCAGTGTGTTGTCACTGGATTTGATGTTTTTATTAAGGGGGGGAATTCAGAAATAATGAATTTAATTGCATGGTGATCGGTCCATGGCAATGGTTCATTTTCCAAGATTTTTATTTCCAGATCTTGTCTGAAAATAAGATCGAGCGTGTGACCAGAAGCATGTGTGGGCCCACATACTAGTTGCTGAAGGCCTAGTCCTTCCAGGTGGTCGATACAGGCGTCGGCAACGGGGTCTTGTGCGGAGTTGGCCCAGAGATTGAAGTCCCCGAGCAGCAAAACATGTTTGCTGTTGAGGGTGTAAGTGGAGACAAACTCCGTTAATGGAGATATCAGCTGCGATTTTGGGCCGGGTGGCCTATAGCAGAGAAGAATGTGGACGGTCTCCTTGGAATTTGTTTGCAATTGCAGAGTAAGGGTTTCCATGAATGGGAGAGGGTTTTGAAGGGCTGGTTTAGTGACCGCAAGGTGCGTCTTGTGGATCACCGCCAGTCCTCCCCCTCTTTGCCCTATTCTGTTTTCCGTTATGATACGGTAGTTTTCTGGCACCAGTTCTCCTAGAATGGTGTTACAGTCGGCTGTAAGCCAGCTCTCTGTAATAAAGAGGCAATCTAAATCGCATTGTAAAATGAGGTCACGGATTTCCAGTCGGTGTTTTACTGCCGATCTTGTATTGATCAAAGCACAAGATATGTGCTTAGGTTGGGGTGAATGGCTGAAATACCTGACTGTCGATCGTTGATCGACTCTCCATATTCGCTCAATTTTTAGGGCTTTTTTGGTGATGGCTGGTAGTATTGCGGCGGATCGCCTCAAACTCCAAATGGTTTCTGCAGAATATTGCTGATATGCCATGGTCGCCAAGCACCAGGGGGGGGGGGCGGGGGGGGCTTCCGGGGCGATGGGGAGAGGAATTGGCTGATTCCTCTCTCCTGGCTTGGTCCAGAGGAAGGCAAAAAAAACCCTAGCGGTGCTGGGCCAATGTGCTCCGGTGGGGTAAAAAAATTCCTTCCTGACCCCTGTGAAAAGGCGATCGGATGAGCCCTGGATCAAGCTTCTGTTGTGTTGATAGGAGCAGTGGCTGGGGGTGAGGGGTATGCTTATTGCTAGTATAGCAGGAGAGCTGCCTGATCAGGCAGCAGGATGCAGCCTGGAGCTGACTGCACGAATGGATGGAGGTACTGGGGGCACAAAAGGTAAGCCAGGGAAAGAGTGGCTGTCCTAATAGGGAAGGGGGGAAATCCTAGAGGATTTGGGGGGATTAGAGGGAGTGGGGGGCGCCGCGCCGGTAGGCCCCGGGTGAAGCCGCGGTCTTTCCTAGATCGCGGCCCCGCGAATCAGTGCAGGCCGGCGCGGGTGTCAAAAAAGAATGCCCTAGGAAGGCGGAATTGTGGCTGGAGGGTAGTAGGAGGGTGTCTCGGCTGGCGGTATGGGGGCATAGGGGGTGAAGGATAGGAGTCAAGGTGTGGGGAGCGCCGCAGCGGTAGGCCGCGGGTGAAGCCGCGGTCTTGCCTAGATCGCGGCCCCGCGATTCAATGCAGGCTGGCGCGGGTGTGCTAAAAAATTCACGATTGGCGGTGATGGTATGGGGGCACAGGGGAAGGAGGATAAAGGCCAAGGAAAGCCGAGGGGGCATGAGATGTTTGCCACGGCTGTCCTGACAAGGACGGCCGACAGCAATTTCTTACCTGGGGCCAGAGGGCCAGGGGGCTGATCCGCTGTGGTTCTGTGGTGGAGTGATGGAGGAGAAAGGCCAGGTTGGGGACGAGCAGTGCTGGGGCTGGGGCTGAAGCCAAGGAACTCAGCACTGTGAGGGAAACTTGTTTTTTGATACAGCTCAACCAAATTAAAATAAAATTAAAATAAAATAAACAGTATAGCTTAGAGATATAGTAATATTACAATGTATGCATATAATAAAAAACTATAACAATTAGTTAAGCAAAAATCTATTGAATCTATGCAATCGTCACTGTATATTTTATATTTGGTGTGTTGTATCGTTTTCAACATTTATCTTCAAAATGTTAGTGAAATAAGCGTATGACTTATTTTTATTGACAGTAACAGCAAATGTGATAAATAGATGTTAAAGGTCAAGATGGTAAGTAAAACACATTTTTAGTTAGCATAACTTTACATAGCATAATGATGCCTTTACTTCATGATATTACTTATATTAATTTTGATAGTATTGTAAGCAGCTGTCATAACAATATTCTTTAACAGTATGGTTGTTTAAAAAGATAGCAGTTATAGTCATGTAATATGCACTAATGCTCATAGTTTAGGCTTATTGAGCTGACATCTCTTACTATGCCTACGGCTAAGGAGCTTTTTTGTGATCAGCAAGATTAAAATATACCAGGGTACACATTATGCCAAAAGTCACATTAGGAAAGAGGGAAGTGGAGTTGCCATTTCTGTCAAAAATAGCATAAGGCATAGCATAACGTTAATTAAAAAAAAAAAAAAATACTTGAACCTCACAGGTTACCTTTAAGCCAGAGAGGATCTTCCCTTAAAATTGATATAGTGTACAGGCCGCCAGTACCCTCTAAGGATTATGATAACCTGTTGATTGATGAGATGACTTGTTTCAATACAGAGAGAGGTTTTAATTATTGGTGACTTCAATATGTCAGGCATTAACTGGAATTTTCAAGCTGAACTTACAAGCAAGAGCAGACATATAAGGGAGTAATTAAATTGGGCTTCTCGAGTAAAATGCTCAACCCAAGGGGATCACATTATATATCCGGTACTGACAAATGGGGGTTGATTATCTGATGTTAAGGTGGGAACAAATTTAAGTTCTACTGATCACCAATCTCTTTCATTGGTATTAAAGCAAGAACTGAAAAAAATCATATACAAAAGCAAAAGTGTTGGATTTCAACACACATTTTGCTAAAAACTGTTTTTTTTTTTTTTTATTTAATCTTTATTTTATACTTTTTTCATTTTAAACAACATAATTATAACAAAATGTAACAAAGAAACATTAATATTCTATACAATAAAATCATTATATTAAAAATATCTCTCCCCCATCTTCATTATATATTATCCTATTGCAATCTAGTATTTGGGCAATTTCTATCAATTAATACATTTTAAAGTTCTGTCCAAGTTTTAAGAAAGTAAACTATACAGGGATTTGTTTTCTCAATCTACATATCAATAGCTGCCTGTTTTTCAAGTAGTATAGTAATTAAATGTTATTATTCACATCCTTAAATTAGTATCACATTTCTTTTATGCACCCATATAAACCAAGACTTACAAATTAATACACGAAAGGCATACAAACCAGACACATAATACACATCAAGAGAAAGAAAGAAAAAAAAGAAGGGTGGATCATGTCAGGCTGTGCTATTAAAATTGTAATAGTATTGCAGAGGTTCGAAATTCATCCCATTGTTGCCATATCTTTAAGATGTGTTCCTCTGAACTCTTTTTTGTCGTTATCGCTTGTTCAAAGGATCGCACCTTGCTCGTCTCACACATTCTACCATTGAGGGGCTTGTTGCATTCTGCCAGTTTTGAGCTATGACAGTAGGTGCTGCAGTGAGCATGTGTCCTAAAATATATTTTAGTTATAGAGTTTTATTGATCCAGGAATAATTGATCATACGGAGATATATATATATATCTGGTTGCATAGTAGATTCTGTAATTTTCCGATATATACTAAAAATCTTCGACCAAAATAAAAAGATTATCGGACGATAGTACCATATGTGTGACATTGTACCTCATGTCTCTTGATTTTCAGCATTCATTTTGTGCATGTCCATCTTGCTAATATTTTGTAATTTTTCTCTTGATGTCTGGTTGATATGGAGAATTTATTAGCTTAGAGGAATGTTTTTTCCCATTCAGAACTGGGCATTGTCGTCTCTAATTCTTCTTCCTGTTTGGTTAAATATGTTAGTTCTTCACCTACATTTTTAGGGAACAAATATTTATAGATGGTTTTTGCTCTTGTAGTATTCATTTTTCAAATTCAGTTAATGGTCTATCTAATGGAGAATTTTGTGTCAAAGATTGAATATATGTTTGTAGTTGTTGATGTTGCATCCATTTAGTCCTAATCTCCAAACCCAAAAAGCTTAATGGGGGGGAATTTGCCATCAATCAAGGTCTGGACAAGTCTAACATCTTCACCTCTATGCCATTTTAAGAAGGCTGGAGTTTTAACCATCGGTGGAAATTCAGGGTTAGAAAATAAAGGTGTCATAGGCCCAATCTAAGTAAATAGACATGCTCAACCCAAGGGCATCACATTATATACCCGGTACTGACAAATAGGGGTTGATTATCTGATGTTGAGGTGGGAACAAATTTAAGTTCTACTGATCACCAATCTCTTTCATTGGTATTAAAGCAAGAACTGAAAAAATCATATACAAAAGCAAAAGTGTTGGATTTCAACACACATTTTGCTAAAAACAGTTTTTATTTTTTTATTTTTTATTTTTATTTAATCTTTATTTTATACTTTTTTAATTTTAAACAACATAATTATAACGAAATGTAACAAAGAAACATTAATATTCTATACAATAAAATCATTATATTAAAAATATAGACATTTCTTCTTCCCTTCCCATCCCATACTCTTAGTGTTGATTGAATAGACCACAAATGGCATCTCCCTCATTGAAGGTCCGGAATGAATAGAAAACTATGGTAATGGTTTCAATTTCATGGCAATGATATCCTCTTCCAATTATACCCATTGCTTACAGTTCTCACTATGAAACCAATCCACTATTTTGGAGTGTAGATATATTGTAAAATCTGGGACAGCTAAGCCCCTGTTTTGTTCATCTTTGTCCTAGTTAATATGTCTCTTTTGATTCGAGGGGATCTTTGGTGCCCATATAAAATCTCCCTATAGCTCGATGTAATTGGCCCAGTAAAATTGTTGGGTAAAATGTTGGAATTGTGAGGCCCCGTACACACGACCGAGTTTCTCGGCAGAATCCAGCGAGAAGCTCGCTGGGAGATGTATTCTGCCGAGAAAACCGGTCGTGTGTACACTTTCGACGAGCAAATCGTCGGGAAGCCCGTCGAGCCAAAATAGAGAACTTGTTCTCTATTTCCTCGTTGTTCAATGAGGAAATTTGGCTCGACGACCTTTTCGACTGCTCATCGTGAACCTCGACGGGCGAAGCAATGAGTTTCGCCCGACGAGTTTCTCGGTCGTGTGTACGGGGCCTTAGAAATATGTATAGTAATTTTGGTAATATGTCAATTTTTATTATATTAATCCTTACAATCCAGGAAAAAAAACATTCTATCATAATTTTGGATGAGTTTCATTATGTTTTGAACATCCTGAAGAAGCCTTGCGTCGAAACGCGTAGACACACAGGGGACATTTTTTATACTTGACATCCTGTATGGTTTTCCTTATTTTTTGTTGTTTTATGTATATGTTTTATATATTTTTTTGTAATAAAATTATATTTTTCGCTATTCATGTCTATGTCGCCGACAAAGTCCGACCATTGGTTGTTTTTCCTGAGTAACTTTGTCTTTATCTCCGGTGTTAAAGTTCCCTCATAATTTATAATAGGCCCTCAGGATTGGTGTGAATTTTAAGGGGGTTTCCCATGGAAAAATAAAGAAAATAAATTTCCCCCAGTCTATACCAGAACCTTTGCTGACCATGCATTCTGGCTGACCAGGAAGAATGGGGGGAAAGTCTGCACCTTTGCTTCCTGAACCAAACCAGGCCACATGCCTTTAACATAGGAGGGGTACTTTGCCAGGATCCCCCTTGCAAACCACCTTGTCTATATGTTAATGAAGATAAGGGTCTCTTCCTCACAACCCTAGCCCAGTGGTTGTGGGGGCCTGCAGTCAGGTTGCTGAGTTTATCAGAATCTGAAGTTTATCAGAATCTGGAAGTCCCTTTTTAAGAGGAAAGGGGCACCCATGTGAATGAGTAATGGGTACAAAGTACCTACTCATTTGTCCAAAATTGAAATTAAAGTACAAACACAGTTTTGACAAGTTCTTTATTTTACAAAAAAGTCCTATAATGTACATCCATCATTAATTATGTCATGCAGCAATGTCCACAGTTACTGCATTGTGGCGAAGAGTCCCTTGTCTTCATCAAAACGGGGACAAGATTCTTTGCCTGGGGGTACCCCCCATATTGAGGACATATTGTAAAGCGCTGCGTAAACTGTTGGCGCTATATAAGTCCTATATAATAATAATAATAATGTGGCCTTGTAAGATTCAGGAGGGAGGGGGCACATGGTCATCCCTCCTTTCCAACCCTCATTTTGTTAATTTTTAACATGGGTCCCTGTAATGGTCATGCATACTAGGCTCACGAATAGCTGTGTGTGTAGCAGCCGTTTTAGTCACTTTCAGCCACTACAATTTATTTTCTCATATTTTAAAACCAGAGATTCAGCAACTCCAGCAACTTTGATTTCTTTCCCCCTCCTTCCTTTAGGTTATAGAATACACAAACTGTTAACTGATACCAGGACCTTATCAATTCACCGATCAGATGCACATACGTTTTTATTACTCAATACACAATTTAAGTCTAGAGACCCTAATTAAACTGTCACCCACTCAAGCTGAGCAATCCAGAGAACTAACAGATACCAGTCATCAACAGAGTAGTTGGAGGGGGTGACCAATACAAATCCCTGCAGACTGGTTAACAGTTATAACTCCAAAACTTCAGCATGTTTTATAACTCATAAAATAATAATAACAAAGCCAGAATATGGACATATTTACCTCCCTAAGTTAATTTATAGTGTTTGGAGTCTAGAGATGGGCTGAACACCCCCCTTTTCAGTCTGCAGCATAACTTCCGAACAGGGAAAAAGTCTGATCCCAAGCTGCAAACTCTATTAAAGTCTATGGGAACTAAACACGACAAATCATAATGATCAATTTTAAAATTATTATAGTGAGAGATGATACCGCTCTAAAATCTTTTTGTTTGGACTTCTTTGGGGAGAACTTTTTTGGTCACCTAGATTACACCATAATAGCATGAGTAGTGTACTCTCTAATACAGGGATTTGTCATGCATGCAAATTTCAGGTCACAGTATTTCCGTATGTAGCCTCCAATATAGGTTAGAATCTTATCCAAAGCAGCGTGACCCCCATTTCCTTCTATCTAATTCAGAATATGTAATATATAGTGCACTGTTTCTGTATTTTGACCACTTTGTCTGCAGCGGGTTAATTGAGACTCCCTCAAAAACATCAATATTCAGCAAGTTTTCCCTTAACATTTTCCCTACCACGTTCCATACCATCCAACCCATGTCATTTATATATTCTTCAAGATTTTTTGATGTGATTATACATGAGGTCATGGATGGCTAGGTTTTGAAGTGGTGGCAGGGAGAACAGGATTCAGATTTCTTTTGCGCTGTTTTTGTATTATTGATTGTTTTGTTATATTGGACCGGACTGGTTCAGTATATGGCACAAATTTTATGTTTATTATTTAACATTCGTGTTGGAGGAAGCGAGATCGCATATGGGAAATTTTGGCATGTAATTTATAGTGCCTTTGTATTCTGGTCACTCAGTCTGCAGCGGTATAAGTGAGACTCCCTTAAAAACACCACTATTCAGTAAGTCTTCCCTAACATTCCCCCTCCCACATCATATACAATCCAGCTCATGTTATTTATTCATTCATACATTCTCTAAGATTTTTTATGTGATCACACATGAGGTTATGGATGGATAGGTCTCGAAGCGGGGGTAGGGGGAATGGGGTCAGACTGCTTTTGTGCTGTTTTTGTATTATCGATGTTCTGCCATATTGGACCGGATTGGTTTAGTATATGGCACAAATGTCATATCATTGTTTAACATCCTTGTTAGAGGAAGCAAGACCGCAAATGGGAATCTTTAATATGTAATTAAGTTCCTTACGCGGTGCAAAACATATGACCTCTAGCTTTGGTCAATAACAGCATTTCTCCATATTTCATTGGTACAATCCAAGACATCGACACTTTTTGAAACATTATGAATGTCGAAGCAATTTTCGTCTTTTCTTCTTCAATTTCTTATTATTTTTTTCAGATGCACCTGCAGTTTTTCTGCACATGACCCTGTGCTGTTTGCATAATTTAATCTAAATAGAAAATAGAAGATAGAAGACAATGGGGTCTTAGAAGAGTTCTGCCCTTGATGCATACCATAATGTCATCTCTGGTTTGTTCATTATATTCTATGCCACAGTATGTGTTTCTTTGAGCATTTCTTGTAAAAAAAATAAAAAAAACAAGGATATATAGATGCTCATGCTTTAAAATGGCATCCAAACCAGAATGACATGGTACAGCGTATAGTATTATAATCATATATATACTGATTTTATACAATACTATATTTTTAGATATTTGTGATCCATATATATATATATATTTGTTTTTTAATGAGCTCTATACATGATATCATTCACCAATGACTATTTAGACCATAATATAAGCCTACTACATCCACTTTAAGCAATATATGTTAATTTCATATACTTTTATATTATAGTATGAATTTTGTGACATCTTATATGTCCTTGTGTGTTTATACCGATACACATTTTTTTTCTTTCTTCACATTCACATTAAATCATTTATTTATTTATTATTGTTGTATTGTCAAATACTTTATTAATTCATGGTAAACATACATCACTTTTTTCACCATATTGGTTATGATATATATTTGTTTCACACATGGACATAGATAATAATCTTTTTTTTTTTTCTTTTTATCATCTTTTATCACTGGTATGAGATTTGTATTTAATCCCATACATGATAGTAGCCCATGTGTGACAGATCAGGGTTCATCAAAGTGTTCCATTGACTAACGATCATCTGTGGGTTAATTGGTGAAACACCCCATTCACCTTTTCCCCCCTCCTCTTTTTAAACACGGTTTTTGTCATTGTTCACTAGCTATGAGTACGCATCACATGATGTGAAACATGTCAGCCACCTTTTTCCTATTGTTCACTTAATTTTGACTGCATCGCTTTGGTTGTTTTTTGGATTTCATTTGTACAATAAACACATTGGGCCAGATTCACGTACATCGGCGCATTTTTTGACTGGCGTAGCGCACCTCCTTTAGGTTAGACTGCCGCAATGTAGCGGCGCAATCACCGTATTCTTGTTTGATTTGCGCAGAAATTAGCGCCGGTGCAACGTAATTTCAGAGGCGTAAGGTGGAGTAATTCAAATTGGGAAAGACGTGGGCGTGTTACATTAAAATGAGCCGTGACCCCATGCAAATGAAGGGCCGGCCGGCTCGCGCATGCGCACATGAAGCAGACCATGGTCAGCACCTCTGTGCGCATGCTCACAACTCGGGGACGGCGCAATCAGTGAAATTGGAAGTGGACCCGGGCAACTTAGTGAACTACGCAGACAGCATAAATAGACAGACACAAACGCACTTGCTTTGCAAAAGTACATCCCTTTGTATCCCTTCCTATACAGCAAGGTGCTTTTGTTCTGTTGTTTGTAGCGTTTGTTTGTTTGTTTGTGACGTGTCTTTGAGATATTTGGGGACTGTTTTGCAGAGTGATTTTTGTCTTTTATGTGTTTTCTTTGTTGTTATTTTGTTTAAATTATATTTTTGCTGGTTTTTTAATTTTTGCTGGTCAATTTATTTATTTTTTGGTTCTGTTTGTGTATGATTTTGGAATGTGGGGGTGACATTCCTGCCGGAAAAGGGGTGTCACCCTCATTTGTGGTGGAGAAGTGATCCCTAGGTCCGTGTGAATGGTGTATGAATGTACAGTGACATAATTGGAGCCGTGGCGTGGCGTGGCGTTGCTGCTCACAAGTCCTGCATGGTGGGCTTGTGCCAATCCAATGTGATGAGGATGTGATGTGTCTGTGCTAGGGACCACAGTGGTGTGCATGCATGCATTCTCATTGTGCCATGATTAATGTGTGTGTTTAACGTGCAAAGATGCCTAATGTGAGCTGGCTCCTGGCTGCTCTTCCCTCAGAAGATGGGGTATCCTTGGTTAGGGGGGTTCCGTATAGGAGTCATGAGATGGGGTCCCAGTGCATATGCAGAGTCATCCTGAAGGGATAAGACAGGAGGATGTTAGTAGTGCATGTGCCCCTTGTGATGTGTGCATCATGGGGGGGACAGTCATGCCTGCCACCCATGTCACTCACCAACCAGCCAGCTGTCCCCATACATGTTCTGTTCGAAATCTGTAGGGATGGGGCTATGATTGTATATGTAGCTGTCATGGGTGTCATGGGTGGTGTCATGTGTTGGGCTCCTGCAGGGTTGTGGTTAATTCCATGATGGCATGAGGGGTGAATCTGAAGATGCGAGACACCTCAGAATCACTCATGCCAAAGATGTCTATGCGTGTGTGATATATCAAGTGAAGAGTGAGGGGCTTGTATCAGATTAGATTATTATATCCATCAAGGTTTTAAAGGGCTATTGAAAGATAGTGAGACCGTGTTTGTAATTTGTATGTATGTTATGTATTGATGTATATATGTATGTATATTTTTTGTAAAAATATTTATAAAAGCAAAGAAAAATATTTTGTCAAAAAAAAAAATTCCTCTCCCGTGCCCTCCTCCGTGCCCTCCTCCGTGCCCTCCTCCTTCTTTGATCATCTAAAGTCAGTAGTATAGCTATGAGCATGGATGCCACTGGCATGTTGGCATACAGATTGTTGTGCAACACGTGTGACTGCTCAGCTCCTCACTAACAGTGTTGCTTTCTCTGACATGTAGACGAATTGTCTAATTTTATACCACCTTTTATATGGTCTAATTTTAGACAGGCTGTGCAGCTGTTGTGCACAGCGCGTAGCACCAACGTTCTTTTGTGGATCCCCGTAACTCCCTCATTAGCATATTTGAATAGAAAATCAATGCACCTGTCTATCGAAATTACGCCGGACAAAAAAAAGGAGATTTCTTGCGTATCTAGTTTTGGGGATGCGGAGCATCGAAACGCATGCACAAATTTAGACTTACGCCGCGCATCTCCTGTAACGCCGGCGTAATCGCTCTGTGAATCTGGCCCATTGTTTTAAGGAGTGCGCAGTCCAGGATCTTCTTCTATCTTCGATAGATTATTGGCCATAAAAAGGGTATGGGGACAGGGTACTGCCCTGGGGGACATGTATCAATGCAACATTTTTTTTAAACAATTGTTTTTAAGGGAGCAGCGATTTTAATGATGCTTAAACTGAAACAATACAAATAAAAACAATTCCTTTAAATATAGTGCATGGGGGTCCCCATAGTCTTCCTGTAAAGTGGCACATCTGTAGCATGTATAGAACCTACTGCAGAAAAACTGACATTTAAAAATATGACATTTGAATTGCCAGAAATACAATACTGATTAATGGGGGAAACTAATGTGCAAAACCAAACTAGAGTATTAAAACTAATCTACAATAATAGCTAAAAGACTAAGCAGCAGCCACAACAAAATTAGTGCTCACACACCAGTACAAAATTTATAAAAGGGAGAGTAATGGCGCTTGCTTTTAACAATAAAATAAAATAGACTATATTAACCACTTCAGACCCGCGCTATTGACAAAATACGTCAACAGCGCGGACCTGAGGCGCCAACTAGACATCTTTGGACGTGATTTGAAGTGCATTACCCGCGTGCCACTGGGTGGCGCACCGTGGGTAAACACTGTCCCGCCGCATCGCTGAGGATCCGATGCATGTACCTGGCGGCCGCGATGTCTGTCAGGTACATGCGATCGGCGGGAACACGAGCAGATGACAGCAGGGACTTGGAGCTCTGTGTGTAAACACAGAGCTCCACGTGCTGTCAGAGTAGAGGAGACCGATCTGTGTCTCTTGTACATAGGGACACAGCATCGGTCACCTCCCCCAGTCACCCCCCTCCCCCCACACAGTTAGAACACACCCAGGATACATATTTAACCCCTTCCTCACCCTCTAGTGTTAACCCCTTCCCTGCCAGTCACATTTATACAGTAATTAATGCATTTTTATAGCACTGATCGCTGTATAAATGTGAATGGTCCCAAATTTGTGTCAAAAGTGTCCGATATGTCCGCCGCAATATCGCAGTCCCAGTAAAAATCGCAGATCGCCGCCATTACTAGTAAAAAAATTAATAAAAAAAATCATAATTCTGTTCCCCATTTTTTAGGCGCTATAACTTTTGCGCAAACCAGTCGCTTATTGCGATTTTTTTTTTTTAACAAAAATACGTCGAAAAATATGTATCGGCCTTAACTGAGAAAAAAAAACGTTTTTTTTTTTTTTAAATTGGGATATTTATTATAGCAACAAGTAAAAAATATATATATATATTTTTTAAATTGTCGCTCTTTAAAAACCGCAGAGGTGGTCAAATACCACCAAAATAAAGCTCTATTTGTGGGGAAAAAAAGGACGTCAATTTTGTTTGGAAGCCACGGCGCACGACCGCGCAAATGTCAGTTAAAGCGACGCAGTGCCGGAAGCTGAAATTTCGCCTGGGCACGAAGGGGGTTTATGTGCCCAGTAAGCAAGTGGTTAAAACTTGAATCCAAATTCAATACAGAAATCCTTATATGCCAGAAAGGATGTATTCTATGATTAAGTGGCGTGTACAGCCACATAACGCGTGAGGAAGAGAGCCGGTGGTGACGTCATGTCTGCTTGTGGCCGAGAGCGGGGATTACCTTGTTTACATGACACACGCTGTCTATCTGCAACTTTGCTGTAAGTGTTTTTATGCTTAAATAAATTTTACGTTTGGTTTTACACTATGGAGCTTGTATTATCCTTCCATTGAGAGTCATCCGCCCTGAGATTCTTACTGCTGGGACCTGGAAATCTTTATTTGGGAGATTAAAGGGACGTGGATCAATAGGCTGATCTGGAGAGATTTATCAGCTGTTTTCAGCAAGCCAGCAGGAGTGGAGATCACTATAGCCTTATCATAGCCTCTGTTGAGGTGAGAGGCTTGGGGTTAAGGAGTGTTTGTCTGTACATTTGCACTGTAGGATCTGGTGTGGTTTGCAGGATTCTATTTTTCTGCTTGGAGCACTCTTTACACTTTGGGATTGAATTATTCTGAACATTTGTTATATTTTATATTTATTAATGGAACAATAAGTGTGCACAGAAACTTTCATTTATACTTATATTCTTTTATTATGCATGTTTTTGATACTTGCATCTTATTATTCACAATATGATCACTTTTTTTTGTCATTTGTTACTTGTTTTTTCACATTATTTTAAAATAAGTGGTGTCATGGATCGTAAGATATTAAAGTGTTTCTACGTGAAATCCATATTCATGTATTGCAGAAGATGAGACATTGTGGATAGTACATATTGCAAGAGATACTGGAAGTGGCTTAAAGGGGTTGTAAAGGTACATGTTTTTTTACCTTAATGCATCCTATGCATTAAGGTAAAAAAACATCTCACAGCACTGCCCCCCCCCCCCCCCCGAGCCCCCGTTGTACTTACCTGACCGTTTCGAATCTCCCGGGCGCGTCCACGTCGTCCTCTTCGGTTCCCAGCCTGGCCGTTGATTGGCTAGGCTGGGCGGATTGATAGCAGCGCAGCCATTGGCTAGCGCTGCTGTCAATCAGAGCGGATGACGCGGCGCGCCGGGGGCGGAGCCGAGTGATACAGTCGGCGGCTATGGCCGCCGCTGTATCACGGGAGCGTGCTCGCAAAAGCTTTCCTCCATGCGAGCGCCCTCGCATGAAGAGGGAAAGCTTTTGCGAGGAGGAGCCCAGACAGCCGCCGAGGGACCCCAGAAGACAGCTTTCCGGGCCACTCTGTGCAAAACGAACTGCACAGTGGAGGTAAGTATAACATGTTTGTTATTTTTTTTTTTTTTTAAAAGCCCTGACTTTAGTGTCCCTTTAATTTGTTGTGACTAGGTCACTAGGACAATGACACTTCAATACTTGGCTCCAACTAGTGACATGCTAAGTGACCCGGCTTGTGAGAGACATTCATTGTCCAGTGTGTAGAGGTGTTAATTCAGTCGGCTCTTTGACCTTTCTATTGTGTGATAACACTGTTTTGAGCCCTTTGATTATCAGGAGTATTGGATTAGCATGTCATTATCTAAAAAAGTGTGATCTCTCAGATGTAGTAATGACCTCCTCTCTATGCGGAGACAAGCCGGCTACATAACGTATTCTGTTAACTTCACTGATGTCATTGTCTACAGAAATGTCTCTGTATGGAAACCCCAGTGTGTGAAAAAGGGGGGGAGATTTCATTGTTCTTTGATCTGGAATCTTGGATGACTGGACCATCAGATGTTGCAAGCTGCAATCTGATCCGATAGAAGCAGAGGAGTGTCGGGAGAGCAGGACCTGGGCGAGAAAGGGTCTCGTCACATTGGTTGGCAGCGGGGGGATTTGCTCTCCAGTTACTGGGACAACTCCAAACCACCACCATGAATGACCAGCTATGCAGCCTGCAGGAAAACCATGCTAAAAGACTTGCTTGAAGAGCCGTGGAGGGACTGGTGGGAAGAACAAGGCCACCCTGATGCAGTACCCCGGTCAGTTGAAGACTTGTTCCAGCAGCGGTTGGCATTATATGGTGCTAACCCATCAGAGACCGCCAGACAGGAGGCCATTAGAGACATCCAGCTGCAGGATGAGCGACAACAGAAAGAACTAAAGCGCCAAGAGAGAGAACGAGAGCGGCAACGTGAGCTGGAATTTGCCTACAAACAGCTGCTAGACTCCGCTCAGCAGCAGGATGGGGCTCCCTTTGCCTGGGACTATGAGGAAATATCAGCTGACAGTGCTGAAATCCTGGCTGAAGAATCGGCAATGTGGCAGGGTAACAGTGTGCGTTGCCAACCTGCCCCTGCAGCTATGGACCAGGAGGTCTTATGGCAGATGCAGAAAGTGCCGACTGACCTTGATGATCCTGTTTCTGCATGGGATGATCTTGAATGGAGGAATGTGCCTGTCCAGCAATATGGCAGTGAATTGATATAACTATTACTCTTGCTTATATTTTTATTATCTATCACATTAGATTGGCGGTATTTATTACCATTAACCTCCCTGGCGGTATGATTCTTTCTGATTTTAGGTGCTGAAAGCAGAACCATTATTTGCACAGAAATTTAGTGTTTTATACTGTAGGCTTGTAATTCTTAGGAATAACTCACTTAAATCTGACCAAACAAGAGTCTAATAGGCATCCTGGGTATGAATTTTTTTTTAAAATAAAATTATAATATAATCAATAATTATAACAAATGATAATATAATTCTAATAAAAATTATTCAATAATGTAATCAACTCAAAATCACAGAAATTTCCTCAGTTGCAGATTTGTCGCTGTCATTACTTTTTTTTTTTTATGACGAATTTCCCCACAAATCGCTATCGCTCAATTCTGCAAGTGATTATAATTTATTATCGCTGTTTTTTAGCTGCTCTAAAACCATTTTTGACATAAAGGGACACTTTTGGTTGCTATGGACAATCTACATTTTACAGGCAGAAATAAAAAAATAAAAGAACATGCAGGGCACAGGGCAGACCACTAGGGACTAGGGGGTGTGTATTTTTTACATACAGTACTGTAATCTATAAGATTACAGTATACTGTATGTATAGTGTTTGTTTACTTTTTTGAATTTGGCGCCAATCTCCGCCCCTGTGCGTCGTAACGTCTCAGGGAACGGAGCTCGGCGGCACAGCGGGACACAGCGCGGATGCATCGCTGGATCCAGGTACAAGGTAAGTAAACCTTGCCTGTGGACAATGCGAGGCGAGCCCGAGTCTGACTCGGGGGTTACCGATCGCAGCATGAAAATGTAACCCTGAGTCAGACTCGGGAATACCGCCAGGGGGGTTAATATTCACAAGGTCATCAAAGATCACTTAGCTCACCCCCCACCTCTCTCATCTGCCCGTTGATGGTTGGTAGGGTAATTGTTTGGTTAGGAGTGATACATCCTTTCTGGCATATAAGGATTTCCGGATTGAATTTGGATTCGTTTTAATATAGTCTATTTTATTTTATTGTTAAAAGCAAGCGTCATTACTCTCCCTTTTATCAGCAATACAATACTATTGCCGGAAATGCAAAAATGTTGGGGGTTCCATACCATACCAGGCTCTTTGGGTCTGGTATGGATTTTAAGGGGAACTCCACAGCAAAATTAAGATCAGGAAAGGTGGGGAGCTTGCTTGCTCGCTCGCTCCTGAACTATACCAGGCCACATGCCCTTAACATGCCCCAAAGCACCTTGTCCCCAGCATCTCAGGTGGCACAGCAAGAAGAGCTATAGCCAGGTACTGCCGGGTTTCAGATCTGGAACCTGACAATAAGACTGTCTTAGGTACCACTGTCAATCTCTTCTCTTGGGAAGAGAAGTGGTGTGCCCTGTGTCTGGTGTCCTTTTGGGTGACCTGCGCGTGTTTGTGTAGGTAACGTCCTCATGTAGCACCCTTGTATTTTTCCTGAAAGTACTGGTGGGTAGCTCTGGTGGGATCCTGCAAACCAAGGAGCCATTCTTACAGTGCAACCAAAATCAGAGCCAAAGAACAGAAGATGAGGTAAAAAGAGAGGATCGATCAGAAGATTAGTACAAGCATCAGTATCCTAAATGGCATATGAAAAAATGGTTTCTTTTCACTTTAACAATTTAAAAAATGTACAGGTAGCGTTGATCCAGGGAAAATCAAATTGCCTCTCGGGGGACCAGGAAGGAATTTTTTCCCCGTGCTGTAGCAAATTGGATCATACTCTGCTGGGGTTTTTCGCCTTCCTCTGGATCAACTGTGGGTATAGAATCGGGTATATAGGATTGTATGATATTTTTTATTTTATTTATTTTTATAGTTGAACTAGATGGACTTGTGTATTTTTTTCAACCTGACTAACTATGTAACTATATGGAGTCCGGACCAGATCGGCTTCAGGAAAGTTATGTATAACGATTTTTGCTATACAAGGTTAGATAGGTTAGTCTCATGCCGCGTACACATGCTTGAATTTTTTGTGTCGTTTTTCAAAACGTCGTTTTTTGTGTCATAAAAAGTGATGGTGTGTGGGCAAAACGATGTTGAAAACAACGTTTTTAAACCCGCGCATGCTCAGAAGCAAGTTATGAGACGGAGCTTCAATGGAAAAGAGTGCCGTCGAACGTGGTGTACGTCACCACGCTTTGCTAGAGCTTTGTAGAAAAACGATGGTGTGTACGCAACGTCGTTTTGGAAAATGAAGTTTGAAAAACGTTGTTTTTTTTCATGATTGAAAACGTCGTTTTTTTTCATCACAAAAAACGACCGTGTGTACGCGGCATTAGGATGTGGTTGCGGGTAGATTTAGATTAGAGTTTATTTTAGGCTGAACCTAATGCCACGTACACACGATCATTTTTTGGCATGAAAAAAACTTTATTTAAAATGTGTGTGGGCTACACAGCATTTTTCAGGTTCTGAAAAACGACAAAAAATGTTTTGAACATGCTGCATTTTTTAACGTAGTTTTAAACAATGTCGTTTTTCGTGTGTGGGCTTTTAAACCCGCGCATACTCAGAAGCAAGTTATGAGACAGCAGCGCTCGTTCTGGTAAAACTACCGTTCATAATGGAGTAAGCAAATTCATCACACTATAACCGTCAGAAAAGCGCAAATCGTCTTTTACTAACAAGGAATCGGCTAAAGCAGCCCAAAGGCGAATAGAAATTCCCCTTTAGAGTGCCGTTGTATGTGTTGTACGTCACCGCACTTTGTTCATCATTTTTTTTAAATGATGGTGTGTGGGCAACGTCGTTTTTAATGATGAAGTTGGAAAAAAAAAGTTTGATGCACTGAAGCGTTTACTTTGAAAAAATGAGAGTGTTCAAAGCAGGCCGGTCGTCTGAATACTTCAGCTAGGAATAATGGAATAGGACTCCGTTTCTATTTTGTTGGTTTTTGGAACTGGGGCCATGATTAAGAGGGACGGCCGGGGGCATTCGTATTGTGCCGCTAGAGGTGAAATTCTTGGACCGGCGCAAGACGAACCAAAGCCAAAGCATTTGCCAAGAATGTTTTCATTAATCAAGAACGAAAGTCGGAGGTTCGAAGACGATCAGATACCGTTGTAGTTCCGACCATAAATGATGCCGACTGGCGATCCGACGGCGTTATTCCCATGACCCGCCGAGCAGCTTCCGGGAAACCAAAGTCTTTGGGTTCCGGGGGGAGTATGGTTGCAAAGCTGAAACTTAAAGGAATTGACGAAAGGGCACCACCAGTAGTGGAGCCTGCGGCCCACAAATGGGCACTGACTGGCAATATGTGCACTGACTGTAGAAATGCCATCAGTATCACCCCTCAGTGCCACCCAGTATCCAACAGTGCCACCCAGTGTCCACCAGTGCCACCCAGTGTCCATCAGTGCCACCTCTTAGTGCCCATCTATGCCCAGTGCCCACCTATCAGTGCCCATCAGTGCCGCCCATGAGTGCCCATCAGTGCCGCCTATGAGTGCCCAGTGCGCCTATGAGTGCCCATCAATGCCGCCTATGACTGCCTATAAGTGCCGCCTATGAGTGCCTATCAGTGCCGCCTATGAGTGCCCATCAGTGCCGCATTCCAGAGCCGCCCATCAGTGCTGCCTATCAGTGCCCACCAGTGCTGCCTATCAGTGCCCACCAGTGGCACCTCATCGGTGCCCACCAGTGCCGCCATATCAGTGCCCGTAATTGAAGAAGAAAACGTACTTATTTACAAAAAAATTAACAGACAAAAAATAAAAAATAAAAACAATTCAAAAATGACGCTCTTTTTTTAGTTGTTGCGCAAAAAAAAAAAAACGCAGAGGTGATCAAATACCACCAAAAGAAAGCTCTATTTGTGGGTAAAAAAGGACGCCAATTTTGTTTGGGTACAGTGTAGCATAACCGCGCAATTGTCATTCAAATTGCGACAGTGCTGAAAGCTGAAAATTGGCTTGGGCGGGAAGGTGCGTAAGTGCCCTGTATGGAAGTGGTTAAGTGGCGTGCTCAGCCACGATACGCATGAGTGAAGTTAAGCCATTGGTGACGAAAAAACATATGATGCCTTCCTTCACTATGATTGCAGATCCCAGCACTTCACCGCTGCAGTCCGGTAAACAGGCACTCACAGGCAGATATGTATATGAAAGGATAAAAGAAAAGAACCTCATTGCACAGACATCAATATCAAGTGGATAATGCAATCCAATACATCAGCAAATGCACTCACGAATCCCCGCTTTGTTAAAGCATGAAACGCCGCTCAGTGTGCAGTCTCCTCAATTCGATCCGATGGGCTCGGATTCGATCGTAGGCTCCTCCTTACGCGTTACGTCACGGGCACGCAACTTAATCATGGGTTTTGCCTCATTAGGACTTTTTGCTTTGGTTAATCACTGTGCACATGTTCAAGGACCTATCACATGTTTTTTGTGTGTTCAGCAACACATTTATTTCACAGTTTATGGAGATTGTCTCTCCCTGAATAGGTTGTAGGTTATTCACTTATAAGTTAATATTAGCGCATCCACATCTCAATATAATTCATCACTGTTTCTATTTTGCTTTTGGTAACATTCGGATAGCAGCTGTATTATTTGTTTTTTTATTAGGTGTCCCTGGAATTATTAATTTAATAGCGCTGTAGTATATTTTTCACATAAGCCATTGGTGACATGCTCTCTACTCTCGGCAGAGAAGCTGCTGTGTTTGATGGCTGACGTGTGAGATCTTAATATTTTTATAAGCCTCATAGAGGAAAGAGGCTGGTGAAACTGGGCACGTGTAGAGTGAAGCACTTTCTGAGCTATTTACGAGCACTGCACTTTTCGAAAATTTTGTGGATATTTATTCATTATACCATTTATTTTACATTTTATTTAAAAAAAAAACACAATTTTTTTAAATAATTTTTTTGGGATTATATGGTTGGACTCTTGATCCTGGGAATTTTTGCACTTTAATGCGTTTTTGCAAAATTGCATGAAGATATTGTATTGGACTCAATTTGCACATTTGTGCTGTTTGCCATTAATTAACCATTGTATGGACACACCTGATTAGCACCTGTCACTATATGCACTTTGGCCGGGTTCACACTTGTTCTACAAACGCTCCGACATTGGGAGCTCATGTCGCATGACGTGTGAAAATCAATGTTTGCCTATGAGAGCTGTCTTAACTGATCCGACACAAGTCTGTCCGACTTTCAAAACGCTCCCTGTACTACTTTGCTCCGACATTCATCCTACTTCAGCCCATTGAATATCATTGAAGTCGGACCAAAGTAGGAGCCTTGTTCTTATCAGACATCCGACATGTGATTACAGCAGCAGTAAAAGGAATTTATCTCACTCTGGGATTGTTTTGATTGGTCAAAGAACAAGTCAGTCTATCACAAAGTAGGACCAAAGTAGTATCCTGTTCATGAAAGTCTGATGGATGTAGGACCAATGTAGGATGAATGTAGGATGAATGTAGGACAGATGTCGCAGAGAAAAGTAGGATGAAAGTTGTACTGCTGTTGTGTCGTATAGTGTGAACCCAGCCTTAATTGCTGCACACTTTTGATGGTTTATTTTGTCATGCACCTAGCACACGGAAATTGCATGATATTTTTCAATTTCTGATTGTAGATTATATATTGTATTATTTTTATTTATTGTTATTAGTAATATTATTATTACATTCCTCAATTAATGAGTGCCCCAACATTTAACCTTTAAAATACTGTTTGGCTGCTGCTGTAGTTCATCTGTCTTTAAATAATTAGTGTGGTTTGCGCATTTAGTTACCCCCCAGTTTATTATATACATTGAGAAGGCAAGGTTTTACAGCCATATAATAGCAAAGGCCATTAATGAAATCAACCATAGTGCAGTTACTCTTATTTCTGTAAACATAATATTGTGGCTTGGCCTTCTGACAATTTTACTTCTAGTGGTGAAAACTATTATACCAAATAATTGTATAAGTTTAAAAGCTGAATTTAAAATAAATTATGTTGTTCCCTGATCATAAAAGATAAACTAGAAAAATTAGAACGTCAAAAGTTAGTTTTTTTTAAATGAGCCCACATTTAAAAGGGCAAAATGACAGTCTGTTGCTACCCAACACCCCCCCCCCCCCCCAACACCTAGTAAGACATTCTCACTTATCTGTGCTCCTTCACTGTCTGCCTGCTGCAGGAGACCATACTGCATATGATTTGGTGTTGTATATTGTTAAAGCTTGGGAGTGTAATGTCACTGCACCTCCTCATGTGACAGTGTTTGGATCTGCCAATCAAACACTCAGGCTCAAGCACTGTCCTGTTAGGGTTGTCACATGCTTCTCCCATTTCACGTCATCAGAGGTGCAACAGATGGACGGATATGAGGAAAATGGAAATCCACTGAACTCACAATTGCGCTCCAAAGCCCCGAACAGGAAGAACCAGTCAATGTCACTCGCCCCAATTCAGAATCTTGACTGTCTCTTTAATTATTATTGTTATGTATTGCATGCCTTAATGCCTTATCTTTCCTGCCTAGGTCCCCTGGCCTAAAGTATCCCTTTTCCCTCCACTACAGATGCAAGATGCATCTTACCTTAGAGCCCATATGTTGACAACCTTGCTGCTGACTGCGCCTTTGCAATCAATCTCCAAGAACTTCTTTTGGGGCAATCTCCCAAAGTAGAGATGTTTAGGCAGTCAGTGGGGATTTACTGCACAGATGTGGCTTATACAGTAGTTTAAAGTAAATATTCTTCCTACCAATATTGCAGAAGGTCATTGCTCAGAGATTAACATAAGTAAGCATTAGGTGGAGAACATTTTAGGTAAAAGTGAAAAAATCCTTTTATTTTATTTTTATTGTAGTACATACCAATTTGTAGCATCCTTTATTAACAACCACTAAGGCCGCGTACACACGATCGAACATGTCCGCTGAAACTGGTCCACAGACCAGTTTCAGCAGACATATCCGATCGTGTGTACGGCCTAGCGGACAGGTTTCCAGCGGACAAAAGTTTTAAAACATGCTTTAAAACTTGTCCGCTGAAAACCTGTCCGTCGGACATGTCCGCTGGTTAGTACGCCTAACCAGCGGACCGAAATCCCCCGCATGCGTTGAATGGATTTGACGCATGCATGGAAGCATTTTACTTCCTGGTTTGCGGATGTCGCGGCATCAACGTCACCGCCACGTTACCGCGATGTCTGTCCGCGGGGATTTTGGTTTGATCGTGCGTACACACATCAGACCAAAATCTCCCAGGAGACATGTCTGACGAAAGCGGTCCGTCGGACTGTTTTCATCGGATATGTCTCCTCGTGTGTACGCGGCCTAAGATAAAATTACAGACATTGAGATATAGACAATGCATTGTTTTACATTCAACAGATTGGTAAATTTGTATTGTAGGAGATGACCACTGAATACAACCATAGTGCAGTAAGAAAAGCAAACAATACATATAAAATTACAAACTGTACACATATCATTCATATGCATTATTTACATATTTAAGATAATCACTTACATATACAGGGGGTCCCCTACTTACAAACATCCGACTTACAAACGACTCCTACTTACAAACATCCTACTTACAAACATCCGACTTACAAACGACTCCTACTTACAAACGGAGGGAGACAACAGGAAGTGAGAGGAAATCTACCCCTAGGAAGGGAAATTCCCTACTATAAGAGTTAATATGGGAAAAAGGTGTCTTCGCTGATGCTTTATCACCAATCCTTGTTTCCCTAATAACCCAAAATGTTCAAAATCCAATTGTCATTGGGACAGAAAGTGAGGTGAAATCTTCTGAACAGAGGCACAGACAGCAAAACAAATGTTACATGGGTGATAACCCTTCCCCATGCTATCCAAAAAGCTAAACAATTGTTTTTTTGGCTGGAGCTTCACTTAAAAAATGTACCTGTTTTGACTTACAAACAGATTCAACTTAAAGCGGAGCTCCAGCCGCAATTTTTTTTTTTTAAAGTCAGCAGCTACTAACAGTGTAGCTGCTGACTTTAAATAAGGACACTTACCTTGTCCTACTTGCCCGCGCTGATGGGCCCCCCGATGCCGGTCCCACGATCGCTCCGGGTCCCGCGCCGCCATCCACACTATGGGAAACAGGCAGTGAAGCCGTACGGCTTCACTGCCCATTTCCTACTGCGCCTGCGTGAGTCTCACGCTGGCTTGTGAATGGGCGCGCTGCTCTCTGAGAACACACACAGTTCCCAGAAAGCAGCGCGCCCCATTCACAAGGAGAAGGAGGAGAAGAAATCGGACCGCGGTGCAGGTGAGGCAGATTACGGACTTCCGCATAGCAACAGGTATTTCGGGTGAGTATTTTTTTTTTTTTTCAGGTTTTTTTTTATTTTATTTTTTTAAACAACATGGGAAAATGTTGTTTTCCTGGGTGGAGCTCCGCTTTAAGAACAAACCTACAGTCCCTCTCTTGTTTGTAACCTGTGGACCCTCTGTATATTGAAAAACAATTACAAACCTTATAAACCTTGTTTAATAGGAAAAGGAAGTACAAAGTGGAATGATTGTGTGTCACACACATTATTCTATATATTAATTTACCAGTACATTGCTATGAAAGCATCATATAAACCAAGTAGGTTTGTCAGAGCATTGCCCAAACAAGACAGGTTTGTCGGAATAAATATTGCTGGTTCAGGAAGAAAGATAAGTGGGGTGCATTCAGTAAAGGTTTATTTAACCCCCTTGACGGTATCCCCAAGCGTGACTCGCGGTTGTTTTTTTCTGCTACGATCGATATCCCCGAGTCACGATCGGGGTGGATGTGCAGAGCCTGCAGCGGTGTTCCTTACCTTCTCCAGGCGATCCAGCGATGATCTCCCATTGCTGTGATCGCCGCCGAGATCCCCGCCGTCCACCAGTCATCTGACTTCCTGGTTCCGTTCCCTGCACCGCAATGGTGCATGGGAGCGGAACTGGGAGGAAAATTCAAATGTTGCACAAACACAAACACATAAAAAGGAGGTGATACAATGTAATCTGAGAGGATTACACTGTATCGCCTTGGAATCTGACACAGTGCCCTTTACATGCCCCTTGCCATTGTCATTTGTGACAAATAAAACCTTTCAAAACCCTTTGAAAATGGCATCTAAAAAGCGCTGTTCTACGAATGCGCTTTTTGATCTGCTGAGCGACAGTGACAGCGGCAGCGACACGGAGTTGATCGCAGAACAGAGCGACAGTGAGTCGTGGGGCGATTTGTCATCTGGCTCTGACACCGACACTGTTCCAGAAAGTGACAACGCCGATGATCCCGCACTTGATCTAAGTGATGTGCGCACTTGGTGCGCTATAGACAGTGATGCGGACCAGGCAGCGCCCCCGAGGTTCCGATTCACTGGATCGCCTGGGATGAAGGTTGATGTGGAGAGGGACAACCCTCTGGCGTACCTGAAACGTTTTCTTTCTGAGGAGGTAATTTTAAAAATTGTGACAGAGACCAATCGATACCACGATCAGCAATCTGCTACTCTGCGTGCCAGATTTTCCAGATCCAGGAAATGGGAACCTGTCACTAAAGAGGACATCTGGAAGTTTCTAGGACTCATTATCCTTCAAGGGGTGTTGGGCAAACCGCTCCAGAAATGGTACTGGACCACCAACAAGATGCTGGCCACGCCATTTTTTGGGACTGTGATGTCTGAGTATCGTTTTTCACTCATTATGAAAAACTTACACTTCGCGAACAACAAAGAATTTGATGAGGCCACGCATCCTGCGCCCAAGCTCAAAAAAGTCTGGGAGGTGTACCAGATGATTGTTGCCAACTTCCAGCGGACCTACGTGCCAGAAAGGGATGTCAGTGTGGACGAAAGTCTGATGGCCTACAAGGGACGCCTGAGCTGGATCCAATTTATTGCATCCAAAAGGGCGCGCTTTGGCATAAAATTTTATATGCTATGTGAATCTTCCACGGGATATATTTGGAATGCGGTAATTTACACTGGTAAGGGTACCAAATTCAATCCCAGGTACAACCACTATGGGATGGCCACATCGTCAGTCCTTTCACTGCTGGACCCATTACTGAACCAGGGATATTGCGTGACAACAGACAATTTTTATACGTCACCGGAACTTTATGAGGTTTTGCTCCTCAACAAAACAGATGGGTATGGTACAGTGAGGCCAAACCGGCGTGACATGCCATCTACGTTTGGCAAGAAAAAACTAAAAAAAGGAGAGATGGTTGCCTTCCAAAAGGGTAAAATGATGGCAATGAGATGGAGAGACAAAAAAGACGTGTGTGTCATGAGCACCGTGCACAGCACCTCCACTACCATGGTCCGCACAAAACATGGAAAAGATGTGCTGAAGCCACAAGTAGTGATCGACTACAATCACACGATGGGGGGTGTCAGGCAATGACATTTTACCCGGCAATGCGCAAACAACAGAAAAAGTACTACAAAAAGATTTTCAGGCATCTCCTTGAACAATGTCTTTGGAACGCCTATATTCTTTATTAGGCAAACACGAACACACCTCTTATTCATTGCGACTTTATATGGAAGCTGGCTGAGCAAATTTTTATCAACCACCCGACGCCATCAGTGTCTGCTAACAGACCCGGACGACGCTCTGTTGACGTTGGCAATCCAGAGTGCCTGACAGGTCGTCATTTTGTAGACTTTGTACCGCCAACCGCACGAAAGTTAGTGCCTACCAGGATGTGCGTCGTTTGCTGTTCCAAGAAGGATGGAAATGGAAAAAAAATCCGAAAGGAAACCAGGTACTATTGCCCAGATTGCAACGTCGGACTTTGTCTAGTTCCATGTTTCAAACTTTTTCACACCCAGGATGTGTATTAAATTTCTTTGTTTGACTAATTTCTTTATTTTTCTTTGCATTATTGAATAAAATGATATTATTAGATTATAATTCATGTGTTTGTGTTTCAAATTTATCACATCTGGAATGTCTACTAGAGTCTTGTTTTGGTCAGGTTTAAGTAAGTAATTACTAAGAATTGCAGGCCTATGATACATATCACCAAATTTCCATGCAAAATAATTGTACCGCTTCTGGTACGTAATTCCAGACAGAATCATACCGCCAGGGAGGTTAAGAACAACTTTAATAAATGTTTGAGGCAAACATGTTCATCTTAAGATCTTGATTAAATGTCCTATGAATGTGTATTACTCTTGGAGCTGTAAGCATGTTCTATGTTCATAATTTACCATTGGCTCATCGAAGCTGATGGACACAGGCCATAATGGTATTCTCCTGTCTATTGTGTGTCTATAGGAAAAATGACTTCACAGGATCTGCTTCCTTTGTCACCTTGAGTAATGGAGAAGTATTAATAGGTTGATGATGTCATATTTTTGCTCTGCCCATCTGTAAGCATGTTTGCACTGTTAAGGCTTATTTGGATGGCCGATAAGGGCTGTATGCACCCTTGGTGGGTGCTGAGAACTGGGTTTGATTGCGGATAGATATTAAGATATAATATTTACTCTACACCCATTTTGTTTTGGGCGACTGGCGACCCATAGTATACAATACACCACCCAACACTCCCCCCCTCACCCCCCCTTGCACTGGCCATTTCAAATTGAAAACCGGTCACCGCAGCCAACCCCTTACTCAGAAAGTAATTGATCCAGGGTTGCGACCGATCGCCAATAGGGATCAGGAAGGAATTTTTTCCCCAGTCAATGCAGATTGGCACAGCACGCCTGGGGTTTTTCGCCTTCCTCTGGACCAATCTCAGGGAGGGAGGGCATAGAGAAGTGACAGGTTCGCTTGTTTATTCCTCCCCCCAGCACCGCCAATACCCCCATAATTATCAATACTTCCCGGTGTTTCGTCTGCAACCATGGCATATCCTGCGCTCTGGTTAACACAAAATCGGCAGTAAAACACCGGCAAGAAATCCATGATTTCATCCTTCAACATAATCTAGATTGCCTCTTCATCACAGAAAGCTGGTTCACTGGCGATTGCAACACCATTCTGGAAGAATTGGTGCCAGCAAATTATCGCATTCAAATGCAGAACAGAGTGAGGCAAAGAGGGGGAGGTCTGGCGGTGATCCACAAGATTCACCTCTCGATCACCAAACCAGTCCTTCAAAACTCGCTTCCATTCATGAAAACCATCACTCTGCAGCTGCAAACAAATCTCCAAGACACGGTCCATATTCTACTGTGCTATAGACCACCTGGCCCAAAAACGCACCTTTTTACGTCATTAACAGAATTCATCTCCTCTTACACCCTAAGCATCAAACACCTTTTGGTGCTTGGGGATTTCAAACTCTGGGCGACTCATCACTGGACCCTATCACTGATGCCTGCATCGACCATCTGGAAGGACTAGGTCTGCAGCAATTAATACGAGGCCCCACTCATGCCTCAGGCCATACCCTCAATCTCATTTTCAAACAGGATTTGGAAATTGAGATCGGGGAAAATGAGCCACTACCATGGACCGACCACCATGCCATTAAATTTAAACTCGCCAACCACCTCAGGCCAAATAAAACAAGAAAACCAGTGACAAGTCACTGGACTAGATCCCAGAAGAAGCTCCATTCGGAACTCTTCAAAACGACCCTAGGAAATAAAATAAACACAATACAACAACAACCAACAGCTGTAGAAACACTTGACGCCATCAACAAGGCACCAAAACGCAAAACTTGTATCCCGAAAAACAACACCGGCTAGTTTAACGACCAGCTGACGTTGCTAAAGCAAGAGGGGAGAAGAGCAGAAGCCGCGTGGAAAAGGAGCTCTTCAGATAGAAACTACACCATTTATAAGACAATAACAAAGAAATATCATAAAGAAATCTTTATGGCAAAAAAAATCACTTCGCCAACATCATCACCAAGGCCCTAAACCGCCCCCGCGAACTCTTCAAGCTGGTTTCACAATCGATGAATCCAGCCTGCTTAGAGACCCCCAATGCTGATTCACAAGAATTTTGCAACGAACTATCGGATTATTTCATTAATAAAATTGAAAGAATCCCGGGTAAGCATTGAGCAAAATGGAATCTGCATGAATCCCGCCCCGAATCCCTACCCTGATACCATTATATACCCACCTCAGGTACCGAAATTCACCTTAAAACCCATTTCCATCGCTGCCACTAAAAATATCATTCGGTCTCTGCGCAACAGCACAGCACCCAATGACATCATTCTCACCAAACTGCTGAAAGAAAGTGCCGATATACTGGCACCAGCTATCACGCAGCTTATAAATCAGTCATTCAAGGAGGGCATGGTGCCCTCCTTGTTGAAACAAGGTACTATAAAACCGATCCTAAAAAAAAACACCCTCGACCCTAAAGACCCTAACAATAGGAGGCCCATAACGGGTCTAAATGTCTTCTCCAAGATAATGGAGAAAGAAGTTGTACAACAGTTACAACAGCATTTAGAAACCCAAAAATTACTCGATACGTTTCAATCAGGCTTCCGTCCAGGTCATGGAACTGAAACTGCTCTGGTAAAAATATGGGATGACGTTCTAGAGGCCGCAGATGAAGGAGAATCTTCTCTCCTGATCCTGCTGGACCTAAGTGCGGCCTTTGACACGGTAGACCACGGACTACTACTCGCTAGGCTAGCTGAAGTGGCCAAAGTCGCGGTAGAGGATCTACCCTGGTTCTCCTCCTTCTTGGAAAACCAATCACAAACAGTGAAATTGGGATCTTTCACGTCAGAATACGGTATTATGCGGAGTCCCTCAGGGATCTCCGTTGTTGCCGGTACTGTTCAATATCTATCTTCGTTCTCTCTTTGAAATAATCAACAACCAGAAGCTACTTTACCATTCCTACGCAGACGACACTCAACTGTATCTCCACGTCAGCAACGAAAAGGATCACTCTCTTGGATAAGAGAGAACCCTCACCCTAATAGATAACTGGATGACATCCAGTTATCTTAAAGCGGAGTTCCACCCTTAAAATCACTTTGTTTCATTACATCCAGCATACTGGCGTCAGCGCCAGTATGCTGTTTTTTTTTTTTTTTAAATGCACGTACTTACTTTATATAAAATCATTGAATTTCAGGCGCACCGCGGAATGTCGCCGCTATAAGGCGTCACGCCTTCCGGAAACAGCCGATTAGCATTCGGCTTTTCTCGGCGCCTGCGCACAGACCCAGGAGCTGACTGCGCAGGCGCCGTATATAGCCGCGTCACGCCCTCCGAAAAAACCCGAACTAGGACCGGCTATTTTCGACGCCTGCGCAGTCAGCTCCTGGGTCTGTGCGCAGGCGCCGAGAAAAGCCGAATGCTAATCGGCTGTTTCCGGAAGGCGTGACGCCTTATAGCGGCGACATTCCGCGGTGCGCCTGAAATTCAATGATTTTATATAAAGTAAGTACGTGCATTAAAAAAAAAAAAAAAAAAAACAGCATACTGGCGCTGACGCCAGTATGCTGGATGTAATGAAACAAAGTGATTTTAAGGGTGGAACTCTGCTTTAAACTCAATGGTTTGAAAACAGAGCTTCTCCTGTTTCACGCAAACAGGAAAAGTCACCCCACCCCAACCTGGACCCCACGCCCATTCTGGGTAAAACTATCACCCCCAGCGCCAAAGTCAAAAGTCTCAGAGTCATTTTTGACTCCTACATGACAATGGATGAACAGATTGGGTCGGTAGTCAGCGGATCCCATCATCTGCTGCGTCTGCTACGCCGACTCACCCCCTTCATCCCTAGAAAGGACATTGCAGTTGTGGTGGGAACAATCATCAATTCCAGACTCAACTATGCAAATGCCCTCTATCTAGGACTCCCCAAATACCAAATCACTCGTCTGCAAGTCGTTCAAAATACGGCTGCTCAATTAGTGACTGGTAAAAAACCATGGGAGTCTATCTCCCTTTCGCTTAGATCCCTTCACTGGTTACCAGTGAAAGACAGAATCACTTTTAAGGCTCTCTGCCTTACACATAAGTGTATTCAAGGAAACGCTCCCCAATATCTATGCGAAAAATAAAAGCCCATAACCCCAATCACACTCTGCGATCCACAAATCAAAACCTACTGCAAATACCCAAGGCAAGATACAAATCCAGAGATCGGAGATTTGCTGTCCAAGGACCTCGACTGTGGAATGCACTACCTACCACCATCCGACTGGAGTCGGACCACTCTCCCTTCAGGAGAATGATTAAAACTCATCTCTTCTAAGGCAAAGCGTTTCCTTATCGAAGGAATGGAAACAGCGCCCAGAGGCGATTCAGTTCGCAAGTGTTGCGCTTTACAAGTTTTTCACTCACTCACTCACTCAGATATTTTACATGGAAGTAAGTAGCATGTTTTGAACATCCAGCTTATATAACACACTATGTGATATTAAATGGCTAACTGGTTGCTATCTCTTTGTTACCAATAGGAATATATGGCATATGGTCTAGAAATTTAGTATCTTCTATATGCAGCGTCTTCTATATGCAGTGTGGTTAGGGACACCTAAGTGTGCCTAACCACACATAACCACTCAGTGTGGGATTACATGTGAACAGTAGCAGCACTTGTCAGTCTGCCAGCTTGTCAGTGGCTGATTGAACACATCTGTGCTATCAACCGCAAAAATACACTGATTATTGCCTGCATATTGCCTGTATTGGTCATCTGAGTTAACCCTTAGCCTGACAGCTCTGAGCAAAGTCATAGAGCCTTTATTGGCTAACAATGCTGACCTGATGAATATACAAAACAGTAGATGTAAAGATAGAGCAAAGACTATGGGACAGATTCAGCAAGACTTGCGCTGGAGTATATCGATATGCGCCGCGTAACTGTAAAGATGCGCCATTGTATCTATGTGGCCGTACCCACCAACCTAGATGCGCCAGAAAACGGGCCTTTTCCGATCGGCTTAACTTTCCCTCGCCAGAGTATCGTTAGCGCATATTTTCGCTTGTCGCATCCGTCGCACCTATTGATTTGCCATGCAAATATGCAAATGAGCCGTGCATATGTCGTCCGTCCGTCACAAAGTTATTTCTACAAATAGCTGCTTTATCTTTACTCCAGACGGCCACAGGTCAGCAGGAGAGCAGCTACAGCAGCAGCGTTACCGACGAAACTAGCAAGCTGAACAACCACACGTGCAAGGACAACACCTCTGTGTGCCAACATGCCAGGGGCAGTCGCGGTCCTAGCACTACTGATGGGTCCCCCGGAACGAAGGAGGCGGGCAAGTGAGAGGATATACCGCACGCGCATGAGCCTCTTTGGCATGGGGGATGAGGAGGTGTATCGCCTCTTCAGATTCAGCCCTGATGCAATACTTGAACTAACCACAACCCTGCAGGGTGACATCACCACAAGACACACCGCTCACAAGCAGTGCAGCCACTGGTGAAGGTACTGGCAACACTTCATTTCCTTGCAAGTGGATCATTCCAGCGTACAAGTGGAGTGGTGGCTGGGATGTCACAGTCCTCCATGAGCAGATGTGTGCACCAGGTTGTCCCTGCAATCCTCAGACGCATGTCCAACCAGTTAATCAGACCCACCACTGAGGAGTTGCGGCTGAAGGCAATGACAGATTTCTACAGCATTGCCAGATTCCCACGCACTGTGGGTGCCATTGATTGCACACATGTGGCCCTACAGCCCCCCAGTGCCACAGAGCACATATACCGCAATCGGAAGCATTGGCATTCCATCAACGTACAGGTAATAGCTGATGCCCAACGCCTCATATGCACTGGGACCCCATCTCATGACTCCTTTCCGGAACCCCCAAACCAGAGGAGAGAGAAAATACAATGAATCACACATCAAAACCCGTGCAGTGGTGGAGCAAACATTTGGGCTCTTGAAGTCCCGTTTCCGCTGCCTGGATAAGTCTGGGGGGCCTTATTGTATTCCCCTACCTTTGTGTGTCAGATCATCGGTGCATGTTGCATTCTGCACAACTTTGCCATGAGAAAAGGCCTGCAGATTGACATACGTGATGACCAGACCCCCCAACCAGACAGCCCCCCCCCTGCCAGAGGAGACTAATTCAGCTGATGGAAGAGCAGTCAGGAGGGTCCTCGTCGTAGGCATCTTTGGACACTAAACAAATACAATGATCACACGGACAATGCACGCATGAACACCACTGATGTCCCTAGATCACACAAACCACATCCACATCGCATTGGATTAGCCCAAGTCCAACATGTAGGACTTGGGAGCAGCAACTCCAGCGTCAAGGCCCCAATGATGTCGCTGTCCATTCATACACCTTTCACACGTCATTCACACAGCCGTGGGGATAACTTCTCCACCACGGCCGAGGGTGACACCCCTTACTGGCAGGAGTGCCACCCCCTCACATTCACACACCATTCACACTGCAACGTGTGCAGTATCAATAAAAAAAAAATCTCATGTCCTGAGCATTAAGAACAAATAAAATAAAAATCTCATGTCCTGAGCATTAAGAACAAAAAAAAAAAAATCTCATATCCTGATCATTAAGAACAAAAAAAAACATCATCTGGGATGCCGGGGGCTCCTTTTGGTGGCCCCTCTCTGGATCCTCAGCTGCCTGGATGGAGTGGGTGGGGGTGGGGGGGCATCTGGAGGTGGCTGATCCCCAGGTGGGCCACTCCTGGCAGGTGTGGCCTGCATGCCCTCCAAGGCCATGGCTATCCGGCCGAGGTAACAGTTTGTCTGGGCCTGCATCCTGAGCTGCTGGGCCTGCATCCTGAGCTGCCGGGTGACCTGGTATTGTTGGGCCCGCCAACTCTGCCTCCCCTGGTCCCAGATGGCAGCAGTGTTTGCCTGGACGGCTGCAGTGAGGTGCCTTATATCACCCTGCACCTCCCCAGACTGGTCACCACTGCAGCGCAGTTGCAGCTGACATCCTGCACTGCATTGGATACCTGGGCCACGGAGCACAGGTTGTCAACCACTCTGTCCAGGTGCCCAACTATGTCCCCCATTTGCTGGGTCTGCCTGGCGTGATCCCTCACCACCTGGTCCTGGACCAGATCAGACACCCGCCTGGTCTTCCGGGTGGCCTTCCTGGGGCCAGTAGATGGTTGTCCAAGGGGGGGGTGGAGTTGCCCTTGAGGGGCTTCCTAGGATGGGGGAGGGTATTACAGAGGGCCCTGCAGAAGAGGAGGACTCTTCCAAAAATAAAATAATGTCCTGCTCTGCCACAACAGGCTGCTCCTTAACCACCTCTGCAGGTGAGGTGTGGGCTCTCTCTTCCTCCACCTCGGTCTCTTCACCACCCAGGGGCTCGGGCACAGGATGCCGTTGGGGGGATGGGGTGGACTGGCCGCCAACAGATGATGGCCCAGCTCCGTCATCTGTGGATGACACAAAGCAGACACATGTTGGGTGGTCCCACACACTTGGCACATGTACCCTCCCCCCCCACATGCAACACACCAAAAAGGGGGTAAAAATCACTTACCTGTCCTGGAGCCTTCCTCCACAGAGTCATATCCAGGGACCCCCTCCAACTGCTCCCTATCCAGGCAGCGGGCGACCACCTCCTCAGTGGTCAGGCTGACCGCACATGGGGGTCCACCACCCGTGCCCCTCTCATGCCTCCTGATGGTGGCCACCTTGCCACGGACCTTGCGCCGCAGGTCATTTTTTTTTTTTGGATATCGCCAGCAGTCTGGGTGGAGTACCCCAAAACATTCACCCTGCCAGCAATGGTCTCCAGGATGGCTTGCTTCCTATCCCGGCTGGTCTTCCGACTTTTTTTGCCGTGGAGGAAGTCATTAAAAGTCTCCATAGCGGAGATTATAACAGAGACCTCCTGTGAATTGAAATTAAGGTTTCTCCTCTCTTTGGGGGGAGCGGGAGCAGCCATTTCTTTGCAAAAGTAACATCCCTGGGGTGGGGGGAAACGGAAATACTTTTGCGCCGGAATGGTGCTTCCGCTAGCGCTTTTAAACACACAACGGAACACATTGCGCTGACGTTTACCGTGAAGTGGTGCCGACGGAAGTTGTTAACATGCGCACAGGGGGCCGAGTGAAGCCTCACTCACTGCGCATGCTCCGTGGATGATGCGCTGAACGTAAGCCTCTGCGCTGGGCTCCGCCCATCATTTACATATGATCACACCCGCTTCCACTTGCGTCGGGTTACGCCAGCGCATTTCCGTTACTCCGGCGCAAAGTAACGGACAGGCGCTTGGTGAATACTGTACTTCACTCGCTAGTTTGCGTCAGCGCAGCGTATATGCGCTGCGATACGCTGGCGAAAATATGCACGCATCTACCTGAATCTGGCCCTATATGTGTTCAGTTAAGTGACTGCATTTCTTTTGAAATCTTTGATTCATTCGTCACCTTTATAGATTCCTACATTTGCATTTTGTTTCTTCTGTTTCTTCTTTTTGAGAAGTTGGAACCTAAAGAATTCTTTACGCTAACTTTAAAGAAACTTTTTTTTTTCCCAAGAAACCTTTTAGCAAGCTCATATATTTATAGAATTCAGAGAAATAGAGTTTTCCTTTTTATCTGCTCTTCCTCTTTCTAGACCACATGTGGTGTTTATGGAAATGTATAGCATTGATTTAGGAGAAGGAGTGATTAATTCTTACTAGAACTTTCACAGCCGAAAAAAATAAGATTTTTTAACTTTCCTTATATTTATCCTTTCATTTCTGGAGTTTTAAAAACAATAACAGTATAAAATATAAATATCTGATATACTGTAAGGTCCGCTTTGTGACTAATTGTTGCACTTTGTGATTAATGGTTGCACTCTGAGTGTGTGGCACTGCATGTGATTTTTATCTTTATGGTTGCAACTTTATAAAATAGGTGATCTGATCGTGATCCCAGAGGCGTTGCTAGGTGAGAAAGATCAGGGGCTTCAGCCCAGAGTCGGCACAGGGGGGGGGGGCGGACACACATACCCTGACCTACGCACAAATGTGTGTCAGTACACACACGTAAGTCAGTGTGTGTATGTATGTCAGTTACACACTCCATGAGATCAGCATGTAAGGGAGCTCTTAGGCACACTAGCATGTCTTTCAGGGTTGTTTCTGACACATGACCTACATACACCACTGACCTGACCTACATACACTGACCTGTCCTACATACACTAACACTGACACTGACCTGTCCTACATACACTGACCTACATACACTAACACTGACACTGACATGTCCTACATACACTGACACTGAACTGTCCTACATACACTGACCTGACCTACATACACTAACACTGACCCTGACCTATCCTACATACACTGACCTGACCTGACCTGTCCTACATACACTGACCTGTCCTGACCAACATACACTAACACTGACCTGACCAACTAATACTGACCTGACCTACATACATACACTGTGACTGACCTGGTAGGCATACATAATCACTGACCTACCTCAGCAGTGGCGTGCAGCGCCGGAATGTGCCCGTCATAGTGCAGCCAGGGAGGCTTAGGAGCCAAGGAGGAGAGCCGCCGAGGAGGGATGCAGCGGGGCAGCCGTGGTGTACGGCGCTGGCGCGCCCAGTGTGCCGTCATACATAGTCAGCCAGTCAAGGCTAAGAAACCGGGCCGTGGAGAGCCAACGAACCAAACAGGGAGCGGGGATGTCGCATGGCGTGCCGGGCGGCATTGTAATTCCTGCCTTTTAAGCTTGCGGCACCTATGATGGATGTCACAGGTCCTGCGGTCCTGGATTGGACCAGTGGGACGTCCATCATAGATGAAGCAGGCTCCAGAAGGCGGGACCTGCTGTGTCACTCGGCGGCGCTCGGCAACATAATGGTCCCTGCTCGGCGGCACTCAGGGCTAGTAATTGTATACTTCATGGCCGGGACTCTGGGCTTTTCGGTGACCCATTCGGGGCTCCAGCCTCCCCAGCCCACCCCTAATGACGCCCCTGCATGACCGTCAAACAAATGTGCTAAAAATATTTTTTGGTTTATAATATACATAACAAGCAAAAAAATATTCAGTTTTTAAATACACTTGTTTTTGTATATACAGTAGAAACAATAAATTCTGAAGCCATTTAAAAACACAACAGAGCTATAGCCATCCATTGCTAAAAGAGAATGTATGTGCTTAACAATAAAGAGAATCTACTATCAAGAAAACTCTGCTTGGGCATGCAAAGGCTCACAAATTATATATAGTAATGTGGTTTTTCCCTGCTCTGTTAAAATTAAAATGTAATACAATAATTCACTGTGGATGCCATGATGTTGAATAATTATATGCTTATCTAGGTAGTGTTGACAGCTCTGGCTTTATACAAATGTCTGCTGTACCACCAGAGATTTCATTAAACAGTGTAACAACTGCTGATACTCTGCAGCTAATCACTCAGTATTTACATAGTGAATATAAAAAAAAAGCGAAAATATTTTTTTGCATGGATTTTATTTGTTTCTTGACACTGGAATCTTGTTATATATTTGACAGATTTGTCTTTGGCAAAAACACATTAGGCTGGCCTTCTGATTCATATGAACCGTAGGGATGAGTAGATCATAGGGGGGAAGAAAAAAAATCTAATTATTGCAATGCAATACGAAGAATTAAGTGTCACATTCATGGCAACATGGATATACCACCAGATGGAGCTTCTCTGTGTAGTACAGTACTAAAATTGCTTCCTAGATTTTTATATAAAACTGGTTAAATAGCTAATACTTTGTTTAGGAAGCCTACACACTTCTCATTACAGAACGTAATATTACTAAACTCCCCATACATTTGGCAAGTTTTGGCAAAGAAGAATCCTCATTCCTTCCCTGGTACAGAACATTAGGACCTAGTACAGTCTCTCATGTTTTTCTTCCACTCTTTAGGTCTGAAATGTATTACTACCCTCATGATTAATGATACCCTTTTGTACAAGCTCCAGCCCTAGTAATTATTTTGACCAAAAAATACTGCTAGAATGAGGAGTATGTGCATTAGATACAAAGTTACCACCTATCAATACAGACAAAGAAGAGAGGAAGGGGAAGTAGAGTAGAAGGAAACAAAAGAAGGATGTTATAATTAATAGTTAATTATGTGGCTTGTTGCTGCCCCTTCTAAACCTCCTACCCCATGTACAAGTCATTGAGTGTCATTTTGCTAAACACAGACGTTTCTCTACTGTCTTGCTTCTACCCAATATCTTCTCTGTGATACCCAATATTCATTGATAAAGCTTATGATGTGTGCTACGACCTAGAACACCTCTTGTTATTATTACCTCCTTCTTTATATTGATAACAGGATGATCTCAAAACTATAATTGTTGTATTTTGCTTTACTAGGCTTAACCAAATTTCCACTTTTACCATTTGGACTTTAATGCTTTATTAGTAAATTTGAGGTGAAACAAAATTGACCAAATTCATATTTGCTTTAAGAACAATGCTCTCCATAAAGACTAGGGATGGGCCGAACACCCCCAGGTTCGGTTTACACCAGAACACCGCAAACATGCAAAAAGTTCTAGCGAACATGCAAAGACTATTAAAGTCTATGTGAAAAGAACATGAAAAATTCAAAAGTGCTAATTTTAAAGGCTTTTATGCAAGTTATTGCCATAAAGTGTATAGGGACCCAGGTACTGCCCTAGGGGACATGTATGAATGCAAAAAAAAAAAGTGAACAAAAAATAATAATAAAAATGCCATAAATCTATCCCCTATTTTGTAGACACTGCATTCGGATACTAGTATCCAGAGTGTAATATAAATATTTAAAACAGTCATTAATAATAATACATTTAATTGATGAAAAATTTATCAATTAATAAAAATCAATAAAATCAATCTTATCATTAATAATCTGTGATGAAACAATTTAGATCTAATTCTACATTTAACCCTAGTGGTGTCAAAGATTGTAATTCGAAAATCAATTTTGTTTCATTCTGGGATAGCTTTTGGATTCTTTTGGCACCCCTCAATGGTCTACTAATGGTGCCAATTGCATAAAGGATAGACTGTCCGGATCATTATTATGTGCCATCTTGAAGTGGTTAGACAAATGAGGTTTATGAGGTTTATTTCTGCATGAAATGAGACGTCATTTCAACAGGCTTCTCAGGGGTATCCCCACACTCTTAAGAGAACATACTAGAGATAGGTGGTCAACATCTAGGGGTGAGTGCACATCTATGTGGGACACAGTCTGAGCATATCTGCACAAGAGACATCCATTAAGCACAAGCACTTTATAACATAATGGGACTGTATTAGATTCTCCATGTGTTTTTTGTGTTTATATGATTTTGATCAACACTAAGCGCAGTAAATTGTTTTCATATTGTCTTTTGCTCCTTTGCTTTTTAGCCAGTTTTCTACTGCAGCTGGTGTTTTGCTAATCAGCTTTCGATTATTCAAGGATGCTAAGGTTTTATTTTTTCTGTTACATGTTACTATTTTAGTGGTTACTCCAGCAGCCATGGATTTATTTGACTACATGGGTAGCAAGACTTTTGATGTGGGAGACCTTTTCAAAAAAGCTGATAATGATGTAGACCAATGGTTTAAACAGCTTAAATCCTCCATGGACAAACAAATACACACATGGTGGGATATTGTGACATTAGATCAATATGCTAGTGACAAGATTACACCTAGGAGCCTCATATGAGTCCAAATGATGGAATGAAAGACCAACAGATGAGTGGTTAGCATTTTTAACCAATGTGAACAAAAACTGTTGGGGGTTATCATACATATGAGGAAATGTAAATTACAAACTATTAAAACAAAAAATTGCTGAATTAAAGGGACTTATGCCCTGTACACACGATCGGTTCATCCGATGAAAACGGTCTGATGGATTTTTTTATGAAGCTGACTTTAATCAGTCGTGCCTACACACCATTGGTTGAAAAAACGATCGTTTCAGAACGTGGTAACGTAAAACACGACGTGCTGAGAAAAATGAAGTTCAATGCTTCCGAGCATGCGTCGACTTGATTCTGAGCATGCATGGATTTTTAACCGATCGATGTACCCACAGACAATCGTTTTTTTCTATCGGTTAGTTAACCATCAGGTAATTTTAAAACAAGTTCTTAGTTTTTTTAACCGATGGATAAATAACCGATGGGGTCCACACACGATCGGTAATTATGAATTTGGCAGAGTACAAAAAGAAACAATCAAAATTAATAGAGGCGGTACAAAAAATTGAGAATGATACTAAAAACAAGAAACTAAAAAAGTAAACCAGAGATAAAAAAGACTATGCCACTAACAAAATTTATAAATGGCAAGAGAACATGAATGAAGACACTGAGGGTGGCCCGGTAGAATCCAGACATGTACAAGTCATACAAAGCAGCTTCTCTAGGCCTAAGTCAATTACACATACTCCTCAATGACAATACCAACCCCTGATGGGAAGAGTAAATATATCACATTACTCTATCCCTACACAGAATAGATTTGAACCTCTACAGCATGTCCAACAACAATCACCTAATCCCTATAGAGGCCCACCAACCCACTCCAGACTATGGAGCGGCAGAGGGAGAGGTAAATGAAAAAACAATTCCACTAATCAAAATCATCAATACCATTACACAAGAGAACCCCAGTGGGAGGGGGGATGGAGGGAATGGAAAGAACCATACAAACCATACCACCTATCCACCAACCCAGTGGGAACAACCACAGAATAGAAACCAGGGTGCAGGGGGGGAAATCTTGTATAAGGCCCCTTTCACACTGGGGCGTTTTTTGAGCGTTATTCGAGCGTTTTTCGAGCGTTATTCGAGTGTTCTTCGAGCGAAGCCTCATCTGCAATCCCAATGTGCTGGTAAAGCACCGCTAAGACCCTAATGTTTTAGGGCATTTTTGCAGTGTCTCAGTGTGAAAGGGTAAGGCGTTTTTACAGCGCTTTCAAATTCATTCCAATGGAGAGGGGCGTTTTTGGAGCGTTTTTTTCAGAGCCCAAAAGCTGCTCCAAAGATGCTGTTTGCAGGACTTAGTGTGAAAGGGTCCATTGAGATGCATGAGATGCATGGAGAGCGTTTTATGAGCATTTTAATAGCACTATTTTTAATGCTAAAACGGCTTGTAATTGGAATTTTAACCAATCTTTGTATACCAATATCCACCAACAAGACACCATGAATGAAGTTAAATGGGCCCTAAATAGGTCCACCCATTTAAAATACAGACATAAACTATTTATTTTAAAGAGCCTGAGACTTGCTATGACTAATAACTTATTTTGGTATGGGGGACAATACTATAAAGAAATAAACAAATTAAAGGTGTCTCCATGGGGGCTAAAAATGCCCCAAGCATTGCTAATATTTTTCTCAACAAATGGGAAGAAGAGGTAATATATGGTAATCATTGGTCAGAGCTACAGGTATACTGCAGTTACATAGATGATATTTTGACGGTGTGGAAAGGGACTGAGTCAACTTTAGATACATTTATTGACCACATCAACAAAAATGTCTATGGTATAAAATTTACGGTAAAAGCTCACAAACAAAACATAGACTTCCTGGACCTCCATATCTTTAAACAAGAGGGTATGTTGAATACAAAAACATATTTCAAAAGCACAAACATAAATGGATATATTCCAACCAGGAGCTGCCACCATCCCAGGTGGAAGATGGCCATTTTCAAAGGTCAATTTGTGCGTATAAAAAGAAACTGCACCCTCCATCGAGACTATATAGATTAAACTGATATTTTGATCCAGAGGTTCAAAGACAAAGGTTATCCCCATGACATACTATTAAAAATAAGAGAACAGGTGGGAGATATAAACAGACAGGCACTCCTAACAACAAAAAAGAGAGCAGAAAAGGAGTATGATTTCACCTTCATGGTTTCAACAAACAATTTAAGTTCTTGGAACAAAGTATACTTTCTGGCCCAATCCTCTGTAGGTCCAGATCCGATTGAGAAATTTTAATAAAGGCAGCAGCTGCATTTGGCCCATCCAAGTCATAATTCCCATTAGTGCTGTAGAAGAAGTCCTCTGGAATCTGGGTTTCTATCTGCAAAACATCAAAATTAAATACAATTAAAAAAACTGAAGAAGAAACTATTGTGGACAGAAGTAAATGTAGGGGTTTATTTATATCAGAGGACAGATGTTGCTATCTGCTCTCCATTATACTCAATAGGGCTATGCACACCATGGTCCACATTTTATAGCTAACTTACAATGTGGAGGTAAGGGTGTGTACTCTGTGGTAGTTTATTGAGCTGCTCTGTGATTGGAGGAGAGCTTGTCATGTGTGTTCAGCCAGTCAAACAACCAAGCTGTCAACCGATTTATTTTTTCTGCACTTTTTAAATGCTGTCCCTTAGTTATATACTGATTGTCTTACTTACATCTTTTTAAAGATGGTGTCTGTGTCCTGCCAACTCTACTTCATGTCAGAAAGGCACCTGAAAAGGAAAGTATTGGTGAGATTAGTAATAGACAATAGAATGACAGGACACACAGGTATACAGTATATAAGGTAATAAACAAAACTCAACATTCCATTTCCAAACAGCATGTATATATAGTGAAAACAATGGTAAGCACAGGATCTCCCTGTGACTTCCTGGGTCATCTCCATGTTGTCAGAGATCCATCGACTCGATTATCCCATTGGTAAGGGGGATGATAATGTAAACAGCCTAGACTTCATACAAAAGAGCAGTACAGGACTACACTCTGCACTGAGCAGGGGACAATTCCACCCTGGATAAGTACAATTATGCCTCGTACACACGACAAGAAAAGTGTGATGTGAGCTTTTTGTCAGGAATTCCGACCTTGTGTATGCTCCATCACACTTTTTCTATGAGCATTCCTGCCAAAAAAAGATTGAGAGCAGGATCTAAATTTTCGCGACAGGAAAAATTCCTATCAGGAAACGTGGTCATCTGTATGCAATTACGATGCAAAACAAAATGTGCATGCTCAGAATCAAGCAGAAGAGCCAAACTGCCTATTGAACTTCATTGATCTTGACTCGTCATACGTTTTGTATGTCACCGCATTCTTGACTTCAGAATTTCAGACAAGATTAGTGTGACCGTGTGTATGCAAGATACATTTCAACCTTTTTCCTGCTGAAAAAAAAAACTAGGTTTTCCTGACGGAAAAACTGATTGTGTGTACAGGGCATAAAAGTTTTGTACCACCAGGAAAAACTAGGCCGATAGAAAAGGAAAACTGTTGTCAAAGGCTTGTGTAGACAGATTTTGGACTTGTGTCTATGACATCAGTTTAATACTAGTTTAAGAGATTTCTGAAATTATTCAGAATTCATTGATATGTGTATATGACCTGCAGTTGGCCTCCTTATCTGCATTTGACCTGCTTCATAATGATTTTGCATTCCTATAGACTTTTTTGTGAATGCAAAATCCTCCTGAAGTGAGTCAAAGTCTCCCAACATAAAATGCAAACTTGGAGATCACTAGAGGAATTCTGAGGCATAATAGAAATAAAATGTAATTCCTCCATCCATCCTTCTGCTTCTAGTGTATTCTGACAGACGCTGATGATGGCCTTCAGAATATCCAAATCTGTTTGCATCGAGTCATCGTTGGTCCAAACATTTTAAAGAATGTTGGGCAGGAGGGTCACACATGGAGCAAATTTCAGCTGTCTCCTGATGAAAATCTCCTAGGGTATGGCCAGCTTTAATTACATAAAAAAAACAATAGAGTAGGAATAGAAACCCAGACTTACTTTTCCACCCACTGAGGTAGCATGTTGGTCATGCTGGATAATTCAAAGACCATCATGTTTTTGTTTGTTGGGAAGATGGCCTGCCCCTCATGTGGGTAAAAACATTGCGGTGGAATTTGGCCTTCTCAATTTAAGAAGTTAAAGTTGTTCATAGACTGTACCCAGTACCAGTTGTTCTCCCGAATACACCTGTAAAGAAAACTGGAAGTTAGGATATGTTGCATAAGACATAATAGAGCAATTTTTAGATTTAAAAAATTCAAAAAAATAACAACTTATGGACCTATTTAATCAAGTAAAACGGATAAACCATTTGCTGGGTTTGCACATGTCCGTATTGCTAAAGCTAAATGCGACGGACAATCTCATATAAGAACTTGTCAGATCTAGAGGTTAAAGAATGGAAAACACAAATGTGTGTAAAAACCATTCACCCTAAACAGGGAGTCCCAATGGATTTAACATAAACTTACATGTCAGCGTATTCTTCGAACATTCCGGTGACTTCAATGAACTTGTCACGGAGTTCATCATGGATAGCATCCAATTTTCCCCTACTGAAGAAGAAATGTCTGGGGATGTTATCTTCAGCCTTCATCTTCTGGAAGATGATCATGGCTTTATTGCAGTCGTCGTTGTTTTGTCTGAGACACCTGGAGAAGAAAATATTGGTAAAAAAAAAGTACAGAGAAAATATCAATAGGACAAGTAAAGAGGAAAGTCATTTATATTGTTTTAAAAACCCAAAACATTCCAAATATATGTACTAGAATGTGTAAATCCTCCCATTTGATGGGTCCCCTTTCATAGCCAGAAGCCCAGTTAAATTTAAAAATAATGGGCCAGATTCAGAGAGCCGTAACTCCTGTCTAACTGGTGTTGGACTGGAGTAATTTCAAATTACGCGCGTTTTTTAGCTAGTCGGAAACCTCAAACCATGAATAGATGGCTGCGGGCTTCTATTCGACTGGATTGAGTGTTCGTACGCCTTCGGATCTACGCTGCAATAAAATTGCGGCCACTGGGTGGACTTCCCGTCGTTTTCCGCGTCGGGGTATGCTAATGAGCTTTTGCCGGCGATCCCCGAAATTACGATCTTCAATCGCAATCTCTTACGGCACCTTTAGTCATCTTTTTTCTGCGTAAAGTTATACCAGCTTTTTGCTGCTCTAATATTAGACAGCCCATGTTAAGTATGGCCGTCGTTCCGGCGTCGAATTTCTACTTTTTCCGACGTCTTTTATTATTTTTAACGTAAGTCGTCCGGGAATAGGAATGCTCGTAAACGACGCTACTCAAAAACAAAATGACGTAACGACGTGATTTTGCGCAATGCACGGCGGGAAATTTCTGAACGGAGCATGCGCAGTTCGATCGCCGTGGGGACGCGCTTAATTTAAATGCTTCACGCCCCCTAACCGTGTATTTCGATTACGAGGCGAGAAATAGACTACGCCGCCGTAGCGTACGGGCAAAAATCTACCAGAATTCGATGTAGAGCCTGGTAAAATACGGCAGCGTAGAGTATTTCGATTACGCAGCGCAAAATTAAGTGTATCTGAATCTGGCCCATTGTTTATTTCATAAAATATTACATCTAAACAACAAGAGACCAAAAAAGAAATGCACATTAAAGCGATTTGTCATGCGGTTTGAGAGATCAAATCACATGACAAGTCGGAGCCTATTGGCGGCAATGGCACTGTTCCAATCGGTGCAACACCAATTTTGCGGCGCTGCACCGATTTGAAAAAGTAGTTCCTGCAGAACTTTTGCCAATTTCAGGTGCGACTTCAATAGATGTCTGTGTATGAAGCCACACAAATGTCTATCAAGTAGCTCCTGAAATCGCTCTGACCTTGTTACTTTGAAATCGCACTACTTCAAGTATTTCAAAGTAGCATCAATGTGAACCAGGGCTAAAGAGAAATCCACCCTACAACAGAGAGTATAGTGATGGACTTAAAGTGATCAGGCCAAATTCTTTAGCCATGCTACAGCTTTTGAATTCTGCTCTAGTAAGGCTAAAAGACAGGGTACAGAATATGTTGTAGAGGCCAAACTGGAAAATGGTGGCTATATTGATGTGGATGAGGGAATCCAGAGGACAAATCAGAACACTGCTAGCCACGAATAGACTATAGGACCACTCTGAACTTTGGAGACATTGTCTATTTTTAAGGTGAAAGTTAATTAAAACATTTTCTTTTTTATAAGATGTTTCCTGAATAATGCAGGCTGGCTTTAGAAACATCATTAATATAAATATATATGTTCTAACTAAAATCCATTTGTCCTTATTTTCTATAACATTCATTCAGTGATAAGAAACTATATATATATTTTTTACTTTCTTTATGAAGTTTACAAATCTTTTACTGTATATACTTTTTTTAACATGTCGCTTCTGACAATGGCTGGACTTTATAACCTTATAAGTTACAAGTTAATATCAATTAAATCCAAGTAACTACAGTAAGTAAATAGGGCAACACAGTGGTGTAGTGGTTAGCACTTTCATCTAACAGAAAAAGGGTCGCTGGTTCAAATCCCGACTACGATACTCCCTGCTTGCAGTTTGCATGTTCTAACCTGTGCCTGCATAGGTTTCCTCCCACACTCCAAAGACAAGCAGGGAGGGGAATTGGCCCTAATATGTGTATGTATGAATGTGAGTTAGGATCTTAGATTAAAAGCTCCTTGAGGGCAGGGACTAATGTAAATGTATATGTAAAGCACTCCGTAAATTCACAGGGCTATATAAGTACTTGAAATAAATAAGTTAATGTATGTGTTCCCAACTTAAACTTTTCTAGAAACTGGAAACATTTTGTTGGCTTTACTTAAACCGATGGTCTATAAACTGGAAAATGTTGTTAGCTTTACCTTCACCTATGGTCTATAAACTGAAAAAAATTAGTTGGCTTTACTTAAAAATATAGTTCCAGACAAGTTAAGGTATGTATTCCTAACTTAAAACACGATGGTCTATAAATTGGAAAAAAAATTGTTGGCTTTACTCAAATCAACTAAGTTGAAAACATGAAAAGTCTAATGAGTCAGACAAAAGTAAAATTAGTTGACAGTACTTAAAAAGCTGATGCAAAAAGTTGCCTCCATTTTTTTGAGTAGACCCAGCACAATATTTTTTACAGTGCATACAATTATTTCCTTGGAGAAACTAAAAATTACATTTTGAAAATAACAAACAAAATGTAATTTTTAAATGTAGTATACCACTTCTTTTTAGAAATATGTATTAGTCATGTAATCATAGTATGATCAAGAATGGATAGAGAACATTTTGGTTTTCAGTCTGTAAAATTTGGTTGCCAGCTTTCAAGCACCATGCTACCTTAACACCTCAAATGTAATAAGACGTTGAAATTAACCCAAAAAAGTAGAATTACAACATACACACATATACAGTATATACAATAGATAGATAACAGATATAGAGAAAGAGGAGTTACTACTGTTGCAATAGTGAGGTTGCATTAGGATAATGACTATATTATAATGCCGCGTACACACGGTCGTTTTTTGCGATGAAAAAAACGTTGTTTTTTAAAACGTCATTTAAATTGATCGTGTGTGGGCAAAACGTCGTTTTTTTTCTTAAAAAAAAACGATCAAAAAAAATTCCAACATGCTTGAATTTTTTGTGTCGTTTTTCAAAACGTCGTTTTTTGTTTCACAAAAAGTCAGTGTGTAGCAAAAACGTTGTTTAAAACAACGTTTTTCAACCCGCGCATGCCCAGAAGCTAGTTATGAAGCGAGCTTCAATGGAAAAGAGTGGTGAACGTAACCTCGCTTTTTACTTCACAGAAAACTTCGTTTTTTTTTCATCACAAAAAATGATCGTGTGTACGCGGCATAAGAACTCAACAAACTTCTGCATAGACTAAAGCTGACATCCTAAGTCACGTGAACCTGATACTCTGTTTTATGTGGCAGCAGCAAGCTAAAAATACTTGTTGTTCAGCTGACACCAGTAGACGTAGAAAGCAGTGTTATTTGTTCTCACAGTTTTCAATTATGTCTGCAGCTGCTTCTATCTCTCATACACACGCTGAAAGTACTGCAATACACGGACACATCTGTTATTAAAAGCTCCAAAATTATAGGTCCGCAGTTAAAACAAGTTTTTGGTGATATTTTTGTCAAGAGAATACTAATGTATTTTTTTCACGTTTACCTAAATACAGGTAATAATAAACAAGTCAAGCAAATAATAAAATGATTTAAATAGGTGCAATGGATCAGCTCACCAAATGGCGTGTGTTTTGGTATGTGCTGACATTTTTGCTAATCCCCTTGTTAGGCGGTTTGGGAACTTTTGAGGTCAGGTGACTGATTTAGATTCAACAATGAAGAACAAGGTCATTTGGGTACTTTTATTTTCATGTCTGACAATTGAAATGCACATGGCATTTGTAACATGGTACGGTATCCTTGAGGTGTTTATGGTCTACACACTGGCTAGGGCACATTTCTTATAAATTGTTTGTCCTTCTGTAACATTTGTTGTAAAATAAAGTTGACTTAGCATCAGATATTTTTTGTTAATGAGGAATTAAACACTATGGGCCAGATTCAGGTACCTTTACGCCGGCGTATCTGGAGATATGCCGCCGTAATTTCAAATGTACACCGTCGCATCTTTGCGCCGATTCACAAAGCGAGATACGCCAAAAAACATGGCTTCAGCCATCCGGCGTAACTTGCCTACGCCGACGTATCGTGGGCGCATAGTTACGCTGGACGCATTCGGCGTTCCCATTAAAAATATGCAAATGAGCTAGATACGCCTATTCACGAACGTACGTACTCCCGTCGCAGTAAGCTACGCCGTTTATGCAAGGCGTTTTTCAGGCGTAAAGATAAACCACCAAAAAGATGGCACAGCCAATGTTAAGTATGGACGTCGGAACAGCCGTCAAATTTTACGTCGTTTACGTTGTTTGCGTAAGCCGATTTAGAATGGGGCTGGGCGTAGGTTACACTCACGTCTAAAGCATTGACTATTTGCGACGTTATTTTGAGCATGCGCACTGGGATATGTCCACGGGTGGCGCATGCGCCGTTCGTTCGCCACATAATTTGCATGGGGTCACGGTTAATTTTAATACAACACGCCCCCTACCTGCCTACTTTGAATTACGTGCACTTATGCCACGCCGCCATAACTTAGGACGCAAGTGCTTTGTAAATACCTTCTCCAAGTTGCGTCGGCATAGCGTAAAGAAGATACGCTATGCCCGCACAAAGTTAGGCCGGGCTTTCTGAATCTGGCCCTACCTCTTTTTTTTCTTTTCTTTTTTTTTTCACCGCATTCTGGCCCATTATGTTAAATCTTCCTGCAAACAAAGCCCTTGTTGTCACCGCTGGAGGCCCCATCCATCATTGCCCATCTTCCTTTTGAAGGAAGATGTTGTTGTGCGACTGGCCAGAGCTGTGTAAAGTCACTCCCGCGCATGCGTGCAGGATCTGACGGTCATGGCACAGGGCTCTGATAAAATGGCATGGGCAGCCATTCAATCAGAATAAAAAATAAATAATCAAAAACAGAATCACTGAGTTGGAAAAAAGATCACCATCACCCCCCTAAAAATTACATGTAAGCCCAATCAGGTGTAGCTGATCACCTACACACATGCTATTTCATTTAACTTTCAACCAGTGGCGGCTGGTGCTCAAAATTTTTGGGGGGGCGCAAACGAAAAAAAAAATATTGCAGCCTCACTGTGCCCATCACATGCAGCCACTGTGCCATGCCACCAAATGTAGCCACTGTGCCATGCCACCAAATGCAGCCACTGTGCCATCAATTGTCACCACTGTGCCATGCCATCAAATGCAGCCACTGTGCCATCAATTGTCACCACTGTGCCATGCCATCAAATGCAGCTACTGTGCCCATCAATTGTCACCAATGTGCCATGCCATCATATGCAGTCACTGTGCCATCAATTGTCACCAATGTGCTATGCCATCATTTGCAGTCACTGTGCCATCAATTGTCACCACTTGTGTCACTAATTGTGCCATGCCATCAAACGCCACCACTGTGCCATCAATTGTCACCAATGTGCCATGCCATCAAAAGCAGCTACTGTGCCCATCAATTGTCACCACTGTGCCATGCCATCAAATGCAGTCACTGTGCAATCAATTGTCACCACTGTGCCACGCCATCAAACGCCACCACTGTGCCATCAATTGTCACCACTGTGCCATGCCATCAAACGCAGTCACTGTGCCATCAATTGTCACCTCTCTGCCATGCCATCAAATGCAGTCACTGTGCCATCAATTGTCACCTCTCTGCCATGCCATCATATTCAGTCACTGTGCCATCAATTGTCACCACTGTGCCCGGCCTGTGCTCATTGTTGCCTCTGTGCCCCATGATGCCACTGTGCCCCATGCTTCTACTGTGCCCCATGCTGCCACTGTGCCCCATGCTGCCACTGTGCCCCATGCTGCCACTGTGCCCCATGCTGCCCCTTTCCCTGTAAAAAAATCACTTACCTGACGCTTCCATGTCCTCCCTCGATGTCTTCTGCCGCCCTGGAGAAGCTTCAGCCAATCAGGTTCCTGAAAACCAGAATCCGGGAACCTGATTGGCTGAAACGGCTGTCAGTCTAATGCAAGGACCGCAGATTGTCTGCGCTCCGAGCATAGACTTCCGAGAGCCGGAGGGCGGGACTGGAAAAGCCTATCAGAGCCACTGGCTTTGATAGGCAGTTCCCCTCAGCCAACCAGCTGTCGCTATTCGGGTAACCGGCGTCCCATGTCCGGTTATACGAATAGACCAGGCAGCTGGCAACAGTAACACACGTCCAATGCATAGCATTGAACGTGTGTTACTTGCGAGAGGGGGTGGCGCTGCAGCGCCCTCTATAGACGGCCGCCAGAACTTCGGCTAAAATGTCAAAATGACATTTTAGCCGAATAAAAGTTCTTAAAGGGCCCGTTTTTTTTTTTTTTTTAATTCTTTTTTTTTTTTGTGACTGCGGGAGGGGGGGCGGCGCCCGTGCGCCCATATGGGCGGGCCGCCACTGCTTTCAACTGTGATCATCTGTGGTCATTTTGATTAGCTCAGCATTAAAAGAGCTTTTCTGGAGCACTGTCAAATGATCTCCGGGATAAAATTGTGAACAGAGACAAGTCAGGAGATAGATACAAAAATTCCAAAGACTTTAATAATGCCTAGAAACATAGTGAAGTCTATTATTAAGAAGTGGAAGGTATTTGGTATAACACAGACCCTCGATCAGAACATCACTCTAAACTGGGTGAAAGAGTCCAGAGGAAAATGGTAAGAGAGGCTACCAAGAGGCCTACAGCAACTCTGAAGTAGTTGCGTGCATGTGACCACAATATAACAAATTCTCCACAAATGTGGCTTGTATGGGAGGGTTGTAGGAAAAAAAGTTACTCCTGAAGAAATTCCACATACAGTCACAACCAAGCTTTGCCAAAACACACCTTAAAGATTCTGAGGCCACATAGAAAAAGGTGTTATGGTTAAAATAAAATACAATTTTATCATTTGGCCCTGACGCCAAATAATATTTCTGGCAGAAATCCAATTCAGCCCACCATCCAAATAACATAATTCCTATGGAGGTGGTAATATCATGTTATGGAAATGTTTCTCTGCAGCGGGAGAGAAATCTTTCTCAATCCCTGGTTGTGTGTACAGGGCTTTAGGCTTCAAGACCCCTGACCCTCTGTCTGGACATGTCTGGTCAGTGCTAATTGGCCCTGTGCTGATCACATACACCCTCTCAAGAAAAAATAAACTCTATAGCAGTACACACCAAACTGAGCAGCCTGACTCTATAGACTCTGTAAATATTAGTTATTATTTTGGAGTCTGGTAAAGAAGGAGATGATCAAAACAGACAGGATCTAACAGCCTTTTTACACAAGGTGTAATTAAGGGGATTAACCCCTTAGGTTCCACACTAAGGGGTATAACAAGCATGCTATGCTGCATATACACAATGATTTTACTGTTTTGGTTTTAGTAACAATGTAATCATTCACCTGGGTTGGCATCTTTATTGTTAACATAGTGTTCTATATCTCAATAACCCCCCATCCACAGACCACATTACCCACCACCACACATTTGTGGGGAAGAGACTCTTGTCCTCTTAACAATTGTAGTAAGCTGCTTTGTCAATGCAGGTGTTTGGAAGCTGGCAGTGAGTTATATGTGAGGATGAATGGGCATTGGGGTGCCAGGTGTGATGAGGATGAGGATGATAGGAGGTAGGGTGTTAGAAAGCTGTCAGTGCTTTGAACCAGGCCTGCAGGACAGGAAATTTCTCGACCTGGTGGATAGGGGACTTTTCCAGGCCTTGCATTTTAGCTTGGGGGAGAGGTGGAGACCGGCGGCAGAGCTGATGGACCCTGACGGCGAGTACCGCCTGGACCTCCTGAGAGCGCAACAATTGAACCATTTTTTAAGCAGTCTCCCGGCCCCTCCGGCAGCTCAGACACCGTTGACGACCGTGGAGGAATTATGTGGTGAGCAGGGGGTGCTCCCCCATGCTCTATCCCTGACGTATGCATTACTGAATACTCCGCCAGGAGAGTACCAGATCCCCGTCCTGGCCAAATGGGAAAGGGAACTAGGCACGCAATTTACGGCCAACAAAAAACAGAATATAGTTCACTTCACGCACAAGTCGTCTGTCTGTGCGAAAACGCAAGAGACGAACTATAAAATACTCACACGGTGGTATAGAACCCCAGACCTATTGAGTAAGCTATTTCCTGACACCGCGGCCACTTGCTGGAGATGCCAACAAGATAGGGGCACCATGTTGCATGTATTTTGGTCCTGTCCGCGGATCAGGGGCTTCTGGGGGGAGGTGCGCCTGGTCACCCAACAATTCAAGGGAAGTACAGTACTGGACGACCCGGCCTACTTTCTCCTACACGCAAATGACATGTCGCCTAGGATATATAAAAAATCAGTGGTGCATCACCTCTTGGATGCAGCCAAGGCCTGCATCCCCCTCCTCTGGAAGTCCCCTCATCCACCGACCATTGCTATGTGGCTGCATAAAGTCGATGAGATTAGTCGCATGGAGGACCTGATCCTTTCTGGCCAGCAGAGAGAAGAGGCATATTCGGAAATGTGGCAATTATTCAACATCTTCAGATATTCTGAAGAGGGCCAGAGGCTCAGGGAGACAGACTGCCTCCCGCCGTCTCCACCATAACTAGGCCCCTTGGCAGTGAGGTAAATTAACGGAACAGGAAATGAACGGAAACCAAAGTTTACTGTACACCCTCAGGGGTGCTTTTGGGCTCGCCATGCTCGTGCAGCCCCCCCTCCCCCCCTCCGCTACCCCCTCTCCCTCTGCTCTTTTCTATTCTTTTATCTTTTGCTACTCTATTCTACCTGCAGAATAAGGAAAATAGGTTGGGGAGCCAGCTCATTCGGACACGGTTAATAAGTTACAAGAGAGGCACTGTGGGAGTATATTTGGGGATTTACATGCTGTAGAATGTCAATATCTGTGTCAGTGCCTGTACGAATTGCTGTTATGTGCCCTACATAGGGTGTCTTTGTGTCAATTAATGTGATTGTATGTTGGTGTTTTTTTTTTTAAATAATAAAAGAAAGCTGTCAGTGATGTGCCAGGTGTGATGAGGATGAGGATAAAAGGGGGTGGTGTATTAGGAAAGTTGCAATGGGATGCCAGGTGTGATGAGGACGATAGGGGGGTATGATGACAGGGAGTGGGATGTTAGAAAGGTTGAAGTGGGTGCCAGGTTTGATGAACATGATGATGAGGATGGCAGGGGGCTAGGGTGTTAGCAAGGTTGTAGTGGGGTGCCAGGTGTGATGAGGATGACAGGGAGTGGGGTGTTAGCAAGTTTCAAGTGGGGTGTCAGGTGTGAATAACATGAGGATGAGGATGACAGGGGGTAGGTTGTTAGCAAGGTTGCAGTGGGATGCCAGGTTTGATGAACATGGGGTTGAGGATGACAGAGAGTAAGGTGTTAGCAAAGTTGCAGTGGGGTGCCAGGTGTGATGAGTATGGCAGGTGGTGGGGTGTTTGCAAGGTTGCAGTGGGGTGCCAGGTGTGATGAACATGAGAATGAGGATGACAGGGGGTGGGCTGTTAGTAAGGTTGCAGTGGGGTGCCAGGTGTGATGAATATGGAGATGGGGTGCCAGGTGTGTAGAGGATGAAGATAATAGGGGTGGGGTATTAGCAAGGTTGCAGTGGTTTGCCAGGTGTGATAAAGATAAGATTGACAGAAGGTGGGTTGTTAGCAAGTGGGGTGCCAGGTGTGATGAACATGAGGATGAGAGTGACAGGGAGTGAGGTGTTGGCAAAGTATCAGTGGGGTGCCAGATGTGATGAAGATGAGGATGACAGGGGGTGGGGTGTTAAAACGATATCAGTGAAGTGCCAGGTGTGATGAACATGAGGATGACAGGGGGTGAGGTGTTAGTAAGGTATCAGTGGGGTGCCAGGTGCGATGAAGATTAGGATGACATGGGTGGGGTGTTAGCAAGGTATCAATGAAGTGCCAGGTGTGATTAACATGAGGATGAGGATAACAGGGGTGGCGTATTAGAAAGGTTTCAATGGGTGTGATAAAGATGAGGGTGACAAAAGGTGGGGTGTTAGCAAGGTATCAATAGGGTTCCAGGTGTGATGAAGGTGAGGGTGGCAGGGGTGGGGCGTTAGCAAGGTATCAGCGGGGTGCCAGGTGTGATGAAGATGAGAATTAGGATGACAGGGGGTGGGGTGTTAGCAAGGTTGCAGTGGGGTGCCAGGTGTGAGGAGGATGAGAATGACAGGGGGTGGGTAGTGTGTTAGCAAGGTGGCAGTGATTTGCCTGGTGGGAAGCAGATTACAGGGGAGAGAGAGACACAAAAAGAGGAAAGGCACAGAAGAAGAGAAAGAAGGATCACAATTATATAAAAAAGAAAACATAACACATTTTTGGCACGATCTGTATTATTTATTAATTTAAAAATTGGGAAATAAATGTTGTTTTAACGTTTAAAAATATCTATCACCTCAATATGCATGTCTGCAGGCTGTAACTAATGCTGTTGAGAGGTCAAAAAAGAGCACAGCTTGTGTCCTCATGCTTTTATAGGAGGCGGGTCATTCATCAATCAAGATGTGACATCCCACCCACTGTGTTCTTTTTTGCATTTGCATTTGAATAGCTGTGTTTCCCCGCCGCGCCGACAAGTATAGCCCCTCCCCCTTGCCCAGGCACTTTGATAGACAGGTCACCCGTCCAATCCTGGGGACAGGTGACCTGTCTATCAAAGTTTCTGGGCAAGGGGGAGGGGCTATACTTGTCGGCGCGGCAGGGAAACACAGCTATTCAAATGCAAATGACAGCTGTTGTGTTCCCCCAGCAACTGTTTACTATGCAAGTAGATGTCAGTAGCGGCGGGAGAAGGGGGGGATTGACTTGTTTTTGTCTAAGGCGGCAGCAGCTCTCCTCTCCCCCATACGAGGACTGCTCTGCTCCGCTCTCCACCCCCTCTCCACCCGCACTCCACCCCCTCTCTACCCGCACTTGAGAAAAAAATAGTATTCTATTTAGGCATCGGGAGTATTTGCGCGAGTACAAGTACTAGCGCAAATACTCGGTATTGGTCCCGATACCGATACTAGTATCGGTATCGGGACAACCCTAATATGTAGTGCTGGTGTTTCTGAAGCAGGACAGTCTGACTCCTATCTAAATCTCTCCCTGAGAGCAGCAGCGGCAGCCTTTCCCTACCCTAGCTAAAGCAGAGGGACAAGCTGTGCTGTGTGCCTCTAGCTTATATAGAGGCTGGGCCACATGCTGGGTCACATGCTGCACTGGCCAATCACAGCCATGCCATTAGTAGGCATGGCTGTGATGGCTTCTAGGTCACACTAGTAAAACAAATGTTTATTGGCTGCCCTGCAGCGCGCCATTACATTTCCGAACACCGAACGCAAACCCGAACTTACAGCAAATTGATCGGGTTCGGGTCTGGGTACAAAAAAAAACAAAAGTCTGGTACGAACCCGAACTTTACAGTTCGCTCAACCCTACTCCCGACCCATGAACCATCAGCAGATGCACACTATATATATACAATAGATAAACCATCCAAGTAGTGCATTAAACATATAAAAATGTATTAAAACAATTACCGTATTTATCGGCGTATAACACGCGCCGGCGTATAATACGCACCCCAAAGGAGGGTTAGGGACACTACAGCTTTCTACATTTTTTTCTCTCTGTTCTGGGAACAGGTTGCCACCATCCCTAATAGTAAACAATGTATTTTTATATATATTTTTTTTTACCAAATTTTAAACACATATTACAGCCACAGTTTAAATGGACTTGGGACATTATCAGCTCTCACAGTGGTGCACTGAATATACTTTATTAATATTATTTTTCCCTATCAATTTGGGTTCAGAATAGTGTTACAAATACAGTACATATAGTGGTACTACACTGCAAAATCCTGCTATCTACGCTGTACTAAATGAGCATGCTCCTGGAAAAAAACAATGCAATATAGCTTAGAGATCACTATAGCCATAATCCACACTACTTGTACTTCATTATAACTGGGATGTTTGCTCTCCAGAGAATTTCCATGTGTTTACTTACTCCTATAAGGCCATTTATTGCATTTTGTTTTTGGTGTATTAAAGCTTATTTTCTCATCAAGGTTCTTAACACTATAAGACTGTCTTTATAGATACCAGAATACATTTAGAAGAAGAATGATGAAATGCACATCTGGTGTTAAGAATCCATTTTAAAACCAATCACTAATTTAAAGGGAGACACCTAGAAAAAAGTGTTTGGAGTTCCACCATTTCACTTATTATTTAGTTACATATATAGCGCTGTCAATTTACATATACATTGTACATTCACATAGGTCCCTACCCTCAAGGAGCTTACAATCGAAGGTTCCTAACTCACATTTGTATACTAGGGCCAATTTTAGACAGAAGCCAACCTATCAGCATGTCTTTGGAGTGTAGGAGGAAACCAGCGTACCCGGAGGAAACCCATGCTGGCACAGTGAGAACATGCAAACTCCATGCAGGTAGTGTCTTGGTTGGGATTCAAACCAGCAACCCTTTTTACTGCTAGGCGAGAGTGCAACCCACTACACCACTGTGCCGCCCCACTACATACAATGTTGAAAGTTAAGATAGGAATGTTTCCATCACTAACTTTTTTCTATGGAAATTCTAGTTGTCTGCTTAACCTCTAATAAACTTCAAATCACTGACCTGGTATAAGCATGCATACTGTATCAGGACTTTATACTTTTCTCTATCAGTGCCCACAGTGCCACCTATCAGTGTCACCAATAAGTGCCACCTACCAATGCCCATCAGTGCCTTCAGTGGTACCTATCAGTAACACCCATCAGTGCCGCCTTATCTGTGCCCATCAGTACCGCCACATCTGTGCCCATCAGTACCGCCTTATCTGTGCCCATCAGTACCGCCACACCTGTGCCCATCAGTACCGTCTTATCTGTGCCAATCAGTACCGCCTCATCTGTTCCAATCAGTACCGCCTCATCTGTGCCAATCAGTACCGCCTCATCTGTGCCGATCAGTACTGCCTTATCTGTGTCCATCAGTGCCGCCTTATTTGTCCCCATTAGTGCCTTATCTGTGCCTATCAGTGCCCACCAGTGCAGCCTATCAGTGCCCACCATCAGCACATATCAATGCAAAAATAAAAATTACCTGTTTGCAAAATGTTATAACAAACTATAAAACATATTAAAAAAATAAATAAAAAAAAAAGTTTTTTTGTTTGTTTAGCAAAAAAAAAAAAACCCAGCAGTGATTACATACCACCAAAAGAAAGCTCTATTTGTGTAAAAAAATAAATAAATAAAAAACTTTCATTTGGGTACAGTGTTGTATGACCATGCAATTGTCATTCAAAGGGCGTCAGCGCTGAAAGCTGAAAATTGGTCTGGGCAGGGGGTGTTTAAGAGCTCAGTAAGGAAGTGGTTAATTTATTTTAAATTATATCCTTTGCAATTTGTGTTTAACCCACAAGATGATGGTAGTTTAGTATGAGGTATAATGTAATTAATGTTTTGCCATCTATCATTTATCCACAAGATGGCAGTATCTAATAAAATTAAAGGGGTTTTAAAGGTAAACATTTTTTTTCCTAAATAGCTTCCTTTACCTTAGTAGTGCAGTCCTCCTTCACTTACCTTATCCTTCCATTTTGTTTTTAAATGTCCTTATTTCTTCTGAGAAATCCTCACTTCCTGTTCTTCTGTCTAACTCCACACAGTAATGAAAGGCTTTCTCCCTGGTGTGAAGTGTCGTGCTCGCCCCCTCCCTTGAGGGGGAGGGGGCGAGCGGGAGAGTCAGGACGCACTCTACGTTGCAGATAGAGAAAGGAACTGTGTGTTAGTGGTCGTCCTGACTCTCCGGCTCGCCCCCTCCCACCCCAAGGGAGGGGGCGAGCACAACACTCCACACCAGGGAGAAAACCTTGCATTACGGTGTGGAGTTACAGACAGAAGAACAGGAAGTGAGGATTTCTCTGAAGAAATAAGGACATTTAAAAGAAAAATCAACAGCATTTCCCTACACATGGATTTTTAAAGCTGCAAGAAGCTGCTTTTTTACCTTGTTTTTAGCTTGTTTTTAGTTTCTAATAAAACTATGGAAACACTTTTTTCTTTTTTCCACTAACCAATTTGACAAACCTTTTTGCAAATCGCTTTATTCCTGGGAATGTGATTTGTGTCCTGGAAGTTGGAGGTTCGTTGTGACCACCTTTGGGATTGTGGAAATTCCTGCTGGAAACATTTACAAGCGTTTGTTGACTACCTGTAATGGGGATCATTGAAATCTGGTGAGTAGGCTGTGTGACAGGTGATGGTGGTGGAAGACCTACAATCTCTTTACCTTACTGCTCAGCAAGGATATGAAGATTTTGATACATAACATTGCTTGAGGATTTGATACATTGTTTGAACTTTATACTATTTATTAATGTTTTATTATTCACTAATGTTGGTTCTCAGATGAGATTGCTTTTTCACATATTTGCACATTGGCACTTTATCTTTTTAAGGAGCGTGGTTCAATCAATTTAACCACTTTAGCCCCGGACCATATTGCTGTCCAAAGACCAGAGCACTTTTTGTGATTCGGCACTGCGTCGCTTTAACTGACAATTGCGCGGTCGTGCGACGTGGCTCCGAAACAAAATTGGCGTCCTTTTTTTCCCACAAATAGAGCTTTCTTTTGGTGGTATTTGATCATCTCTGCGGTTTTTATTTTTTGCGCTATAAACAAAAATAGAGCGACTATTTTGAAAAAAATGCAATATTTTTTACATTTTGCTATAATAAATATCCCCAAAAAAGATATAAAATAACATTTTTTTTCCTCAGTTTAGGCCGATACGTATTCTTCTACATATTTTTCGTAAAAAAAAATCGCAATTAGCGTTTATTGATTGGTTTGCGCAAAATTTATAGCGTTTACAAAAAAGGGGGTAGTTTTATGGCATTTTTATTAATATTTATTTTTTACTAGTAATGGCGGCGATCAGCGTTTTTTTTCAGTTCTGCGATATTATGGCGGACACATCGGACACTTTTGACACATTTTTGCGACCATTGGCATTTTTATAGCGATCAATGCTATAAAAATGCATTGGATTACTATAAAAATGCCATTGGCAGTGAAGGGGTTAACACTAGGGGGCGGGGAAGGGGTTACGTGTGTTCCTATTTGTGTTCTAACTGTATGGGGGGGTGGACTCACTAGGGGGAATCACTGATCTTCTGTTCATACATTGTATGAACGGAAGATCAGCGTTTCCCCCGCTGACAGGAACGAGCGCTGTGTGTTTACACTCACAGCTCTCGTTCCCCGCTCTGTAACGAACGAGCGCGCGTGCCCGGCGGCGATCGCGCCCGCCGGGCACGCGCGCAGGACTCGGGGGCGAGCAGGGGCGCGCGCGGTCCGCCGGCGTCGCGCACGCGCCCCCTAGCGCCCGCGAAAGTCCCGACGTAGAGCTACGGGCTCTCGCCCAGGAGAGCCGACCTGCCGCCGTAGAACCACAGCGGCTGGTCGGCTAGTGGTTAATATTGACTTGCTTTCTCACCAACAGGAAGCTTAAAGGATCACTAAAGGATTTTTTTTAGCTAAATAGCTTTCTTTGAAGTTGCTGTAATTCTGCTCTGATCTCCACACTTCCTGCTTGTCTGGCTCCTTATGAAAAATCTCATGGCAGCTTTTCACTGTGGTCCAAGCTGTCATTACTGTGTGTCTAAAACTCCTCAGAACCAATCAGATTCATTTTAACCACTTCAGACCCGCACTATTGACATAATACGTCAACAGCGCGGACCTGAGGCGCCAACTAGACGTCTTTGGACGTGATTTTTGTGCATTGCCCTGAGTGGCGCGCGGCGGGTAAACACTGTCCCGCCGCATCGCTGGGGATCCGATGCATGTACCTGGTGGCCGCAATGTCCGTCGGGTACATGCGATCGGCGGGAAAACGAGGAGATGACAGCAGGGACGTGGAGCTCTGTGTGTAAACACAGAGCTCCACGTGCTGTCAGCGGAGAGGAGACCGATCTGTGTGCCTTGTACATAGGGACACAGCATCGGTCACCTCACCCAGTCACCCCCCTCCCCCCACACAGTTAGAACACACCCAGGATACACATTTAACCCCTTCCTCACCCCCTAGTGTTAACCCCTTCCCTGCCTGTCACATTTATACAGTAATTAGTGCATTTTTATAGCACTGATCGCTGTATAAATGTGAATGGTCCCAAAAGTGTGTCAAAAGTGTCCGATATGTCCCAATAAAAATCGCAGATCGCCGTCATTACTAGTAAAAAAATAATAATAAAAAAAATCATAATTCTGTTCCCCATTTTGTAGGCGCTATAACTTTTGCGCAAACCAGTCGCTTATTGTGATTTATTTATTTATTTTTACAAAAATACGTCGAAAAATACATATCGGCCTTAACTGTGAAAAAAAAAAAAATAAAAAAAAAAAAAATGGGATATTTATTATAGCAACAAGTAAAAAAAATATATATATATTTTTTAAATTGTTGCTCTTTTTTTGTTTATAGCGCAAAAAATAAAAACCGCAGAGGTGATCAAATACCACCAAAATAAAGCTCTATTTGTGGGGAAAAAAGGACATCAATTTTGTTTGGGAGCCACGTCGCACGACCGCGCAAATGTCAGTTAAATCGACGCAGTGCCGGAAGCTGAAATTTCGCCTGGGAATGAAGGGGGTTTATGTGCCCAGTAAGCAAGTGGTTAAAAACAAAACACTGCCCTGGATTTGTTTGTTTTTGCTCTGTGGGTCTCTCTACTTCACTGAAACATGAAACCAGTTTAAAAGTGAAACTAACCTGCAGGCACATTATACGATTGATTTTTACCTATTTGTAATCGTTTTTAAAAGGAATCGGTTGACTTTTATATCTCTATACCCTGTAAACAGTCATTTCAGCAAAAAAAAAATGTTGTCCTTTAGTGACCCTTTAACTCTTTGATAAGACACAGAAGTTGAATCCAATGTTATTTCACTACAGTTAATTACAGTACAGTGGATGTGTTTCCAGCCTTTTGAAGTATAAGAAGACAGTGGGGGCTATTTCCAAAAGGCAAATCCACTTTGCACTACAAGTGCACTTGGAAATGCAGTCACTGTAAATCTGCGGGGGACATGCAAGGAAAATAAAAAAAAAATAGGATTTTTTAATATAGTTTACCTGTAAAATCCTTTTCTTGAGAATACATCACAGGACACAGAGCCTTAATTACTTAATGGGTTAAGTCGTCACCACAGGTGTTTAGACACTGGCAAACCCAATTAAAATTTAGTTCCTCCCCTATATAACCCCTCCCAAATGGAGAGTACCTCAGTTTTGTAGCAAAGCAATAAGAGTTCCATGTTAACTCCGAAGAGGGGTGGGAGCTCTGTGTCCCGTGATGTATTCCCAAGAAAAGGATTTACAGGTAAGCTGTATTTAAAAATCCGATTTTTTTGATCATACATCACGGGACACAGAGCCTTAATTACTTAATGGGATGTCCCATAGCAATGATCACACACAGATCAAAATAAGACCGCCATCAAGCCAGTAGTGATGAGCGGAATACGCCATATTCGATTTCGCGATATTTCGCGAATATATAGAAGAATATTTGCGAATATTCGTTAATATCGAATATTCGTGATATTTTATCAAAAAAAAAAAATTGCGAAATTTCGCTAGTGCGAATGCGAAATTGATTGCGAAATTCTCGTCAACACGCGAAAACGGAGATCATTTCCTGGATTACTAAACTAATAGGCACTAAACACTAACTCTACTTACACAAACTTATATGACTAAACTAAAGCTAATTTTTTTTTTATACACAAAACACAGAAGGGCAGAGAACGTATTCGCGAATATTCGTTAATATCGAATATTCGTGATATTTTATAAAAAAAAAATTAGCAAAATTTCGCTAGTGCGAATGCGAAATTGATTGCGAAATTCTCGTCAACACGCGAAAACGGAGATCATTTCCTGGATTACTAAACTAATAGGGACTAAACACTAACTCCACTTACACAAACTTATATGACTAAACTAAAGCTAATTTTTTTTTTTTTTTTTATACACAAAACACAGAAGGGCAGAGAACGTATTCGCGAATATTCGTGATATTTTATAAACCAAAAAAATTTAGCGAAATTTCGCTAGTGCGAATGCGAAATTGATTGCGAAATTCTCGTCAACACGCGAAAACGGAGATCATTTCCTGGATTACTAAACTAATAGGCACTAAACACTAACTCTACTTACACAAACTTATATGACTAAACTAAAGCTAATTTTATTTTTATTTTTTTATTTTTTTATACACAAAACACAGAAGGGCAGAGAACGCATTCGCGAATATTCGTAATATGAATATTCACATTGCGAATATTCGGCAACATAAAAGGATCGCCTCAGCTACTCGGCCCATGGTCTCTAATCATACCAGCAATGCTTTTAGATGTCGATGGAGATCACTAGGATGTGATCTGTTTTAAAAATACATTTGAAAAAATACGAATATTCGCAATATCGAATATTCACCGCGATATTCGATTTATTCGCGAATACTCGAATATGCAATATTCGTAACGAATATTCGCAATGCGAATATTCGTGAGCAACACTACAAGCCAGAGGATCTATACTGCTGCCTGCAGCACACTATGCCCGAAGGCGGCATCCTCGTAACTTCTCACATCTACCTGGTAAATGTATAGACCGAAGACCAAGTAGCAGCCTTACAAATCTGAGCCATTGTGGCCTGGTGATGCACTGCCCATGAAAAACCAACTGCTCTAGTGGAGTGCACTTTCACCTGAAAAGGAAGGATCTTTTCTAAACCATAGGCCTGAATAATAACCACCTTGCAATAGTGGATTTTGATGCTGCCTGACCCTTCTTTGGGCTGTGTGGCAGAATGTATAGGTAATCAGTCTTCCTTATCTGAGCCATAGCTTGCAGATAAACCTTTACTGCTCTTAGAACATCTAGAGAGTGTAGACTTTCTTCCTCAGCAGACTGCGGATCTGGAAAGAAAGACGGTAGGACTATATCTTGGTTCAGATGAAAACCTGAAACCACCTTAGGTAAGAGATTTGGGTGAGGCCGCAGCACCACCGTGTCTTCATGAATAATCATATACAGTCCTTTACACGAAAGAGCTGCCAATTCCGATACCCTCTTAGCCGAGGATATGGCTACAAGAAAAAACATTTTCTGTGTCAACAGACTTAGAGAAACCTGGTGTAAAGGTTCAAAAGGTAGCTTCTGTAAAACAGACAACACCAAATTCAAATCTCATGGGCACACGGGAGACTTAATCGGCAGATTCTACTGCAGTGCATTCTGAACAAAGGCACTGTGTAGGGAATGAGAGTCAAACGGTCTTTAAAAAAATACAGACAAAGCCAAGATTTGGCCCTTGATAGTGCTCAAGGCCAACTTCATATTTAAGCCCAACTGAAGAAAGGCAAGAATCCTATTAATGGCAAACTTCCTAGGGTGCAACTTTCTGGGTTCACACCAGGAAACATACTGAATGCCTTCCAGATTCTGTAGTAGATGAGCCTGGGGCCGGCTTCTCAGCATTAACCAGAGTGGATAGCACTGGCCCTGAGAGCCCACGTTTCTTCAGAATTTGGGTCTCAACAGCCAAACCGTCAAATTTAGACTTTGTAAGGCAGGATGGAATATTGGACCATGCAATAGTAGGTCTGGGCGTAATGGAAGAACCCAAGGTCTTCCTACTGCCATCCTTACAACTTCTGCATACTAGGGTCTCCTGGGCCAAGCCGGGGGGACCAAAATCACAGACTTTCCTTCATTCTTGACTCTCTGAGGGAATCGTGGGAGGAGCAGTGCTGGAAGGAACACATAAATCAGGGAATGCTGATCCCTTGAGTTTGCCAGGGCACCTGAGCCTTGAGCATAGGGATCGCTTGACACAAAGCTGTCCAGTTTTGCATTGACCTGGAAGCCAACAGGTCCACATCTGGGGTTCCCCATTTCTGACATATGATTTGAAACATGTCGGGGTGTAGAGAGCATTCTCCTGGACTCAGTTGCTGGCGGCTTAAAAAATCCGCCTGCCAATTTTATACCCCTGGAATGAAGACCGCAAATAGGCGAGGAATATGCCTTTCTGCGTAGGCCAAGATGTGATTCACCTCTTTTTGGGCATTTAGACTTCTGGTGCCTCCACGGCCATAGAATTGTTGGAATGAACCCGAACAGGCCAGACTTGCAGTCTGTATAGCCAAACTTTGAGGGCAAAATGAATTGCCAGAATTAGTGATGAGCGGAATACGCCATATTCGATTTTGCGATATTTCGCGAATATTTTGAAGAATATTCGCGAATATTCGTTAATATCGAATATTCGTGATATTTTATAAAAAAAAAAAATTGAGAAATTTCGTCAAATGCGAAATTTCGCTTTTTTTTTTGGATAAAATATCACGAATATTCAATATTTACGAATATTCGCTATATTTTATAAAAAAAAAAAAAAAAATGCGAAATTTCGCATTGACGAAATTTCGCATTGGCGAAATTTCGCAATTTTTTTTTTTTTTATAAAATATCACGAAAAAAAAAATATCACGAAAAAAAAAATTGCGAAATTTCGCTAATGCGAAATTTCGCTAATGCGAAATTTCGCTAGTGCGAATGCAAAATTGATTGCGAAATTGATTGCGAAAAAAATACGAATATTCAAAATAGCGAATATTCGCCGCGATATTCGAGTTATTCGCGAATACTCGAATATGCAATATTCGTAGCGAATATTCGCAATGCGAATATTCGTGAGCAACACTAGCCAGAATCTCCAGAATGTTTATGGGTAGGAGCTTTTCGGCCCCGGACCACTTCCCCAGGGCAGATTCTTCTTCTAGCACTGCCTCCCAGCCCAGAAGTCTGGCGTCTGGTCACCACTTTCCAGGTAACTGGAGTGAAGGATTTTCCTTCTGACAGATTTTAGCGAAGCAACCACCAATTGAGGCTCTGGCGAACCCCCAGAGATGAGATCATAGTAAGATCCAGGGCCTGAACATCTTTGTTCCAAGCTGATAGAATTCCACCCTGTAACGGTCTTGAGTGAAACTGGGCGTAAGGGACAGCCTCGAATGAGGCTACCATCTTTCCAACAATCTCATGCATAGACGGATGAAAGGCCTTTTCTTTCTCGTACATCACGGGACACAGAGCGGCATATTCATTACTATATGGGTTATATGGAGTACCTTCAGGTGTGGACACTGGCAAGCTCAAACAGGAAGTCCCCTCCCTATATAACCCCCTCCCCTAGAGGGAGTCCCTCAGTTTTTTCGCCAGTGTCTTAGGTGTTGGTCACGGAATAGCTTTGCTCCACATCCTTGGGATTAAGGGCGGGCTAACCGGATCTGTCCAAGGAGCCTCAGTGCCGAAGTGGACAGTACCCGGGCCCCAAGCCGTGGGGTTTTGCCTATAATGCTCCTCTTTGGAGGGCTGGACCCTGGGCCCAGGACTTGGAGTTGGTAAAAACCATAAGTTCCTGCTTGCCAGGGTGCTATATAGGTCCAGGACAGTGGGTACCTTCATAGGACCCCAGGGCCTGAAGGTCTACTACGCTACCCACGGAGATGGGAGAAGATTGGATCAGTTTGCTGGACAAACATCCTGCTGCATGGAGCAGGTAAGGGGGAGCCTGCGGGACTTGGTTCGACAGCAGGCTCTCCGGGGTAACCTAAAAGGGGGGATAGCCTAAGTATGCTCTGCATGGGCAACCTTGTTCACTATGTCTGAGAGAGACAGGATGACACCCTTTCTCCCCCATCACTAGGTTCCCCTGTCTAAAAATGTGTTGCTAGCTAAACCTGCTGTTTTCTTCCTAGGGCTAGTAAGGATCCCTAGGGGCCTTTGGAGAGTCCTACCTGGCCGGGGGTTTGAATCTGCCGCCTGTTTCTGCGTTCCTGGATCTCCAGCAGCGCGGCTCCTCCATGTTCCTCCTGTTTCCGGCATACGCGCGCGTATGCCGCGACTTTTTTCGCGCCGTTCAGACAGGAGGGCGGGGGGGGGGCGTGCCTGCGGCGTCATACAGGAGGCGCGCCTTTGTGCTGTTATAGACAGCAGGCATTGTCAGTGCTCAGTCTGAGGCTGATTTTCAGAAGGAGAGGACGCAGAGCGGCAGAACAGTGACTCCCGGTGGCGGAAGAGGGGTAGTACATGCTGGACTTTGTTCCAATGCCTTTTTTGTTAAGCCAAAAAATTCCCCTTTTTGCAGCAGGTTGGAGGCTGGCAAACTAAGTTTGGGGTCACTGTATGTTGTAAAAAGAAAATATATAATATATATTTAAAAAAAAAAAAAAAAAAAAAAAAAAAAGCATACGGGATCCCATCAGTTTTTGGGCATTAGTGATCTATTGTCCCCTAAACTCTGGTTTTGTACTCCTGCCCACTACAGTCTGTTGTGTGGGCGGAGTCCCTCAATTTTGTATTATGGCTTCCAAAGGTTCGGGGTCAAAGGGTACAAAAAAGACCAAAAAACAAAAGGGTTCCCTTTCTGATTCTGATGATATGCCGATACTTTCCCCGCAACTTATTAACATAAAAAGCGCCTTGGATGAGCCATTAGGGGGATCTGGGCGGAGGCTGGCCCAGATCGTCCCAGCCCTGTGTTTATCACAGAGGAGATGCTAGCCGTATCCCTAGGGGGGCTAGAAGAGAGAATAGCAGCATTGATCGCTAGAGCTATTCCTGGTAAGAAACGGGTTAGATCCCCATCACCAAGAGGTGTATCCTCAGATGCTGAGATTCTCTCTCTGGAGGAATTGGAATCACAGGAGGATCAACTAGACCTGAACCAAGAGGGTTCAGGGATTGAGGGGTCTGCCTCGGAGGAACCATTTTCAGACTCCCAGACAGAAAGACTGTGGGTACAGTCTTTGACGGACATGGTCCGCTCGGCATTTAGTTTACCATTGCCAGAGCCTCAGGTTCCTCCGGTATCCTCTCTGGGCTCTTTGAAAGCTCCGTTAAGCAACGCAGTTTTTCCAGTCCATCCTCTTTTGGAGGAATTGATCTTTCGGGATTGGGTACGGCCGGACAGGATTTTTCTGCCACCGAAAAGATTTGCGGTCATTTACCCCATGGAGGAAAAATTCTCCAAGAGGTGGAGGCTCCCAGTAGTGGATGCAGCCATCTCATGTGTGAATAAATCACTAACTTGCCCGGTGGAAAACATACATATGTTTAAAGATCCGGTTGATAAAAGGTTAGAGACACTTTTAAAAGCATCCTTTGCTACGGCAGGAGCAGTGGTGCAGCCAGCGGTGGCTGCGATTGGTGTTTGTCAGGCGTTAAAAGACCAGACAAAGGAAATGTTAAAGGACATGCCTACCCAACAAGCAGAAGAGTTTTCTGACATTCCCAGAGCTCTGTGGTTTGCGGTAGATGCTATAAAGGATTCCATCCAGCAGGCCTCTCGTTTATCACTATTTTTGGTGCACATGAGAAGGCTCTTATGGTTGAAGAACTGGGCGGCGGAGCCCCCATGCAAAAAGCTTCTGGCAGGGTTTCCCTTCCATGGAGGACGACTCTTCGGAGAGGATCTGGATAAATATATTCAGACTATTTCAAGTGGCAAGAGTACCCTTTTACCGGTCAAAAAGACATTCCGGGGTCCTACATTTAGGAGGCAGCTCTTTCCTGTCTCGGGGCCCTCAAAATTCCAGGCAGTATCGACGGCCGCCTGCACGATCCAACGTTAACAGTAGATCGCAGGGACAGGCCCCTAGGGGTAAGAGGCCATGGTATCGCAAGCCGACAAAGATAGCCCCTAAGTCTGCCTTATGAAGGGGCGCCCCCACTCTCGCGGGTGGGGGGAAGGCTTCGTTTCTTCTCAGAAGTTTGGGAAGCCAAGATCCCCGACAAATGGGTCCGGGCATCTGTAACCACAGGCTACAGACTAGAGTTTCTAAGGTGTCCTCCGCCTCATTTTCAAGAATCAAGGCTACCAAAGGATCCAGCAAGGAAGGCCTCATTGCTGGCAGCTTTGGATCACCTCCTTTGCCAGGACGTAATAATAGAGGTGCCAGCCCAAGAGCAAGGGCTAGGTTTCTATTCCAATCTCTTTGTCATACCAAAGCCCAACGGCGATGTCAGGCCAATCTTGGACCTAAAGAGGTTAAACGGTTACCTAAGGGTTCGTTCCTTCCGGATGGAATCCATCCGGTCAGCAGCCGCCGCGCTTCAGAGGGACGATTTTCTGGCCTCCATAGACGTAAAGGATGCTTACCTTCATGTACCAATCTTTCAGTCGCATCAAAGACTTTTACGCCTCGCGGTGGGGCAGCAGGGCGCTCCCCTTCGGGCTGGCCACGGCCCCCCGGGTATTCACGAAGATCCTAGCCCCAGTTCTGGCCAATTTAAGGATCCAAGGGGTCACAGTCCTAGCATACTTGGACGACCTTTTAATCATAGATCACTCACGACCGGGTCTGCAAAAGGCAGTAAACCTCACGGTTCGGTACCTCGAAGAATTCAGCAGGGTCCTAAAACCGGGGAAAGTCAGCGTTCCAGCCTACAAAGCAGTTGGAATACCTCGGCATGAGGTTAGACACAGAACAGCAAAGAGTGGTCCTGCCCCTGGTAAAGATCGAGGCTATCAAGGGATTGGTTCAGTTGGTTCTAAACAAGAAAAAACCAACTATTCGCCTGTGTATGCGATTACTAGGCAAGCTAGTGGCCACGTTCGAGGCAGTACCATACGCTCAGATCCACACTCGCGTCCTACAGGCAGCCATTCTAGCAGCCTGGGGCAAGAGGGCACATGCCTTAGAGTCCCCTTTGACGCTATCATCAAGGGTCCGACAAAGCCTGGCCTGGTGGTTGAACCCCCAGAATCTTCTAAAGGGAAAAACCCTTCAGCCCTGTTGTCTTGAAGGTAGTTACCACAGACGCCAGCCTGGCAGGCTGGGGGGGGGCGGTCTTCGAGGGGTCCTCTCGCCAGGGAACTGGGGTGAAAGCAGAGAGGCAGCTCCCCATCAATTTCTGGGAGATCAGAGCTGCTCGCCTAGCCCTTCTGGCATGGACCTCCAGAGTAAAGGGGTTCCCGGTGAGAATCCAGTCAGACAATGCCACGGCGGTGGCATACATAAACCACCAAGGGGGAACCAGGAGTCAGGCCGCTCAAGAGCTTGATTTTTCAGTGGGCAGAGGTTCATGTACCCTGCATTTCGGCGATATTCATTGCCGGAGTAGACAACCTGCAGGCATACTTCTTAAAGTCGCCAGAGTCGGTTGCCAGGGGAGTGGTCTCGGCATCCCCAGGTCTTTCAGACAATCTGCCAGTGGTGGGGAATGCCGGACGTAGATATAATGGCATCCAGGTTCAACAAGAAACTAGACAGGTTCGTGTCTCGAGCGAGGGATCCTATGGCCTGCGGAACCGATGCGTTGGTTTGCTCTTGGCATCAATTCAAACTTCTATATGAGTCATTCTAGTAGCTCCGGCTTGGCCCCGGAGGACTTGGTACTCACTAGTCCTGAAGATGGCAGTGGGAGACCCTTGGACTCTTCCTCTACAACCAGACCTACTCTCACAAGGCCCGATCCTCCACCCTACATTACAGCGTCTAAATTTGACGGCCTGGAGGCTGAATCCCTGATTCTCAGGGGTAGAGGTCTGTCTAGGCAGGTAATTCCTACCCTGATTAGGGCTAGAAAGCCGGTCTCCAGGGTGATTTATTACAGGGTGTGGAGGAACTACGTAGGCTGGTGTGAATCCAAAAGATGGAATTCCCGTAAATATACTATTGACAGGGTGTTAAGTTTTCTCCAGCTAGGAGTGGATAAAGGCCTGGCACTAAGCACAATCAAGGGACAGATCTCAGCTCTGTCAGTGTGGTTTCAGAGGCCGCTGGCCACCCACTCGCTGGTAAAGACCTTCTTACAGGGGGTCTTGCGTATTAATCCTCCTGTCAAGTCACCACTTTGTCCATGGGACTTAAATCTTGTTCTGTCATCCCTACAGAAACAACCCCTTGAGCCGTTGGCTGAGGTACCTTGATTTTACTGACTAGAAAGTCGGTATTTCTGATCACCATAGTCTCGGCCAGGAGAGTATCGGAATTGGCAGCCTTATCTTGTAAGGAACCATATCTCATTTTGCATAAGGATAGGGCGGGGTTCCGTCCTCATCCTTCCTTTCTACCAAAGGTTATATCCAGTTTCCACCTGAACCAGGATGTGGTACTTCCATCCTTCTTCCAAAACCCACCTCTAGAAAGGAGGGGTTGCTGCATACGTTGGGTATTGTCAGGGCCATAAAGGCCTATCTTAAAGCTACAGAGAAGGTTCGGAAAACAGATGTGGTGTTCGTTTTACCGGAAAGGCCAAGATGGGTCAGGCAGCTGCTTGATCCACCATCGCAAGATGGATTAAACAATTAATTGTTCGGGCCTGCGGTTTGAAGAGGTTGCCTCCTCCTTTGTCGGTAAAAGGGCCCATTCTACCAGGGCCATGGGCACCTCTTGGGCAGCACATCATCAGATCTCTATGGCTCGAATATGTAAGGCAGCAACGTGGTCATCAGTCCACACGTTTACAAAATTTTATCAATTGGACGTAAGAAGGAATGCGGATACAGCCTTTGGGCAGTCAGTACTACAGGCCGCGATTCAAGCTCCTCAGGATCTGAGGGGGCTCCCTTGATTTGATTTGAGATTCACATTTCTCGTTTAAGTTGGATTTACTAGTATCTGAGTATACCTCTAAAATTAAATCCTTCTTTGGAAGATGTCTCCCTCCCCTCATTAAAGCATTGCTTTCGGACATCCCATATAGTAATGAATATGCCGCTCTGTGTCCCGTGATGTACGAGAAAGAAAAAGGGATTTTTAAATACAGCTTACCTGTAAAATCCTTTTCTTGGAGTACATCACGGGACACAGAGCTCCCACCCCTCTTTTGGGTGACCATTTTGGGAGGCATACTGCTTGCTACAAAACTGAGGGACTCCCTCTAGGGGAGGGGGTTATATAGGGAGGGGACTTCCTGTTTGAGATTGCCAGTGTCCACACCTGAAGGTACTCCATATAACCCATATAGTAATGAATATGCCGCTCTGTGTCCCGTGATGTACTCCAAGAAAAGGATTTTACAGGTAAGCTGTATTTAAAAATCCCTTTATTTTCACCTTTACCACTCGGACCAAGTCTCCTATGGCTTTTGCCTTTGGCTTGGGAAGGAATACCTTGCTCAGAGACGTGTCTATAATCATGCCCAATTACTCTAGCCTTTTTTGTGGCTGCAAGGAAGATTTCTTCTGATTGAGAACCCAGCCTAGGTACTCTAAATATTCCACTGTGCTGTGCACATTGTAGCCCAAGCGTGCGGCGGACTGATCTATGATCAACAGATCGTCCAGGTAGGCTGTTACAACTATGCCTTGTGCCCTCAGCTTTGCTAGGTCCAGGGCCAGTATTTCTGTAAACTCTTGAGATGCCGGTGCCAACCCGATAGGAAGGGCCACAAACTGAAGGTGGCGCTGATCCACCGCAAACCTTAGAAACCTTTGGTGAACAGGAAATATTGGCACATGTAGATATGTATCTGTGATGACTATTGATGCCAGGAATTCTCTTCCCTGAAGGGTGGAAACAACTGAACGGACAGACTCCATGCGGAAGGAGCGAATGTTCAGAAACTGATTCAGACTTTTCAGATCTAGGATAGGTCTGACATCCCCGTTTGGTTTTGGAACCATAAAAAGTTTGAATAGAATCCTGACCCATGATCCTCTGGGGCTAACTCCAAAATTACCCTTTGGGATAACAGGTGTTCCAAGGCCAATAGTAAAGGCCTTCTTTTTTCTGGATCTTTGGCAACTCTTGATCTCAGAAAACAGGGTGGCAGAAGTTCTCTGAACTCTAGCTTGTAGCCCGAGGATACTGTGGTGCTGACTCACTTGTCCTAAATCTCGTTCCGCCAGGAGTTTGCAAAAGGCAGAAGCCTTTCCTTTCACTGGCCAAGCGGGGGCATCCCTTCATAGGGACGTTTTGGGGTTCTGTTTAGACCTTGAACCCCAAGTTCTTTTCTGCCCTTGGGCTTGGCTCTGGGCTTTTCCCCTAGTGTTAGACTGGGGCGGCCTTCGCCACTGCCTGGAGACTGAGTTTACAGGGGCTGGAGAAAGAGTATGTTTAAATGAGGGATGCTTACTCTTTTTCTAAACCGGCAATGGAGTAGACTTGGCTCTGGTAATCTTTTGGATGTATTTATCAAGGTCATCTCCAAAGAGGCTTCTCCCCGAAAGGGGAACGCTGCCAAGTATTTCTTGCAGGAAGCCTCGGCCTCCCAATGTTTTAACCAAAGGGACCTGCGCATGTGTACCTGCAGGAGATTCAAGCGAGATGCTTGTTATACAGAGTCCATAAATCGCATCAATCGCAAAAAGCACAAGGCCTTAGGAAGGTCCTCATGAACCTCAATCTCTTCTGTAGGAGGTTAATCATCTGCTTAATTTGTTCCTTGAGGAACTGACATACACCAATGGCTGTAACTGCAGGTTGTACTACAGCCCCAGCCATGGCAGAGGAGGCTTTTAATAGGGACTCCAGCTTTTTAGCAGTTGGATCCTTAAAACCCTGTGTGTTGTCTAAAGGACAGGTCAGGTTTTTGTTTGTACATGAAATATCTGCATCAACAGCAGGTACCCCCGCTTTCTTGGTGAAACCTTCCTCCATAGGATAAAGGAGGTGTTTAACCACTTCCCGACGGCTGTACGAATATGTGCGGCCGCAGGGTGGCTCTAATTCTCTAACAGGATGCATATATGCATCCTCCGCTCCTCCAGGCCACTAGAGGGCGCACGTGCCTGCCGCATTCCTGAGATACCGATGCGCGTGTCTGGCGGCCGCGATGTCCGCCAGGCACTCGCAATCGACGGTTACAGGGACAAGGACATGGATCTCTGTGTGTAAACACAGAGATCCATGTCCTGTCAGGGAGAGAGGAGACCGATCTGTGTCCCTTGTACATAGGGACACAGCATCGGTCACCTTCCCCAGTCACCCCCCTCCTCCCACAGTTAGAACACACCCAGGGAATACATTTAACCCCTTCCTTGCCCCCTAGTGTTAACCCCTTCACTGCCAGTCACATTTATACAGTAATCGGTGCATTTTTATAGCACTGATCGCAGTATAAATGTGAATGGCGCCAAAAATTTGTCAAAAGTGTCCGATGTGTCCACCATAACGTCGCAGTCCCAATAAAAATCACAGATCGCCGCCATTACTAGTAAAAAAAAATAATAATAAAAATTAATAATAATTCTGTCCCCTATTTTGTAAGCGCTATAACTTTTGCACAAGCCAGTCGCTTATTGCGATTTTATTTTTTTATTTTTTACCAAAAATATGTAGAAGAATACGTATCGGCCTAAACTGAGAAAAAAAATGTTTTTGTTCTTTTTAAATGGGCTTTTAAAGCTCTATTTGTGGGGAAAAAAGGACGCCAATTTTGTTTGGGAGCCACGTCGCACGATCGCGCAATTGTCAGTTAAAGCGACGCAGTGCCGGAAGCTGAAATTTGACCTGGTCAGGAAGGGGGTATACGTGCCCAGTAAGGAAGTGGTTAAAAGGAGAAAACTGTTCATCTGGGTGAACCCAGTCATCATACATCAGTTTATCCAGCAAGGTATGAACACGAAAAGTGCATGCAACCTGTGGGGATTTCCAAGATCCCAAAGAGGAAACAGAGGGCCTTGCTGGATAAACAGGAGGCAATTTGTAAGTGGCACGCACCATTTCTGCATAATATTGCACCTGCATCTTTATCGATTGAGAAGTCACAGGAAACCTCTCATCCTCTGAGTCCTCAGACTGCACAAGATTCTCATCTCCAGAGAGGGATTTTTCACCCTCTGAATGCTCATCTGAAAAGAGAGCCAGAGCAGATGAAGGGGATCTACCCCATTTTCTGCTATCTCTCAAGGAGGTTGCGACAATATTAGCAATCCTTCCTTCCAGGCCATCCAAAGCAACTTTTAAAGCGTCCTCAGTGACGTATACAGGAGCTGCCATAGAAGAAGCTGCAAAACCAGACAAGGGTTCATCCAGTGAGGCTGCTATCAGGCTGACAGAGCAGTATGGTAAACTGCAGGCAAGCTCAGAACCCTTAGGCCCTGTACACACTAGCAAATAGATTTGTTCAAATCGGTCGGACCGACCGATTTGAACAAATCTGTCTGCTGGCCGTTTTGGTTTGATCGCTGTACACGCGATCAAACCAAAATCACCGCCAGCAGACAGCGCGGTGACGTGGCGGTGGCGGACGGATTCCCAGCCGACAGATTTTAAAGCAGGCTTTAAAATCTGTCGGCTGGCCAAATCCGTCTGCTCGCCCGTACACATGATCGAATCTGTCTGCTGGGACGGTCGGGCCGACCGTTTCCAGCAGATAGATTTGATCGTGTGTACACGGTCTTAGCCGTACGCGGGGATTTTCTGGTGCCTCATTTACTCGCCCTAGACCCTCTTTTCAGGGACATAGTCCTTACTGTAACGCAAAGGTACTATCCACAAACACAAATGCAATCACTGTTGTGCTATAATCTTACATACACAAGAATATCAGCTCACTGCACAACCTGATGCCGAGTAGGAGTCTTAGGTTTGCCTGGTTCAATCCACAGGGATGCTTACAGCCCTCAGCTCTGTCTCTACACCACTTACAAAATGCTCTGGCGTGCTGGGCTTTTGAACCAGTCTCTTGGTGCCTGCATTGTGCACGGGCACTAGCAACCACTTTTGGCCCTCCCCCATCCATGTCTCTATTCTGACAGAAAAGTGCGCTTCCAGCGAGCGCTTGACGCTGTCATGGCGGCGCCCAGGAGAGGAGAAAGAGAGAGGGAGAGATTACTGGGGGGCATCTTGTGGACCCCTGTATGTGTATTTCTCCAAATGGAGGTTGGCCGTGAACTTGGTATGCATACACACGGCAGGACTTTTTCAGCCAACTTTCACCAGATCACGTGGTTTTTCAGCTCTTTACACCCTTTGAGCAACTTCTGCTATTGTTGTCTGATCTTTAGCATTGGTTCTGAGAATGCGTGTTTGTTCTTTGGACTTTAGTCTGATGGACTTGTGTACACGCGATAGGATTCTCCTCCATCGGACATTTGTTGTCAAAGTTTGAGAGCATTCACAGTGAACATTTGTCCAATGAAAAAGCGAAAACAATTGTCCGATGGAGCATACACATGGTCGGATTGTCCGGTCAAACGCGTCCGTCGGACCGTTGTCAAAAAGTCTGATCATGAATATGGGCCTTAAAGGAAACTAAAGCTCTACCTGCTGGCTGGAAAATTAAAATGTTAAATGTGCTTACACAATATTTTATTGTTACCTAGCTATGAATGTTTTTAATCTTATAGTCTTAAAGGGGTTGTAAAGGTAAAAAAAAAAAAATCCTAAATAGCTTTCTTTACCTTAGTGCAGCCCTCCTTTACTTACCTCATCATTCGATTTTGCTTTTAAATGTCCTTATTTCTTCTGAGAAATCCTCATTTCCTGTTCTTCTGTCTGTAACTACACAGCGTAATGTGAGGCTTTCTCCCTGGTGTGGAGAAAGCCTCCTGAGTGGGGGTTGGGGGAGCAGGAGTGTCAGGACTCCCACTAACACACAGCTCCTTTCTCTATCTGCAAAGTAGAGAGTGTCCTGACTTGCCTGCTCACCCCCTCCTCCCTCAAGAGGCTTTCTCCACACCAGGGAGAAAGCCTTGCATTACTGTGTGTAGTTACAGACAGAAGAACAGGAAGTGAGGATTTCTCAGAAGAAATAAGGACATTTAGGCTGGGTTCACACTTCTGCGGTGCGTATTTCAGCTCTGTAATCTCTGCAGATAGATAAGGGAAGTGTTCAGCAGATTAGCTCAGTTTTTGCTGAGAATTTGGAGACCTGGGAGAAGTTCCGAGTGAGAGGAGAGTGGGGGAGAAATGTATTGAGCTGAATGACAGAAATTCCTGAAGATAACTGAACACATCTGCGAATCAGCTGCGTACCCATAGACGATAATGGGACTGAATTCGCACCTGAGCCGCACCGCAAGGCCTCCACAACGCATACGGATTTCCGGCAATGCGCAGTGCGAATGCATCGCACATATGTGAACCAGCCTCATTGAAAACAATGTATTTAGAAATGTTCTGCGTTTTGGATGCGGTTGAAACCGCAACCAATTCGCATAGGTGTGAACCCAGCCTTAAAAGCAAAATCAAAGGATGAGGTAAATGAAGGAGGATAAGGAAGCTATTTAGGGGGGGGGGGGGAAGCTAAGCTCATTTCTAACAGGATAACTCCTGAAAATAGATCTCCATAACATGCATCTAAGCCTATTACTTCTGGCTCATTTTTCTCTCATATGTTATGGTTCACTAAGCTCCAGAATTTAGTGTGTCAGTTTATATTAGTTTTAGTCCTATAGAATTTAGATGAATAACTGAAATTAGAATTTGCAGAACTATACACAGATCATTCCAGCACCGACTGGAATGCATTCATGTTATTAAGATAACATTTCTCTCAATACGCGTGTAATATTAATAGGTTACTTGAATATGTTTTATAGATACTAGAATTTCGAACTTTTTTCTATTTCTGTCATTATTCAGAATTTGTGTTTTAAAAAGCTTCCAAGAATGCTATTTTCTCAAATAATTTACTCTGCTATTTCCGGCAATTAAGGTACTTGTGCAAAGACATAAACTGTCATATGTGCCAGGAATATGAACACAAAATGATTGCAGCAGGTGAGCACTGATTTTTATGAGATTATTGGAAAGAATTAGAAATGTACATATGATAAAGGCTGATCACTGCTAAGCAGTGCTTTAAGTGGGCCAAAAGAGGTGCCGGTACACTATTAGGCGCCGGTGCCCCCCCCCCTCGGGGCAGAACGATGGAGAACTACAAGTCCCAGCAGTCTTACTAAAATGACAGGCTCTGAGGTGGATAGGTGGGGATCAGGCAGTGCACCCCTTTAGATTTACACCGCCCCCCTTCTCTCTCTCCCCTGTGGTACAGCAGTGTTTTGCTTACCTTGCTGGAGATGGAGAAACTTGCCGCCGCGCTGTAAACTCATGTTCCAACTTCCAGGCCAATCAGCGCAGCACAGAGGTACAGCGCCTCCCACTCCACCGCCCGCCAATCTCCTGCGCCGTTATCTGTTTTTTTTTTAGCCCTTCTGCCTAGTTGGCTGGTGTTTCCCGCCACTCCCACATCAAGGGAGACAGACAGTTCCACCAGCCAACCAGGCGGAAGGGCTGAAAAAAAAACTCATCGCGTGCCGCCGCCGGGTGTACCAAGATGGCCGATAGCTCCAGAGCTAGGCCAAAGCCGCGGCCTTTCCTAAGGCGGCGGCGCATTCCGCGGACGCCAGGATTTTGCCCCCCTGCAATTTTTCGCCCGGTGCAGGAGCCCCCCCCCCGCTACGCCACTGCGTTCCGGTACGGGAAACCCACGTACTGGGCGCACGGAGAGGTGCTGGTACTCTCCAGGGCCATTTTTGGAAGTGGCGGTACTGAGTACCGCCGCGTTCCGGCCCACTTAAAGCACTGCTGCTAAGCAAATGAACAAAATTTGGCCAGTTTAAGCATTTGAACCTCCAGCTGTTTGTAAACAAAAATCAGCCAAATGTTGGACATTTAGCACAGGTAAATCTACTAGGTTCCAGGTGAAGTCATTAACTGAATATGGTCATGGTCATATTTGGTCAATGATGTATATCACCCAGTATCTGGCTTTCTTACAAACTGAAGTGTATCTTTCATGTCATTTAGTGGTGACAGGCGACATTTACATAGTAGAGACTTCATATTGAGGTCCCCTTATTCTTAAATATTTATACCGCTCCCCCCTCCTGAACCATACCAGGTCATTTGTATACCTTCCAACTTGTTGAGATGGGAACCAGGGACACCTATTATCAACAGTATGTAGGCATACGACACACCCCTTAGAGGGAGAATTATACAAAAAGATTAGTTAAACCCACAAATACTGTTTTTACCGCTACAATTCCTTTATATTGGCTCTTGGAATTTACAAATGCAGCAGTTTAGAAATTGGATGAACGTTTTAACACTGGGAAACACTTTTTGAAAGATAAATGTATTTTATTTTATATAGAACTATATAGATCAGACCAAAATTAGGGACAAATGAGGAGGAAAGAGGGACAGAGGGACTTTGTTTCAAATAAGGGACAGTACCTCAAATTCAGGGACAGTTGGAATCTATACATATGTCTTCAACATTGCTGCTGCAAGGAATGATCCCAAGGTTGGTGGGGGAATCGAGCAATTTATTTTTTTCCTGCAACCCATGGTAGCAGGAAAGAAATGTGCTGCATGTATGGCCAGCTTTAGTGCTTGCTCTTTTGCTAATTGGGTGTGAAGTTCCCCCTCAAGATCATCAGAGCACAAATCGCATGCCAAAGTCGGATCAGGCAAGACCTTTAAATTACAGATTCCTTGGCTAGTTTACAAACAAAATTTGGGCCCGGATTTGTGATTTAGCTGCAGCAGCACTACCCAGCTGCAATTTGTTTAAAAAAAATAACGTTGTACTGCATCTGCAACTTCACCTGAAAGCTTAAGGCCAGGTTCACAATAGTGCGACAAACGCTCCGACATTGGGAGCTCATGTCGAATGACATGTGGAAATCAATGTTTCCCTATGGTCCGTCCAACTGGTCTGACACATGTTGGTCCGACTTTGAAAACGCTCCCTGCACTACTTTGGTCCTACTTCAGCCCCTTGAATATCATTGAAGTCGGATCAAAGTCGGAATGCCGTCTTGCCTGATCCGACTTTGGCATGCAATTTGTGCTCTGATGATCTTTAGGGGAAACTCCACGCCAAATTAGCAAAATTCAATACCAGGCCCTTGGGTCTGGTATGGATTTTAAGGGGAACCCCAACGCCGAAAAAACTATGTGGGGGTCCCCCAAAATCCATACCAGACCCTTATGCTAAGCATGCAGTCTGGCTGGTCAGGAAAGGGGGGTGGGGACGAGCGAGCGCCCCCCTTCTGAACCGTAACAGGCCGCATTCCCTCAACATGGCCGGTAGGTGCTTTGGGGAAGGGGGTTGCCATGTGGCTCCCCCACCCCAAAGAACCTTGTCCCCATGTTGATGAGGACAAGGCCCTCTTTTCACGACAACCCTGGCCGCTGGTTTTAGGGGTCTGAGGGTGTCAGGCTTATCGGAATCTGGGAGCCCCCTTTAATAAAGGGGCCCCCAGATCCTGGCCCCCCACCCTACGTGAATGCATATGGGGTACATTGTACCCCTACCAATTAACCTGGGGAAAAAAGTGTCAATAAAAAAATACCCTACAAAGGTTTTTAAAGTGATTTATTGGGCAGCTCCTGGGGTCTCTTCCGACTTCTCTGCTCTCTCCTGTCTCTTCTCCCGCTGTCTTCTGCCAGGCTCCTCCACTATCTTCTACTCTTCTGCCCACTCTTTTGCTAGTGGTTGCCCGGTCTTCTCCGTCATCTTCTTCCCTCTGCTCTTCTTCCGATGTGGACTCCACACTCTCTCCCGCTGCAATGCCATGTACGCGGTGCGCCAAATCTTATATAAACATGGGACAGGGTCACCGGGTGATGTCATCCAGTGACCCCACCTCTTTATGACGTCACCGTCCCATTATGCGGTCTGAAGTCCTCTCTCTGCTGACGTCACAGGAATCAGTCCAGGCACCGCGTAATCGCGACAATAAAGTCTGGATCCGCCAGGTGCTGGGACTGATGCCTAACTCAGCCTCTCAGTGAGCCTCAGAGAGACTGAGATGGCCACTCCCTGCCCTTCCACATCTCAGCATGTGGAGGAACAGAAAGGATTGCCAACCAGCAGCTCTCTGCTCTGGGATCTGTGAGAACCGAGCCATCGGTGGTGTTCGCTGGTTCGGTTCTCAGTGCAGAGGCGGCTGGGGACAGATGCAGCATTGAACCGATGCTGCATTCACCTGGGTAAGAATAAAAGGGCAAAAAAAAAAAAACATACTACTCTTTTAAACCTTATTTCCAGGTTTCCTGAAGGCCTCATGCACACTGGAGGTTTTTGGACATTTTAACAGATGTTGTTTTTGGCTTCAGATGTGTCTTTCTAAAGTTCATAAACTCTGCAGTATGTTATCCTATGTGTCCAAGCACACACAGGCTGTTATCAACTGTTTTTGGCTGGGGCATTTTTTGGCTGAAAAATAATCAAAACTAGTAGGTTCTGAGAGGAGGGTTTCAGCTTTAAAAACGATGTAACTTCAAAAAGGCGCCTAAAAACACAGATGAACCGTCAAAAACATGGCTCAACAGCGTTTTTAAGGTTTTTGATCCCATTGAGAAAAAAAAAAAAGATGCTTAAAAATGCTAACGCTAGAAAATGCTGAAAACCCCCCCCAAAAAAACACTATTGCAGAAAATGCTGAAAAACATTGAAAAACTCACTGCCATTTTTATAAGATGTGCTCACACACAATTAAGATTCTGTATGTGATGAAAACAGCTGCTGCAAAACAACCTAGTGTAAGTTTACCACAACCTAAAGTTAAATATAAAATAAATGTATTGCGCTGCTAAAACCTCAATTGATAATAAATTACCTTAACAGAGATAAAGATACCGACTGTATTTATCAAATTACACTTCTGTGTCATGATGTGAAAATGTGCACATAAACCCACATGTATTGTGAAATAGAGCCCAATTTCAATATCAATATACTCAATATACAGTAGTTTCATTAAAAAAAACAAAAGTCCAAATAATAATCTCCACTTTTAATTCATGCATGCACATATGATAGTGATTGCAAATGCCCAAAGCTGTAAGTCACTCTTCCACATTGTGTGGTCCACCTCTAAGTGAATTAAAAATGTACCCCCACCTTCATGGATTGACCTATTAGTGAAAATAGATGTTAGTGAGCCTTCCCCCTCCGGGGTGACGATTGTGTCCCCTCTGGATTTGACTTGCCCACTACACTCATAATTATGCTGCTGTGTCTTTAAGAGATCCACTATATCTCGGGATTAAAAGTGTCTTAGCTTATCTCCAAATACCAATGCCATGCATTGCCTAAGATGGACTTTAAAAAAAAACGACCTGCAACCTTGCCGAAACTGTTAACTCTATACCGATTACTGCCTTATGCAGTAACATGGGGAGCAGTTGTGTTCTCTTGATGCAGTGAATGCTTTCATAGATTCGGCTTTAGGCCTCAATTCGTCTCCTGGCTGCAAATATTTTATGCAAACAATGAAATCAATTGTAACAATTCCCTGTCATTCCCACACGACTCTTCAACGCTGTTCACTTTAGCCCCACTCCTCTTCGGAAAGTTTCCAAATATGCTTTGTAGTCAGGGTGTAATCAGATCTTTTTGGTATAATCCAGATTACCTACAATCTCTCTAGGTAATGTAGACAAAAAAAAACTCACCCAAGCTCTACCGCATAATTTGGAGAATGATAAGCTAAATAACAGTGCTCAGGCTTCTTGTGTCCCATAAACATCAAAATAGCAACAAAAAAAAAAAAATGCCGGCAACTCGATTGCTTCTTCTTAAATATTTATTGAGCACTAACAGCAGTGCGACATCTAAAACACTGCTGTTAGTGCTCAATAAAGATTTAAGAAGGAGCAATTGAGTTGCTGGCCTTTTTTTTGTGTGCTATTTTGCAATATCTCTAGGACTTCTTATTGTGTCCTGGTGGGAACGATAACTTAATCAATATGGTTATCCACTTGCCCACCGTTCTATAGACATTTTACTGCTACAGCGCGGTGGGGTAACTGACACGACGTCCCTGGGACGTCCTCCCACAATCCTTCACTCGCGTGCCCCCTGGGGCGTGCTCCTAGAATCATCCGTGATGCGCCGGGTCTAGAAGACCCGGCACATCACGGATCGCGGTAAATTGCCGCTGATAGCGGCCGTTTACCACGTGATCGCTCCGATGGAGCTATCACTTGTAAACAAACCGGCGTCATTTGATGACGCCGGTTCCTCCCTCTCCTCTCTGTACCGATCGGTACAGTGTGAGAGGAGAGGGGGGCGGGTGGCAGCAGCAGCGCTGTGGCTGGATCTGTGACAAATGCAGTCACAGATCCAGCAATCCATCCATCCATCCCAGCTCAGCTATCCCTGCGCAGTACTCTGCAATACCAAAATACTCTGCAATACCCCAATACTCTGCAATACCCCAATACTCTGCAATACCCTGCGTGATACTCTGCAATACCCCAATACTCTGCAATACCCTGCGCGATACTCTGCAATACCCCAATACCCTGCGAGATACTCTGCAATACCCCAATACTCTGCAATACCCTGCGCGATACTCTGCAATACCCCAATACTCTGCAATACCCTGCAATACCCCAATACCCTGCCTGATACTCTGCAATACCCCAATACTCTGCAATACCCTGCGCGATACTCTGCAATACCCCAATACTCTACAATACCCTGCGCGATACTCTGCAATACCCAAATACTCTACAATACCCATTTTTTTAAAGCACCCTGTCCCCGTGTGCTCGCATGCAGAAGTGAACACATACGTAAGTCCCGCCCACATATGAAAACAGTGTTCAAGCTACACATGTGAGGTATCTCTGCGAACATTCGAGCGAGAGCAATCATTTTGGCCCTAGACCTCCTCTGTAACTAAAAACACGTAACCAATAAAAGTAATTAAAGCATCGCCTATGAGGATTTTTAAGTAACGAAGTTTGGCGCCATTCCATGTGTGTGCGCAATTTTGAAGTGTGGCATCTTGGGTGTCTATTTACTTGGCGTAACTTCATCTTTCACATTATGAAAAAAAATTGGGCTAACTTTACTGTTTTTTTTTTTTTTTTAAGCACAAAAATTATTTTCAGTCGTTTTTCTTTTATAGCTGAAAATTGGTCTGGTCAGGAAGGGGATTTAAGTGCCCAGTGGTCAAGTGGTTATACAGCGTAAAATCCTTTTTTTTTTCCAGACAAACCCTGGTTGCAGAGCATAAATAATTTTTCCAAAATTTGATGGCATTACTACCTCCTCCATTTGGACAGGAAAACTTCTTAGGTTATGTGCCATCCTCTTACACTTGGCGGAGTCACACTTTCCAACTTCTTAAATATAATTGGGCAAATTTAGTTACTGCACACTGATGGTTTTCCCAACCCTGGGATAATGAGGCAGTCATGTTGGAGGCATGGCTTTTCGGTTCCTAAGCTGATTTGAGTAATCTGCCTTTCCGAAGTCCCCAGTCTAACAAGGAAGTCACCACCCCTATGAAGACCACATTAGTGGTACGGAGACAGGCTTCACAAAGGTAATATGAGATCGGTTCCTACTCCCCTCATCTCCATACAATATCTGACCCCCAGCTTTGGGCCAGCTATGGCATTGGGCTTCTCAGTTACATTATTTCACAAGATCACCTTTTAAATTCTGATATGTTGAAAGCCACCTGCCACTTTCTAAATTATGTGTTTTTCCGATTCCTACAACCCCACCATGGGGTTAAAACACAATTTCTAAACGGAACCTTGCTCTCTCCTCACCCCTCAGAAAGGATAACCCACTTTCTTCTATTTATTCATTGCTTTATACTGCTGTAGTATTTTCAAACATATGCTATGGACTTGCCCTCATTTAACAACACTATTGCAGGGAAGTTGTTTCCATTGTTAACTTAGGAGGAGGGCTGACCATTCCTATGTACCACCTCATTTTTCTATTGGGCATGAGTAACAACCTCAAATAATACCAATATGTTACATTATTTATATTCTATTCTGCCTTCTATGCACAGTGGGCAATACTGTTAAAATGGAAAGCCCACCTGCCACCCTTGTTAGAGGAGTGGAAAATGGCAATTTACACAGTGCAACCTATACGTTCTATACAGTATCTCACAAAAGTGAGTAAACCCCTCACTTTTTTGTAAATATTTTATTATATATTTTTATGTGACAACACTGAAAAAAATTACACTTTGCTACAATGTAAAGTAGTGAGTGTACAGCTTGTATAACAGTGTAAATTTGCTGTCCCCTCAAATAACTCAACACACAGCCATTAACCACTTGACCACTGGGCACTTAAACCCCCTTCCTAACCAGACCAATTTTCAGCTTTCGGTGCTCTCACAATTTGAATGACAATTACTCAGTCATACAACATTCTACCCATTTGAAATTCTTGTCCTTTTTTTCACACAAATAGATCTTTCTTTTGGTGGTATTTGATCACCTCTGGGTTTTTTATTTTTTGCGCTATAAAAGAAAAACGACTGGAAATTCTGTAAAAAAAAAAAAATCTTGTTTCTGTCATATTAGCAGGTTATTTCTCACACACAGCATATGCATACCATAAATTACACCCCAAAACACATTCTGCTATTCCTCCCGAGTATGGCGATACCCCATGTGTGAGACTTTTACACAGCGTGGCCACATACAGAGGCCCAACATGCAGGGAACGCCATCAGGCGTTCTGGAACACCCAGACCAATTCTGACATTTCTCTCCTACATGGAAAAATCAACACTTATTTGCTAGAAAATTACATAGAAACCCAAAACATGATATATGCTTTTTTAGCAAAGACCGTGGAGAATACAATGGCGGCCGTTACAACTTTTTATCTCACATGGTATTTTCGTAGAAATTTTTTGAACGAGTGATTTATGCTAAAAAATAAAAAAAACAGTAAAGTTAGACCAATTTTTTTTCATAATGTGAAAGAAAGTTATGCCGAGTAAATAGATACTTCACTTCAAAATTGCGCACACTGATGGAATGGTGCCAAACTTCGCTACTTAAAAATCCCCATAGGCGACGCTTTAATTACTTTTATTGGTTAAATGTTTTTAGTTATGGAGGAGGTCTAGGGTCAAAATGATTGCTCTCGCTCTAACGTTCGCAGAGATACCTCACAAGTGTAGCTTGAACACCGTTTTCATATGTGGGCGGGACTTATGTATGCGTTCGCTTCTGCATGCGAGCACTAGTGTTGAGCAGAATATGCCATATTCGATTTCGCGATATATCTCGAATATATAGTCGAATATTTGAGATATATTCGCTAAATACGAATATTCGTGATATTTTTTGGAAATGAAAATATTGCGAATTTTCGCTATTGCGAATTTTCGCTATTGCGAATGCGAATGCGAATCGCGAATTGCGAATGCGAAATTTCGAGAAATGCGGAAAGGAGCACTCTGATTGGCTCAGAATATTCGTGATATATTACAATACACAATAATTGCGAATATTCGGCAAATGCGGAAGGAGCACTCTGATTGGCTCAGAATATTCGTGATATATTACAATACACAATAATTGCGAATATTCGAGAAATGCGGAATGGAGCACTCTGATTGGCTCAGAATATTCGTGATATATTACAATATAAAATAATTGCGAATATTCGAGAAATGCGGAATGGAGCACTCTGATTGGCTCA